>LR990117.1:20005502-20615961 GCA_905147225.2 Euproctis similis | reverse complement strand
ACTTAGTTAATTACGTTTTGTATATTGTAATAAGTAGATAAATTATCTGCGTTATTTAACGCTTTTTAGTTACGTAAGTAGGTACTTTTTTGTCGTTTGTGTTCTTGAAGTCGGTTTGACTTTTTTTTAAGTAATTTTATTTCTAAATTATTAGTTGTGTTTATGAGTTGTGAACTTAAATAGATGTTCGTGTTTATTTACTGCTAAACTGCTAAGTAGTTTTCATCGACTAATTGTATTACTGTCTCCCATCTCGTAAACGTAACCAACTCGTCACCTATCATCTCCTCCTATACTCCTATCATCAGCACAGCAGCATCAGGTGTTGATTAGAGCATACGTCCCAAGCAACAAGTTAACCCTACATACCTTATGTAGTTTTTATAGACCAATAGCAATTCTGTTTCTAAGCTCCTAGCCGTTAAGGAGTTCTGTGAGCATCATCATCAGCTCAGCAGCATCCGATTTTGATACCTTAAAGTAAATACCCAACACATGACGTAACAAACACACTACACAAGCCTAAATTTTTTGGTGGTCGCCTTCGATTTCTCCTGGATCCCATTATCAGAAATTGACTTGGTGACAATGGGACCATCTGGGAAGCATACCCTTTCGAATAAAAAAAGAATTTTGCAAATCGGTCCAGACGTCTTTGCGTAATCGCTGAACATACATAAAAAAAGATCCCGACGAATTGAGAACCTCCTCCTTTTTTGGAGTCGGTTAAAAAAAGACTAGAATTATATAATTACTTCAAAAAAACCATCGGGGCTTATGACCAAAGAATCACTTTGCACGTCCGAAATGGAATAGGTTGCCTATTTCCATACACCGCGGACAAGATTATTATAAATATACTAGCTGACCCAGCAAACGTTGTCTTGTCGAAATATAAAATTTAAAAATAGGGGTTGATCGTAGGGGGTTGAAAACTTCGGGTTGCATGTATTTTTGTATCCCGTTTTATAAAAAAAATAAGAAACAGAAATATGTCGAAAAATTGAAAAAAAAAATTGAGGGGTGATTTAGGGGGATGAAAAATAGATGTTGTCCTATTCTCAGACCTACCCGACACGCACATAAAATTTCATGAGAATCGGTCAAGCCGTTTCGGAGGAGTTCAATTACGCACATCTAGACTCGAGAATTTTATATATTGATGATTAAAATTATATTTATCACACATAACTTCCGAAAAGATTCCGAAAAACTATTGGTGTGAGCCCGGAATCAAATCCATGCAGGGCCGCGCCGGAAGAGTGTTTAAGAGTTATATTTACTAGCTGACCCGGCGAACTTTTTTCCAGATCACTAAAATTTTTTGACTAATTTTATTCCTTTACTTCAAGCTCTTGTTACCCGAAGGTGTAGGCAGTGGCTGTTAAGCCTCGTCTCGTCGTTTTGTTTACGTCCCAAATGGGACGGTATACAAATACCGACAAATAGGTGGAGAACCTATTGCCATACCGGGCACAAAGTTTGTCAGTCATCGATATTTATCACACATAACTTCCGAAAACAATTTCGAAAAGTCATTGGTGTGAGCCAGTGTCAGGAATTGAACCCGCGACTTCCGGAATCAGAAGCGGGGTGATCGTACTTTAGTTATATATCTCTATGTCAAAAACATGAAAATAATGCAAATAACATTTATTATATTAACAGAGTACATAATAAAAGGGATCAAGTAGGCACCTACTTTTCTGACTCGAAAATTAATTTTATGTAATATTTTGTAATATGTTTATTAGTGCAGTAGTGTTCTACTGCTGATTTCGTTTAAATAAAGAAATATAGCGGACCCACCGCGCGGGCGTCGATGGGTTCAAGGTCAAATGGCCTCGGATCAACGTTAGTTAGTAAGATTTGGCAGGAATATGAATATAAAACGGATGCACATTTGACTCGTCGGTATAATTTTTGCGACCGTTACGGATCAAAAAAAACATGTTGCTATTGTATATTTTGATGGCAAGTATGTTGCAAAGCGACCGATGCAGATCCACAAACAACCCTTCCATTTCAAATTTGGATCAAAGTATATCAGTTATATTTTTAAAGAGCTAATTATACACTGCAAAAAGGTGGATCAACATTTCTTTTAACATCTTACTGGATCAACCTTTACATAGAACGGATATATATATATATATATATATAATAAATACATAAAAAATATATACTTATACAAATATAGTAGGGCTAACAATGCTACTGTAGGGCTAAATAATGCTGTGTGAGCCGTGATTTAAAAATGGTAACGGATTGCGCTTTTCTGATTTCTACGGGTAATTGATTCCACAACAGTACAGCTTGAACTGTAAATGATTCACCATAAAAGTTTGTGGAATGCCTTGGAATGGATAAGCTCAAATTTGTAAAGCCAATTTATATGTGTTTGTATGTATGTATGTGTGTCCATGGTGCATGTGTTGGTCCTTTGTATTTAATTAGAAATAACAAGCAATAATATAATAAATAAACATAATTATATATTGTTATAAAAATAATATTTAATTTTGAGACCCGCTGTAGGTATACATACATTTGACAATTATCATTATTTTCTGTTGCTTTTATATTAAGTAACCGGATAGTAAATTAACATGTCATGGGTCTTATCAATGCTATGTTCATTAATTACTTCAGACATAAATTGAGTGGGTACTTTTTTTTCCATCCAACCTACACACTGCGCTGTTCCGGTTATTGTAATTAAATTAGTATTAGTATTTTCTCTGTAAGTGATTTGTAAATCTTTTGAGAAAATAAATGTCATAAACCGTTAATAATTGTATTTTTAAAAAGAGGCCGTTGTTTGGTGCAGCCCAAACACATTAAGCAATACAGTGTCATGCCTCTTAACATGTATTTCGTAAGAAAAATTGACAATATCATCATCAAAATTTGCCTTTTGAGGTCCACTGCTGGACAGGCCTTCCCCATAGAGCGCCATAACTGCCGGTCCATTCACTCATGGGGAGTTTTTGCCATAATCGCCACGCTTGGCAGGCGGGTTGGCGATCGTAGTAGGCTGTATTTTGTTGAGAGAGAATGCTGCTGCCCATTCTTCCAGCCTTTTCCCTTAGTCGCCTTTTACGAAACCCACGGGAAGAGATGGGGTGGCGGTATTCTAAGCCGGCGCCACACAGCAAGATTGTTTTATCATTATAATCCATTTTTCACATACTTATAGGTTTTAAATGACTTAAAATCCTTTTTTAGAATGTAAAATGCGTGATGCTTTATAAAAATCTATAAAAATCTTTGAATTTGACTTTTTGTGGGTTGATACATTATTGCTTGTCAGCATCCATCTATCCAATGCCATTACAGAAATTCTTCTATGTCTAAAATTTAAGCTCACGTACTAAGCAGTCGACTATTGAGACATCCGCCTGCAGTAAATACCACATGGAAGGTATTTAATTATGACACTCGTACACTCCCAACCACTGCAGCAGCTTCTCTGCAACATTCTCAAATATCATTTAAATTTCCTCCGAAATTAGTGCAGTTAGTGTTCCTCATATTAATTAGAGTGTATGATGCAGTGTTTTAATCAACTGCTGTAATTTGTCTACCAACAAACTGAGGCTTTAACTTGATTAGTTTAAGAACGGGAAACATTACAGCCACAATAGTAGGTCAACAGTCGAGCGACAAGTCACTATTAAATGCATTAAAACGTGAAAAAAGTTATTAGCGCGGTAATCAAGTATTTTTGGTAATTTGAAATGTATTGTTTAATAACAATTATGGGCATTTGACAAATTCGCAATTACCACTTCCTTTTCCTCTCGGAAATTTGCTGTTTTCATAATTTATCGGCAATAACTCTTCTTCTTATTTATTATTTAGTTTGAAACCAACCCATCCGGTTTATATAATAACATTTACAATAAAACTTTTTTTTAATAAATAGCAGGCAAGCAAGCAACCGGGATACCCGGTGATAAGTGGCTCTTGGACACCCGGCCCACTTATGTAGCGAAATGCGTGTCTCTACCAATGTGTAAATTCTTCTCACTCTCCCTCTCTTACTCATCGTTGTACAGATTAATACAGAATGTGAGGCAGATATCTAACAGAAAGTATCTTGTCTGCAAACAATATACAATGCAATATTAATCAAAGAGTTTCTAGATACATACACACCTAGAGGTATTAGTATATAGCAGACCATACTGTGGATTGTAATTCATACATGTTCGATTTACAGCCACACCACGCGAGCTTACCATATGTAGGTATATGGAATTATTTCGTGCTATCCAATAAGCTTTGTCGATATGAATTTGAAACGCACGAAAGAATTCTGTATACAGAGTTATTTATATATTTGTTTATTATTCTGAATAAATGTTACAGTGAGATTTATCTCACCTAAATAAATGGTAGAGCGGTAGATATGACACAACAACGTATTTTGAACTATTTTGTCTAAGATTTCAAGGCTTGATCAGAATGATCAGAATCTAATTTATTAATAGTACTTTTTTCTGTAGGACTTAATATCTGTATATATATTATCCAAACAGGTAGCTGTAGTGGCTGTTGTTCTAGTAGGCTCCATAAATAAATTAACCAAATTATGGGATTTAAAAAGACTTAAAATTACAAGTTGCAGTTGTATTAGCAAGAATATTGACATTAAAATCTCCACAGACTAAAATACTTTTATCTGAATTACCAACTTTGCATAGGGCTTCATCCATGATTTCTATGAAAGAGTTGAGATCCGCGGCAGGCGGTTTGTATACGCATAAAATAATGAACTGCTCCAATTGTACACAGGACAGTTCTATGGAACATTCTGCAGAGAGGGACACAATATCTTTCCGGTCTTTAAATTTAAGGTTTTTATTAAGCAAGATTAGCGACCCCCCATGTACTGTGTTGACCCTGCAGAAAGAACTGCCTACCTGGTGGTTGCTGAAATTAAACATAAGCTGATGCTTCTTTAACCAATGTTCAGTGATACACATAATACTAATGTTATCAGCGTTCATGAATAATTCCAATTCTAGTTGCTTGCCTTCAGTCATACAATATATATTCTGATGCACCAGGTTAATATCATTAATTGTATTAACTTTTTTACATTTATGTGGGCATTGTGACCTGTTATATTTATCATTTCATTGTATTGCTAAATCAATTAATTGAGAATGTAATAAATTAGAGCTAGAGGTGGTTACCTCTGTTGTCTCATTAATTAATTTTGATTTATGATAGGAATGTCATACATAAGCTCAATAGAAGCTAAATTATAATTAATGTTATTGTTTAATGAACAAGTACTGGAAGATTCTATATCAATAATCTTCCCAATACAGGTATAATTAGTAGCCAGGTTATTGGCTACAATATCAAAAAAAATAGGATAACGAAAGTGCTATCTGTCGCTTAAAACTATTAGTGAGGTAATATCTTCCTTTTGTCAGATTGTAAAATTTTGTGCTAAGAAAACTGTTAGTATCAATCAAATTCAGTTTATCATTATATGTACTTATTGTATGAAGCACATTATCCAACTTATACCTAAGATTATTTTCTGCTTCTGACAGCTTCTTACAGTAGGGGAATGTGAACAAAATTATACTATTTAGGTTAAGGGACAATAAATAGTCACAATAATTAACAATATCTTATTTGTTCACATTTCCTCTATTTTCTACTAGAATAATAAGAGTTAGATAATAAAGTTAAATAATAAGAGTTGAATTAAAAAATAACTACACTTATTGAAGGATATTTGTTCAGACGTTTAAACATTGTTAGAGCCACGTAAGCCACCTCACCGAAAATCAACGTTATGTGGCGCACGCTACGTTTCGTTCGGTGAGAGAGGTGTCTGGAGGCCCACCCCCTTTTTTCTTCCTTCCGTCCCAAACAGTTGCATCGTAACCGACTAACAGTGGTCTCGGTGTTGTAGTCGTCCATGGGCGATGCTACTCGCTTACTATGAGGTTACACGCTTGCTCGTTTGCCCTAAAAGTTACGAAGTTTTAATAAACTAGATTCGGAGACAAATATATGTAGTATTGTATGAGGAAGTACAGTGCAGGTGCAGCCATTGCACTTGTTAGCAAATAAAACTATATTATATCAACATTTGTTTAAACTTAACCAATATGTATATAAGTTTTGTTTGAATATATCCACCACATGAAGTTGACTGTGTACCCAATAAAAGTAGAAATATCATATTACTCTAGAATATCAAACAGAACGTCGCTTAAGGAAAGTTTATTCATATTTACTAATACTTTTGAAGAACAAAATATTTTGAAACGGAGAAGATTCATAAAACTTGTAAATTTAAGATAATGCAGAATACCTCATACTATATTCACTCCTAATAAATTAAAAAGTGTAGGCTGTACTTATTCGGATTCATCGGATTGGTCAGTGGATTCCGTGCCTGGTGGTGGCCTATCCGTTTCATGGGAAGATATGCTGTAAATTGAGCACATAGAAAGAAGAAGTGAAAGCTTGACTCAGTAGATATACAATGCAAAAACGGAAGAACAAACAAACGTCACGTGACCAAGTTATTACTAAATTGAGTCATCAGGGGTCTAGAACAAGACAGTCAAGACAGCGAATGAGGTGTCTAAGGATCATCTTACTGATGGTGCTCAGTACTCTCTGCGAACCCCACAAACGACTTGTCGTGAAGTTATATATGTAAAACTTTATCCAACAACAAACAATATAGGTGGTTTAACGTGCAGCTGTGAATATCGGAAACTCAAAGACGAATTAGGTCACGCCCTCAGCTGAACTAAAACAATTCTGTGGGTTTGTACAAATTGATGGCCCTCTAGTAAATGTCATTGAACCTTTTAGTTCTGATGAAACTGAAATTGTTTACAACAGGAGGTAATAGTGCTCCAGAGGAGTTTTGTTACAGGTATGTTCAGAATTGGGGAAAGATTAAGTAGCTACCTTTGGTAATTTAACCAGCGTCCCAAGGTTTGATTCTCTAACTAAGAAATACTTAGAACTTTTTAGGAAGTTTCTGGTCCATGTAAACGGTTTTGGAGATATTTGTTCGAGATGTAGTTGTACCATCGTACAGTTATTACAGGAGGGTATTGGCAGCGGTAACATCGTGATTTATTTTTGGTGCCGTGGAATAGGTTGAACTTTTAATAAATTTAAATAAACGGTGCCTACATCTTCAGCTGTAAACGGTGTGAAGGCCCAAAAGCGCATTCAATATTGACGGTAGAATCAGTACTAATATTTGTTATCCTCAGCTTACACTGTCCACGTGCACTTGTGTGGTCAAGCGTTAGTTTGTACAAAATGTACGGGTTCGGTCGATCGAACTATCCGAGATAGATTACTTGATCAGTTATAAAAGCACTTATCTCTCTCTCTCTCTCTTGAAAGCTGAACGTACGAACGCTCAACCATGTAAATCAGTGTTTTATTAAATTTAATTATGAATGTTATATTGAGAAAACCAACTATTAGGACAAATTAAAAAGATGAAGGAGGGTAAGAAAAATTTGAGGCCATGATAAATGTTTATTAATGTTATAAAAAAACATCAATCACATTAATAACCTTGTACACTATATAATATATAAATATTAGCAACTACTTGTGTAGGATTGAATCCAGAGATCTCTAATCAGCTTCCGGTACTTTAATACACGCAGCCCGAACTACAATAAGAAAACTTAAAAAAAACACTTGAAATACTAATTGTGGTCGCAATTTAAATTAATTTTTATTCAGACAGACAACGTGGTCAGTCATTGGTCTCACCACCGCGCTATCTCTGACCACAGTCGCTGACCACGGTTCACGCATACCGCCTCTGACATATGAGCGGACGTCCAGTGAAACTATAGGGGACTATAAAATTATGATACTATAACATATATAATTATAAACATAACTTTACCCCAGGACTCTCGCAGCGTAGGCAGATCTGATTATCATAATGCTCGGCTATAACTTACGTCACTCGCTTCTTTCAATCACTATACACTTTTGACATTCATGCTATTGGATTTCTAAAGTTCCTGATGTCACCAACAAACCATGGTCAATTAGATACCAGGTCATGGGAAACATATTCCTCCGTCGACTCCTACGTCCTTCCGCTACTGTCAACTTGGTGAACACATCACATCAATTAGTGTGCAAAGGAAAAACATCAACAATTTACGCAGCAGTAGGATAAACAATTCCCGAAGGACGTCGGTTATTATTTTGCTGTAGTAATGTGCGTGGGAGAAATAATTTATTATGTTATTTTAATATGAACATGTTTATGTAGCAGGCAGTGGGCCGTACGGACGAACAATATCGTTATATTATTGTTGTTCATTAAAACAATTGGTATTTATTTAAAATGTCTTAAAACAATGTATATAAATTAAATTTTGGTCGATATGAAAATTTAATTAAATATTATTATTCTTGTGCCTGAAGGTGTAGTCTTAGTACATAGGGAGAAAAACAATTTAAAAAATATCCATCAAATAAATATCCAACGGATGTCTAAAAATGTATCTGGTAGCAATTAAATCTCAAACCTCCTGTCTATAGTGTATATATCTGACGTATCTTGGGCTCTGAAAGTCGAGTACCCTTCTTCTGAAATAAGAAGTGTCGGGTACATATCCAGGCCCAATCATGCTTTTAGAATATTCTCCAGAAGTTATACTCGTATGTCAAAGTATCGAGTACTTACAAAATTGTGGCCGATTTATGGCAATAGCTGTATCTGTTTTCGAAGTAAAGATCGGGTCGAGTAAATTGCCCTTAATACTGAATAAGAATAGCTTTCTTAAATAATGATTGAAATTTTTATGAAATTTGTGGAATAGACAAAAGGTAAGAAACAAAAATAAGATGATAGATAGTTACATAATAATAGAGCCTCTTTTTACAAGACAAAATTAAATATCCGAATGCAAAAACTCAATTTATTGGACTGAGACAATATCAAGCAGTACTCAGAATTCATGGCAACTGACTGGCAATAGAGCTATAGAACGAATCATACATTTATATACTTAGTCTGGCCATATATACTGTTACAAATAAAAAAAAATATATTACGTTTGAATTTGGAATCTGTCATTTTTATACGATTGTTCATTGTGTTTTCTCGTTTTGGCGCCAATACATTGTACAGAATTTTGCGATATTAAAATGGAGTGGGGTGATAAAGAGAACCGAATCGCTGTGATTGCATTACACAAAGTAGGTATGGAGACAAATGCAATTTTTAAAACTCTCCATACACTTGGTATTAGTCAAATGTTTGTGTACCGGGCTATTAATAGGTACAATGAGATCTCCTCTGTTTGTGACAGAAAAAGACCTGGCCGTCCACGTAGTGTTCGTACGAAAAAGGTGGTCAAAGCAGTAAGGGAAAGAATTCGAAGAAATCCTGTCTTCAAGCAAAAAACGGAAATCTCGGGAGATGAAGATAGCACCTAGAACAATGTCGAGTATTTTAAAAGATGACTTAGGACTTTTAGCCTATAAGAGGCGCACTGGTAATTTATTAACTGATAATTTAAAAAAGAATAGGGTGTTAAAATCTAAACAAGTACTGAAGCGGTACGCAAAGGGAGGTCACAGAAAAATATTGTTTACGGATGAAAAAGTTTTTACAATTGAGCAACATTTTAACAAACAAAATGATCGTATTTATGCTCAAAGCTCTAAGGAAGCTTCCCAATTAGTTGACAGAGTGCAACGTGGGCATTATCCGACTTCAGTGATGGTTTGGTGGGGTGTTAGCTACGAAGGAGTGACTGAGCCATATTTTTGTGAAAAAGGTATCAAAACATCGGCACAAGTGTATCAAGATACCATTCTTGAAAAGGTAGTCAAGCCCCTTAACAACACCATGTTCAATAACGAAGTATGGTCCTTCCAGCAAGACTCGGCACCGGGTCATAAAGCTCGGTCCACGCAAACTTGATTGGAAGCGAACGTTTCGGACTTCATTAGAGCTGAAGACTGGCCGTCGTCTAGTCCCGATCATAATCCACTGGATTATGATTAGTGGTCAGTTTTAGAGAGTATGGGTCGTAATCGAAACGTCATAATAATTTAAAGTCCCTAAAACAATCCATACGATTGGCAGTGAAGAATTTTCCCATGGAAAGAGTGCGTGTTTCTATTGATAACTGGCCTCAACATTTAAAGACCTGTATTGCAGCCAATGGAGACCATTTCGAATAAGCTTTTTATATTTTATATCGTTTTATATTTATGTATTAAAGTAACACACTGTAAAAGTAATAACTGTTATTTGCAATAAAAAAAAATTTTTTTCTTCGTTACAATATTTATAGCATGACTAAGTGTAGACGTAAAAATATATCTCTATCAAAGGCAATATTTTACGATTTAAATCCGGCTTAGTCATAACATAAACATAACTTCACGCCTTTTGTTACCCGAAGGTGTAGGCAGCGGCTGTTAAGCCTCGTCTCGCCATTATGTTTACGTCCCAAATGGAATAGGTGGCGAACCTATTGCCATACCGGGCACAAAGTTTTTCAGTCATCGATATTTATCACACATAACTTCCGAAAACAATTTCGAAAAGTCATTGGTGTGAGCCATTGTCTGGAATCGAACCCGGACCTCTGGATCAGAAGCCGTGTGCTCGACCATTGCGCCACCGAGACTGTTAAATCGGGCTTAATCAAATTATTACTTTTTAAATCTGCCACTAAAATGTGCCGGTTACGATTTTTAATTTTACTAATTTAAAACAAGCTCTTTATAAACTTTGTTCAGGATTCCGTAAAGTAATAAATAAATTAATTTTGAATTTATCACTTTTTATTTATTTATATCATTCACGAATTATAGATACAAACCACTCCGTTGACAGCCTCTATCTATTAACAAAAACAGTATAAAAATCTGTTCCGTAGTTTCAAAAATCTAAGTAAATAAAGGGACAGACATCGGAAAGGGACTTTATTATGTACTATGTAAATCATTACACAAGGGAACGAATGCTTATCTGTCTGTATAATACATCATTATCAAATATATTATATTATTATATCATCACCTTGTGTGGCCCCACACTGCAGGTGGTGGAAGAGTGAATAGCCTGCTCATCTTCTCTCCCGCAAACAGTGTTGTTACTGAAATCCTTTGCAAAGTAAATATTTTCTGTTGTGCTTCAAAATCCTTTCAATATTTATCTCTAACTGAATGTTCGTTAATCCCTTTCAGCACCTGACGGTTGGTTCATTTCAGTAGCCGGGAGGATTATGAAAAAGAAAATAAAAAAATTCTTTACTTTTGTTATGGTTCCTTATCCAAAACGGCCAATATCGAACCGTCATCACTTCGTCACCGACGGTAAACCGATATACTTTTTTTTATAATATTATTTTATTCAATGAGAATCGTGCCTTATGGCGCTCTGTTCTCTCTGCCTACCCCGCAAGGGATTTGGCGTGAAGTTAGCTGGCACCGATCACAGATATTTATATATTTTGGCCATTTATAAAGGATTATTTTCGCTTTATTTGGTGTAATTTTTAATGGGAAAAAGGGGCAAACGAGCGTGCCCCCACCTGATGGAAAGTGACCACCGCCGCCCATAGACATCTGCAAAAACAGGGGCGTCGCATCAGCGTTGCCGGCCTTTTAGGTGGGAGTATGCTTGTTTCTTGAAGGTTCCTTACTCGTATCGGTCCGGGAATATCTCTGCCTGCAACTGGTTCCATAGAAGAGCCGTGGGCGGCAAAAAATGTCGCCTGAAGCGCACTGTCGTAGATCGCCAACCATTTAATTTGTGGGCGTGGAAATATCAGCGCGAAGTGCGGTGGCGGAAATTAGCGGGTGGTATTAGTCCGAACAATTCCTGGGAACACTCCCCGTAGTAGATTCGGTACAGAACACACAAAGAGGCAATATCTCTTCGCGGTCCCAAGGAATCAAGCCTATCAGAAATTTCCTGGTTGTAGACGAGCCGAACCGCCCGTCGTTGAATGCGGTCAAATGGAACAAGCTGTTACTGCGGTGCTCCCGCCCAAAGATGGGAACAGTGAGTACTCCACGTGGGGTCTTACCTGCGCATTATAAAGTTGCAATCGATGACCTGACGTGAAGTACTGTCTATTGAGCACACTGAGCTTCATACTTTTGAGTTCATTTCGTTTCAAAGACGGTACATTATTTTAGACAGCTTTAGGAGTTTTTATTACAATATTTTACGCAGGACAAAAATAACTACACCGCGTACCTTTGGAGATTGGCAGAGTGCCTTATGACATGATTCTCATACATCTCATACGCTTCCATGGTTCAGGCTCTTGTGCTCACCTTCCCATTAAAACACAGTCGGTTTTCTCACGAAGTGCTTATGTCGCCTTTCCTTGCCTCTTCTGTGTAAGAAAATCTTGTTTCTACATATTTAAAAAGTATCAATTGTGTCATTGAAAGAGTAAGAGAGTCAGCAGCTATACAGAATTCCGTCCAGAAACCTTCCATCCAGATGTGTGCAAGTTAAGTAACTTGTCAACCCAACAGAAAACAAATGAATCTGACAAGAGGGAGTCTTAAGAGAGGCTTTGTTTACTAAGTAAATGTGACCCTCGGCCCCGGCACCGCGCCTCACCGCGCCTCACCGCGCCTCCCCGCGCCTCACCACGCATCACGCAGACTTAACATCGAGTGAGTAACATTTAGACGGATCTCTTGTTTCGACACCTGCGACTTTATCATTCGTTAGCAAAAGGGAATCTGGGTCACCACAAAATTGAGGAAACGATTAAAAATACAGAGCTCAGTTCCGTAAATAGCGCTTGGTGTTGACGAATTGTCGAGGAATTTAGATTGAGTACTCTCCGCTCTCTCTCACAACATTCAACCATCTCTTTAAACTTGTCATGGTTAATTCGAAAAAACAAAAAAAATAAATTAATATTCATTTTATACAAAAAATCAAAGCCTTACGCTTACCTTGGTGATAAAATGTTCTTTTTCACGCTTATTGATAGGTAAGTATTTAATGTAATCGTGCAGGTGTGTCACCTGATGGTAAGCAACTAAAGCTGCCCATAGACTCCTGCAACACTGACAGTGGTACATTTGCGTTGCCGACCTATAAAATGGATGTGATGGATGTCCACTTTACGCCGATATTCTAAGAAGCCGTGGTATTTCACCGATAAGTGGCCCTACCACTGGTAAAATATGGTAATTTCCACAAACACAGTGAAAATCTTGGATCAAATGTATCTACGCTATAGCATTGTCAATGAAAGAGATTCACGAATCATTCGTTTTTTTATTGGAAAAGGAGGGCGAACGAGCATGCGAATCACCTGATGTTAAGCAACAACCGCCGCCCATGGACACCTGCAACACATATAGTGTTACAGTCACGTTGCCGGCGTTTAAGGGATTTGGATGGGAAAGGGATAGGAAGGGGTGCGGGCCTCCGGAAACCGAAAGAAACGCGGCATGAGCCATTTTACGTCGATATTTGAGAGGCCGCGGTATTTCACCAGTAGAGCCGGCCCATCTATGCAGTGAACTGCTTCGTTCTATCAATATCACGTGAAGCCTTAACCCGACCTCTAGCATAGATTGCTCGAGGTCTGGAAAGCGTCCCGGACACAGGTTCGCACTTCTCACATTGTTTGTCGGCGATGGACTCCCAAACTTCTAAATTGATTTTATTCAAATTTACACACCGTATGCAGTTTGATCCAATTTAAAAGATAGAACTGACTGATCTTTACGCAGATGACGCCGTGCTCTGACGAATCACCGTCTGACCTGCAAACACTAGCTTACAATTGAATGAGACGAAAACGAAAGTTATGGTGTTTGAAAGGAAGGAATCCAGAACGGATGCAAGGATAATGGTTGACGATGTAGTGCTGGAACAGGTGAATGAAATTGTATATCTTGGCTTTAGCTGGGATGGAAAGTACACCGCGAATGTAGAAAGAAGAGTGGCGTTAGGAAATAAAGTAAATGGGGCGTTGGGCAGATTCCTGGGCGCAAGAAATATTTTCAGAAAAGCCCAGCTAGCAATCCATAATGCAACACTGATCCCAACGCTAACTTATGGAAGAGAGATCTGGGTATGGCAGAGTGTGCACGAAAGTAAGATAAACGCGGTCGAAATGAGGGCACTGCGCAAAATCTGCGGATTGACCCTCGTTGACCGCGTCGAAAACAAGGATGTAAGACAGGAAGTCGGATTGAAAGAGAGTGTCTGTGTAAATGTAAGAAAGTTCATGCTCTGATGGTTTAGACATGATGGATGATGCAAGATTGACTAAGCAGATATACAATGCAAAAGCGGATGGATGTAGGAGCCGAGGACGGCCAAGACATACATTCCACGCCACGCATTACACTTAAAAAACGTTTCTTTTGCCTAATGTAATACTCTGTGTTTAAACTTAATTAGATACTGTATTTTTGTGTGGGGAAGTGCTGCCAAAAGTCACCTCATTCTTGTTGAGAGAGCGCAAAGAGCAATACTAAAAGTGCTTATGAGATTGCCATTTAAACACCCCACTACTGACGTGTATCAGAGAACTGGTGTCCTAACAATAAGACAGTGTTATATTTTTGAAATCCTTAAAAAATTTCACCGAAAAACAGTACCTGCCTTGCTGCCTTCTGTAAAACGCAATTGGCGCTGTCCTATACCACGGGTGAAAACAGCATTTGCACAAAGGCAGTGGTCGGTTTTGGCTCCATACATTTACAACAAGTTGGAGAGGGAGTGTAAAGTCAGGGATCTGAACAACAATGCATTCAAGAAGGTTGTCTTTCAATGGTTGCACAAATTCGACTACAAAGGGACGGAGGATGTGATACTATTGAGAACATAACTTATCTACCAATACATATGCACTACTTACGTACACAATCTACATTTATCTTCATATCTCACATATACTATGTAGCTTATTAAGAGGTTCCAGCTTTGTAGATGGTCTCATATTGTTTACCTGAAAAGTGCAGAACACAAACAACCACCAATTGATTTATGATGTTGTCTTACTGGACTTTACAAAATGACAAAGTCTTTAATGTAATGTTTTTTGTTCTGCATTTTTTAGATTATTGTAATATATGGGTTTTAGGTTAAGTTTAGTTGTTCTGTGTCACTTGTGGAGAGGAAACTGTCAGCTGAAACACAGCCACGGCTAGCTCAGCTGACAGGGAACTTACCATTTTGTATGTACCTTTGAAAACTAATAAAATAAATTTCATTTCATTTCAATTTCATTTCATTTCATTTCAAACTTGCGGTTGGAATTTTATAAAAATAAAATATGAATTATCTAACCTCTCTTTTACATTTACATAACTTCACGCCAACTCCCTTGCGGGGTAGGCAGAGAAAACAGAGGGTTATAAGGCACGATTCTTGCACGGCTCACTCGCTTCGTTGACTTTCATAAATCTTTTTCATGTACGCGGGTCGATTTTTGAGGCTCCGAACATCACCTGGTGAGTGCGCACTCAGATACACCTTCATGAAATTTTAGAAATTATGCGGTATGTCGAGGCATGTTTTCTGCTGCCTATACCGTTGAGTAGGTATTAAGAACGTGAAGGTATAAAAAAGAGATCTGTCAGTAAAAAGTCTAAATACGTCGTAGGAGCGAATCGCTCCTCAAATCTTTCGTCCTCAGTCGCTCTCCTGATATCTCTACGAACGGTCGTGTTGTGAGCCCGGCGTGTATGATACTCGAGACGAACAAATGTTCTTCGCAAAGTTACAAGTTAGATTATTCTCTTTGAAATAAGTGAAAACTGTTTTTGAATTTTTTGGTGTACTTGGTGTCCTGTAACTGTGGTGGTCCTCGTAATTATTTTATGAACGATATTTTTTTTTGGTCTCTACAGTTCGGTGTTCCGAAGTTTGCTAGTGCTCTGTAATCCTGACATAATATAATGTAAGTTATTTAAATTAAACCGATTAATTTTATCCGGTGTAATATTTTTCAAGATATTTTTTTAATTAATGAAAGTTTTCTTGAGTAAAAAGGTTTTTCTTATTAAGACATTAAATGGTTTGCCTTAAATTTTTGGGTATGTTTTTTTATTCTTTCAAATTCAATATAAGGTGATACTTAATGTTTTTTTTTAATACTCCTCAATTATGACCTAGTTTTTATTTAAGTTAATAAAGTTTTCTCAAGAATTATATTTTAATTATTTAACCAATACTTTAAATTTATAATGCTTAAGAATAGAATTAGATATTTATAGGATCGGAACGCGGACTGTCTTTCGGCGTTAATCAGATATATATTTTTAATAACTTTAATATACGATAAAGAAATGTTTAATTATTTGAAATATTATTTGCAAAAACATAAATAACAGAAATAATGAAATTTGTTATACATTTCTATCATACCTATCACATTATCGCAGAAACATTACAAAATCTTCTTACTTACTTATCTTATTTACCTTTTAAAGATAGCACGCTCTTAATACATTTGATAAGAGAATAAAAAGATGTAATTGTTTGCCAAGAGACAATAATTTACAATTTCTATAATTAATTCATGCAATTAATTATTCAAGCTTGGTATAAGTAAAAAATTAATTGTGGCTGTAGAATAGCGATACCACAAATTTAAATTACGGTATGAGAATTGACACAATCTACAATCTGGAATCATTATTTTCCAATAAATCCAATAATTAATATTCCAATAAATGATATTAAATTGCTGCTACTACGGTTGGCATAGAGCAATTGTAAAGCAATTGTATTACTGAATGGTCATCATTTCAAATTAAGTTAATAGTTCAATCCAAAATGTCCAAATTAATAATCGCTTGATTAAGTACGTTGCGGCTTCACACCTTTAATACCCGTAGACATAGACAGCACAATAAAATTATACTTCGTCGTAGTAGAATCTCTCATATTATTGAAAGTATTATTTATATTTTTGTTAATTATTCTGTATGCATTCTTAAATTCATTTTTCAGTCGCCTGTAAGTTCTAAAGGGATATCGTGTGGTATTGGTATGTCACAAGAAGGGAGGATGAGGAAGAATGATAAATCTAAATATGTGTGGATGGAAACAAGAGAAGACGGTGACCGAAGAATACATGGATGAGTTGTGAGAGTGATGAATGAATGAGAGCAAAGCGTGGACAAAGAAAGGGCAGGAAAATTAATGTTATATCGGAAAAAAAGAACTAATGTTCACCTTAATTAATTATATAAAAAATATCTTGACGGTTAAATTCTGGATTAGATGTCGCTGCTAAAAATAGTTTTCATTACAAATGGACTTAAGGTTGACTGAAATAATAATGTACATCAAAAAATATCTTTGGGCAGAGAATTCAAGCAGCTGAGTGACAGCCTACAAGCAAAGGCTGGGCTGTGTCGCTTTGGACCTACAGCCTGTGTCTAGAAAAGCTTTAATTGGAAGTGTACTTATTTCATACAACACGATTTTGACACAAGTTTTCCAGATTTTAACACACGAGTTAATTCAGATATTGTTAACCGAGATTGTCAAAAGGAAGGTTATGTATTTTTTGTTATCTTTAATATCCTCGCTGTCGCAAATATCTTTGGAAAAATTTGTGCGAAAATGAGAGAAATTGTCACTATCCACACCGCAGATATAAAGGGATATATATTTCAAAAGTAATATAGCTAGTAGTGGTGGTTGGTAACTAAATAAATTGACAAGAGCGCAGTGACTCAGTCACATACAGGAGATGTGATTACATAGTTTTCCTCCTTTGATCTTAAAAACTACTAAAGCAATTTAGTAGAAATATCTCGATATATGTTTTTCTTCTATTTAGAGCGCCATCTGTTGACCTTGTGTGAGAGAAGTAATTACTTAATATAATAACATAACTTCACGCCTTTGTTACCCGAAGGTGTAGGCAGCGGCTGTTAAGCCTCGTCTAGCCGTTATGTTTACAAATGGAATAGGTGGCTAGGAATAATTACTTAATCGTGTTATTATAATTGAAATTCAAATAAGAGTCAAAGATGGATCCACATTCGCTTCTTATTCAAGAAGTTTTGACTTCAAATTACCCGAATTCCGGGTCCGGGAAAAATTTAAAAGTTTGGTGTACCCAGAGTTAAAATTCTGATTCAATAGCTGAGTTCTGAATCTGCTAGACCACCGAGGGTGCAATGTTTATATAAAAGTACAAACTTTAAACATAAGGGTTTAATTTGTTTTCGATACTTATTTAATTAAAACTTCGGTTATTAGAAGTGCGACATCGAAGTGTCAACTTTTAATTGGACTTAATGTTTATAATTTAGCCCGTTTAGCTAAAATTGGGCAATTTTTAAGACAATTTTTGGCACATGAGTTTCTTGCCCGATTTTCCTCATGATAGCCCGTACACTCGGATTCGGGCCGCTCGTGGTGATTGCGTTTTGTGTTTCCTTCTTTCACGGAGGCCTTTTTCCTCAAGCGCTCGTGTTTAATATTGTATTTTAAATTAATCTGTACTTGCTGACTTTATTTAATTACAAGACCTATGAAAATAAAGTTTATTTTACTTTGACTAATTTTGTTATATTCCTATAAAATATATAATTTGTAAATAATACAATGACGTTGCTCCACCTCCAAACTACCGAGACGACTAACTACTTAATATTTTTTAAAGGATCTTCCCTTTTTTTAAATACTCTTTCTTCTACCACTCATGGGAATATTGGTTTTGATGAAATCGTCACTGTAAATGAAAATAGAGATCCTCATTTCTAATGTCATCCAGAATATTATTCAGTGCTTACAGTGGGAGCAATTATATCCTGACTGCTGCTGCATTATAAATTGCTCTTTAACGTGAGCATCCAGAGAATTGTCACTCGCTCTCCCCTTATTAGTGAAACAATTCGCTTTGTTTCGTAAAACTGGACAGACACATTGTTCCCACAATTTATTCATTCAAAACACCATTAGGATACCAGGGACTGGTGATACTCGCTGTTGGTAATCCATTGTTTGCTTTAAGGTACTATAACATTTATTTTCCACAAAGTGGAATCGATCGCGTTTTAGAAATAGTACCTAATGTACCTATGCATTAATCTTACCAAAGGAGTGACTACTAGAGGGTAAGTAACATATTCGTCATCTAAAATTTAGCTCATTGGCATCCTCACATTGGCTTACACCAATGATTTTCCGAAAGTTATTTCGGAAGTTATATGTAATTATTATCGATGACTTAAAACTTTAGAATAGAATAGAATAGAATACACTTTATTGTACACCTTATAAACAATACATGACAGTAAGTAGTACATAGTAAATCTTATGGCTAGTACAAAGGCGGTCTTATCGCATGCTGCGATCTCTTCCAGACAACCTTAGGATGGACATGTTGAACTATAAAGAGTAATATGTGGTGTAGTTGTTTGAAGTCTATATTATATGGAGCCATGGAATAGATGGATACATAAATACGGATATATGGATAGATAAAATTATAATGTATTTAACTGTACATGTGTACAGTTAAATACATTATAAATACATATATACGCATACATACACACATATACATACATATATACGCAACATATATACAACATACTTACACACATATACATAAACAAACATTTATACAAAATATATACACAACATAATGAATGATACATACAAATGATATATAACTAAGTATAGCTACGAAGTCATCAATGTGTAGTCATTTACAGTGACAAGTAGTGTTCATTGAGGAGATTTTTAAAAGTTACCAATGTCCGAGCGAGTCTAATGGTTAGTAGCAGTTCATTCCACAAGCGTGCTGCCTGGACTGAGAACGATTTATCGAAGAAAATTGTTGAGTGCGCTGGTATTTCCAGAGTCAAGCTTGCCGATGATCTCAAGCATCTCCCATGTGTGTCATGGAGAAACGTAAAACGTTTTTTAAGATAGTTTGGAGCTGCGGGATTGAAGAGAATATTGTACAGAAGACATAGAATATGAGTATTCCTGCGAAGGCGAATGGGCAACCACTTGAGCTTAGTACGGAATTCGGTGATGTGGTCATATTTGCGTAAACCAAATATAAACCTAATACAAAGATTCTGAAGACGCTCAAGTTTATCAAGATGGTTTTCTTCCTCTTTGTGCCCGGTATGGCAATAGGTTCGCCACCTATTCCATTTGGGACGTAAACTTAACGGCAAGACGAGGCTTAATAGCTGCTGTCTACATCTTCGGGTAGATAAAAGTGTGAAATACAACTCACATTTGCCCGCTGTAATTATCACAAATATTACAATAATATCTCGAACTAAATTTGCCGTCCAAGGCATTAATCGTCGGGATTTGTGGTCTGTCAAATCTGATATATTACTTGTGAAGATAGTGTGTGTCATCCCTAATGTATTTAATCCTCGATAAAGTGTTGATGTTGTACTGTGATGAGGACATTAAGCCCTCACAGATAGGGATGTCACGTACCTATACTCAATATTTGATCAATATTTTTTAAACACCTGAAGTTAACATCTGTGAGTGTGCTGTGTAGGCAGAGGTTGCCTCGTAACGCCGATTGAAATATTGTTCATAATTTTAGTCATCACTATACATACTACTATGTATTGTATACTTATATGTATTACATACTACATATTGTATCAATTTTAAATGGTTTTGAATGAGCATTTGGCACATGAGTTTCTTGCCCGATTCTTCTCATGAAAGCTCGTGGCGATTGCGTCCATGTTTTCTTGTTCCACGGAGGCACTTTCCTCAAGCGCTCGTGTTTAAGAATTTTAATTTTAAATATTTTTTTACATTGACTATTTTTAAGTGTCTGTGAAGACCTATCAAAATAAAACCACTTAGACTTTGACTTGACATTATTTTCGTCCAACTTCATAGGAAAAAACGATTGCTTGTTGTTGTTAAAAAAGCCTGCCTACAAATTATTAAGAGCGTGAAGGAACAGAAAAACCGAATGATCCAACAATTTCCTTATTGGAGATTTTTGCTGGCTATTGAATCACGAACCGACGATAAGAAGCCAACTAAATATACATTATTCAAGTTATTTCAATACATAAACATCTCCTTGTATATCTGTCTGTACATAAATGTGTCATTATGAAGTGTCAAGTGCCATATTACTGGATGATAAAGACGCAAAAAAAACTAAGCATTGATTTATGATAACCATAAATCCTTTCATGTTAACATAAATTGAATAACAACATGTCCCAGAAAAGCAATTTTAACGGAATACCGCGATCATAATCTGCTTGAAAATATAATAATATATCGTTTTATACAAAGTTAGCTCCTGACACGAGGTCGCCATTGATAGAATATTAATAAGATTTAGCTGGTAGACGCCATATTGACGTCCGCAGACGTCGTAGTGTTATTGAAAGTGACAAGCACGGACGCATAACTGAAGTCTACAGTTTGAAACTTGTCGGAAGTTATCTGTGATCAATTGGTAATTTAAAAAAAACAATATAAATTAATTTTGCCTATAAACACTTTCATTGTTACTGCCTACATCTGCTTAAGCTGAGCTCGGTGAAACTTCCAAACAATAACAAAAAATATTTTTATTAATAGCTACATTATTTGTGAGATATTTTTGATAGCTAGGGTTCCGCAATAATTTGCACCTGAAATTGTGTATCTGGATGAACTTGAAGTTTTTACGCTGTCAAGGATGATTTATATCTGAGACATATTTAAAGATTTCTATTTAACCACATCTACTTGTGATGCAGCTTGTACCAGTACGACGTGATATTTATCCAAACGTTTGTGTAATATTCAGCTGCATATTTCTTTTGCATATAAATGGGATGTTGCTGGCCTGTTTGAATTCGACTGAAGCATACAATTTTCACTTTGCAATTGAAAAATGTTTGATCGATTTATTTAATGCTGATTGTTTCTTAATTCCAATTGATGGTAACAAGTCTTCGTTTAAAAAGGTCTTAGGTTGAATGCTTTGTTTCGAAATTTCGCTGGAATGAATCGTTCTCGGGAAACAAAGTTATACATGCTATACTCGGAGTGTAATAACTAGATCAATAATTATAATATTAAAGTAAATTGTTCTTGAAATATGCATAGCTTACAGTAAAGTTTAATTTCACTTTACGAGTTTAAATTGACTATTGGTCCAAAAGATAAATTCTCTGCCAATTATGTTAAAAGTATTAAAATCTTTAATTCCTTTGTGGGTAACTTTATCCATATTTCTGGTCGACGTTCATCTGAATTAACTTCAAATAAGTGATCTTGCTAGTCTAGTCCCTACTGGCTTAGTCAGCTGCTTGAACTTCTGAATGAGAACTGCCGATTTAAAATCCTGGTGATCACCAACGACTTATAAAATATTTTTCAGAAGTTATTATTGGCTTTATGACTATCGGCCATGCTAGTATTTAAAATTTAATAGTTCATTGGGTTAAACAAAGTATAGTTTTTTTTATGGGATAAAGGGCAAATAAGCAAACGGTTTACCTGATGGTAATCGACTACCACCGGCCATAGAAACCTGCAACACACATAGTTTTACAGTTGCATTGGAATGAGGAGGAAAGAAATCCGAACGAAATGTGGTGTGGAACCTTTTAGCATGAATAGACTAAAGGTAAAAAAACACCATCTAAATTATTTTAAATCAATTAAAAAGTGAATGAGCAGCCCTGCCAGTGGGTCAAAATTGAGGAAATGAGCAGCCCTGCCAGTGGGTCAAACTTGAGTAAATGAGCAGCCCTGCCAGTGGGTCAAAATTGAGTAAATTTCCATTTCTAGGATATCATTACACCCGATGGATAACGACGGAACCTTTTTACTAAACAAACATCTGTGCGTCGAACCTTTTACACTTTAATTATCTCTTGTAGTGTAACGGTCAGGAGGTTGAGATGTACCCTGAATCAGTGTTACACAATTACTATGGATTGCAGGACAAATGAAAAAGACATAATTTTCTTAAAAGGGTTTCGTATTTCAAAAGGACAAAATCTGAACCCTTAATTATGGCATCAGACCTCTCCGTCCGATGTTCACAATCAATTTATTTTATGTACGCACTTGATATAGGAACGTGTGGGCAGAGGTCAGTGTTGCCATGTGAAATATTTCATCCGACAGGCTCATTTGCATACATAAAATAACTTCACACGCCTTTTTCTACCCGAAGGTCTAGGCAGCGGCTGTTAAGCCTCGTCTCGCCATTATGTCCCAAATCGAATAGGTGGCGAACCCATTGCCATACCGGGCACAAAGTTTTCAGTCATGGATATTTTTTACACATAACTTCCGAAAAGAACTTTGAAAAATCATTGGTGTGAGCCAATGGGAATTCAAATCCGCGACCTCTAGATTTAGAAGGGGTGCTCTACCACTGGACCACCGAGACCTCATCATCAATTTCGATATGCAAAGTCAAAGAACCGAGCGAGGTTTGTAAGAATCGTGACTTATGACGCTATGTTCCATTTGTTTGGTGGTTAAATGATAAAATTCTTTTGTCTAATTAGGTAGAGAGAGAAATATGCTTTTAAGATTATTACGCGACAGCATAAAAAAAAGAAAATTGTTACCACAAGAATTAAGAAACACAAAGTAGTCCCTCTTACAGTTATTAAGACAAATCTAAGAATACCCCTTATGACCTAAATCCATTAGTGCACAAAGTGACTTATGTAAATTCTTATTATACCTGAAAAGCAACATTATTTCTTGTTATATATTAAATAATAAGAAAAACATTTTCTTTGTTCATCTAAGCAATTTTCTGTTTTATTTCCTCCCAGAATTACAATTGCAGTGTACTTATGCACGAATATTATTCCTTGATTAAATTTGTATTTTAGATACAAGCAACTTAATTGGAATTGTGGATTACCCAAATGTTTGGTTGCATTTTAATAAATATTCATCTTCATTGAGTGCCTCTCCATTACTGAAGGTTAGCAGTCTTCTCTTTGAACTTGTTCCTGTCCTTAGCTAGAGCAAACAATTGTTCCACGGTTTTTATACCGGTCCACTCTCTGATGTTTCGTAGCCATGATAATTTTCTTCTGCCGCCCTTCGTTTGCCTTCCACCTTTCCCATCATTATAGTACGCAGCAGTCGGTAGTTTTCATGTCTAAAGAGGTGACCCAAATATACGACTTTTCTCTGCTTTATCGTTTGAACAAGCTCCACACTCTTGGCCATTCGTATTAAGACCTCGTTCGTAATTTTGTCGGTCCATTTCATGCGGTGCATACGGCGGTGCACCACATTTCAAAAGCTTCGAGCCTTTTCCGAAGCTCGGCTTTCATGGTCCAGGCTTCACACCCATACAGGACAACTGGCCAAACGTAACACTGCAGGAGTCTAGTGCGGAGTTTTAGAGAGAGTTGGCGGCAGCATAGTATTTTTTTCATTGCTGTGAAAGATGATCGGGCAATCTCAATACGAGTACGTATTTCGGTGTCGCTTTCCCATGACTCAGTCAGCCACGATCCCAGATATTTATATATAATTTATTATATATTATAATAAATATTGCATATTATTTATTAAACACGACACGGTAAAAACGTGTCAACATTATTGCTTGACGTTGCACAGTTGCCAGGTTGCACTGGCCGTGGTCACAAGCAGACTGGTGCAGCGTCGTCACCACTCGTCGAAGGCGCAAATGTTTGTGCATCTCATCTCGTGGTAAAGTTTCTTCGAGGTACCGTCACACTACACTTGTCGCGTCCCTTTTCTGTACGCCCGAATACCCGTGCCTATTCTAATAGTTAACCGACTGCGAACTAAAAGCGAGGAGTTATTATTTTATTAATAACTAGATTCGAAGTTGCAGGGAGTGTATGCTCTTGGTTAAAAGTGTCGATCATTGGAGAGGACATCCGGGTGGTCGAAATCAATCCATTGGTTAATATCCCTGTGACTTATGTGCTTAGCTGTCGCCGATTTCTTCACCTTTCGGTTAATCACTGCGACCTTGTGTTCTTTGACCCTTTCAGCTATTGTCCGCGTGGTCTGGCCTATATACTAACTACCACAGCCGCAATTTGTCTTGTAGACGGATGTTTGTAACGGCAAGTTCATCGTGTCCAAAATATTGGTAATCTTTGTCCCCGGTGTGTATACGGTAGGGACTGAACACCTTTTCAGTACCGTACCTATCTTGTCTGTCAAAACAAGATATACCTATCTTGGAGGTACCCCTTGAAAAATATCACTAAGAGATGCGGGTAACAAACATTTACCCTAACGGCGGAGTTACGAAGGCGCTGCACAAATCTGCTTGTGACCACGGCCAGTGCGACCTGGCCGACACGTCAGGCTACTTTCCGTGATAAATGCAGAGATCAATGCAATCAAACAAACGAACACTAAATCTGCAAATAGTAAAATATTTATGTGTAGATTTAGGTAACCATTTCATCAAACCAAGTATTCACTAAATAAGAATTTTATCTCATTTAGTATTGAATATTTAACGAACTAGACTAGCAAATTTTATTAAAACTTTGAAAAGTAAAAACCTTTTTGTTTTAAGAAGCCTTTGTATCGATAATAACCTCTCCAAATGTATTAATATGACTCTCCCACGAGAGTTAGGAGTATTAATGTACAAATTATTAAATAATTCTCGTATTGAAGCCGTGAAGTTTTATAGATGGCGTTGTACAACCACTACAGTCTTTTTTACATATATAACTTCACCCAAAATTCCTTACGGGGTAGGCAGAGAGAACAGTACGCCATAAGGCACGATTCTTACACGCCTCATTCGCTGCGTTGACTTACATAACTCTTTTCATGCACGCACGTCGATTTTTGAGGCTCCTAACAGCACCTTCCTCCAGAACACGTTCTATTTCATCATGGAATGTGTGTCTTGGCCATCCTCGACTCCTACATCCATCCGCTTTTGCATTGTATATCTGCTTAGTCAGTCTTGCATCATTCATTCTTTCTACATGTCCGAACCATCGGATCATGCCCTTTCTTACTTTGAAACCGAACGAATACTTTGTAAGGAAAAAAGTTGGATTGAAAAACGGTGGTCTATCAATCCAACATTTTTCCTTTCAACCCTGTTTTCCACGCGGTCAGCGAGAGTCACTCCGCAGTTTTTGCACAGTGCCCTCATTTCTACCGCGTTTATTCTACTTTCATGCACACTCGGCCATACCCAGCTCTCGCTTCCACAAGTTAGCGTTGGGATCAGGACTGCATTGTGGATTGCTAGCTGGGCTTTAATACTAATATTTTTTGCGCCAGCGTAAATTATTTAAATATTTCCTATCACCACTCGTTTTTCTGCTAAAAGCGCATCCAAGATATACAATTTAATTCACCTGTTCTAGCAATACATCATCCACCATTATCCTTGCATCCGTGCTGGATTCCTCCCTTTCAAATACCATAACTTTCGTTTTCGTCGCATTCAACTGTGAGCCTTTAACCATGCAATCATCTTTCATAGTAGTGACTAGTGTTTGCAGGTCCGACGGCGATTCGGCTAGAAGCACGGCGTCATCTGCGTAAAGCAGGCAGCTCACAACTAGGTCACCCATTCGCATCCCTACATTCATCGATCTCACTCTCTGGAGACAACAGTTCAGGTACAGGATGAACAGTCTAGCGGACAACATGAATACCCTGTCAGTCGCCGATATTGACGTCAAACCAGGGGGACAAGCCGCCGTCAACACGCACACACGCTGTGCAGCCCTCATAAGTGGACTGCACAGCACGCAGCAGTGCGCCGCTCACCCTGTAGCCCGGGAGTATGTCCCACATATCCTTTCGTAATACCCTGTCAGAAGCTTTTTCCAGATCCACAAAACCGCAGAAAACCTTCTGTGTTTTAAAACTGTTTGTGTTGTAAAACACTGACTACGGAGTAGAGGGTTCGATTCCCACTCGAATACAAATATTTATGCTAAGCGTGAGTGTGTGAATAGGTCAGTGGTAGAGTCTTGCAGTTCGCTGCATGAATGGGCCGGCTCGGCGGTAGAAATACCACGATATCTCGGAATATCAGCGTGAAGTAGCTTAAGCTTCGTTTCGTTGGGTGAGAGATGTATCTAGAGGCCCTTTTCCCCTCTTTTTCCCTCCTACCTGGGAGTGCGGGTGCGCTCCTTTAAGGGTAAAGGACGGCAACTCACCACGGTGTTCATGGGCGTTGAGTTGTTGCTTACCATCAGGTGAACCACTTGCTTGTTCGCCCTCCTATACCATAAAAAAGTATTATAAGTATGTAATTAAAAAAAAAATGCATGTGTCCGTTTTTTAGTTTCAATAATACGGGTATTTAGTTGGTTAGCTTGGAACTAGAGGGGGTTGTGTGTATTGTATCATATAATATTACTATATTATCATCGAAAATAGGACCTTTCTTATAATAGGTATATGAATAGCGTTTCCAAATAAACAATTTTTTTGAGTACTACTTTGCAGATGTGCTAAACAAATTGGATATCAAAATTAAAAAGAAAGTATATTTTCTACCAAACAGAAAGAAATCCCGAACACAGAACATTCATTTCCGAAACTAATCATTAAGTTTCTTGTTATTTATTACGTTTATATCAACAGGTGACCTTTGTAAGTAGGACAGACAAACAAACTATAAAAGATGTTATTGTCAATTTGAAAGAAAACTTTGATACTTAACATATATTATATAAGTTATCAGATATCACAGTCTTCTTTACTGTAGGTAATATCTTGTACTGATTGCTTTTATTTTTATGAAGGTTTTGACATAACTTCACGCCTTTTGTTACCCGAAAGTGTAGATGCTGCTGTTAAGCCTCGTCTTGCCGTTATGTTTACGTCCCAAATGGAATAGGTGGCGAACCTATTGCCATACCGGGCACAAAGTTTTCAGTCATCGATATTTATCACTCATTTTTTTTTTGTTTTTTTATGGGATAGGAGGGCAAACGAGCAGGCGTGTCACCTGATGGTAAGCAACCAACGCCGCCCATGGACACCAGCAACACATATAGTGTTACTGTTGCGTTGCCGACCTTTAAGGGATAGGGGATAGGAAAGGATGGGGAAGGGGAGTGGGCCTCCGGGTACCTCTCTCACCAGACGAAACGCGGCATGAGCCACTTTACGTCGGTCTTCTGAGAGGTCGTGGTATTTCACCGGTCGAGCCGGCCCATTCATGCAGCGAACTGCTTGGCTCTACCACTGTCATTACTTCCGAAAATAATTTCGAAAAGTCATTGGTGTGAGCCAGTGTCTGAAATCGAACCCGGACCTCTGGATCAGAAGCTGTGTGCTCGACCACTGCGCCACCGAGACTCAACGACTGAAGGTTTTAGTTTTGATATATTTTTGTAAGGAATAATATTTTATTTTTAGTTTGGGAAACGTACTAATAATTCAAAATTGATGTCAGAGTCGAGAAGTCAAAGACGCGAGGTGTGTAAGAATCATGCCATAAGCACTCTGTTCTCTCTGCCTAACCCGCACGGGACTTGGCGTGAAGTTATATATACTAAGTATGTTATGTATTTAATATCTTTACACATGATTCCTTCAGTATAATATTTTACATATAAAACATCTTATTTAAATCTAAATGATGCTTGTTAAGTATTTTTCGTTGAATACAATATTAAAAACATTTTCTATTCTTTGCGATTCTAATAAAATTGTATTTCGTTATGAAAAACATTTCTCAAAACGTTGCTATGTGACTCTTTCTGTTCATTGTCATGACAATACGCCATTATTGAAGTAAGGGTTCCGACCTGAGAGGGCTCTCGAAAGGGATCGCAAACCATTACTTTTATGTAACCACACTCACCCAACAGTAAACTTGTACAGGCCTCTACTTACTTTCCAAATATTGGAAAATCTTCTCTTACAGTTTTAACATCCGTCTGGGATAAAGGGGTATTTTATACGTATTATGTTTGCGTCTTTGTGTCAAAAGACTGTATTTTGATTAGGAAATATTAAAGATATTGCACTAAGCATAGCTCGTACAAAAAGAGTATTAGTATTTTGAAGTGAGTGTCGAGTATAATTCTGTTTTGAAGGGCCTCGTGGTGCATGGGTAAAGCACTGACTACGGAGTAGGGGGTTCGGTTCCCACCCGAATGCAAATATTTATTCTAATCGTGAGAGTTTGAATAGGTCAGTGATAGAGTTTTACAGTTCGCTGCATGAATGGGCCAACTCGACCGGTAAAATACTGCGACTACTCGGAATATCGGCCTCATTTCGTTCGAGAGAGGTATCCAGAGGCCCTTTTCCCTCCTACTAGGGAGTGTGGGTGCGTTGCTGTACTGTAAGGATAAGTAGTTGCTTACCATCAGGTGACCTACTTGCTCGTTTGCCCTCCTATCCCATAAAAAAGTATTATAAGTATGTAATTCCAAAAAAATGCACGTATCCGTTTTTTAGTTTACAAATGAGTTTTTTAGTTTAGGTTTAGAAATAAAACAAATAAACATATAAATAATGTAAAAAACAACTACACTTTAAAAGAAATAGAATTTAATTTTAATAATACCAAAAAAGTGTGGGATATTATTAATAACCTATGTGGCAAAATTAACAAGTCCATAGATGATATAATTTTAAAATATTTTAGATTAACTCCGGATGTAATTACAAACAAATTTGCTTATGAGTTTAGAAACAATGTCAATAGTACTTGTGTCCAATGTAACATACCTATACTAAATGTCGATACTTATAGCAAGGATTGTGACTTGTCTATGAGATTACACAAAGCAACTAATAATGTAATTTCTTCCATTATTCAACACTTAAACGACAAAAAGTGCCCGGGTTTCGACAGCATCAGACCGCAAGATCTTAAATGTGTTAATAAAAATATTACCCCTCTTATCACGCATCTAATTAACTCATGTATCGCCAAGTCCGTATATCCTGATAAGCTCAAAATGGGTATTATAAGACCAATTCATAAAAATGGTTCATACGCAGATGTAAATAATTATAGACCGATAACCATATTGTCATGTATTGACAAAATCATTGAAAGATACTTGGGGCAGGAGATTAGTAGGTTCCTAACGAAGAATTGCATTATCAACAGCAAACAGTACGGTTTTCAAAAAAATAAAAATACCACATTATTGCTATCAAAGTTTACAAATGAGGTCAACAAATACCTTGACAACCGTGAACACGTGCTGGTTGTTTTCGTTGATTTTAGTAAAGCTTTTGATGTTCTTAACTATAACACATTATACACGAAGTTGCGGTAGAATGGCATTCGGGGTCCCCTGTTAAAATGGTTCCAAAATTACCATATGAATCGATGTACAGCAGTGGGTATTGCTGGTTCTTTAAGTGACACGATTCCAACCGATAAAGGCACGGCTCAAGGTTCGATTCTAGGGCCCACGGAATATTTGCTGTATGTGAACGACATGTGTAACATTTTTCCCGAGGGTTCCGTGTACCAGTTTGCCGATGACACATGCCTAATAACATCACATAAAAATATACATGATGCACAGATAGCAATGCAACATAATTTCGACCTACTGTGCAGTGTGTTTACTGGGCCCACGATATGGGATTAGTTATTAACGCGAAAAAAACAAAACTAATGCATATACATTCATCACATTTCTCCTCGCACATTGTTCCGGTCATCACAGCCCATGACCACCTGTGCCTGCACCAAACCGGTACTACATCATGTAATTGTGAATCTTTGCAGGTCACGCCAGAACATTCGTACTTAGGACTAACTATAGATTGTAAATTTAACTGAGGACCTCACATCAATAATGTTTGTAGCAAACTCAGGTCTATTATGTCAAAGTTGTATGCACTTAAGTACAAAGTACCATATAAAACGCTAAGAACTATTTACCTATCGCTCGCTGACTCAGTGATTAGCTATGGCTTGAGTAGCTATGGGCGTACATACAAAACTTATGTTGGAGACATTTATAACCTGCAGTTAAGAATTTTAAAAATAATTGTACCTAAAAAAATAAAACACCAATATTGTAACAACTACGATGGTTTGTTTAAACACTGTCAGGTTCTGAGTGTCTTCGATAAGGTGCGTGAGTGTGTCTTGAGCGAGGAATATCACAACATCGTGAACATAGACAGAAACATAAGACATGAATCACTACGTAAGCTCTCATATCTGCCGCTATACAAACTACCTAAACATACCAATGTGTACGGAACAAGGACGTGGGAATACATGATACCAACTATATTGAATGGTCTGCCTGCCGAAATTCGTGACACTCTAACAAAGAAAAATTGCAAATTAGTCTTAAGGAAACATTGTCTGCACCCGACCTAGTCATTTGGCTTTTGGTGGGATGGGTGATATACCACTGGTAAACCCCAGATGGTTTTTGTGGTATGTAACTGGAAAAAAATCCATGTAATATTATTACTTTGAAAATAAACAATAAAAAAAAAAAAGTTTCAATAACACGAGCATTTAGTTGCTTTACTTGGAACTAGAGGGCGTTGTGTGTATTGTATCAAATTCACATACACATATACAGTCACGGTGGTCCAGTGGGAGAGCACACGGCTTCTGATCCAGAGGTCCGGGTTCGAATTCTGACACTGGCTCACACCAATGCTTTTCAAAATTGTTTTCGGGAGTTAAATGTGATAAAATATCGACGACTGAAAACGTTGTGCCCGGCATGGTATTAGGTTCGCCACCTATTCCATTTGGGACGTAAACATAACGGCGAAACGAGGCTTAACAGCCGCTGCCTACACCTTCGGGTAACAAAAGGCGTGAAGATATGTTATGTTGTGTTACTATATTCTATATACATACATATTCTACATACATTCTACATTTTATATACTATATATACATCACAAATAGTAGTAGTAGTAAGAAAGATCTTATAGCATATGAATAGCGTTTCCAAATAATGAATTTATGAAGTACTATTTTGCAGATGTAATGAGAGACTTGATGCATACAAGGCGAGGGTCAGAACCCTCGAGCATGATAAGACGCAAGTAGCTTTATTAAACGATACTATCTGCAACCTAAAGGAGCAACTTCATCTTCCGACGCAGTCTATTCTGCGCAATGAGATAGAGATAATTGGTACTGAGGAGTGCCCTTCTGAAAATCTCTGCCACACTGTATTGGTAGCTGCAACTAAGTTGGGGGTACCAATGGTTGCCGACGACATTGATTGGATTGCTCGAGCGGGTCCTAGGAACACCCATTTGTCAAAATCACAAACTAAGTTTCCTAGGCCAATCATCGTGAGGTTACTAAGGAGGTCTAAGAAAGACGAGATAATAAAAGCCTCAAAATCAAGGCGCCATATTTCCTCCAAGGACTTCGATATCGAGGGGCTTACTTACAGAATTTTCGTGAACGATCACCTAACAAAGGAGAATCGTATGTTGTTTCGCGAAGCGCGGGCCCGCTCCAAAAGCACAGGCTACAAATTCTGCTGGACGAGGAACGGCCGTGTACTTGTTCGTAAGGCTTCAGCCTTACGAACAAGTACACGGCCGTTCCTCGGAAACCTGCAATCACGATCAGGTCAACTAAAGACCTGGATCTCCTATTACCGACTGGTTCTATTTATGATACGTTGCCGGCTGCCACTGAATAAAAGTGTATTTGCATTGCTCTCGTGTGTAGTGTTTAACTGTAAAGCTATTGAACTTGTTTGTTGTGTTCCAAATTTATTTCCTCAAAACTCGTGCTGCATGTCACTTTTGAATTGAAAATAAATCTATATAACTTGTGCAAAAATATTAAATTTATTTATTTGATCTTAGGTTATTTAATACTAATAAGCTTACTGGCAAGCTGTTTAACATATGTCGACTATTTTCCTATATTTAAGAACCTATGTAGCCTGCTTAATTTGTCCACCTCAATAGAAATTCATTGTACAGGTATAGTTGCAATATTTAATGGAAATCTAGATAATACGCTGACAAAAAAGAAACTACGCTCCCCCCGTACTAACAACAACACACCATCACACAAAAACGCGAAATCAGCTAACACATATATAACGCTCACATCAACCGAATCGTTCATAATCAATTTAAAAAATATATACAGGGTACTAATTTTGCAACAACTGGTTTGGTCACAGTCGCGAGTGAGCCGTTGTACAGGATACGCGTACAATTTTCGCTGCGAATTTACTTTTATTATTCTTTGTAAGTAGTTATTTTCTAATATGGAGGAAAGTAAGGATGAAGATGAGTTAAGTGATTCGGAGTTCTTGAATAAAGCAGAACAAGAACTAGAAGAAACTAGTGGAAATATGGATTTATGTGGAGATAAGTTGACCGATAAAATTGTCCCAAAGAGAAAGCAGAGGGAAGATGAAGGGAGCAGTGTGGAGGGTTTAAATAGTGATGAGTCGAATTTTATTACTGTTACCCGAAGAAGGGCAAAACGATTGATAAGAAGTGATTCGACAGATGTACAAATAAATAGGAGGGTAGATTTGGAAAAAAAATATGACGAGTTGGAACTTTGTGAAAAGTTTGAAGTTAGCGTAACAGCTGTGGAAGTTTTACCCAAACAGATTGCGATGGCTAAATTGATGAGATCTCAAGATATTACTGGAGTGGATAGTGTTAACTATAAATATAGAAACAAAATGATAATCACGTTTTTGAATAAAAAAGATGCCCTTAAATGTTTGGAATGTGAAAAATTTAAAGAGTTGGGATTCCGAACTCAGTTTACACATGAGTTAAGTGGTATTCATGGGGTGGTGAAAGGTATTGACCTGGATCTGAGTGATGATGAACTGCTCCAAATAATTCAAAGTGATGTTACGATTTTAAGCTTAAAGAGAATGAATAGAATAAACACAGAAGGTTCTTGGGTTCCGAGCGAAGCTATTAAAATTTGCTTTAAGGGAAATAGACTGCCGCAGTATATATATGCTTATGAATGCCGTGTTAAGGTAGATGCTTATATTTTCCCTGTAACACAATGCACAGCTTGTTGGAAGTTCGGGCATATTAAAAATTTTTGCTCTGGTAAAAAGAATCTATGTCCCAAGTGTGGTAGTGCTGATCATGCTAATTGCGATATTCAAGAAATTAAATGTTTAAATTGTAAAGGGAATCACTTTGTTCTGGCGAAGACATGTCCTTTTTTTGTAAGAGAAAAAGAGATAAGAAATATAATGAGTAAAAAGCAACTAACATATCGAAAAGCCCTACAGTTCTATACAGAAACGAGAAACTACGATAACGCCTATGAAAATAAAATAGCACCAGCAAACGCTAACCTTGCGGATACTATGAAAAATAAAACCTACAGCGATGTACTTAGGAGACCCTCAGTGCAGTATCGAGCAGAAAAGAATGAAGGATTAAGAGAGGTAATGGCAGAAGGTTCGGACAGAGAATCTATAATTTTAAGTGGACACAGTAAAAAGAAGAAAAAAGGTAATATATCTAGAAAAGAAGATTTAGAAGACATGGTTAAAGAAGTAAATATGGAAGTTCAGTATCAGGATTCCCAGAGTACAGAAGAACACACTAGACGAGAGGAACATCTGACAGATAAGTTTGACTTCATGAGATTTTGGTATAAAATAAAAAAAAATATTGTGTCTGATGAGAATTTGAAAGAAAAGGTAATATTAGTCATTAGAATAATATGGGACGAGTTAAAAACATATGTTATTAGTAAGTTTTTCAAAGGAAATTTATTCAATATTTTCATTCTTGTAATGGCTAATACAGTCAGTCATATTAGACTTAATATAGTACAGTGGAATGCTCAAAGCTTAAGGCCGAAAGTAATATCGTTCACAGATTTTTTAATACGAGAGACTATTCACATAGCAATTGTCAGTGAAACGTGGCTAGAGACTGAATCAAATATACACATTGGTAGTTATAACATTTATAGACAGGATCGTGTTGACTCATATGGGGGAGTGGCGATTATTGTGCATAAGTCGATTCAGTCCTATGTGGTACCTATTAGGATCAATAATAACAGTATAGAGTTAATATGTGTAAGATTAATTAATTGTAAAGACCTAAAATATGTAGTATCTGTATATTGTCCATCTAGTGTACATACCCAATGTTCAGATTGGGATGAAATTTTCTCTCAATTTTCGGTTAAAACTTTGATAGCTGGGGATTTTAATGGGCACCACACTAATTGGTCGGTTAAAACAGATGTGAGAGGTACCCAAATGATGGATTGTTCATTAGAAAATGGGTTCATATCTCTTAATAATGGCGATTTTACTAGGGTTAAATTGGTAAATGGAAACATACAACAAACTTCACCAGATGTTTCGTTTGTTTCATCTGATGTGGCTTTAAATTTTTGTTGGCAAGTCTATAATGAAAACTTAGGTAGTAACCACCTTATGATTAGGATGTCCCTAAATATCATAGATGACTTCAAATGCATTAAAAAACGCAATTTTAAACGGGCCGACTGGAGAAAGTATTCACGAAGTATATCCGAGAACCCTGTCTTTTTAAATCCTATTAGTAGTAATATGAATATTCAGGACATGTACAACAGTTTTGTAGCATCAATTAATACTGCTGCAGACTGTCACATACCTTTCATTAAACTTTGTAATAAGCCTGACCAAAAGTTCAAACCGAAGGAATATTGGAGCCCTGAACTATCTCAGCTAGTCGCTCAAAGAAGATTAGCTTTATCTAATTTCAGACGAAACCCTACCCCTGACAATCTTACTAAGTTAGAAAATATCACAAAAAAATCACAAATGTTAATTCGTAAAGCAAAATCAGACAGTTGGCATAAGTTTTGCAATTCATTTGATGAAAAAATTTCGGCTTCTGATATGTGGCGACGTATGAAATGGATAAAAGGACATAAGCAATCTAAGCCGTACCCTTCCATTGGTAAATCAAGGGACTTATTACAGTCGCTTACACCAGATTACGTGTCTAATTTGGAACCAATTTTTTCATCTACAAATGAACGGTTAGAATCAGAATTTAAAAAAGTAAGTAGTACTTAAAAAAAAAGATTCTTCACCGGGTGAAGATGGAATATCCTATTCCATGCTGTATCATTTACCGAATATAGCAAAAAAATTTTTGCTTCATTTGTATAATACAATCTTCAAGTTTAGTTTTGTTCCTGTTCAGTGGCGAAGTATCCAAATAGTCCCAATACCAAAAAGCAATTACAATATTAACAACAATGCTAAATTCCGACCTATATCATTGATTTCGTGTATATATAAGACTTTCCATTTATTGCTCTTTCGAAGGTTAGAATGGTATACAGAGAAAGAAAAAATACTATCTCCATATACAATCGGATTTAGGAAGTCACAATCATGTTTAGACAACTTGACTCGATTAATTACACATATTCAAATCGGTTTTTCTAAGAATACACCAACTTTAGCTTGTTTCCTGGATATTGAAAATGCATAAAATAATATTTCAGTCGATGTTGCAGTTAGTGAGCTTGACAATTTAAAAGTAGGTAAACAAATTTGTAGTTATCTTTGGAGGTTTTTGAGTGAGAGACATTTGGGGATCAAACTAATGGACGGGAACAGAATAAATAGATACACAAACAAGGGTCTCGCACAGGGTGATCCACTTTCCCCGTTATTATTTAATCTTGTTACTCAAAAGGTATGTCGCAGACTCCATGATGTATTGGTCTTGCAATATGCGGACGATTTTGTAGTGTATTTTAGTAATAAAGATATTAAGCTTAGTGAAAGATATATTCAAAATGCCTTGAATATTTCAGTTAGTCTATTAGATGAACTTGGATTGGTTTTATCAGCAAACAAGACACAATATTGTTTATTTAGTAGAGGTCGAAGAAAGTTCTTGCCAGTTTTAAAAGTAGACAATTTGAATATAATTTACTCAGAAAATATTAAATATTTAGGTGTGTGGTTGGATCGAGGCTTAACTTGGGGAAAACATATCAATGAAGTAGTCACTAAGTGTTCCAGGTTTATGAATATATTGAAGACACTAGCAGGTAGCTCATGGGGCATTCAAATGATGTATTTGCGAAGATTATATCTATCTTTAATTAGAAGTCGAATTGACTATGCATCGTTTTTATATGATATTAGTGCTAAAAGCCATCTTTCTAAACTTGATAAAATTCAGAATCAGGCTTTAAGAATAACTGGGGGATTTATAAGAAGTTCTCCAATCCACGTCATGGAGGCAGAGTTGCATATCGAGCCATTGTTTCTAAGAAGACAGTACCTAGCCTATAAATATTTGTAAAAGATTAACTCTCGGTCTACTAATGTGATTACTGATTTGGTTATCGAAATGGGTGATATATATCAAAATAGCAATTGGGCCAATAAGAAAAAACCATTACTTTCGCGAATATTTGAAGATATAAAACAAATTCAATGTTCTTCTGAAGATATCCTTAAAATGTTTAGCTTTGATTTCTGGTTATCGGCGATTGATTTTCATAAATGCTTAGTCAGTAATTTGGAAAGCATAAAAGGAGCTAAGTCTTGTTATGAGCCCAATATTATGATGAACAATGTTATATGTGAACTAAATTTAAAATATAACGGATGGCATAGATTATACACTGATGGTTCTAAAGGTCCACAGCGATCAGGTGTGGCATTTTATGATCAGGATGGTAACTACAGAAATTATTTTAAAGTCATGACCAATGTATCAGTTATGACGTTGGAACTCATTGCAATTTTTAAAGCCTTATCTTACGGAAGAGAGAAAAATTATAAAAAAATAGCTATATTTACTGACAGTAAAAGTGGTTTGCAGCATGTGGCTCGGTGCGCCTCTGGTTACAGAGGTGCAACGATAGCCTACCGCATTTTAGATATTCTTTCTATATTTGCTGTAGAGAAAAAAGAAGTAAAGTTGCAATGGGTTCCTGCGCATATAGGTCTAAAGGGAAATGAGGTAGCAGATCAACTTTCTAAATTGGCTGTAACAGACGGATTAGAATATAACTTTTTACCAGATTACGTAGAGTTTATACCAAAATTCAAAAATAAAATTGTTAGTATGTGGTCAGAACACTTTAATACCATATCTAAAGAAAAAGGCATATGGTATAAAACAATTCAATCTGAAATTCCTCGGAGTCCCTGGTTTAACAACAGTAACTTAAGTAGAAGTTATGTTAAGTTAGCTGTAAGGTTGCGATCTGGACACTATCCGTCGGCAAAGTTCACATTCTTATTGAAAAAATCTGATTCACCAAACTGCAATGTGTGCAATGTAATTGAAGATGTGCATCATTTGCTGATGGATTGTGTTCGGAACCAGAATAAAAGAGAGGTGTTGATCAGTGAGTTTAACTTGAATAAGTTCGATGTAGGTATTGTTCAGTCTATTTTGGCAGAGCCCAAGTCCGATATTGCGAAAAAATTGTGCCATCTGGTAAACTGCATTGATTGACACTATTTCTAGTTTTTAAATAACACATAATTGTTAAGAATATAAGTTGTAGCAGTTAGAATAAGGCATGATGGGGTTGACGTATTCATCTGAATAAAAACCCCGTACTACTTCAAAGATTAAAAAAAAAAAAAAAAAAAACTGGTTTGGTACTTTTCAGTGAGTCCCTGTTGTGATTATGCGGCTATGACATTTTGCGGCTCTGTTACTCTCCCCATTATATGTACTATTCATGGATAAAATAGATATTTTGAGTGAAATAGACGAGACTCTAAACATAAGATGCCGCACTGTGAATAGATTGGAGCTATGTGGGGAAAGCACTGGGGAAACACCACTTCACGCTCTTAACAGTTAACATTAGAAGTCTGCAGAAAAACTTCCTTAGTCTGCAAGCCTCCCTGCACCGACTTGACTTTCAGCCCGTCGCGATTGTATTGACAGAATGCTGGTTGAACGAGAATTCAGTAATTAGCCAGCTGCCTGGATTCAAAAGCTACCGCACTTGCAAAAAGATAAATAGGAGTGGGGGTGTGGTGGTATACGTCAAGGATATTTGAACTGCGGAAGCTCTCGAACCTGTTATGAAAGATGCTAACTGCGTAAAAATAAAGATTCAAAATATTCTAACACTTATCTGTATATATCGCTCCCCCTCATTTATTGACATCGAACCTTTTCTGTGTTCTCTGGATTCTCTACTGGCTGGATTGAGAAGCGACTCGACTGTCATAGTAACGGGCGATATATATATCGATATTCTCGATGATTCACCGAATGCCGCGCATACAACTTATCAATGTTTGATGGCAGAACATGGCTTACTACCTGCAATAACTCAACCCACTCGGGAAAAAACCTGTCTCGATCATGCCTTCGTTAAAATTCAAGGAAACTCCGCACTGGGAGTTGTATGTGAGGCTTCCATTACAGATCACAGCTTGGTGTTTCTCGGACTCAGCCTCAGTAATCCTAAGATAGTTAACACAAATAGATTTAAATTTAAAACCGATTATTCTAAGATTATTGATGACGTAAGCCAGATAAACTGGACAAACGTCACCTCAAAATCAAATGTCGACGACGCAGCTGTAACCTTCAATCAAACATTATCTGATATTGTAGACAAACACACCCAAAGAATTAGAATCAGTCGCTCAAAGTTTAACATTAAGCCCTGGATCACGCATGGTCTCATAAGATGTATGCAACATAGAGACACGCTTCACTTCCGAACAAAAAAAGATTCACTTAATGAGGTTCACAAAATTGTGTACAAAAGGTACAGAAACTACGGTAATAAAATTCTCCGAAATTGTAAGGTCATTTATGAGGAAAACCAACTTGAAAGAAACAAAAACGACCCAAAAAGGCTATGGCATTGCTTAAAGGAAATTTGCTAAATACCAAAACAATCAAACAATAACAGTGAACTACTTAACTATAAAACTAACAAACAGGACTCCATAAATAAGTGCAACGAGCATTTTGTGTCTGTCGGACAGAACCTAGTAAATAATATCCTAACTAAACAACTTAAACATGGGATTTCATAAGATTATAATGCTAGTAATAGTAGCGCACCCAATACTTCGCTTTTCCTTTGTCCAACCGATGGCCAAGAAATAGATAACATATTAGACGATCTTAAGGAAAACAGTTCTCCGGGACTAGATAATTTACAACCTCTGCTCCTTAAGCGTATCAAAATACATATTCTGGAACCCTTGACGTACATCTGCAACCTAAGTATGCAAACCGGTGCTGTTCCTCGATGTTGGAAAACTGCAGTCGTCACGCCTATCTATAAAAGTGGACCCAAAAATGACCCTGGAAACTACAGACCAATTTCTCTGCTTTGCGTGCTGTCGAAGATTTTGGAGAAGGTTATCAACAAGCGTCTCATTAACTTTTTGGATAAACATCATCTGCTTTCAGATAGACAGTTTGGCTTTCGTACGGGAAAATCTACTGAGCAGGCGGTACGCTTACTGGTCAACACGATTGCAACAAACATTGACAAAGGTTACCGCTCAGTGGGCGTATTTCTTGACCTCGCCAAAGCTTTTGACACCATCTCGATCTCTAATTTACTTAAAAAACTAGAATCTGTCGGAGTCAGAGGACTAGCTCTCGACTGGTTTACCAGCTATCTGACTGACAGAAATCAAATTGTCAGAATTGGAGATCTGGTGAGTGAAAGATATTCTGTAAGCTTTGGTGTTCCCCAAAGAAGTGTATTGGGTCCTACGCTTTTTACCGTATACATGAATGATATTCTTAAACTTGACCTAACGAACGCCGATGTCATTTGCTACGCAGACGATACTGCTATAGTTTTCCATGGGGCTACTTGGCAAGAGGCAAGGATAATTGCAGAGAAGGGAATGTGTCTAGTAAGGGACTGGCTTGAACGCAACCTTCTGACTATTAATTTTACTAAAACACACTTTCTTACTTTTCAGGCAGGACGGTCTAACCAATCAACATTTGACGTTTTAAAAATACCTTCTTCAAATTGTGACGACAGAGATAACTCACGGATCGGTGTTGATAGTTGCGATGTGATCAGTAGAGTGAATTCCGTAAAGTACTCGTAATTTATTTACATTGCAAAGCTTTTGCGTGCAAGTGCGCGAAACTTGGGCATTCGTGCCTACGTCTCTCTTTGCGAGTCTGTTTTACAATATTGTGTGGCTGTCTGGGGCAGTGCCGCAAAAACCATCATGTTGGAGCTGGAGAGGGCTCAGCGGGCGGTTCTTAAGGTTCTACTTAGCAAACCCCGACGCTACACCACGGACAGCCTCTACAGGGAGACAAAGGTATTACGCGTACGTCAACTCTATGTCTGGAAAGCCGTTACTGACTTAATCAAGAGCAATATTAAACGCGTGAGTTTCAGTAGCAGAGGCAGGAAAACAGCTGATAGGATTTTAATTCCAAAAGTCAGAACTGTCCTTGCTGCCCGGTTGTCCTTATTCCTGCCCATTGTGATTATAATAAGATTAGCAAAACCCTATCCTTACCTGGAGAATATCATGATGCCAAAACTATCCTAAAGGAATGGCTGCTCACCAAAACATACGAGGAAACTGAATGCCTACTTAGTAGCATGACATAAATTGACAGAGTAACAACAGAGTCTGAACTGAATTATACACATCTGAATTATACACACATAATATTATGTTATTGTAAACCATAATTAAAATCCGACACTTATAGGACACAACTTTCCTTTGTAATTTTATATTTTTATTGCAACTGAATAATATGTCTACAATGTGAGCTGTGCACATAATCAAAATGACTACAACTCTGTGCCTAGACTACGGGCCACCAAGATACAGGCTCTGCCTAGTTTGGGGCGCACGGAAATAATAATGTTACACGAAGTAAAATAGACAACAATAATATTTGGAGGAACTTCAAATTATACACATTTTTGCAATTATTTGTCATTCTCTAGATTTGTAAACCACCTCTCTTTGACATTTTGTACTAAACCTAAATTTGACTTGCATTATTTCTACTGCATTTGATATATTCTTATTTCTCATACTTGACTATTACTAAATGTTACAACCTTTGAATAATAATTTTGTTGATGTATCCAACTATATATTAAATTGTACTTGTAATACCTATTTCTGATAAATAAATGAAATATTAGATTAAAAAAAAAAGATGTCTTAAATAAATTGGATATCAAGATTAGAAACAAAAGTATATTTTCGACCAAACAGAAAGAAATCCCGAACACAGAACATTCATTTCCGAAACTAATCATTAAGCTTCTTGTTATTTATTACGTTTATATCAACAGGTGACCTTTGTAAGTAGGACAGACAAACAAACTATAAAAGATGTTATTGTCAATTTGTAAGAAAACTTTGATACTTAACTTAATTATAAGTTGAAGGTAGGTAACGACACTTTTAAGATCGCAGTAGTTACAACGAATAAAGAAAATACGTCTCATATAACTGCGTATAAGTCAAGAATCATGTTCAAGTTTGTGCGATCTAAAAGTTGGTCTGCACTCTTTGTCATCGGAAAAAAAGCTTTTTCACGCCAGTGCCTCGACTATTCTCGAAACACGGCTCAAACAATCATACAAAATCTTCGATACAATTTAAAGTTATGACGCTATCTCGTGTCCAAGAAAAAGGTTTAAAAAATTCTATTTTTCACACACACATAACTTCACGCCAAATCCCTTGCGCGATTCTTACACACCTCACTCACTTGGTTGACTTTCATAACTCTTTTCATGCACGCGCGTCGATTTTTGAGACTTCTAACATCACCTTCCTCCAGGACACGTTCTATTTGGTCATGGAATGTGTGTCTAGGCCGTCCTCGACTCCTACATCCATCCGCTTTTGGATTGTATATCTGCTTAGTCAATCTTGCATCATCCATCCTTTCTACATGTCCGAACCATTGGAGCATGCACTTTCTTACTTTTACACCGACACTCTCTTTCAATCCGACTTCCTTCCTTATAACCTTGTTTTCCACGCGGTCAGCGAGGGTCACTCCGCAGATTTGGCGTAATGCCCTCATTTCGACCGCGTTTATCTTACTTTCATGCACACTCTGCCATACCCAGCTCTCACTTCCATAAGTTAGCGTTAGGATCGGTATTGCATTGTGAATTGCTAGCTGGGCTTTTCTGCTAATATCTTTTGCGCCCAGGAATCTGCCCAACGCCCCATTTTCTTTATTTTCTAACGCTACTCTTCTTTCTAATCAAAAATAAATAATCAGCGGTGTACCTTCCATCCCTGCTAAAAGCGAATCCAAGATATACAATTTCATTAACCTGTTCCAGCACTACATCGTCAATCATTATCCTTGCATCCGTTCTGGATTCCTCCTTTTCAAACACCATAACTTTCGTTTACATCACATTCAATTGTAAGCCTTTCATCAAACAATCATCTTTCATAATAGTGACTAGTATTTGCAGATCAGACAGCGATTCGGCTAAGAGCACGGCGTCATCTGCGTAAAGCAGGCAGCTCACAACTAGGTCACCCATTCGCATCCCTACATTCGTCGATCTCACTTTCTGGAGACAACTGTCCAGGTACAGGATAAACAGCCGAGCGGACAGCACGCAGCCCTGTCTGACGCCGATATTGACGTCAAACCAGGGCGACAAGCCGCCGTCAACACGCACACACGCTGTGCAGGCCTCATAAGTGGACTGCACAGCGCGCAGCAGTGCGCCGCTCACCCCGTAGCCCGGGAGTATGTCCCACAGATTCTTCCGTAACACCCTGTCAAACGCTTTTTCCAGATCAATAAACCGCAGAAAACCTCCCGGCTAGCAGCCAGTTGTTTCTCCACAATGTTGCGGAGAAAAAAAATCTGATCCATGCACCCTCTTCCGCTTCTGAAGCCACCCTGAGTCTCCGAGTCTCCGACAACACTCTGTCAGATATCACCCTCATTCTCCTTTCAATAATCTTCCCATACACTTTCGCTGCTAAGCTGATCAAACTGATGGCTCTGTAACTGGCGCACTGCATACGTGATCCCTTACTTTTATACAAGGGCACAATGACAGCACGCCTCTAGTGCATGGGAACCTTACCCGACCTTCAGCATAGATTGCTCAAGGTAAGGAAAGCATCCCGGACACAGGTTCCACCGTGTTTGATCATTTCAGCAGACATCATATTAATTCCAGCTGCCTTAACATTTTTCATACTTCGTATCGACCATTCAATCTTTTCCAAGGTAATGTCCTCGTCAGATGTTGGCGCAGGGGCGTCAGTCATAGACTCACTCGCGGCGCCCACGTCCGGAACATACTCGTACATTTCCCCAAAAAATTCACTCCACCGACCCAATACATCGTTTGGGTTTGCAAGAATGTCACCAGCCTTAGACATAATTTTGTCCATTCTGGATGTTGACGGAGAACCCCGAGACTTTCTAACTTCCCTCCAAAAGAGTTTGTTATTGGCCTCGAAGTTCTCTGTCAATCTCGCTTCCTCATTCGCAACTAATATTTCACGCTTCTCTTTCACTAAGGCTTTGGTAACATTCTTGCAGCGGCGGTAGCTTTCATACTTTTTCTCTGTCATATTATCATTCTGATTCAAACTTAAGACCTAATCCAACCATGCTTTTTTCTTTCTTTCGACGTTGGATTTTACATCCGCGTCCCACCAGGCATCACCTCTCAGAATCTTATGTCTCTTTGCACAACCATATACATCTTTTGCACTGTCCACTATACTTTGTTTCATTCTTTCCCAGCATTCTTCAACACCTAAGTCAGAAAGACTCATGTCATTAAGTCTGTTACTGACTAGGTCTACATACACTTTCATCTTCTAATTTCTCACACTTTATCCTTTCAAGCTCTCTGAAGTGGGTATGCCGGTATCGCCAGTGCCTCCACTTCTTGAATAGGCCCACGAAGCGGCTCACCACCAGGTAGTGCTCCGTATCAAGAGTGGGGTCTCAGTAGGCTCTTGTATCCCTTAGAGTGTTTCGGAGACGACTGTCTACCAGAATCAGATCAATCATACTCTTTTGTTTATTCCGTCTCCACGTATACGTGTGAATATCTTTATGACGGAATAATGTGTTAGACACAAGGAGGTTCCGTTCCAAGCACACGTCCAAGATCGGCTTACCAGCATCATTCACTCTCTTGTCACCATTCGTACCAAGGACAGCCTCCACGCCATCTCTCTTGGTTCTTACCCATCCATTAAGATCACCACACAGAATTATGCTTTCATTTCCTTCAACCAAATCCAGAATATCCCTAACAGTTTCCCAAAACTCCTCGAGTTCATGGGGATCAGCGGAGCTGACGGGAGCATAAGCTGCTACCAGGAAGACCCGCGTGATCACCAGTTTTATACGAACCCAAAGGTGTCTTGGGCCTACCTTCACTCCGGAAGCAAAGCGAGAGGAGAGAACGACCCCCACACCCCCGCTGGCACGGACGTCCAGGTCCACTCCGGACCATAGGGCAACCATGCCACCTGGGAGGTCCTCGGCCTCATTCCCCTTCCGCTTCGTCTCCGTCAAACATAAGGCATCCTGGCATCTCTCATTTATTACATCCGTCATCTCATTCATCTTTCTTGTCATACTACCTCTAACATTCCACGTGCCTATACAGGACTCTCCTCCCTCTCCTCCCTCTCCTCGTCCCGCCCGGTTTGGCGCTGTGTAAAGGGTGGCGGCCCCCTTCGCCATGCGCATGCACGTGCAGCCGCACCGACGGGGGCTAATCGGTGCCCGTCGCTGTCGGGCCACGCCCTAGCAGCCAGCGCGGCTGTCTTCGATTCGGTCAAGATCGCGTCCCTCTGGGACGGCAGGGATCGCGACGTGCACATTCTATTTTTCGATTCGCTCAAAAATATTATATTAGTTTTTACGCTTTCATAAGAAATTTTAATGTTATTCTATAAAATAATTAATATCTATTATAATTAAATAATTGTAACAGAGCGTACAAGCATAAATTAAGTATACATAATTGAAATAATTACGATTGCCATTCGTCTATTTCAAATATAAATATGTCACACATCTGACAAGCTGTCATAACTAAATGTCAATTTCATAATGAAGAAGGAAACCTATGGAAGTGGCATGTCGACACAAAATTGAAGCCGAATGTGACGTCATTTGGCCGCATAAAATGGCGGTTTAGTGCTGCGCAGAAGAATTTTATTTATCAATAAACGTTCTTGGCACATTTTATTGTAATTAATGTTGAGTATTACTTATATTTATAGAATTAATACTTTAATAGGAAGTAAGTATATTGTTATGCTAAATATTCTGTTTTGGATGTCCAAGAAAGAAGTACAAGAAAGAGAAGTAAGAAAAACATGTACTCTTAGTACATGTTTTTCTTAGACTACTTACCTCTATTTTACAAACTATTTTAATTATGCTGCTGACTCTAAAGTAAGTAAATCACTACTGCAACATACCTCTAGATAGGTGCGCCCCACAGTAAATAAGAATGATTCAAATTTTAAACTTTTAAAGGGACCGCGTGATAAACAAAACGAAACATCTTCAGAACATTTTTTTAGTTACAAATGCATCTCCTATGACTTTTAGTCTAAGATCAGTTAATTATTACATATTTAGTGAACTTACAATAAGTTTTTGCTCGTTACGAAATAAAACTTATTATTTAGAAAATTCCGCAACGAAATTTTGTCGGTAAAATTTTTCCCATCACTTTTTTACTGGCTGAACTGATAAAAATTCCGCCATACTTTGCGGGACTTTTAGCGTCAGTTGGTATTTATCGTGTTATCTTGTTTCCGTATTAATTCACTTTATGTTCGCACTGAAATACTGTTATACTGTTTTCATCTGAGTGACAGTGCTGAGTAAGAACGAGACAGATATATGTTTATGTGGGCTCCGTCGCAATGCCTAATATTTATTGTACGTATAGAATAATATGTCTCGTCCATATATTTAAGTCAATTCAATTTCATAAAACAAATATGACATTGACAGTTTGAGAAAAAAAATTGAAGCGATATGTAGAGCTTGCATTTTGTCTTTCATCAATTAATATGAAGTGGAAAAGATCTAGATACCATCCTAGAAACAAATATAAAAGAAGTTTTAAAGAAAGAGACCTAATGTGTAGTAAAAAATCACATAAATACAATTATATACATACTAGCAGACCGCGCGAACTTCGTACCGCCATATTTTATTCATTTTCCACTAAAAATATTATTGCCGCGATAATATTAATACCCCAAAGCTTTCCTCATGAATGGACTATCTAACCCTAATTATTTTTTTCAATTCAAGTTCCTGAAACATACTTACATAACTTCACGCCAGATCCCTTGTGGGGTAGGTAGAGAGCACAAAGCGCCATAAGGCACGATTATTACACACCTTGCTTGCTTAGATGTTGATATTAGCGACTAACAACCTAGATATGATGAAAATAACAGCAGTTAAAATAATAAGCTGTTAGCTGCATGAATGGGCCGGCTCAACCGGTGAAATACCACCACCTCTCAGAAGATCGACGTAAAGTGGCTCAGACGTTTCGTTCGGTGAGAGAGTGTTCATGGGCGGTGCAGGTTGCTTATCATCAGGTGACACGCTTGCTCATTTGCCGTCCTATCCCATAAAAAAAAATATCAACTTCAATCAATAGCAATACCAGGGACTTTGTCAGAAGTTTTTTGTCAATCTTTAGTTTTTTTTTTAATACTACTTGAACCTTTTTTTGTAATTGGTCATTGTCGTCGATTCAAAAAAAAAAACCTGGTCACCACATGTTCTTACCAGTATAACTCACACTGAGTGTTTTTTTTTATAATTTAAATGATGTCGATTTGGCACCTTGGTATTACTTTTATCAAAATAAATTCACTAAATTTTAAAAGAGATCACGATATTAAAAATGTAAATATAGATGGGCAACTCTATGTGGTATTCAGACGTGTAACAAGCCCGCAAAGTCTTTATATTTTAGCAAAAGACGCCAAGATCGAGGTGCGTAGGCATATCTTGCGCTTCGTCCATTTATATGAAGTTGCAATATTGTAAAGAATTATTGATAATATTATATTATCTGCGTGAAGAACTAACTGTAAACTAACTCTAGCTTTGACCCATGACTTTGGTTACTTAAGTATGAACATATTTTTAAAATATTGCGACACATTTAGGTAAACAAATTATCTGTCTGCTTGTGACTACGGCCAGTGCAACCAGGCCGAAACGTCAAGCTATAAATAAAAGTAAGTATTTGTTTACCTAAACGTGTCGCGTTATTTCCCGTTTATTATACTCTTAAATAGATCAAATTCTAATCTATGTGTCTAAATAGACACATAGATCACAGATGGGTCACAGATGTTACATGTTCACATCACCTAATAATTATTACAAAATAAAAATATATATACCACAAAAGACGATTAAATACTACTAACTCATTAGGACAAAAAGAAACAAAAAAAAATTGTCTAAGAAAACTAAACAAAAATTACCTGCCAGCTTTGAGCGGCGCTCATGACCGAGTCGGGCGGGACCCCCGATCATATATATGTGCGCGGAATATTTGCCTAAGAAATGAATACTTACATTTTGTATTTTGTGATATCTTTTGAATTAAATGTCCGAATTGAATCATTCAAAAAGTTCTAGAAAGGTATTGAATCTATCTTTATATTGAAGTAATTTATTTTGAGTAGAGTTAATATCAAGGTACATAATAAAGAACTTTTAAAACGACCTCATTATAATTATTTTTAAAAATTCAAAAAACACTTACTGTGCGATAACTACAATACTTAGACATATGGCGTCGCGGACTTTTCTGTCGACAATTACATGTTCTGTGAAAGTGTAGTACATTATTTTGTTCTATAATCAATAGTTTTTGCAGCGTTCGCAATGTAAGTATTTTTTTCGGGTCTTTTTCTTACACCTTGGGTTACATTATTGGACTTATAGTAAGGATCCCTAATTTATTTGCAAATATAATATAGCCTAAAGCCTTCCTCGATAAATGGACTATACACCAGAGAAAGAATTTTGAAATCGGAGCGGCGGTTTCTGAGATAAGCGCGTAACAAACAAACAAACAAACTCTTCCGCTTTATAATATAAGTATAGATAAGTATAGATGTACTTAGTCTAGCCATAAATACTGTTACAACTAAAAATAAAAAAATATTACATTTGAATTTGGAATTTGTCATTTTTATACGATTGTTAATTGTGTTTTCTCGTATAATATTGTAAATATTGTACAATGTATTAGCGCAAGCCAATACATTGTACAATATTTTGCGATATTAAAATGGAGTGGGGTGATAAAGAGAACCGAATCGCTGTGATTGCATTACACAAAGTAGGTATGGAGCCAAATGCAATTTTTAAAACTCTCCATGGTATGGCAGAGTGTGCATGAAAGTAGAATAAACGCGGTAGAAATGAGGGCTCTACGCAAAATCTGCGGAGTGACTCTCGCTGACCGCGTAGAAAACAAGGTTGTAAGGAAGGAAGTTGGTTTGAAAGAGAGTGTCGGTGTAAAAGTAAGAAAGGGCATGCTCCGATGGTTCGGACATGTAGAAAGAATGGTTGACGCAAGACTGACTAAGCAGATATACAATGCAAAAGCGGACGGATGTAGGAGTCGAGGACGGCCAAGACACACATTCCAAGACCAAATAGAACGTGTTCTGGAGGAAGGTGATGTTAAGAGCCTCAAAAACCGACGCGCGTGCATGAAAAGAGTTATGAAAGTCAACGAAGCGAGTGAGGTGTGTAAGAATCGTGCCCTATGGCGCTCTGTTCTCTCTGCCTACCCCGCAAGGGATTTGGCGTGAAGTTATGTATGTATGTATGTATGTATGTAAAACTCTCCATACACTTGGTAGTCAAAGTCAAAGTCAAAATAAGTTTTATTTTCATAGGTCTTCACAGACACTTAAAAATAGTCAAAATTATTAAGGTATTAGTCAAATGTTTGTGTACCGTTTGTGCACATTGGGAGAGGCCTATGTCCAGCAGTGGACTGCAATAGGCTAATGATGAATGATGATGATGATTGTGTACCGGGCTATTAATAGGTACAATGAGACCTCCTCTGTTTGTGACAGAAAAAGACCTGGCCCTCCACGTAGTGTTTGTACGAAATAGGTGGTCAAAGCAGTAAGGGAAAGAATTCGAAGAAATCCTGTCCGCAAGCAAAAGATTTTATCTCGGGAGATGAAGATAGCACCTAGAACAATGTCGCGTATTTTAAAAGATGACTTAGGACTTGCAGCCTATAAGAGGCGCACTGGTCATTTATTAACTGATACATTAAAAAAGAATAGGGTGTTAAAATCTAAACAACTACTGAAGCGGTACGCAAAGGGAGGTCACAGAAAAATATTGTTTACGGATGAAAAAGTTTTTACAATTGAGCAACATTTTAACAAACGAAATGACCGTATTTATGCTCAAAGCTCTAAGGAAGCTTCCCAATTAGTTGACAGAGTGCAACGTGGGCATTATCTGACTTCGGTGATGGTTTGGTGGGGTGTTAGCTACGCAGGAGTGACTGAGCCATATTTTTGTGAAAAAGGTATCAAAACATCGGCACAAGTGTATCAAGATACCATTCTTGAAAAGGTAGTCAAGCCCCTTAACAACACCATGTTCAATAACGAAGTATGGTCCTTCCAGCAAGACTCAGCACCGGGTCATAAAGCTCGGTCCACGCAATCTTGGTTGGAAGCGAACGTTTCGGACTTCATTAGAGCTGAAGACTGGCCGTCGTCTAGTCCCGATCTTAACCCACTGGATTATGATTTGTGGTCAGTTTTAGAGTGTACGGCTTGCTCTAAACGTCATAATAATTTAGAGTCCCTAAAACAATCCATACGATTGGCAGTGAAGAATTTCCCATGGAAAGAGTGCGTGTTTCTATTGATAACTGGCCTCAACGTTTAAAGGCCTGTATTGAAGCCAATGGAGACCACTTGGAATAAGCTTTTTATATTTTATATCGTTTTATATTTATGTATTAAAGTAACACACTGTAAAAGTAATAAATGTTATTTGCAATAAAAAAAATTTTTTTTCTTTGTTACAATATTTATGGCATGACTAAGTATATAGATACATATTTAAGAGTTATTTTTCCTTTTTCTGTATTTTCAATCATCGTTTGGCTTTGGAATCAAGGCCTTTGATCAAGAAAGTAATGAATGTGAATTATATATAAATATGTTTACAAAAATCCAAAGTAAATAACCACCTTATTGGTACTGACTTCATAAAAATTTAGGTGACTATATATTAACCGTACATTATATTGAATCAAGATTTTTCTCCCGATTACGGACTAGAAATCGATTCATATAAAAAAGTTAATTATCACTTCAATGCCTTTCTTTGTAATGTTATTGGAACATTGACACATAAAGGCTTTTAAAACATATTTTCATGGTTTTTTAGTATAATGGTTCAACTAACAGAAAAGATTTAAAAAGTTGAAGTAATCCAGGACAAGTAAAATATGTTGGCGTTCTTCATTTTTAAAATTTGGTAAAATAAAGAAAGTTAGTTAAAGTAAGTTAAGTTTCACACTATTTTTGCGTAAAATTTAGAATTTGCGACACATTTGTAAATTTATTTATTCCTAAATAAGTAGTTTTCATAAGTAGCAAACATGATGATATAGGTACCTATGACAAACAACTTTCTAAGTTTATTAATTTATAAATACAATTTCAATTATAGATTCCGTTTGAGAGATTAGTGCCTCAAAATACGAAGCCGCTGTCAGAAGATAGTTATAGTAAATACATCTCAAATAGTTTAATTCTACGCACAATATGGTCCTAATCCTTTTCATTTAAGACTTTAGTTAAATATTTAAACAAAATAAATTTAAATCTTAAGCAACTCACTCATAAGCAATGTCGCTTGATCTCACTTTAATCCTGAGTAAGATATGTCTAGTCAACATAACATAATATAACTTCACACTTTCCGAAGATGTCGGCAGCAGCTGTTAAACCTCGACTCGACGAATCTTTATGTTACACGCCCCAAAATGGAATTGATGGCAAACCTATTGCATTACACTTATCAGAAAGTTATCAGCTATCGATATTTCTCAAACATAATTTCTGAAAAGAATTCTGAGCAATCATTCAATGATGATTGAACGTGAAGCCCGGAATCAAATCCACGACTTCCGAATCAGAAGCGGGGAGCTAAACCTCTGCACCGCCGAGACTTTTAAATTAAAAACTAAACAAATATTTCCAACTTATTACTTATTTCATATGTTAATTACTTTCGGGAAAAGTAACTCTCGGATCCAGTGTAAATATTTTTGGCACAGCGTCTACATATGTTTGAAGCGATGCAATGACTCTTCCATCTCCCAACAGAATATGTTCACGTTATTTATCATCTGAAAATGTAGGCATCCACAAGTTCAGTCCGATGAAATGTGTGAGAGACCTTATACTGGCAGAATTTTTCTGCCGTACTGATCGATGATATCAGGGTATAGCAGGTTCTAAATCATAGACCTTCTACGTAGTTGTTCAATGTTAAAAACATCGATGATCCTCGAGGCGCATTGCTAAATAAAACCGACTGAGGAATCGAACTCGGTGGGTTCGATCCCCACCCGAGTGCAAAATATTTAGTTGCTTAGCTTGGAATTAGAGGGCGCTGTGTGAATTGTGTTCAAGATATTATTATTATTAATATAAATATCGAGACTAGAAATACAAAAAAAATTGTGTGGTTTTATGAAACCACCGTAAATGTGAAACTTTTTTTCACATTATAGACATTTAACTAAAAATTTTCGGAATAATATTCCATTAAGGGTATAAAAATTGCTTCATCAATCTTAATTTTATACTTAGAAAATGGGAATGATAATGGGAAATGATAAAAGTAGACTAGGTCTCCAACTAATATTTTTTTACGTGGTCACGACAATAATTCCTAGATGGCGCTACTAGGTTGCTACTATTGATGATTCTGCCGTAATATCGTATTATATCGATAGATGTCGCCCGAATCGACAAGTATTCCAGCTACGGCACTAGGGATAACGCAACACCTATTAAACGTTAACAACATTACAACAAAGGATCTTTACAAAACAAAACGATATTTTTTCCTCCAGTAAATATGATATTTCGATTTATTATGAAAATGTGACAAATACATATATAAAGAGCACTATCTTATCTTATATCTTTAAACGAGCAATTCTTGTATATATATATATATAAAATTGGAATCTCGGAATCGGCTCCAACGATTTTCATGAAATTTCTATTCCAGCAGATGGCGTTGTTAGCTAACACGAAGTCAATGTGTGTTTGCTTTGCTTTTATTACAGTTTATCACTGCAAAAAATTAAGTATATGTTTCTAATATAATATGTTAGTACATAGTATATATTAGTATATATTTATTATTCTGTCGGTAAGATCGAAAAATATTATTGATATTTCATTATTTTATTAGTATGTAATTCGTACTTAAATATAATTGCAAAAAACACAATTTATAAAAAAAAAGAAAATACCGAGCAAAGCTCGGTCATCTAGATATTCACTACTAAATTGACGAACATAACTGTGTCACATATATGTAGTTCACTTTTTGGAATTGGAAACTTAAAAGCCGCCGCCTACGCCTCCGTCGTTTACAATACATACGAATTTATTATATTCCCTTTTATCGTGTCATTTGTTATATTAATAATATAATTTTTTTTTTCTCCGCCTGCAATACGTACGTACGTATATGTATGTATGTAAAAAACAAACAAACCCGATCCTAGAAAATGTGTCGAAATTGGTAAAGAGGACGGTAATTAGACGATTATACATACGGCCCTCGTGGTGCATCGGTAAACCGCACTACCGATAACACAAGGTCGGGGCGGGTTCGATCCCTCGTCTGGTGGTGTTTTTCTACATGTTTTTACGGTATTTATTTACAAAAATAAAGTGTATATTTGGGTAATTAATTAATAATAAATAAATAAATAAACGATAATAGACGTGAAAGGCGCTCTGACGAGCGCCTTTCACTTTATCCCTACTCCGCGGCCGACCGTCACGCGACATGCAACACGCAGACGAAAAAGTTTGAGACGATGTAATAAAAGTTTCACTTTAAAAAGTATTGATACTTTTGTTGTATCGAGTTTATTTAATTCTATATCGATACTGACGTACTCGGTAGTAACATCAGACATCATTATTCTAAAAATAAGGTTATCAGGTTTATTTGAAGTAGCGAAATGATCTCAATTCAATAAGTACTTATCATCCCTTTTTTCGCTCACGAGTAGACTGCCAGTATATTATTATCGACAGTGTCCTGGTATAAATAGGATAAAGGATTAATCTTAAAATTAAGGGAATCATGGCATATGTACTTCTTGCTTCTTTCTTCTCATGATAGCCCCTACTTTCATTCTGAATCAAGCAACTTTCTCCAAGCAAGTGTGTTAATGTGTAATTTAAATGTAATAATTTTCAAAATCGATTAATAATTAATAACCAGTAGACATAATATTATATAACAGTCAAAATAAGAGCAAACAATTATACAAAAAATAATTTGGAAACCATCTTTCTGGCCTAATAAATATATATTTCTTAATTTTTAAGCGACTTCGTAAAAGGAGACAGCACATTTAATTTACATTTGGGAACAGTTCAAGTTTCATCCAAACTGTTGAAATAAATCATCATCATCATGAGTCCAGATTAGTCCACTGCTGAACGTAGGCCTCCCCATTAGCGCGCCATAACTGCCGATCCTGTGCCATCTGCATCCAGCGACTTCCAGCTGTTTTTATAAGGTCGTCTGTCCATCTGGTGGTAGACGGCCTACGCTACGCATACCAACCCGTGGTCGCCACTCAAGAACTTTTTTTCCCCAGCGGTCGTTAGTTCTTCGAGTGATGTGGCCTGCCCACTTCAGCGTGCTAACTTTACGGGCTATGTCTGTTATTCTCGTACGTCTACGGATCTCCGTATTTCGGATCTTATCCCGTAGAGGTATACCGAGCATAGTCCTCTTCATAGCACGCTGAGCGACTTTGAGCTTCTCAATACGGCCAGCATTAAGAGACAAACGCCCGAATACTGAACTTCCACTCAAATCTGACAATTAATAAAAGGCTACTTAGAATTTTAAGATCGCTTACATTTAAGTGGTATACACAAACGTCATTTAACCTATATTCGGCCATGATCAAGTAATCACCGATTAAATGTTTGTATCCTGGCAACACAATGTCAAAATATATACGATGGGTATGTAAATTACGAGGTACGCTAAGTTATTTTGTAACTAAGTTACAAAATAATTTAGCGTACCTCTTATATTCATTTTACGCAGATTTTTTAGTAAATAAGTTCTAATCCTATTATTTAAATAAAATATAATGACCTCACAGGAGTTTGGTTGTATTAAGGATTGAATGAAGAATTATCTCCATGTTTTTTATCTAAAAACCAGAATAATTAGAAAAGAAAACTTCAAAATATACTAGACACCACCCTGAGAGGTTTTGTCGCCTTCCTGGTAGTATAGCAGATTGCCAGACCGTAGGATTACAGTGTCCTCCCCCTGTCTTCGGACTTCTGTTAATCCTACGATGTCCCATCGCATCTTGCTCAATTCTTCTTCCGGCTCGGCAATCTTCTCGTTGGTCCTAAGTGTGCGGATGTTGTGTGTTACCAGGGCCAAGGGTCGTTTTTTGTGGTAGCCGTATCGCGGCCGGGGATTCTTAGCACCCCTCACTCCGCCGTTACCAGACCCGCTACCATAGGTCAATGGAATAGCGGAGTCGCCGTGACTAGGGGCCATCCATGTGACGTCGTTCATTTGGGGGGTAGTTGCCATAATCGCCACGCTTGGCAGGCGGGTTGGCGATCGCTGTAAGCTATGTTTGTTTGCTATGTTATGAGGAGAAAAACGCTGCTGCCCATTTTTCTTGATTTTCTCTTAGTCGCCTTTTACGACACCCACAAGAAGAAATGGGGTGGCGGTATTCTTCGCCGCACGCCACACGGTATGAAATAATTCACTAAACAAAAATTCCGAACAAAGAATGAGTAAATGTATCTGCTCAGCTACGAAAGTTTAACTCGCAAACACAAAATATGTTGTTTTTTATTTAATAAAAAACAACATATTTTGTGTGCCTTTGATTATAACGCAGACCCTAAAGTTTCGAAGCAGAACTACTCTTGCATGTAGCAATAGCGTTAGACACAGCTGGCACAAGTTCCATATTCGTAGAAGTATTCTTGCATTGCACAAGTCAATAATCCTTAATATCACAATAAAACGTTTTTATTAACAAAAGAAAAAATACTGCAACAATTTTTACTACTCGTAATCTAATGTTTTTTTTTTCAAGCAAAGAAAAAAAAGCGAAAGGTAGTGTGTTTTATTAATGTTATTTTTTTCCGAATATCTAAATACCATTTTTTTTTATTTAACTGATAAAACGTTTAGCAGACATTTGTTACAAATGTTTTTCAGTTGGCACCACCTCCCCCTACTGACAAGTAATAGCTGAACTGTAATTGGCAAACTTTCATTCTCTACTACTGAAAATATATCTGTTCCGTGTTTGAAATTATCTATACTCTGACTGTATTGTAACTTTACGACTTTATTACGCAGAGGAAACACCTGATTATTTTTCTAGTATCAAAAATAAATTGATACTGAAACCTTTTGCCTCATATCGAGCACAATTTTATTTGTCATTCAGGTTTATCATACTTAACTACCGGAAAAAGATTGGCGTGGATCAGGATTTGAATTTGGAAACCCCTGAAAGTTCTTAAAGTCTAGGTCATCGATAATTATGATATGAGAGGTAGTCCATATCAGGCAAAACTCCTTAACCACCTCTTACTATACCCGCGGGAATATTTAAATGGTGGCATTATTGTCTATAGGTAAAAATTGCTAGATTTTTTCCAAATAAGTTTGTGTAAGAAGTAATCGTCTTTAGTCCATGTGAGCACAGAACTGCAAGGAACTAGTTTTCCAAAAAAAAATATAGCAATACAAAATAAGCTAACAACAATCTAATTTTATAGACAATATCACATATTATTGTAATATCAGATTATCCCAAATTACATAATAACATATGTTGGTTGTCGCGAACAATTCTACTGAACGTTATGTTGTAATATCTCTGAGATATTGTGTTATTTAGGAAATGGTTCAGCAAAATGCGGTTGTATTCAAAATATGTTTTTGTTACAGGTGTGATTGAAAAGGAACTAATACTGCTGTCTCAGGTACTTAAAACCTTCATTATTAGTATTATTTTAATATATCTACGCCTCTTTTAACATAACTTTAAAAAATAATTAATTAATTAATTTGGGTGAGGCACTTCTTGATTCGAAAGCGTATTATTTACACGCATTATTTACATACATAACTGCACACCAAGTCGGTCGCGGCTTAGGCAGAGAGAATAGAGCGCCATAAGACCCAATTCTTACACACTTCACACTCGTCCACTTTTAAGGCTCTTGACATCACCTGTGGACTATTAAATTTAGTCATCAAAGTGCGTGATGGCCGCCCTCGCCTCGTACATCCGTACGTTTTTGCATTGCATATATGCTTAGTCAGTCTTATAAGATGTATGTACTGAGTAACAATTATCATGGTAATCAATCAACTCACACTTGACACTGTTCTAACTCATACATTTGAAATACTCATCAAATACTCGTTAGTGCCACTAGATTTTCAGTCTCCACACAGTTTTGTGGAAATATTTTAATAACTTAAACTAACTATCTAGAAAGTGTAAATTACATGTTTTTTTATGGACACCAGCAACACATATAGTGTTACTGTTGCGTTGCCGACCTTTAAGGGACAGGGGATCTGTAAGGCTGGGGAAGGGGTGGGCCTCCGGATACCTCTCTCACCGAACGAAACGTGTCTTGAGCCACTTTACGTCGATCTTCTGCGAGGTCGTGGTATTTCACCGGTCGAGCCGGCCCCATCATGCACCAAACTGCTTGGCTCTACCACTGTCGAAAGTTGTTAGAAATAATTGATGCTGGATGAGTATCTAACTAATTAAATATTTACTTAGTGGGTACATTTATTTAACTAGAGACTTATATTTGTCTAAGCTAACATCTACGCCTGCTTACCATCTCTAAGACTAACTAGGATAATAATAGAGTATGTGTATTTGATTGGATAATAACTGTATTAGTCAAATATTATCAAGATTCTTATTAATCATGCATTTTATGAGTAGAAGAAAGCAAGTGTGTTGTGTTAGGACCACGCCATATTATAACTTTCTTTACCAACTACCCCTCAAGCTTAGAATAATAACGCATTATTATTCTGCGTTATTATTCTGTGTTAGTCTCGCAGTGGTCGAGCACACGGCTTTTGATCCAGAGGTCCGGGTTCGATTCCAGACACTGGCTCACACCAATGACGTTTCGAAATAGTTTTCGGAAGTTATGTGTGATAAATATCGATGACTGAAAAACTTTGTGCCCGGTATGGCAATAGGTTCGCCACCTACTCCATTTGGGACGTAAACATAACGGCGAGACGAGGCTTAACAGCCGCTGCCTACACCTTCGGGTAACAAAAGGCGTGAAGTTATGTTGAACGGTTTTTTTAATAGATAGAGGATGTCAACAAGGTGATTTATATCTATAATGCATGAATAATGTAGCAAAGAAAAAATGTGATGATTTTCTAAATGTAGCTCTTTAGTTGTAAACGCTGTCAAATACTTTTGATGCGAATGCGAAAAGTTTCATATTAAAGTATAATTTTATTCGTAATAGTCATTTTACATTTTAATATAACTTTTAAAAGATAAGGGTAATTAATTCTCTGTTCTACAATGAGATTTTAAACAAAGTGGAGCAATCCTGATAGTAGCTTCCCAAAAAACAAGAATCAAACTGCATTACTTTTTGCTAGTGTTGTAGTAAATAATATTTGTAAGGGTAAAGCGATTCCACATCGATTATGAAAATTATAGTTATGACTTTCAATCAATCAATTATTTCTTAAAACAAATAACCACTTATTAATGATAAATCAATGTCTTGTATATTTACCTCCTGTTTCCTATTAGACATTGAATAAAATTAATGATCATAAATCCAATCACTGCTACAGTTATAAATGGTAAATATATCAAGAGTACAAATCCTTGTTGCAATTAATAAGTCCAATGCTACAATAAATCCTTTGGCCTTCCCCAAACACTTCCATATACATCACCCGAAGACATTTTATTGCTGAACTGAAAGTATGAGAACGAAAGAGACCAGATAATGAATGGGTATAAATTCCCTTCATCTACCTAGTTGGGTATAAGTAGGAGCTTTTGAGAAAGCTACGTCTTACTGTTCATATTGAATTTAGTTAGTGGGCTTTTAGTCTAGATGGTAATTTTAAGAAGCCTCTTCCGATTTTTTCTTTTTAAAATATACGCTTATTTTAAACGAGTATTTATTTTTATAGCTTCACGCCTTCAATACCAAGTAATGTGGATAGAATTATCTCATTTTAACAATTAACAATGTTTATCCAATAAAATAGATAGCAAGTTCATTCCTATATATGATTAAAAGATACGAACGGATATACTATGATGTCGAAGACAACCTAAATACTAAATTGAAATCCACTGCTCCATCAAAGCCTGGATCAATGATACCATTTATGACCACCCTCCAATTCCATTTTTAGTGTTATATCTCTGAAATAATAAAATATAATGAGGTCAAAAAAATGCCGTTTGTAAAAAAATATAAAAGATCCAACAATAAAAGTGAAATATAAATTTATATTAGGTATCGTAAAATTGAAGATATTCACGGTCCATATTATCGCTAACTGTTCACCTTAAAAGTTGATATCTTCGAATCATCATCAATCATATTTTCATGATTTTTTAAGTCTCGAAGATCACAAGGGTTAAGCTGCCTAAAAACAAAATAAAGGTGGTTACCAAATTCTTTTGTCACCGCTTGCGACATTTCTTTATTTTTTCCAACGCGTTTCGCATTTTTCCCATTTGTAGATATTTATACTTAGATAATTCTAAAGATGCAGATATAATGTAATAATAAATACTTCATAGTCCATTACAGATGTCGTTAAAATCAATTGTGAAGAAACAATGGCCGCCCTAGTTGTTGTAGCAAAATGGAGACAATCATAACTTGCGACTTGTGAAAATGTACTCAACATTCAAATGCATTTATTGTATTATCAAGTATTTACTATTTGTTGTCATGTGGCTTTTTAAAAATAACAATTAACTCTTAGCTTAAATAACAATTAATTATTCCTTAGGTTTTTGTGAGTAAATCAAAACAAAATAAAAAATATTTATAACCCCTCACGAAGTAGAGTGTTTCATTGTTACGTATACTGGTGGAAGCGGAATCTGGAAAGTACCCCGTGTCTTTGTGTGTGATTAAATAAATAAATGGGAGTGACTTTTGTTCTTCTTTCTCTTGTTCAATATTATATCTGTACAGGAAAACCAGAATGGAAATTTGAAGCAAAGCATAAAAAAACATAAAACCTCTTGGTTGACTTATGAAAAATGTCCAAAAAACATTGCATTTTTCTTAAAAAAGGGACGAAACGTTTTTTTTAAATAGGAGGGTAAATGAGCAAGCGTGTCACCTGATACTAAGCACCCTACGCCGCTTATGGACACCATCAACACATATAGTGTTACCATTGCGTTGCCGACCTTTAAGGGAGTGGGATAGGAAAGGATAGGGAAAGGGGGTCGGCCTCCTGGTACCTCTCTCACCAAATAAAACGCGGCATGAGCCACTATACGTCGATCTTCTAAGAGGTCGTGGTATTTCAGCCGGTCCATTCATGCAGCGAACTTCTTGGCTCTACCACTGTCTTGTTTTAGGTTCTGCTGTTTCATAACGAATTCTCGTATTTTCTTAATTTCTTCCAATGTGCAGTTGTAACTCTGTTACAATGCTGTTGTAAATATTAATGTAATATATTATTGACACAAAGACATTCAAGACAATAATGTACTACACATTCAGTTTATGTTCTCGCTTCAAGTAAATAAAACTGAGTTTTATTATCAACATTCATCACACAGCTGTTGCCAGACGAAATATTTACTTCGTAATAATCTTTTAAAGTACAAACGAACTTTAAGAAATAGACTGATTGTTTTCTCTTGCATCTCATAAACTATTATAATCACTGTGTCTGTGCGTATAGAATTGATTTCAAGGTTATTTGCAAAGAGTTAGTTCTCCTCCATTTTTTTTATGAGAGAAGGGGGTAAACGAGGTTGCGGGTCACCTGATGGAAAGCAATCACCGCCGCCCATGGCGTCTGCAATACCAGGGGCATCACATCAGCGTTGCCGGCCATTCAAATAAGAATAGGCTCGTTTCTTGAAGGTTCCTAGGTCGTAGCGGTCCGGATATACCGTCGCAGGCAACTGGTTCCATGAAGGAACAGTGCGTGCCAAGAAGTGCCTGTTGAAACGCACTGTTGTCGATCGCCAACCATTCAGCCAATGCGGGTGGTAGCGTTGGCGCGTCGAGCGATGGCGAAAATCAGCTGGCGGTATCAATCGGAACAATTCCTCAGAGCACTCCCCGTGGTATATGCGGTAGAGGATGCATAGAGATGCCACCTCTCTCCGCAACGCCAGAGGATTAAGCCGATCGGTAAGAGCTTGCTTGTCGACAAGCCGAACCGCGCGTCGTTGAATGCGGTCAAATGGAGTAAGCTGGTACTGGGGTGCCCCGCCCAAAGATGTGAACAGTATTCCACGTGAGGACGGACCTGCGCCTTGTAAAGTTGCAGGCGATGACGTGCCGTGAAATACTGTCCCGCTCTATTGAGCACACCAAGCTTTTTGGAGGCCAATTTGGCCTTGCCCTCCAGATGGCCGCGGAACTGGATAGCGGCTGCGCGATAGCGGCTGCGCGATAGCGGCTGAGGCGGGTAATGGAGTGCTCTCAAACAGGGAGCTATGACAAAGGGTGTCTTTTTAGCGGTAAACGCACAGACCTGTGTCTTCTTAGGATTGAATTGGACCAGGTTTAGTCGGCCCCAGTCCGAAACTTGACTAAGCAAAGTTTCGATTTCAGACACAAGTTTGTTCCGGTGCTCGTCGACGTTTTCCCGAGAAATACGCGGGTGGTCGGTATATAAGGCATCCCCGGTACTGTCATCCGCATTACAATGAAGATTGCTGCTAAGCAGCATGTCATTGATATGCAGAAGAAACAGCGTTGGGGATAGCACACAGCGCTGGGGGACTCCAGCATTCACAGGTTTTAATTCGGAGCATGACCCGTTGATAACAACTTTAACGCTGAAACCCAATCGCATAATTTCTAGGAAAGCCCATAACATGGCACAAAGCACTTCGAAAGAAGTGCTTTGTGACAGTGTGAAAGAAGTGCTGTGACTAAGCAGATATACAATGCAAAAGCGGATAGACGTAGGGGTTGAGGACGGCCAAGATACACATTCCATGACTAAATAGAACGTGTTATGGAGGAAGGTGATGTTAAGAGCCTCAAAAATGGACGCGCCTGCATGAAAAGAGTTATGAAAGTCAACGAAGCGAGTGAGGCGTGTAAGAATTGTGCCTAATGGCGCTCTGTTCTCTCTGCCTACCCTGCTAATGCCTGCCTAATCACTTGATTTGGCATGAAGTTATGTATATATATGTAGTTTATATATGTATGTATGTTTATAATAGACAAGTGTGTTTTTACCTTCATACTTTTACGGGTTGTAGACAAAGTTTTTTGCGTTGCCGAACGAAACATTCTGTTTTCCCTTCTCCTGTAAATATAGGAATGTAATAAAACCTCCAGGAAGTATCTCCTCCTTATTTCAGAAGTCGGTCAAAAGGCACATAAAAATGCCTTGTGTTTGGGTCATATTGCAGCATAAAAACATAGTAGATATATAATTATTTTGTAATCTGAAAATGTAATGAGAACTTTGATGTTCTGACGAGTTCGACGGTCCTTTTTGCATTTCACCCTTCAAGAGTGTTTTGTTGGAGTTATTCCGAGTCGTTAGCATTTTCATCTAACATTTGCTGGGCTTTTTTTAAATTTTAATTTGACACGACTTTTTTCGCACTCTCAAGATAAAGACACCCTGAAATGGAAATATAATTTCAGTCGAAAAAGTATTCTTTACTGTCACCAAATTTAATATGTATTATTTGAAAAGAAAATCTCTTATTCGTGATTTCTTAAGAATAAAAGTTAGTTCCTACCAATACAATATATCATAGACCATATTTTCAAGAGACTTGTGAGACGGTGCAGAAAAAGGTAATACAAACACAGTGAAAAACATGAATTTTTGGGAGTCTAATTAATTTCATTCTGTAATGATATGATATATTGCATTATGTATAATTACTTTTCTTTTTAATATTACGAACAGACACTTTAATTTTATTTAATGCAAAAGTATTCAATTTGGATTATATTTGCAAACCTTTATTTATAAACCATTTGAAGGTGTATAATAATGTAGTACATTGTTTTGATTTGAATTAAAGTGCTAAATATCGAAAATTAATACTTTTTGTATGTTATTATTATACTATAATAATATTATAATGGTTGATGTAGAAATTAATATCTCAATATGCCGTATAGTATTATAAATATTTGTAGTACAATAATGGTGGGATCTATCTTCTCAGACATCGAAATATTTTACACAAAACTTTCGAAAAGTAATTGACGTGTTGATTTGAACGGGCATTTGAACTTGTTGTCGATTCTCAATCATAAGTTAGAGTTTTAAAGTACGAGTTGAAATCGAGATTGTTGGGTCGAAAGAAAATTTCGCGAGAAAAATCTATAGAAAGAAATAGAAGTTGTTAGGTTATTTTTATTGCTTTCATCGTAATAATAATGCCTTCGTTTCAAATATTTTATAGCCTCAATGTTTACAGAATCTTAAAAAGTTTTCCTTATCTTTTACTATAAATATTGATTAAATCTATTGACGGGCCTCGGGGTGCATTGGTACGACTACCGACTGCGGTGTCGAGGTTAGCTGATTCGGTTCCTACCAGCATAAAAAAATTATGGCTAGCATGAATGTTTTTACGGCGTCTAGGTGTTTTACTATGTATTAAAAGTATCATTACATAGTACAAAACAAAGTCACTTTCCGCTGTCTGTCCCCTTATGTGCGTATATCTTTAAAACTACACAACGGATTTTGATGCGTTTTTTTTAATAGTTAGAGGGTATCAACGGGGTGGTTTTGATCTATAATTCATTTATGATGTTGTAAAGAAAAAATTATAATTTTCAATATTTTGCACTTTGATTGCAAACGCTGGCTAAACCCTAAGTGATAAATCAAAACAATGTTCTACATTATTAAGCACCTTTAAAAGGTCTACAAAAAAGTCTGCAAGGGCATATGTCTATCTCTTAGGAATGACCCACGATGACCATTTTTATTTTTTTATTTTTACGAGAAATAATGTCTTAATTACGACACGGACGGATTTTAATCAGTACACCATTAATTTTTATCCAATTAAGTGTCTTAAACAGATTGTGCATGTAATATAGATGATCCTGGCCCTTTACAGTATGCAATTTAAACGAATATTTTCGAAGATATGGCAGTAATAACATAGCGGCACAGCAGATAAAATTTACTCACTTATTACTTTTGATGCGGAACAAAGTTCGCCGGGTCAGCTAGTGTTTAAATAAAAACAAAATATATAAGTATTGATAGAGGTAATTTATCAATACTTTTATACTTATTAAAATGCTTTTAGTTGCTTAGCTTGGAATTAGAGGGCTCTGTATATATTGTGTCCAAGATAATTAATATATTATCTTGGACACAATATATATTAATATTATTAATAATATTTTCATTATAGAAGCCTATATTTTTAGCCACAATGAACTTGAGATGACTCAGATTTACTTTTTCTTGTAATTAAATACAAAATATCACAACAATATAATAATACGCGTCTATTCTATTTAAAAAGAAAATTCAAGTTAATAAAACATGTTTCAACGAACAGGCCCTTATGAAAATAATAATAATTTTCAATGACTCTCACCACAATAGGACTAAAATCACTCAGTTGAGTTGATGCCCTTTGTGTGGGGACAATCTTGTTAATTTACCAGAAAAATTCTTCATCCGAGAATATATCGACCTTTAAAAGAACCTCTCAGAATGATACATATATCTTTATTTATATATGTATAAAAGACTTGAATCTGGTGGGTGGGACTGGTGACGCGACTTGATAACATTTCAATAAGGCTGAACGACCTAATAACAATGTTTTAAGGACTTAATAATCATTTACGAAAGCGCAATTATGTTCGACTCCGCCGAGTTTTTTGGTTCCAAATTGTACCTATTGCCTTAACATTGTAACCGATTTATTGACCATAATAAAGTTTTAAATTAGTATATAATTTAAATACTGAATATTATAAGGCTGTAGATTATGTTTGTTTGTTTGATTACTGCACCGGCTTAAAAACAAGAGCCGGTACCTGTCATCACTGGGTCTGGTATATGCATTTTCATTGTATGTAGCTGAATAAATTGTACCTAAGTTGAAAAAGAAGGCTTTATGTATTTTTAAGGAGCAGACAGAATACGAAATTAAATTACCTGCTTTATATTTGCATATGATACCGTTATGTCTGATTCTCTCTCATTGTAATGTCGAAAGTGTTTCTATTTATAACATTTGCTTGGATAGGCTTTATTTTGAATATTGTTCAATACCAGGTGTATTGAAAAAGTCGAGTACGATTTTCAGAAAATAACAATACGATAACTACAAATACCTATTGTTATGTAATATTATGTGTATATTATTATGTTTCAAGTTGTAACCTCACGCCCATAATATTACAGGTGTAGGCAGTGGGAATTATGTAGCAACACGCCGAAATTCAGCTGTTAAAAGAAACATAATTCCAAGCATAAACAGTGGTAGAGTCTTGCAGTTTGCTGCATGAATGGGCCGGCTTCACCTGTGAAATACCACGACCTCTCGGAATATCGGCGTGAAGTGGCTCGTGCCGCGTTTTATTCGGTGAGAGATGTATCCGGAGCCCCGACCCCCTTTCCCCTTCCTTTCTCCCACGCAAAGCAACACGATGTTCATAGGCCGTGAGAAGTTACTTGCCATCAGGTGAAAACTTGCCCGTTTGCTTTCCTATCCCATAAAAATAAATAAAAAAATATAATATTTTCTCCATAAAAATATATTTAAAACAATTTGTGATATAAATAAACTAAGCAAAGAAAAATATTACAGTAGCTCCATAGCAATAAAAAAATGTACTCTGTGAAGATTTAATCAAAAAGGGCTTGGAGGGAAAGGGGGATCACCCTGCCCCTTCGGACATTAAACAACAACAAAATTACTTTTTTATGTTATATATATAATTACATCTTGTTTTTCTTTTACTTTCATTTCATTAAGGCCCTTAAAAAGTACAGCTAAGGTCACGTGAGAGAAACTAGAAACGGCTGTTGCTTCATGAAACTTTTTTTACTCTATGATAGGACAACAAGTATAGAAAGTATATTCATAAACAATAGCTTTTTTTATTATTTAGTATTATATGGCGGGAATAGTAGTAATAGGAATAGGAATTTTGGCGGGAATGTAAAAGTGTCATGGCCTTTCTTTCCATTATTTTCTCAAATTTATATATTAATAAATATTACTGAATATAATTCGTAGTGTTTTGTTTGATAACTGCATATGTGTGCAAATTGTGTAAGAAAGAATTGTGTAAATATCGTGTGTGCTCTTCTATATTGTACTCCAATTTTCAAATTTATGTTTGAAATGCCATGTCTTTCGATTATTAGATTAGGGTAGGTTAATGTTAGGTTAGGCTATTAAAACGATTGAAACAATTTAAAAATGTGTTAAATACTTGAAGGTGCTACCTAGTATTCAGGTGATTATCCCAAAAAAATGTTTCCCAAAATTATGTTTTTTTCTTTATACTAACTTAGAACCACTCAGATCGATTATAACTATCTACAACAGTTCCTTCAAGAATATTAAAACTTGAAGTTAAGATATAGATATATAGATATGAGAAGGAGCCTTAAGGTCTGAAGTAGCGACGACATCTTAAAGTTATTGTCAAACTACAAAATTAATGACAGAACTTCGAACAACTGTACAGACAGGCTGTCCTCTTACGACTGATGATGGAATATCTCTCTCTTCTTTGAAGACGAACTTGATAGCCGCTCGATGAAAAGTGAAAATCTCAGCAGATGTAGGCAAATACTAATTGTGCAATTTATACGACATTTCTTCAACTGTGTACAAAGTCTGCTAACCTCATGAGAACTTTATTTTTGATACATAAGAGTTATATGTAGCGCTTTTCTCAATTTTGTTTTATAGTATTCAATACATTTGACGGTCAAAAATCCTCTCCTACGCACTCGGTGAATTTACTAGGTGTTAACATGAGTACGCGTGGGACTATTGTTTTCACGCGTTCTCATTAAGTCGTATTATAAAACATGTGAGCGTACACAGTCGAATTTTAACCATTAGTTTTTGTTTCTCATTTATTTCATTGCTGGATACAGAAGTCTTTTGGCCGAAGAATTAAAAACATTCATTTGTCTTCATCCATTCCATCAGATAAGAAATACACTTTTGGTGTCTTGTTAGTAATAGAAACAGTAAGGGACTTTACACTCACTTAAACTTTGTTTTACTGTGATCTATAATTATAAAAAATATTTTCAATCAAAGATGAACAAAAGATGAGTATCTTTTTATAGAAAAAGTTTTCGGGTTTTATCTATTTTCTGCGATAGATCCAGATTCCAAATTGTGTGCAATATTGTCACTTTATCAAATAAGAATTTTCGATGGTAAATATAATATGACGTGTGCAAAACGCGAAGAATGTCTAAATGATTTTAATTTTATGAGATATGGGAAGAGAATTCCTCGCGGGTGTAGGAGCGGGAAGTTGATTATCTGTAGTTAACATATTTTTCTTTAAACAATTTTTAGAGCATACATAATTTTGTTTCTTCTTCTATAAATAAAAGCAGTTAACCTTCAGAACTAAATTCATGTATAAACGAGTGCTTTTAAAGGATTATTCCTACCTAAAGGACATATGGGAGTTCAATGGAACATAGTCAACAGTGCTAAATTCATCGATTAAGTGTCAGGCGGTCCGAAGGTTTGTGTACATTGACCAACACATAATTCACGATAGTGACGGGGGTACCACCTGTCGTAATATCGACAGGTGGTACAGTCAATGTACTCTCGCGAACACTATATACATACATATCGTCACGTTAAGTTCATGATGGCTAGGCAGAGATTATCGAGCGTCATGTAGCACCGTCTTGTTACATAAGGGCATAAACAACGGCAATTTTTGGTTAATATTGTCATTACTTACTTAAATGGGTCATTGACATTTTTCATGAATAAGTTTTTTATATGATAGGGACAAACAAGCAAGCGGATCACCTAATGATAAGTGACTAGCGCTGCCTATCATAGCGACTGGCACTCTGACTTACAGTCTTTTTTTGGCTATTAAGCTGGTATAGAAACAGAGTCGGAAGTGGGAAAGAGAGGGAAGTGGAAAGGGTTTCGGCTTCCGGATACCTCTCTCGAACGAAACACTTTTCGAGACCATTCTGAGAGGTTGTGGTATTTAACCGGTCGCGACACAGCTCATACATGCAGTTTACTGGGTAGTCCTAACGAGTAAACCGATATTTATTATGTACAAGGCACATATTAACCGAAGAAGTCATAAGGCTAAAGTGACGATTTTAAATATTACTAGTAAAAATATTCTATTACCTCGATATACGAGAAAATAAATTGGAAATGACGGCACCGCGCAAAATCTGTGGAGTGATCATCACTTGCTGATCACGTCGAAAACAAGGATGTAAGGAAGGAAGTTGGATTGAAAGAGAGTGTAGGTGTAAAAGTAAGAAAGGACATGCTACTCAGAAATAATGAACGGGAATTAACGCGACACTTTTTTGGCAAACAAATATTTACCTTTATTAGCTTGACGTTTCGGCCAGGTTGCACTGGCCGTGGTCACAAGCAGACTGAAATGGCACCGTCACGACTCCGTAGATGAGGTAAATGTTTGGACATCTACCCTCATCGCTTGGTGCTGTTTTTTCTAGATACCGTCACACACTACACTTCTAACGTCCTTATTCTGTACGCCCTACGACGCGTGTCTATTCTGATTGATAAAGCGAAGTGTTATTATTTTATTAATCACTGGATTCCATGTTGCGGAGAGCTTGTATCCATCTTCCCGATTGAAATTCTTGTGTTTTTTTAATTTCAATCGCTTCACGCACAGCTCTTGGATAATAGTGGCGATCATTGGAGAGGACTTCCGGATGGTCGAACTCGATCCAGTGATTAATGCCGCCGAGAATTATGTGCTCGGCTATCGCTGATTTGTTCACCTGTCGGTTCTTCACTGGGGATTTGTGTTCCTTGACCCTTTCAGCTATTGTTCGCTTAGTCTGGCCTATATACGAACTACCACAGCCGCAATTTATCTGTAGACCCCAGGTGTTTGTAACGGCAAGACATCCTTCGGCGTGCCCAAGATATTTGTTACCTTTGTCCCCGGTGTGTATACTGTGGGAACTGAATATCTTTTCAGTACTGTGCCTATCTTGTCTGTCACTCCTTTGACATAAGGCATGAAGGCTGGCTGTCGGTTCACTTCCGGATGTTTGCATCGTCGCGACCGTCGTTTGCTTCGTCTGTTAACCTGATATCTGTTGTTCCTTAATACCTCCTGAACATGATCAAGTTCTTGCTGTAAATATAAGTCACAACGGATTGCAAGTGTCGAGGGTGATGGTGTGACGAGGCGTGTAGGTACCTATCAGTGTGTGTGGGTTTCCGGTATACACAGTGAGATAAGGACCCATCAGGTTTCACACTGAGCCTGACGTCTAAGAAGGGCAGCGACCAGTTTGGATACTGGAGCCACGGGGCTCCCCATTGCGACTCCATCTATCTGAAGGTAGTATTGACCCTGGAAAAGGAAAAAATCTTACGAGAAAATGCGATGTCACTACGCGGCTTTATACGAACACACGCAGGTATTAAGTCCCAATCGCGACATTTAACTAGATATATCAACGATGTTTCCACTCGCGCTCGTTTTTTCCGTAAGTATTCTAGGTGACGTAATAGTTTTTCAATTTCCGACCCGTAGCGGTTAGCTATAAATACTTTTAGGCTTACGCGTTGCATATTACTCAGAAATAATGAGCGGGAATTAACGCGACACTTTTTTGGCAAACAAATATTTACCTTTATTAGCTTGATGTTTCGGCCAGGTTGCCTGGAGGTTGTGGCGGACATATTCAGGGACAACAAGATGCCGTTTAATTATATTGATCTGCTGAAACACTGCCTAGAGGGCAATTTTTTCCTTTTCCAGGGTCAATACTACCTTCAGATAGATGGAGTCGCAATGGGGAGCCCCGTGGCTCCAGTACTTGCCAATCTCTGGATGGAACATTTTGAGCAAAAAACTCTAAGCCACGGCCCAAAGACGGTCAGACTCTGGAAAAGATATGTAGAAGATATCTTCTGTATCATCAAGGGCAGCAAAGATGAAGTGAATCAATGCCTAATACATCTTAATTCAATTCACCCCAAAATAAAGTTTACATATGAGATGGAGGTGAACCGGTAGCTGCCCTTCTTAGACGTGTGAAAACAGCTCAGTGTGAAACCTGATGAGTCCTTATCTCCCTGTGTATACCGGAAACCCACACACACTGATAGGTACCTACACGCCTCGTCACACCATCACCCTCGACACTTGCAATCCGTTGTGACTATATACTTTGAAGAATAGAGCAGAGGATCTCTGTGACTCTGAACATTTACAGCAAGAACTTGATCATGTTCAGGAGGTATTAAGGAACAATGGATATCAGGTTAACAGACGAAGCAAACGACGGAGGCGACGATGCAAACATGCGGAAGTGAACCGACAGCCACCCTTCATGCCTTATGTCAAAGGAGTGACAGACAAGATAGGCACAATACTGAAAAGATATTCAATTCCCACAGTATACACCGGGGACAAAGGTAACAAATATATTGGGCACGCCGAAGGATGTCTTGCCGTTCCTGGCGTACCTGGTGTCTACAAGATCAATTGCGGCTGTGGAAGTTTGTATATAGGCCAGACTAAGCGAACAATAGCTGAAAGGACAAAGCCAGAATAAGGACGTTATAAGTGTAGTGTGTGACGGTATCTAGAAAAAAGGAGAAAAAGAGCACCAAGCGATGAGGGTAGATGTCCAAACATTTACCTCATCTACGGAGTCGTGACGGCGCATTTCAGTCTGCTTGTGACCACGGCCAGTGCAACCTGGCCGAAAAGTCAAGCTAATAAAGGTAAATATTTGTTTGCCAAAAAAAGTGTCGCGTTAATTCCCGTTCATTATTTCTGAGTAACATGCAACGCGAAAGTCTAAAAGTATTTATAAGAAAGGACATGCTCCGATGGTTTGGTCATGTAGAAAAAATGGATGCAGACTAAGCAAATGTACAATGCAAAAGCGGATGGATGTAGGAGTCGAGGACGGCTAAGACACAAATTCCATGGCCAAATAGAACGTGTTCCGGAGGAGGGTGATGTTAGGAGACTCAAAAACGACGCGCGTGCATGAAAAGAGTTATGAAAGTCAACGAAGCGAGTGAAGTGTGTAAGAATCGTGCTTTATATTTATAGCGCTCTGTTCTCTCTGCCTACCCCGCAAGGGATTTGGCGTGAAGTTATGTATGTATGTAAATTTGAAATCTAATCGCCGAATAAATCTGATAAGATATTAGCTTAATTTATTGTGTCTAAAGTGTCTTATTCTGGTCGTCACGAATAAGTGCACAAAGAGGTAGTCATTTTAAAATCCATTACGAGCGTGTACAAGTGCGGACACCTATCTTATGTACCTACTTTATTAAATTGGTTAATATATTTTATGAACCACTTATGGAATTTATAACAAGTGGTTCACGTTGACCAATACGACCAGTTCAGGGACAGTTGGTGTACTTACTAGTGCTGGGTTACGCGCTGAACTCGCAGGATACGACTAAGAAATATATTTGAGATGTTTATTTTTATACCATAATTTAGAGTGGAATCTCTATTCTCCTGTTGTCAAGTATTACAATTTTTTTTCATTCTTTTTGGCACCCTAGTATTTACTTTGGTGGTCCAGTGGTCAAGCACACGGCTTCTGATCCAAAGGTCCATGTTCGAATCTAGACACTGGCACACACCAATGACTTTTCGAAATTGTTTTTGGAAGTTAAGTGTGATAAATATCGATGAGTGAAAACTTTATGCCCGGTATGGCAATAGGTTCGCCACCTATTCCATATGGGACGTAAATATAACCTTGAGACGGGGCTTAACAGCCGCTGCCTACACCTTCGGGTAACAAAGGCGTGAAGTTATGTTCATTATCAATTTAATTTGCCTCTCGCGACCAGAGCGCTAAAATGGGAAGAATAGAACATTCTTTGTACAGAAAATTAGCTGAATGGCAATCCATTCAGCGTGGCAGCGTACCAGTCTTCAGGGCACGCTGCCAGTAGACCGAGATGTGTAGAAATTTGATTTCAGCAAGTTTTTTAATTGTATATATTGTAATTATTTTATTTCTTAGTGAATAAGTCACTCATATTTAGAAATTGCATTATTTCACTTTTAATATTTTTTATTAACTTTCTTATATGATGATAAAAGGAGTAATTGATTAATAATATGTACAATAGCTAAAGCCAATCTAGAATTAAAGAGTCCGAGAAGATTATTAAGACTAATTTGGATGCATATTTGAGATAATTCAATTTGACTGTATTTACACAGCACTTTGTGTTTTTCTTCTTCAACATCTGTTTTAAGTTCGCAAGTCAACATTTTAATTAGGTTTTTCAAAACTTCTCCATCAAAGTCAGTCGAGTGTAAAATAGATCATGGATTGTCATACATTGACGTTATACGACAGAGTACGAGTGCCGTGGCGAATATAACTGGCTTGTTGTTCAGTTGAACGAATTCCCTAAACCCTAAAGCTTGGTAATAGCATATAGCGAATATTAAGTACACCGATGTATTAGTAGTAACGGATCTGGTATCGATATTAGTAATAGGTTGCGGTTGTTATGTACAGATAAGATTCGATTGATTCTAAATTTGAATCTGTGTGTAATCCTTTTCAAACAGTGATACCAACTCTCAGTTCTGCGTTTTAATTTTACACCTTCGCCAAATTTGATAAGAAATTTAATTATGTTTTTATGCGATCATAAATATAATAATATAATTCAATCCATGGCTCATGTATAATGCCGCTTCTTTGGATATTCATCACGGATATTTATACTTATCACCTATTTATATTTGTATATTGTACACATATAACCGCCCACCAGCCCGATGGTCAGGCGACCTCAGAAAGGCTGCTGGAAAAGACTGGATGCGGAAGGCAGAGAATCGGATGTTGTGGCGCACATTGGGAGAGGCCTATGTCCAGCAGTGGACTGCAATAGGCTGATGATGATGATGACACATATAATAAGTTCTTGAGTTTTAAAGAAACTTAACATAAATAATACCTAACTTAAATGCAATAAAGTATAAATGTTGTGATTACTTGATAGACAACAAATTGTCTAACCTAATCTCGTAACCCATAATCATGATTGTTGTTCAGGAAATCTTATGTAGAAAGAAAATAACTCAACTATAACATTGACACAGTATATCCACTTAACTGAATAAACATTGGATAGACTCCAATTGACATGACATACACGATATACTAACCGTAGCAACTGAGATCACTCCAGTCGAACACGAAATGTTTTTTCACTTATCTTTGACGTGACACAGTTTGTGATGACCCTAGTGACAGAATTATATCAGTGAGATACCATTCTAATATAGGGTTGCTACTATAGGTGACTTATATATTATCATCAAAACCTTCTTATCTAAGTCTTAATCTTTCATTGATCCATTCAAATGTTTCAAATTTAAACCAATTAATACATGTTAATTATAAATTTAAAAACAAATTATAGTAGGTAGCTTAGCGTGCATAGTTTGTTTTTAGGAAAATTGAAAACTACTAGTAAAGAACACAACTTTCTTAGAAACTACTGCCAGTACTATAGTACTATTAACTTCCAGCCCTTCATGCGTTAATATCAAGGGAACAGTACCCAACCCTGATCAAAACAGGGTGTACAGATTATTGATACGTCGTCTAAGTGCGTATGATGCCTCCGTATAATAACATGCTGCCGTAGGTGATGGTAATCGTAATCTATCACGTGGACTTTCACTCGTATATGTAATATAAAATACTAGCTATGCTTCTGCATAGCGTTTAAGTCTATAATGTAATAAAAATAAATTATATTTCAAAAATAAAACCTCTGCTGCTCACATAAGTTATTTGCCAACGAAAATCAGTTTTGCCATTGCGAATAAACAGACGTAATTTGTATAAACAATACTTAAAGATTGACCTAATAGTAAATTAATCTCTTTTGTCTTTATTTGGCTTTCATCTACCACGCATTCCACACGTTCCGCTTCCGCTCCCCGCTTCGCTGTTATAAAATCACACCTTTTATATCGTTGCATGTGAACGCGTATACGAGTATATATTACTAGTGACGGTATTTTGAGATACAATACAATTGTATTTAATCCACAGCTCTAAATTCAGACATAATTGAAATACTAAAAAATGAAATATCTATTAATTTCTATTCTCAATTGATCACAGCAAAAATAAATAACATAATTCACATTCAAATTAAAAATATCTTTATTCCTTACTAGCCGACCCGCACCCACTTTGTTGGGCGGTAAATAGCCCATGTCACTGTCCATCCTTTTATTAAACTATCTCCACCTAAAAAAAAAACATCAATTCGTCACTCCGTTTTGCCGCCAAAGATGGACAAACGACATCATCATTATCCACAGGCTGCATAGATTGTCTATTAAATATAGGATAGGACATAGGATATAGGACATAGGATGTTAAAGTTGTTAATGATGAAAATATTTAAATGTAATTAATACTAAGTTTTCACTTCTGCCGGGAGTCCCGAAGTGTAATCCGGTTGTTTTAGGATAGATAAATAAAGCGATTATTGTAGAGCTTCTCTATAAACAACATTTGACGTTAAATTATTTTCTGCTAACAAAATATACTGATGGTCGGGAGCCCCGACCCGTGATAGGGCAACGTAAATTTGCCCTATCACTATTTCGTAAATCAATTCCTACTAATTTGAATGTTTTGGTTTGTTTATCGTTAGTGCGAAAGAAATTTTTACTGGAAATTGGAGCCTTTTGAATGGTATAGGCAAATCAGTAGGAATCATGGGTAATCTTGATATATGAGCTAATTCACCAGCTGCAGGGCCGGTGATAATCTTCGCTACTATTAAATTATCTTTTAGCTCCTTTATAAGAAGTCTCGTGCCATTACGCATGTTAGGGGGGTTTAAATTTCTGAGGAGCATTATCGGCGTGGCTACTTTTAACGACAGTTCATGAGGTGGTAGCCCTGGGGTTAATAATTTAGAAAATTATTTATTTAAAAATTCCTGGGGATAGTGTACTGCGTCCTCGATGTTAGTGACGGTGTCTATGGATTTAAAGCACTTCACCCGGTACTTTCTGCATAATTAAATTGTTTATTTCGTTGACTGTTTCATTCCTGGGAGAAACTATTGCTCTACAACACAGCCAACGAAAATCATTTTGATGTAAGTTTTCGATGTCAGGATATATAGCATCTATCAGACTATCTAAATTATGGACTATTTGGCCTAGAGACTCATCTAAAGTAACTGCATAATTGGTGCCCAAATTTAAAAATGGAAAAATTCTTTCTCCAAGTTTCAGCAGCTGTTGTGGAAAATTGCTATGCGTATTTCCATGTAAGTGAGCTCTCATCTTGGTGCGCAAATACAAATGTTGAACAGATGTCCAAAGTTGAGACGATTTTAAACATGCCTTCATAATATCTGCTCGCGTACCTCTGTTGACGACTGGAAGCGTTTGTCGGAAATCTCCAGCAAATACAAAAGTGATACCACTTATAACATTAGCAGAGCTTCGGAGGTCTTTTAATGTACGGTCTACGGCCTCCACATGAGCTCTATGACTCATGGTGCATTCATCCCATATTACCAACGACGAGTCTTGCAGTAACTTACCAAGAGGCCCATTTTTCCGAATAGAGCACGTAGACCGTTGATCTAAAGATACGGATATCGGGAGTTTAAACGTAGAGTGAGCAATTTTTCCTTTGTTCAAGAGAGTTGCAGCAATTCCTGACGAAGCAACTGCAATCGCTATCTTCCCTGATTGCCGTATCTTAGCAAGTATCAAATTTGCGAGAAAAGTCTTTCCGGTGCCTCCTGGTGCGTCCAAAAAAAATAATCTCCCCATGTTATTGTTCACGCTATCTACAATAGTATCATAAGCATGTCTTTGATCTGGTACTAATTTTGGCACATTGTCATTTACAAACGCTGTTAGATCATTTCTGTTATACTGTTGTACCATTGTGTCAATAGTATTATTCTGGGTACGAACGTGAGAAGGTAATCCAAAATCACTTAAATTTTGTCGTTTAATTCTATAAGTTTGTTTTCTATTTCAATTAATCCTTCATTATAAATTACTTCAGTAAAGGGTAAAGTGTTATCCTGATTTTGTTGTCTGATACGATGTCTAATATCTTCACAAAACTGATCTTTGAAAGCATCCCATAACTTCAATGGTTCCGATGGTTGACAAAATAAAAGTATGACTACGAATAACTCCCTTAGTTTTTTTGGACAATGTGATAACGAAGCTTCGCTTAAAGTATTACCCCAATGGTCATCGTTTTCAAGTAAACCTCGGTTACGGCAAGCTGCTTGATACGTCTCTTTGACAAAACCGTTTACAGTTTTAAGGTATGCAAATGAGGTCGGACCGCGTACGTGGTGCAGTAGAATCCTAAGATAAAAACACTCCGATTGTGATGGATGTATCCCGTAGACTCTACCTAAAGCGGCATTTTTTTTATCCCCGGATGTCCAACTACATCTTCACCACGCCTCCTTCTAGTGAATTTATTATTTGCCCATGTATAGTACTGCGGGACTTCATGATACAGAAGAGTTTTCGCGAATTCATCTTCATTACAGAGAGCAAAAAATGCCAGTAATGTGGTATTGCGTGGGTTTTGGACAACTTGATGAGCTGTCCCTGGTGTAAAATACACCCTTTGATCGTTCTATACCGTATCCTACTGGTCGTGAATGGGAAATTGAAATAAGCGCCAGACAGCTTCAGATGTGCTTATGTACCTGCCATTTAAATAGTTTTCGACCTCATCGTGTGGGTTCCTAAGGCTAAAAGTTGCCTGATCTGAACCTTTATTTATATATTTACATATATACTTAAGGGCTTGGACAGAGTGGCAATACTCCACGTTTATATGAGCGTTAAATTCTTACATAGTAGCGGGGAGTATGGAACAATCCACCTATTATCTATCGTCACCATGTTGCCCCTAATTTGTAGCGTAGTGCTCCGACCGCCATTTTCTGTATCGCGCCTACGATAAACTGGATACCCATCTTCTCCGGTTTGGGTATCGTTCATGAAACGGCGAGGGTATTTTTTTGTGCTGACACCGTTCTTCATGCATGGTGCAGCTAAATTATGCTCTCCGCAGGGTCCATGTACCATATTTTTAGTTATAATATTGTGTAGTACCGGATCAATTTCTTGATCGGGTAGCTCCGCAACTATGACGCTGTCGATCTCGTCTGGTTGAATTTTACTTTCTAGCCAGAACAGCAAATGACAATGAGGTAAACCGCTCTTCTGCCATTCCACACTTGCCATATAACATTTTGTTTTACCTAATATCTGTTCTTTGACAAATAATTTGATGAATTTCTTCATCTTTAAATGAAAGACACGGGAAATTATATCATGACGGTCGAAAGACCGTTTTCCTGGTAGCAGCTCCGCCTTAATCTCAGGCAATTCAGGGTTACATGTAAAAGTGACAAATAGGTCAGGTCTACCATAATTTTGGACGTACGTCATCGTGTCCTGGCTCTCTTAGCCATTTTCAAATGTTTAAGAAAATGTTAATAGCCTGTAATATTCTAGCTCTGAAAAGAACTGTTGTTTAGCCCTGAAAAGAACTGTTTTTTAGTCCTGAAAAGAACTGTTGGGTAGCCCTGAAAAGAACTGTTGATTAGCTCTGAGAAGAACTGTTGTTTAGCTCTGAGAAGAACTTTTGCGTAGGTGTAGTTTTAAGAATGAAGTCTAATAAAAATCGAACGAAAATGATTAGACTTCGCGCACGACCGCTGCGTAGGGAGCCGACCGCGCGACTGATTGAGCCGCGCGGGTACCTTAGTCCTTACTCATAGATCTAAACTCCCCTCCCGCACGCGCACCCCCGCCTTGGTGACGCTCACTTCGCAACGCAGAAATAGTAATATTTTAATTTCGCCATAACTTCAAAACCAAACGTCCAATTTTAATCTTTTAAATACCAAATATTATCTGCATAAACTGTACTTAGTGATGAAATAATTTATTTTGACTAGGATTAATAGCATGAGTAAAATAAATGCGTTTAAATGTAGTCCAAAAAAAATTAAGATTTTTAACCCTTTTCTTGTTAGTGTATCTGTAGAGATACACCGGAATTAAAAAAATGTAGTGTTGTTATTTTTAAGCGAAACCATGATATTTTTTTAAGAATATTTAGGTCAGTTCTTAGTTTCGGAATGCAACTTAAGTTTTTTGTGTTGGTAAGCCTGATGAGCTGTAAAACTTCACTTTAGTTCAAGTTCCGACATGTTGCCTCGCAAAAAGGTAAGAGAAGTTATGATTTTTTCTTTTTTTATGTATTGAATGAGTGGATGTGTTAAGTTATTAATTATAGATATATTTAGCACTAAAATAATTACTTTGGACATTCTTTAATTGTCTGGTTGATGCTTCATGTGACTTTTTTAATGAATGTATCTCATCGTGCACATTGCCAAGAAACTAACAATTCTATATATATTTGATATGTATCTCACGGTACACACTGCTAGCTTTACTAACAACTTTTACAAAATCGTCATGTATCTGTATGTGCACACTGCCAAGCTGAATAACTGTTCATATGGCTATGCATGGCTTATTTTATATTAATTGTAGGTCCATATGCTTTCAAGAGCTAGCAAAATACTCACATTGGTGCCAAAAAACAGTCAGTCATCAAATGATGAAGAAAGTTCGGATTCTACTAGTGCGTTTCGGGCTTCATTTATGATTTTCTCGTATATGGAGGTGAAGACACTTTCAGATACCACCTATTTTCACCAGAAGAAATGAGTTTGGGCTTTGGGGCAAAAGTCGTCTTCTCACTATGTAAAACTATTCTTGTTCCAGCATGTTCAGTTGTGTACTTTGGCAATTTTTTCACCAGTCTAGAGCTAATACATATGCTCCGATATAATATGGGTATTTCTTCTTAGGCACCATAAGGTCAAATAGACTACGTGGTGCAGAACAAAGCTAATACCTGATAAAGCCCTCAAAAAAAGGCCGCGGATCTTATTCACGAGTAGTATGCAATACAAACAAAGTCTGTATTGTCAAATGGCATGACAACAAAGTGGTTACTGTGGCAAGCAGTTATGTTTCTGAAACTCTTGTTGGAGTTTCAGAAGAGCTGCTGTCCCCTGTCCCAATATAATAAAGCACTACAACGCACATATGGAGGAGTCGACCTTGCAGATATGTTAGTGGCTTTGTACAGAACGGAGATGAAAAGCTACCGATGGTAATAAACAATATTTTCTCAAATGTTAGATATGTGCGTGAACAATAGCTGGATTTTGTATCGCAGACATATTGGCGTGAATAACATAAAACGACTGAGTTTGAAGAAGTTTCGACATCATATTATACAAGGGCTCTTACATTCTGTGAGACAGCAGCCATTCAAAAACTATGACTCTGTACCACCAGCACCAAAAAAGATTATAAAAACACCCTGTACCGTAAGGCCAACTGCGGACGTTAAATATGATGGATACAATCATTTCCCTACTTTTGGGTCCAAAGGACGATGCAAACTATGTATCAAAGGTCAGACTACTGTTATGTGCATCAAATGTGGTATGAGGCTGTGTCTTTAACCGGATAGGAACTGTTTTTTCAATTTCCATAATATGAATGTCTAAAATTAATCTGATTTTGTATTTTTTCATTGAAGTTCCATTTTTGTTATTAAATAAATAGTACAAACTACTGATTATTAACGTGTTTTTTATATTTATTTCTATAAATTATTATATAATCAAGTCATAGATAATTTGGCAATGTATCTGTAGAGATACATTGATAGCGTAATATATTTATCAATGCCCTTGGCAATGTATCCCACAAGATACGGGTGGTTTTTTTAAAGGGGTAGTTTGAATATTTTTTTTAATATTTTTTCTAGACCCCTTGGGTCATTAAAGTTAAGGGCTATGAATATTATTTTTATATTCGAAAAAATAAAATTCTGCCAAGTTAAGGGTTAAATAAAAAAAAAATGGTTGTTGTGCCTCACTCGACATAGATAGGTATAGTGTGTCGCGGACTTTTTTGTAGATATTTATAAGATCTCCAATTAATTAGAACATTTTATGGTTCTATCTTTTATAGTTTAGGCAGCGTACGCAAACAACGAAGTAACTTTTCTGGTTGATTTTTTACACCTTGTGTCCGAAAAACCCAAATATTTTACGGAACCCTATTTTTTTACAAAATAAAATTTAGCCTATGTTACTTGTGGATAATGTAGCTTTCGAATGGTGAAAGAATTTTTAAAAACGGTCCAGTAGTTTTTGAGCCTATTCATTACAACCAAACAAACAAACAAAGTTTTCCTCTTTATAATATTAGTGTAGATTAAAGATTCCCTTTCATCAAACTGTATTGAATGTGAAAGCGAATCTTAGTGCCAGTTCCAGCGTCAAGGCTTCTTGAGAAGAACTGGCAAGAAACTCAAGGCCGACCTTTTTTCAATTTCTAGTTTAAAAAGTGGCTTATCAGCCACTGCCTACACCTTCGGGTCGAAAAGGCGTGAAGTTATGCTATGTTAAGATTTATAATTGGATAATGGCTTGGTGTGGTATACTTCTAGTATCCAGAGGCTCCATATATTGTCTGCCATCTACAGAAATAAAAATGACATTCTGTTATATGTGTTCTTTCGTTTCGTTCTATTCCCAAAGGGCACGAAATATATGGCACAATAAATTGTGGAGAAATTCGGTCTTTTGGTTGGATACTTTCTCGAAAAACTAGACTCCATTCCTTAATCAACACATTGCCGTCTCAATCTCATAATGCATGCCTTCAGACAATACTCTTGTCGGCAAGTACCTATTTCCAAGTACTTGACCGAATATCTGGGCTGTTTTATATTATTGATTATACTTACATACATATTATCGTTACAAACATGCACATGATGATTAGGTATATGAGACTTCTCACAGTCTCATATGCTAAATGATACTGATCTCATAAGATTTCTAGTCTGTTTTTCATGAACTGTATTATCATACTACTGATACAAATTGGGGTTTCCCCCGGTGACCTCCAACCTCCCCTCACAGTCACCCCATGCCTCGCAACAGAGCCTGATACCTTTAAACTAGTCATCGTCTACTAACGATGTTGATTTACTGATATCACTGAGACATCACCCTGTGGCGATGTTACCATTGGTTCCTAGAACCACCTGGTATCACTGAGACATCACCCTGTGGCGATGTTACCATTGGTTCCTAGAACCACCTGATATCACTGAGACATCACCCTGTGGCGATGTTACCATTGGTTCCTAGAACCACTTGATATCACTGAGACATCACCCTGTGGCGATGTTACCATTGGTTCCTAGAACCACTTGATATCACTGAGACATCACCCTGTGGCGATGTTACCATAGGTTCCTAGAACCACTTGATATCACTGAGACATCACCCTGTGGCGATGTTACCATTGGTTCCTAGAACCACTGCAACCTACTGATATACCTGGGCATCATGTCCCCGGCAACTGAATGACACATATTAGACACATATTAATATATCACAGCAAATAACTCTGCATTAATCTGTTCTGACATTAATGTATACAAATTATAAATTCACTCACTGACGCTGCACTACTGTAATCTTAATTAACACTCCGACGCACCTCCCCAGGACGCTTCGCTCCCGCCGCCATCATACTTATTGTACCCCCGCCAAAAACGGGAAAGTCCATTATCGGCGGTAGTCAACATAAATACTTTCTTATGCATGGTGACGGACATAATAAATAAATATGATTCATAAATGTACATTTAAATGTTATAAATAATAAATAAATACACATTTACGGATATTTTTGTATTCGCGACAACATTCGCGACACTCCCCACCGCGAGAAGAAAGAAAACTGCCTGGTCATTAGAAACTTTTATTTATTAAATTGACACAAGCAATTTTAAAACTGGTATTAGTCAACTAATTCAAATAACGTAGTCATTAACTGGTTAGTCCATTCTTTAACCCTTTCTCTGGCTTTGATTGCCGAGATTCTAATTGGTCGTTTATTAGTATCCTTTAATGAAGAAATGGGAGCTTCTGTTTCATTACAGATATATTCACCGAGTTTAGGAGAGTCAAGGTCTAGGCCCACATTGGCCGATTGTTTTTCGCTGTGAACTTGTATTGGTTCACCTCCTTGAGGTTTCTTTAATTTCTCCATAGTTTTAGGAGTGAGACTACTTCCCATTCCTTTTGTTACTGCATACTGTTCGTCCTCAATTTCAAGGGGGTAGAGATGTCCTATTGAACGGGTGAATGTTTCACCAGTAGGTACTTTAACTTTGGCTACTCTTATTTGTCCATCCGAACTCTTCCTCAGCTCTGTTATCTTTCCTACTTTCCAATGCGCCCTATTACCATCTGATTTCAACTGAACTATTTCTGATAATTTTGGTGCTCTATTTACTACAACTCTCGGTTGCCGATGCTTGTCACTTCGTTCGCGAAGACTGGTTAAATATTGATTAGTGAACATATTTCTAAACTCTGAAACAATAATCTGACCTCGTTTCCATCCATCTATGAGGTTTTGTTTGGTTACGGTGGCTGATTCTAAGAAATGACGATCAGAAGTCTGCGGTATGACCGGCCCACCTACACGCAAGAAGTCAATCGGAGACAATACGTCCTCTGGTTCGGCTCCTACAGTTGTGAGGGGTCTAGTATTTAAAACTGCCTCAATTTCTTTGATGATGGTACATAATTGATTATTATTAATCAAATGTTTGTCTAAAGTCCTTTTCATACAATGTTTAACTAAACCAATTAGACGTTCATAGAAGCCACCAAACCAAGGGGCCAATTCAGGGATAAACCTCCATTGTATTTTGTTATCTATACAATAATCAGATGTTAATATATCTGCACTGAGTTTGAATTGCAAAGCATTATCTGATATGAATAGTTTCGGCAAACCCCTGACTGCAATGAATCTTCTTACGGCTAATAAAAATTCTTCAGCCGTTAAGTCTTTGACAACTTCCATGTGTATAGCTCTGACTGTCAAACATGTAAAAAGACATACCCAACGTTTTTCTTTTATAGTTTCACTTACGTATAGGGGACCAAAATAATCAACACCAACAAAGGAAAAGGGTAGACTAAGTTTAACTCTTTCTTCTGGTAAATCTGGAATTCCTGGTAGTTTAAAAGGTCCACCACCATATTTCTTGCATTGTAAGCATTTTTTGATAACACTCTGCACTACTGATCTACCTTGTGGGACCCAGAAAGTTTTCCTTAATAACGCTAAGGTATGTGAGACACCCACGTGATAGTTTTTACGATGTATTTCCAAAATAATTTTGTGGGTAAATTCTGAGTTCTTTGGCAGTAATATGGGTTCTTTTTGATTTTGAGTGAGGTCTGTATATTTAAATCGACCTTTACATCTAATTAATCCATCCTTGTCTTTATATAATTGAAGACTTTTAGCTAGATCAGTTATGATACCCTTAGCTTCATTGGGAAAAAATTCTGCTTGAATTTCTAAAATAATTTTAACGTCATCGTTATCTGAATTTGGACAAGCCGTATCTGATACCCTTCCTAACATGTTTTTGTCCGATTCTTGCCTAGTTATGCTGTTTGAAGGTATGTTATTTTGGAAACCCTCTTCAGCCAAGGAAACCTGATTCTGCGTCTCCTCGTCAGCATAATTATGGAATCTAGGCCACTCTTGAGGATCTTTCGACAAAAATTCTGGGCCTCTCAGCCATTTATGAAAGAACTTTACTCTCTCCGATCTAGTACCTACATCCGCAGGGTTGTATTTAGTTGGTATATATTTTATTTGTGTACCTCTGTTTCGATTTATTTCATTGATTCTACGTGAAACGAAAGGTGGAAGTAGTTTTTCTGAGTGGCACCAGCTAAGTACTACCTGGCTATCTGTCCATAAGAACTGAGCTTTAATATTAATACGCAAGAATTTCATTACGTAATTTATAAGTCTGCTTCCGATTAGTACTCCCAGTAATTCTAGTCGTGGTATTTGTAAATTCTTCTGGTCCTTTAAAGGTACTAGCCTGGACTTGCCGATAATGAAATTGACAATGTTGTTAGTAGATAAAGAACTGCAACGGAGGTAAACGACTGCCGCATATGCTTCTAAGGAGGCATCAGTAAAGCAATGTAGTTCGTATCGAGTTTCTTCCTGGTTCTGTACTCCTCTGAGATTTTGTGCATAATATCTGTTGACGTGTATATCCTTCAAGGAACTGAATTTAGAGACTATCGACTGCCACTCAGTACTTTGCTGTTCGTTTAAGGGGGCATCCCACTTAACTCTTTCTTTCCACAATTTCTGGAAAAATAACTTTGCTGGGAGTACTATAGGAATCGCGAAACCGCATGGATCGTAAATGGATGCAATTATTTGCAAAACATCCCGCTTTGTCTTTACTGGTTTTAAATTATAATTCTCCGAACCAATATTCAAATGAAGTTGGTCAAGCTCTATCTCCCAGCGTAGACCTAAAACTTTCACCAACTTATTATTTTCAGCTTTATATTTATCGGGTATAATCGTAACCAACTCTTTTGAATTCGAAATCCACTCTCGTAAATTCATAGATAAATCGGAAAACGTTTGTCTAGAGTCCTCATACAACTTAATTGCATCTGAGATTGTGTGTGCCCCTGTAACTATGTTATCGACATATATATCATCAGCTAATTCTTTTATTCTAACGTTGTTCGATTTTGACAAATGATATTTGACTGTGGCATTTAACAGGAAAGGGCTTGATATCACGCCGAATGGAACTCGACAAAAACGGTAATGCTCAATATTGTCTGAACTAGGTTTACTGGTTTTGTCTCGAAGCCAAAGGAATCGCGTTACATCTCGGTCCAAAACTTGTAGGCCTATTTGTAAAAAAGCCTTTTCAACATCAGCTAATATACCTATGGGGTACTCTCTAAATTTAATTAATAATCCTGTGAGGTCCTCTAATATTAATGGTCCGCGGTACAAACATTCATTTAAACTCTTACTATTAGCCAATTTTGCTGATGCATCATATACAATACGAGGTTTATTTGGTTTATCTTTATTATATACACAATGGTGAGGAAGGTAATGCACTGGATGTGCCTGAGGAGCAGTTGGATCTGGTACCCTTTCGATAATTCCGGCTTTCAATTGATCTTGAATAACGTTATTATAACATTCTATTTCCTGCGCATCTAAGCGTTTTAATAGACTATTCAGCCGACCATATGCTATTCCTAAATTGTTTGGTAGGTCTGGTGGATATTCAATCCAAGGCCACTGAACTTGATATCGATTATTTATATATTGAACAGTTTCATTAAAATGACGCAGAGCTTCTTCGTCATGAGTAGATTTTGGAGAATCTGTGATACCTATTGATTCTAGGTCCCACAATTTTTGAACATCATCTGACCTTAAAGGTAAATCGGGTTCATTCAGCTTGTTTATTATCGTATTTGGATGAAAGTAAGTTAGTACTGATACTTGATCAGACTTCTCAATAGTATCATTAATCTGTCCTGACCAAACCCAACCAAACTGTGTCTCAACTAAATAAAGGTTTGAAGAAACTTGTATTCTTTTATCCGACATGAAGGAATGATAGTAATCATTACCAATCAATATATCTATTTTATCACCACATACCCCATCATCTGCCAATGTGATATTTGAAAGACTTAAGTTGTTCAACAATTTGGCAGTATCCTTAAGGGTTGGTGTTCGTACACCGTTTGTAATGTGGGGAACTACACTAACATATATAGTCCGCATGACATCAATACGAGTAATAAGTCTACAAACCACTACAGGGGTCTCTATTTGACGAGGTGATTTTGTTCCAAAGGTGAATATTGATAGATTGACCTTCTCAACAACAGACAAATTCAAATAACTGGACGTGGTTTCTGTTATATATGAGCGTTGGCTACCACAATCAAGTAAAATTCTGCACCTCAGCTGTTTAATTTCTCCTTCTGTGTTGCTTGCTATAGCAATGCTAGTCTGCAGTAATGTAGGACCGAGGTTATTTTGAACATATAAATTATTGCTTTTAATAGACTTTGTTGATTGTACGAACTTGATGGGGCATAAAGCTCGATTGTGGTTAGTTAATTTGTTGCAATGCCTACATTTTCTTTTGGAGTGGCATTCTTTCACTAGATGTCCTTTGCTAAAACAACAGTAACACCGATTTCCTAATTGCTTCTTTCTTTCTTGTAGTGTTTTGTATGTGGTGCATTCATCATTGTAATGGTCTTGTGTACAAAATATGCATTTGATAAGTTTCCTTTTAGATGGTCGAACTCTGTTTAAATCCTCATAAGCTCTTTTCCTTGTAGGCATGTTAGAGTATTTAACAAAAAATTTATTATCAAGCCTAGGTTTATCACTCTTGTAGCTCTTAAGTCTGCTCTGCTTGCTACCGTCAACCCTTTCAGATGTAACATGTAAGGAACCCAATGTAAAATTTTCTATATTTTGTTGCGGCTCATCACTTGATCTATCCATAAGTCTTGTACCTACAATGTCTTTTTTCAACCTATTTGATGTTTCCTTAGCAGATATAATGTATTCTAAATACTTTCTAATACAGTCTATTGTTTCTTCTTCACCAGACAGCTTCATTCGTAATTCATAAATGAGGTCTTCAGGAAACTTTTCCATAATCATCACTCTTAAATGGTTATGATTAACATTTTCGCCTAAAGAACTCAATACTCTAAGGTGTCTCTCTAATTCGTTAAGAACTTGTCTACATTCCTTAATGTTGTTAGTTGATATCGGTTTGATTCTATACAGTGCCACATAGTGTGCATCAATAATAGCACCAGGTTTGCCATATCTGTTCTTAAGTGTATCTACAGCTATACTATAGTTCTTATTTGTGGTATCTAAACCATCAATTGCTTGCTTTGCTTCACCTATAAGGACGGATTGTAAATATAACAACTTATCAACGTCATTAATGTTTCTGCTATCCACATTCGAAGAAAACTGGTCCCAGAACTGATACCACTTTAGGACATCACCATCAAATTTGGCAAGTTCCAGTTGTGGCAGTTTACTAGTGATATTGTTATTAGCAGATGCCACAGAGAGAGTATGTAGTTCTCGGTCATTAATTTTAAGTTTAATGTCTATCCCAGATATTAAATCTTCTGCTTGGATTTGAGCCATTGTATATTTTCTTATTTCATCAACATTTGGTTCACTAACTAATTTGTAGTAATTATGAATTTCAGTAATGAGTCTCAGATTAGCACTTTTTAGTTTGGAGTTAATTAGTTCTAGTTGATTATAATCATAGGGCACATCCTTTAGGGCACATTGTGCAGTAGATATATGCTGTAAAGCTGATTCGTATATTACATTCAGCCTGGTTAGGAATACTTCTGTCATATTGAAAGTAGGCACTTATAATTTTTTGATCAAGCTCTAACACCTTTGAAGGCATACAGAATCTAAAACAAAATTTACTTCATGTAAAATTCATGTTTATAATTACTACCATTTGTGTTTATATACTGTACTAGAAATTTCTCAATATTAATTGGAAATTTGTACTGGTTTTATCACTATAAGTAACCCCTTTCAAACCCTATGTGTACACATACACATTCATATCAGGTTATCTTTGTTAAAAAAAAAGAGAACTATTTAACTCCAACTTTAACCAGGTACTAATAATAAGAAAAAACTGATTAGAATTAAATATCTTCTATTCACTATAAGTAGGTATATAACTTATCTAAGTATCAACCATATCCATGATTCAATGTAACAATTCACACCCACAGTCTGTGTTAAAAATTATGATTATTAAGGTTATATATTTAAGATACCAATCATGAACCAATAATGAGAAAAAAAAGGTTTTGTTGTGATGTTTCTGATATTTCTGCCTACCAGGTAAGTGAGGTAAGGTGTGAAGTCATGTTGTATTTGTTTTACAACAGAGGATTATGTTTGGTTTCTGATAACCAAAAATTAGCCGATTCGTTTTGAAATAAAATCTAATACTTGATTATATGTAGTTTTCAAGTGTGCACAAGGATCCAGACTGATGACATTATCTATATGTAAGTTTATTTGATGGTACATACTATTCTACCACAGATGAATAGTTTTCCTTTTTTTTTGAAGATGTAACACACTCTGAGGTGGTTTGTATAACAAACTGTTATATAGTATGCTCAATATTATATTAACTAATATTAAGTTATATTTTATCACACATTAATGAGTATTTTTTGAATTTTAATGTACAAACAACAATTTGAAACAGTATAATAAGACCCATTTTACAATTCACTCAATTCATTTATGTTTCACCTTTAATTTGATCTAAAATCACTCAAAATAAGAAAACATTAGATGAACCATTGTCATTTTTGTTTAGGAAAGAAATTTTAATAAATGAATTCTATAAACACATTATTAGAAAACCTCATCATGTGATTCTTAGTCTACACTGTGGATATATTATTTATCATCAGAGAAAACTAAGCAAGAGTACTTCAATATAGCTATTACTTTAAGTTCATATCCCAGCATCTCCACCATGTCGGCAAGTACCTATTTCCAAGTACTTGACCGAATATCTGGGCTGTTTTATATTATTGATTATACTTACATACATATTATCGTTACAAACATGCACATGATGATTAGGTATATGAGACTTCTCACAGTCTCATATGCTAAATGATACTGATCTCATAAGATTTCTAGTCTGTTTTTCATGAACTGTATTATCATACTACTGATACAAATTGGGGTTTCCCCCGGTGACCTCCAACCTCCCCTCACAGTCACCCCATGCCTCGCAACAGAGCCTGATACCTTTAAACTAGTCATCGTCTACTAACGATGTTGATTTACTGATATCACTGAGACATCACCCTGTGGCGATGTTACCATTGGTTCCTAGAACCACCTGGTATCACTGAGACATCACCCTGTGGCGATGTTACCATTGGTTCCTAGAACCACCTGATATCACTGAGACATCACCCTGTGGCGATGTTACCATTGGTTCCTAGAACCACTTGATATCACTGAGACATCACCCTGTGGCGATGTTACCATTGGTTCCTAGAACCACTTGATATCACTGAGACATCACCCTGTGGCGATGTTACCATAGGTTCCTAGAACCACTTGATATCACTGAGACATCACCCTGTGGCGATGTTACCATTGGTTCCTAGAACCACTGCAACCTACTGATATACCTGGGCATCATGTCCCCGGCAACTGAATGACACATATTAGACACATATTAATATATCACAGCAAATAACTCTGCATTAATCTGTTCTGACATTAATGTATACAAATTATAAATTCACTCACTGACGCTGCACTACTGTAATCTTAATTAACACTCCGACGCACCTCCCCAGGACGCTTCGCTCCCGCCGCCATCATACTTATTGTTAGTCGTGGGTCGTAACGTCTTTTACGCGTAATCGTTATACGCAGTTTCGTATATATGAGTAAGCAGTTTCATAACCGCTTATTTTTGTAACCGCTTATTTCTTTATACAGACTGATGTTATGTTTACGAATATTCAATATTGAACGTATTTTATACGGTTTTGCAACGTGCATACATTGTCGTTTAGTTTGAATACCTACATAATTTTATTAGTTAAATTTCCTTCGCATGTTTTTTGATGTTCGCATTCATAAGAAATATTGCGAATGTTTTTAACAACAACAAAAAAGTAATTGGGTATTTTTTATTTTTTGTAGTTTTTTTTACACCTTTAAAGAAATAAGTGAAATGATAATGCAATTGACAATATTTAAATTTATTGCAATGGGCCGGCTCGACCGGCGAAATACTAAGACATCTCAGGAGATCGACGTAAAGTGGCTCATGCCACGTTTAATTCGGTGAGAGAGGTACCCGGAGGCTCACCCTCCTTCCCTATCCCCTATTCCTTAAAGGTTGGCAACGCAACAGTAACACTATATGTGTTGCTAATGTCCATGGGTGGCGTTGGTTGCTTACCGCCTGCTCGTTTGCCTTCCTATCCCATAAAAAAATACATATATTTTTGCAGTTTTGTTAAAATATTTACACTTTGAATATATATTAAATTTATTGTATTAAATTATATTTATATTTATAAAATAAAAGCAACTTAACATTTTAGAATTTATTCTCTTTCCAATTGCTTACAAATTTACATGGGCATTAGAAATTAAAACAAACGTAACAATTATCATACTTTAATGTTACGCGAGTCGTCTAAGATAACTAATATTAGTATAATAATAATCTTGGTTGAACGAAACACTTACACGATTCGCTTACACAGTAAGCGCTTACGCGTATATCGGCCGTTGTGTGTACTGTGTGAGTGGAACCGCGTATATAAAATAAGCGTTACACAGTAAGCGCTTACGAGTTACGCGTGCACCGGCCGTTGTGTGTACTGTGTGAGTGGAACCGCGTATATAAAATAAGCGTTACATAACATAGTAAGCGCTTACGCGTGCACCGGCCGTTGTGTGTACTGTGTGAGTGGACTGTGGAACCGCGTATTTAAAATAAGCGTTACATTCGTGTCTACGAAACTACGTATACGGTTATAAGCCGCGTAATAGGTTACTGAAACCGCTTACGATAAATAACGCTCACGCCTACTTATTGTACCCCCGCCAAAAACGGGAAAGTCCATTATCGGCGGTAGTCAACATAAATACTTTCTTATGCATGGTGACGGACATAATAAATAAATATGATTCATAAATGTACATTTAAATGTTATAAATAATAAATAAATACACATTTACGGATATTTTTGTATTCGCGACAACATTCGCGACAACTCTAGTGATGTCTAAAACTTTAGATTTTTTTTTATATAACTTCATGAAGTCTTTTGCAATTTAGATTTTTACATGTCCCATTGAGAAAAAATCAAATCTAACATATCGTTATTCATTGGACAGTTGTTATACAACTAAAGTACTTATATCTATCTAAAACACGCGGAGCTAAGATTCCCTTTCATCACACTGTATTGAATGTAGAAGCGAATCTAAATGCCAGTTCCAGCGTCAGGGCTTCTGGACAACTGGCAAGAAACTGAAGGCCGACACAATTCCATAACTCGTATCATACAGACTTGTCTGATAAAGCTCCAGACATTACCTTCTCATAAAACCCGATCAACTTCATCAGAACTAGAGAAACTAGATTTGCAATGGAAGAATAAATGTTTGAATGAATAAAAGAATGTTTAATAATATTTTTATGTTAAATTGTTAATAGCAGGCCTCTTTTGAACTCGTGAACCACACTTTTTCACGACAATTTCTCTTTCTTGCATTCATTCGTCTCAAAATGGTTTACAGTGATGAGTTTACTTTAAAATTTTGTTAAAAAATAAAAATAAATAGAGGTTTAACTCATTAGTCAAAGCATTTAGTATATTTTACGAGATGGCAAGACAAATAAACAAGCGTGTTACCTGATGGTAAGCAATTTTTGCTGCCCATAGTCACCTGCAACACAGATAATTCTACAGTTGGGTTGCCGGCCTTTAAAATGGGATAGGCATAAGGGTCAGAAGTGGGATGGAGAGGGGAAGGAGTGAGCCCTTTGGATACCTTTATTTTTGCCAATCGCGGCATGAGCCACTTTACTTTGATATTCTGAGAGGTAATGGTATTTCACTGGTCGAGCCATGCATCGAACTGAGTGGCTTTACCACTGTAATTAGATGGTTTAGTTGGTGGTTTACAAAGGCTCCATTTACAGATAACAATTTTCTATTTTTAACCGACCTCGAAAAAAGGAAGAGGTTCCCAATTCGTCTGTATGTAGGTATATATATTTTTTTATATTTTGATTGACGATATATTCGTCAATTATGGACGGATTTCAAATGTTTTTTTTCGTTGTATAGTGTTTACCTCCGAGATGGTCCCATTTTCAGCAGGTCAGGATCTGATTATGGAAACCAGGAGTCTGATGCTGCTGTGTTGATAAAGAAGCCATAAAACTCCTCAACAGTTAGGAGTTTGAAAACAGCACTGCAATTGGTCGATAGAAACTACTTGGTAGTATGCAGGGCTAGCGTGTTGCTTGTGAGGTATGCTTCAATATACACCTGATGCTGCTGTGCTGATGAAGAAGCCACAGAACTCCTTAACGGTTAGGAGTTGGGAGGCAGTACCGTAGTTAGTCGATGGAGACTGTTAGTAGGATTAACGTGTTACGTGTATATAGGACTAACGTGTTGCTTGGGAGGTATGCTTGAATCAACGTCTGATACTGCTGTGCTGATGATGAAGCTACAGAACTCTTAAATGGTTAGGTGTTCACGTAGACAGAATTCTGTAAAAATGTTTTTTTTTTTCTGTAATAGTTTCCTGGCAACGTTTGGCCTTCATTCGGGCTGCAGTGTTATTATTAGGTCTACCCATGATAATTACAAAAATATAAATACTTAACAAGTATTAACATACTCTTTTATCTAAGTACCTATTTATGACAATTAGATGATTGTTGATGATTGAGACTTGTAATTAGTGATAATATATTTATTAAACTGAAAGCCATGTAAATGAAATTATATATGTATTAATATTATATATGTATTAAATTCAATGATATAAATTGAAACACAAATTTTAGAAAATAATGTAAAGAACAGACATGACTCTGTTTCTTAATTCTCGCCAAAACTCCTGCTTAATGAATGGTCTCCAATTAGACGAGAGAATTTTTCAAGAAGATAAGCCTACTCAATATTTGCGAGCGTAGTTTTGATGCTGTTAACAGCTCTGGAAAAGAATCTTCAGAGAAACGTGGAATTAAATTAAGGATTTATTATTAAATAAATTCCACACTTGTAAGTCAACGCGTGTTTACGTGTAAATTGTAATAATATTAAACATCAGTACGCCCTAAATTCTAGCGCAGCCAGTGGCAGAAGGATATTGGCTAGAAGAATATTACATTTATGGACCCCTCGCCACCTTACGATATAATAATAATTAATAATAATAATAATAATTTATTTATCACATACATATGGTAACAATAATATGTTTATAAACTTACTTGCTATTCCAGTATACTATTTACACACATTATTTATTTACCACTTAAGAAGTATACACTAGTATCTAAACTAGGCCAAGCCTGTATCTTAGACACTAGTACCTTCCCATACACCATATATTTCACTAACAATATAGAATCTAAAAACAATACAACATTACACACAATTGCATTTGAAATGCAGTGTAACTTTAATATAGTTACAGTTTAAGTGTGTGCCATAAATATGTGAGGGTAGATTACAAACATTACAATATACAATAATACAGAAACACAAATTGAAGTATCGAGAAGCTAATTAAGTCCTAACTAGTAGGTACCTATTAGAAGTAATTGTAAGCACCACTAAGACTATGAACTCGAGACACTTAAATAGTGCATCCCACACACTATCACAAATATTAATTTCTAATAAAAGTAATGTTTCGAAATTACATTTATGTCTTTTATTTCTCTTAATAATTATTATAAATTTTTACTAACAAATTTATAAGAACAACGAAATACATATAGGATATAATTTCATACATAAATATATACAATATAAATAGAAATATATAAATATAATAAAATGTACACATATACATATATAAAACATATACACATATATACACACACGAAAAATATAGATACACGATTAACCCTAATTGAGTAACTTTTTTTATTTTTAATTTTATTATTATTTATTTATACATAGTTTTAAAACTTATTTTTATTTAGGTGGTGTGAATATTTTCTCTGTTTCTTCGTAAGTTTGTGTTTTTAGCCAAGTTATTACAGCCTTCTCACAGTCATGACTATTTAACTTATAGATATTTAATATTTTGTTCATGTGATTATAAAGAAAGGGACCCAGATAACTTTGAAATTTATTAATAAAAGTTGTTTTATATCTTTCTACGAGGCATACATGAGCTTTTCTTCTATTTTGAGTAATCTCTGTATTGTATTTGATTTTCTGATGTTGTGACATAACTGTACCTTTTATAAATAATTGTCTAATTGTAAGGACGTCACACTCGGAGTACAACAATGATGTAGGGTATCTGAAACGCTTGAAGGTCATAACTCTGAGTAATGCCCGCTGCGCTCGTTCTAATTTTATTAAGTGTGTCTTTCGTGCACCACCCCATGAAGTTATACAGTATGTTAAGATAGACTGAACTAAAGCAAAATATACTGTCTTAATTAGGGCATAGTCTGTAACGTGCCGGAGCACTTTAAATATATAAATCAACTTTCGAGTTTTCTCAGTTAGTGAATTAATGTGAGGATACCAAGTTAATGTCTCATCTAAGAGGATACCTAAATATTTTACTAGTTCAGTTCTATCCAAACATTTGCAATCACATTTAATCTCAGTGCCCTGGCAACGATGTATTTGAATCGTAAAGTCTGTCGGTGGTAAAGTACGAACAGTATTTGTAAAAGGCAAATACTTGGTTTTTAATATATTTAGCGTCAATAGATTTTGTGATAGCCACTGATATATATCTTTGAGGCCAGTTTCAACGACAGTTTTAACCTGAAACCAAGACTTGCCGTAAAAAATAAGTGCTGTGTCATCAGCGTACGTAAAAACTCTGCAGTTGTTTAATTTACGATTACAAAGGTCATTGATGTAAATTAAAAATAAAGTTGGGCCAAGAACACTACCTTGTGGTACACCATTGGTAATAGAAGCTTCACTACTATACATATTATTTATTTTTACTTTCTGTTGTCTATTTGTGAGATAGTCTTTAAAAAGTCTAAGCACCATTCCTCGTATGCCCATACATTCCATTTTATGTAGGAGTATTTCAACAGAAACTGTGTCGAAAGCCTTAGCCAGATCCAGGAAGACGCCAATACACTTGTTTTTACTATCAATCTGTCGTGCTACAAAATCTGTAAGGCCACAGACAGCATTTGAAGTTGATACTCCAGCTCTAAATCCATATTGATTTTCAGAGAGAATTTTTTCTTTATCTAGAAACGACAGCAGTCTCTTGTTCATAATTTTTTCCAAAATTTTTGAGAGAACGGGTAAGACTGAAATTGGACGGTAATTGGCTACAGAGTTTCTATCTCCTGATTTATATATTGGATGTATTATTGAAAGTTTAAATATACGAGGAAAAGTGCCAGTCTCAATGCAAAGATTGAAAATGTGTGTAATGACCGGGATGATAATATCCTTAGATAGCTTGAGCAGTTTCGTAGGTATTCCATCCCAACCCACTGCCGATTCTGATTTTAAATTAATGAGAATGTTTCTAACCTCCTCATCAGTAGTATTTAAAATAGCCATTGATTTCATTGGTTTATATAAATCGTCCTCAGAGCAAATATTTGGTACTTCGTTAGAATAACTCTGAGTACTTTTTATTTGGTCAGCTAGTGTTTTGGCCACACCAACAAAATAGCTATTGACTTTATCCATAGCGATCACAGGGTTTTCATCTAATTTTAAGAGTTGAGCTGAAGAATTATTTGTATCCGTATGTCTATTTGTCACTTTATTTATAACTTTCCATTTATTTTTAGGATCTTTGGCGTATTTATTTATTTGATTTGCTTCGTAATTGCGCTTTAATCTTTTCAATAAATCATTACAAAAGTTTTTATACCTAGTGTACGTCGTGTTTAGAACTAAGTTATTAGGTTCTGTTTTACAGCTTTGGTGCATGCGATCTCTATTTTTAATACAGCGCATTAATCCCGGCGTAATCCAAGGTTTCAAACATCGCCGACTTCTGGGCACCCATATCCTATGAGAGTGTGTTGATAAAGCTTCTATTAAAATATTTACAAATTTTTCAGCTGACCACTCGGGATCATTAGAGGTCAAAATTTCACTAAAGTCAGTAGTTTTTAAATCTTGAAGGATCAATTTGTAGTTTATTTTCGTTGTGTAAGAATTTAAATTTAAATTTAAAATTACTTCTATTGAATTTCACAACTCATTAATATCACTAAAAATTGTGAAAAAATTACTTTAAAAAAAAGTTGCAACACATTAAGGTACGTTATCTATGCTGGCACTTCAATAATGAGTCACAATTGTAAATATTTTAACAGTTAATGATGACTTTATTAACGTACCTATTACGTTTTGTATATTGTATTAAGTATTTATCTCTAAGACTTTTGCGAATCACGCCCATGACATTAAAACAACTTTCAGGATTATGTCACGTTTATTTATTACTTATTTTATTTATTTCCCGGCCTTTCGAACTCTTTACAGGACTATACAAGCCAGCGGGATACCATTAGTATAGTTTGCAGGTCAGACCCACATCAGAAACCAATAGATAGAATTTTGAATAGTACAGCATACAATAAAAATAATTTTATTAACTTGGAAACCAAGTTTCTTTTCTCAAAATATCACAAATAATAGTATTATCAATAGCCCGTCCAAAATGAAATAATAATCAGTTTTAAAGAACAGCCGCTGAGTTTTCTTGCTGGGTCTTTCTCAGGACTGGCCGCCTTTGTGACCCAGTGGTAGATTTTTTAACAAATACTTACCTTTAATTTAAAATCAATAAATATTTAATAGTACGTAATAGTAGTAAATATTTAATAAAACTCTGATCTCAAATAACTTAGAAAAATAAGATAATTAAATTATAACAACTGTTACCTATTAAATCATACAACAAAGGATCTGTACAAACCAAACTTTTTCTTTAGTAAATATATCTTTTAAATAAATATTTAATTTTTTGTTTCATGGTCTGATGTGGGTTACCAATAGTAAAAATCATATTTTTTAACATCAAATTTTTGGTTTTTATTTCCAAAAAGTGGGTGCTCTCTGTGTCAATGAAAATAGCTTTTGAACAACTACCATCTTTTTGTTCATCACTCGTGAAAATGATCTCTGTAAAGAGTTCGAAACGTCGGGAAATAAATAAAATAAGTCATAAATAAACGCGATATAATCCTGAAAGTTATTTTAATGTCATTGTATTAAGTATACAAATTAGTAAGTTACGATATTTATCGCTTTTTAGTTATAGCGGTACTATTTTCATATACTTAAAGATTTCGTGCTTTACGTTTCTAGAAGTCGGTTTAGCTTTTTTTTTTAAAGTAATTTTTTCATTTAAATATTGAATGTTTTTTTAACCCTTGAATTGGGAAAATCAACAAACCGACAACACAAAGATGCGAAAGCCATAAATTCTTGATCACTGATCGTATCAACCCAGTAGTTTGGGGGTTAGAAAATGAGGTTATGTACTACCTACCTACATTCATTGAAAATCGTTCAGCTTCAAATATCTGACGATCTCTCATATATTCCCAAAGTATAAAACAAGTGCTTGATGCGTGCTCATGAGGAATTCTCATGTCGTTCTGTAAATAGCATCATGAAGATAATGTAAGCAATATGTAGTAAGTTGTCTTTGAAAGTATGCTTCTAATGGCTGCCACTGATGTAGCGCTCCGTTATGTGCTGTAGGGTGGCAGTGAGTCGTGGGAATTAAGGATATTCCTTATTTTTGATAAAGATCTAACAACAAGTGATTTGGCGTGAAGTTATGTATGTATCTAATAACAGGTTCGCCGAGATTTTATTTTTATTTACATTAATATTAAAGATTTTAATTGTGTTTTTCTCTGTTATATTCGTAATATTGTAGGTAGAGTAAGATTATTTATCTCAATTATTATATTTGGAACTACTGGTTGGAAACCTAAACAGAGTTTAGCCTGAGGTTATTACCACGTTCCTAACCGATACGACCAAAATGTGTATCCAACATTGGATGATAATTAAAAATGCCAAAGAAAAATGTTTAAAAGTATTTTTATACCTAATAGGAAGGCAAACGAGCAAGCGCGACATCTGATGGTATAACAGTGGTAGAGCCAAGCAGTTCGCTGATGAATGGGCCGGCTCGACCGGTGAAATACCACGACCTCTCAGAAGATCGACGTAAAGTGGCTCATGCCGCGTTTCGTTCGGTGAGAGAGGTACCCGGAGGCCCACCCCTCTTCCCCATCCTTTCCTATCCCCTATCCCTTAAAGGTCGGCAACGCAACAGTAACACTATATGTGTTGCTGGTGTCCATGGGCGGCGTTGGTTGCTTACCATCAGGTGACACGCCTGCTCGTTTGCCCTCCTATCCCATAAAAAAAAAAAAAAAAAAAAATGGTAAACAGCTACTCCCATGAACACACACGCCCACACAAATTATGTTGCAGTTACGTTGCCGGTCTATAAATGATTAGAATGGGAAAGGAGATTGAAGGGAGGTGGGCCACGGGATACCGCTATCAGCGAATGAACAGCGGCACGATCCAGGTTTTAGAGCCATCCAGGTTTTAGAGGTTGTGGTATTTCACCGGTAGAGCCAGCCCACTCATCTAGTGAACTTCGGCTCTACCACTAGACCGAGTATATATTTAAACTCTAATTTATGTCCAGCCTACTCACGGTTTGATATCATAGCTTGCCATTTAACATCAAACGAAATTCAACTCTCAAACTCAAACCGCAAGACCTATATTAATTTAAAACATGAAGGTAGACATTTTATGATAGCTATTCCGCATAAATGAAACTTTGCTTTCGTTTGTTAAATAGTTTCTGAAAGTCGATAATTATGTCTCAATTTTAACTTGATACATATGTTAAGATATTCACAGAGTCATTTCTTTTGTCACTGAAATGGAATGAGACGTGGAATTTTTAACGTTCAACATACATTTTCCTCTTCCCTCTGAGTGATTACTGATCTGTCGTGTTTATTTTTATACATTCACGATTTTAATTCTAGATCGTATGAACAGTAAATATGTTTTAGCTCACCGAGTACAGTAGGTAGTTGCACTAAATTGCGTTAAATTTATCTTTGATATCAGGCACAAATTCTAATCAATCAATCAATCAATCATCATTTATTATTCCCAATCCTGGGTATTTACAATAAGGTGACAGTATGTTCTAACAATGTATGTATCTCCAAAATTTGCCAGTAAGGCGTGTGAAGATAATTTATTCGCGTTTATTCGCGTTCCGAAAACAATTTATTTGTAACTAGAGGTAATCCAGTGGTCGAGTACCCCACTTTTGAATCGAGATGACGTGGGTTCAAATCCGGGCTCATACCAATGTCAAATAAGTTCGCCACCTAATCCATTTCGAACGTAAATAATATATAACAGGGAGTCACCATCAGGTAGAAACAGACGTGAAGTTATGTTATGTTAATAATATACAATTATTAAAGGTACTTTTTATGCATTATATATGGATTTTCAGAGAGATCATAAAATGATACGTAGTTATCACAATTGTTATTATTGTAAATACTGATAAAGGGTAAGCACAGTGCTGATATGGTATTATTAAAAAGCAGAACCAAATGTAGTTTAAAAACAAATCTCACTAAAGAAAGTGTAGCACAAAATGACATTCATCTCGCTTAAAATAGAGCAGTCTAAGAGTTACTACAGCTTTACAGAATACTGCAGTCAAATAAAAGTTTATAGCCCTTGTTTTAGGGCTCCGCAAAGATCCATGATTTAAAAAAAAAGCGAAGAGAGCAGGCGTGTTACCTCATGGTAAGCTACTCGCGCCGCCCAAGGTCATTTGCAACACATGTAGTTACAATTGCGTTAACGGCTTTTAAAATGACATAGGTAAGGGGTCCGAAGTGGTATGGGAAGGAGAGAGGGAAAGTTACTGGTCCAGATACCTCATTCAACAAGCGAAACGCGGCACGAGCCACTTTTTGTCAATATTCTGAGAGGTCGTGGTATTTCACCGGTTGAGGCGGCCCATTCATGCAGCAAACTATGTGGCTCTAGCACTTTGAAAGTTGTAGTAGCTACGTCTAAGATTGTAAAATCTCTATATCATTATTGGCTCCAATTATATTGATCTGTCTCATATAAAATGCATTACCGTACAATGTGTACCGTCTAGTAGCGAAAGATCAGATTGCTCTGGGAATACCATTCTTAAGGGTATACATAAATATGGTCCAGGATCCAAGACTAATACACTTAAAATCGAGTGAAAGTTATTAGTTAGTATTCTTTGTTGTGTTTATTTTAGTAACTTCATACCTTTACAAGGCGAAGGTGTAGGCTGCGGTGGTTACACCACAGCATTTTATTTTTTGAGAACGGAGCGCCATAAGGCACGATTCTTACATACCTCACTCGCTTCGTTGACTTTCATAACTCTTTTCATGCACGCGCGTCGATTTTTGAGGCTCCTAACATCACCGTCCTCCAGAACACGTTCTATTTGGTCATGGAATGTGTGTCTAGGCCATCCTCGACTCCTACATCCATCCGCTTTTTTTTCATGCTTTTTCACGGTCCCTCTGTCTCTTTATAAAATGAATTAACTATGTATGGATATAATTTGTAACCACTGAATAAGAAATGCTGGAACAGTAATTACTATTCTACCAGTACTTCTATCAGTTGTGTTTTATATCTATTATGTTTTTGACCGATTAGACTAAAAACAGGGTTAGTCGAGTATATTTTTGGATACTCTACAGTCTTAAAAGTATATAATATTCTGAAGTGTCGATAGATTCATTGTTGAACATTAATTTTTGTTCACGAAAGAGAAATTTATAGCGGAAGCAAAATTTACCCGGAAATTCCAAGCAGAGAGGAATCATCATCATCATCATTAGCATGTTGCAGTCCACTGCTGGACATAGGCCTCTCCCAATGTGCGCCACAACATCCGATTCTCTGCCTTCCGCATCCAGTCTTTTCCAGCAGCCCTTCTGAGGTCGTCTGACCATCGGGCTGGTGGGCGTCCTACGCTACGTTTACCAAGTCGCGGTCTCCACACCATGACCTTCTTGCTCCATCTAACATCGGTCCTTCGACAGATCTGACCAGCCCATTGCCACTTCAGCGAGCTTATTCTACGAGCTATGTCGGTTACTCCGGTTCTCTGTCGGATATACTCAGACTTCGGCCTTCAGGCATTGCGGTATAGGCGAGCCGAAAACTCCACGCAGTTTGCCAAATGCGCCCCAACCCAGCTGAATCCTCCTGTCGGCTTCCTTCTCGAAGTTTCGTTTACCTAACTGGATAGTTTGGCCTAGGTAAACGTATTTCTTTACGACTTCGAGAATTGACCCATCGACATTTATCGGTCCGGGCACGACATGTTCGTTGAACATGACCTTGCTCTTGTCCAAGTTTATGCACAGACCGACACGTCGAGAGGATTCGTCTAGACTGCGCAGCATTCCGCTTAACTGTTCCAGCGACTCCGCCATTACAACGGTGTCGTTGGCGAACCGAAGATGCGAGATGTACTCACCATTCACGTTGATACCCTGTCCAGTCCAGTCCAAGGTCTTAAAGACGTCCTCCAGAGCGTTGGTGAAGAGTTTGGGAGATATGACATCTCCCTGTCTTACACCTCGATTCAGCTCGATGGAGTTCGTCGCTTGATCCTGGATCTGGACAACCATCGTGGCGGTGTCATACAAGCACAATTAAACAATATAGTTTTTATAGAGGTTCCAGCTGGGTAGACAGTCTCTTATTTTTAATTTCTGACCTGAAAATGCAATACAGTAACAACCGCAGTCAGCTATAAGCAATATGTTAGGCATTGATGTGGTTTGGAAATATCCTTGATGGGGTATTTCAGCATGTATATGGGTATAAATATATAATAAATTAAATTACTCATTAACATTACCTCCCAATATGGAAATCACCTTCCCATGGATTCCTTCTCACAGAGGTTTGCTGCTGCTAAGAGCTAATTGAATGTTCTGATGATGGATCATCTGCAATGTATTGATGAAACTATGGATCAGTTAGAGTTAATATTGCAATAAATAGACCACAGCACAAAAGGAACATGGTACCGAAATACTCAATAGAACTTACCGGACCAAACCATGTTACTATCAATTGGAAAACGTCGGAATGAGATTTGGTTGCTGGTACTGATATGGCTGATACAGAAATGACTGACAGATACTACATCTGTCTGTCACTTCTAAAAATTTTGGAAATCTTGCTGTTGTTTTTTGCCCACATTGTGTAACATGTTCACTTCACTTCACTTCTTATTATTGGCTTCGCATACTAGCTAATGCGACTTAGCCACTCTCTTTATTTTCTACTTCGAACGCTTCAGACAGAAGAATTTGAACGGTTAGGAGGAGAATATGGCCAGTTAAGATGACCGCAGGATTTCTTCAACCAGCGTAGTAAATGAAATCAGAATCCTCCTTCATTGGCGCGTATTTATAATGACTGGTTGTTATTTATATTCTGCCAGGCTTAGTTGCATTGATGTCATAAACCAGAGGAAACAGATGAAGAAAGGATTTAAATAAACAAAATTTCGATTGAGTATTTTATGACCCATATGATTTAAACATTCAACTACTTTCTAACATGTAACATGTTATGGAAACATTGAACACATGCGACATAATGCAACTGTCAAATTATCTTTTAATTATCTTGAAGATTAATAGTTGCTAGTGATGCCAACTTTTTGACAGTCTTTAATTTATTGTTTGGGTCATTGTTGCTACTTCATTGGTTTAGAATTGTTTTTATTTTACAAAATTGTATAAATAGTTAATATATATATAGTTATATAATATAGTTAGTTATATAAGTGTATAGTATTAAAGGTATAGGTTTTAGATTAAATTTTTGTATTGTTTCATCTGAGGAGAAGAAACTGTCAGCTGTAACACAGCCACGGCTAGCTCAGCTGACAGGGAATCTACCACTTTGTGTCTATTTTTATAAACAAATAAATATATTTCTTTTTTTTTTCATTTTGGATGTGTCTTTCATGTCTTTTCGGAATTTATGTGTGATAAATTTCGATGTCTGAAAAATCTGCGCTATGTATGGTCATGGGTTCGCCACCTATTCCATTTTGGACGTAAATATAACAACGAGTCGAGGCATAATAGCTGCTACCTACACCTTCGGGTGAAAACGGCGTGAAGTTATGTAGTGTATGTAATGGACCTTGACACCTTTTATATCTGAAAGTGTTAAGCAGCACATGAAAAGTGGTAGAGCCACGTACACACGCCGTTCATACAAAAACATATAATCTTACTCTTCTTCAATCACCTACTTTTATTCAAATCTCAACTATCAATAATAATACGACCAGACGATATTGACTAATAGATACTGAAAATATAATGATGAAATAAAAGATTTATGGCTGTATATTTAATATATTATAAATCACCAAATGTATCATAGCTTTCTAAAGCTATGATACATTTGGTGTTATGATCTATCATAACATCAATATTTGTACCCTGGAGGGATACTTTATATTTGTATCCATATAACGTAATATTTAAGATATAAACTATAAAAGCACTGAGGTCTCCGGAGGTTTTATCGAACATCCAATCGCTTCAGTTCAAAAGTCACTCATAAAATGTACTATAAAAAAAACAAAATAGTAGGTAATATCCAATATAATATAATATTTTTCTTCTTGTTCCTCCAGGGCAACCTAAACCACTGCCGCGCTGCGCAAGACCTACTTGCGCAGACGCTGGTAGAATGGTCGTTGCCCTGGCGGTGGTCGCCATGACGTCGTCGCTTCGCGATGACGTCGATCTGTGACACGTCGATGCCGCGAGTCGGGCCGCCCCGGCGGGGCTCCGTGTACTGGTGGAGTGAGGAGATTGAGCGGCTCAAGAAGGCCGCCTTCGTCGCTCGCCGCCGGTACCTGAGAGCCCGCAGAAGAAGGCGAACCTCGGTCGAGGAGGCTCTCAGAGCCAGACGGGGCCGCCGCGCACGCCGTATGCGTCGCCATCGCTGCGGCTCGCGAGCGGTCCTGGAACGAGCTCGTCGAGGGACTGGACAGGGACCCATGGGGATGCCCGTACGAAATAGTACTGGGCAAGCTGACCCCGTGGGTCCCTCCGTTGACGGAATCCCTGGACCCGGAAGTCGTGGGAAGAGTCGTGGACGTACTCTTCCCTAGGGTCCAGGGCGGTCCCTCGGATCCTCCGTCTCAGTCGGACCACACTCCGTGGTCCGACGAGCTGGAGGTGACGGAGGACGAGCTCGGGCGAGCCATCGCGCGGCTCGCCTCCCGGAGCGCCGCTCCCGGCCCGGACGGAATTCCGGGCCGGGTCCTGGCGCTCGCTCTGGGAGTCTTGGGGAACAAGGCGAGGCAGCTGTTCACCAACTGCCTCCGCCGCGGGGTGTTCCCCCTCGACTGGAAGTCGGCGAGGCTGGTGCTGATCAGAAAGCAAGGGAGGACCGGAGATGCTCCGTCGTCATTTCGGCCGATATGCCTGCTGAACGAGGCGGGGAAGCTCTTTGAAAGGGTTATCTCCGCCCATATCAGCAACCACCTGTCGCAGGTGGGCCCGGACATATCGGACTGCCAGTTCGGGTTCCGGCAGGGGCGCTCGACCATCGACGCGGTGCGTCGGGTGCGGGCCCTGTCGGAACCGGCAGTCCGATCGGGGGGGGGGGGGGCGCGCTGGCGGTGTCGCTCGACATCGTCAACGCATTCGGGACCCTCCCCTGGCCGGCCATTAGGGAGGCCCTCGTATACCCGTATATGATCTGGGTTCATCTGGAAATTTATGGTGCGATTAAAATTCTGTGTTCAACTTCCAGATATTAAATATACATCGTAAGGCCTGGTTATCTATTTCCTTTGCATACACAGCATAACTGAGTTAATCTAGGGACTTGTTTTTGCAAGATCTCAAGGTTAAATCTCAGTACAGAAGCGAATTTTCGAAAAAATATTTGAACGTCAATTGCGAGGAGACGACTCTTTCATGTTTTAAATTGTAGTAGTGAAAAACTGAAAGTTGCATCAAAAACTATCTGTGGTGAATCTAAAAGTACCGTAGTCGTTTTTAGTTGATGCGCTTTTCCATATGGGGAGCGATTTTCGACATATTCTCCTATTTTACTACGTTCCAGCGAGAGAGAAATCAATGGATGTATATTGTGTAGGGGTGTTGCCAGTACGCCAGTTCCAAAACTGGTTCGTTAAATTGCAATCTGGCAATTTTGAAGTCGAAGGCGCACAACGTTTGGGAAGGCCGGTTCAAGCTGATAAAGACGCGATAAAGGCATTAGTTGATGTGAACCGGCGAATAAAAACATGCCAGATCGGATTTAGATTACATTTATCAAATTCAACAGCTTGTGAGCACTTGAAAGGACTTGAAACTGTCTTCCATTACTACAAAAAAATCTACTTTTAAGTTACTTTCCAAACTATTTTTATAATAAACTATAAGAAATTGCTAAAGTAGACTATTTATTGTAAAGATTAGGACAAAATCAAAATTTTAAAACTCCATTAAGGCAACATGACACGTGATGGACTTATAGTGGGACATAAGGACAGAAAAATGATAATGGGATCAAAATTTAAGCGGCTGATATTTTTATATGATTAGACCTCAAACACGTTTCACGGTCTATACCGAGGTCTCAAAACGATGGACAGAAAAGTATGTACAGTATATAGAGTTCGCTGTTCTACAAGCGAAACGGGTCGTCAATCAGTCAGCTCTGAGGAGAGCATTATACATAAAAAGACAGATAATTCAGGCATATCAAGGGACAAACAAAATTAAATTCCACCATCAGTTACGTTCAATATGTAAATGGAGTTTGTTTTTTTTGGAATCGCTGAGGCGAAGCGGGGACGGTAACCGCGGGCGCGCGGTCGCGTCAAATCCCAACGTAACCCAAACATTCCGCCTCACTTTATCATCGTCTTTATAAACAAATTCAATGTTTATATTTGTTGTGTAAATCTGTAAATTTTATCTCATTTGTACATTTATAATCACGTTTGTGTTGCGATGTTTGTGTTCGGTATAATTGAGGCGCAATGGGTGTGTTGTGTAATACGTTATTATTTTATTTAATAATAATTAACATAATTATGGTACATTATAGTTTTTTCCCGCGGCTTCGCGCGCTTTAAGAAAGTTTTTGCAACCGATCGGTTTAAAATTGACAAAGTTTCACACAAAATTTCATCCCTTTTGGGGTTGAATTGATCAAAATTCTTTCTTAGCTGATGTATACGTTAAAACATATACCTGTATGCTAAGTTTCAACCCGATCCGTTCAGTGATTTGGGCTGTGCGTTGTTTGATCACTGTCAGCCTGTCACCTTTGAGTTATATATATATTTAGATTATTATTTTATTTAATAATACAGTCTCGGTGGCGCAGTGGTCGAGCACACGGCTTCTGATCCAGAGGTCCCGGGTTCGATTCCAGACACTGGCTCACACCAATGACTTTTCGAAATTGTTTTCGGAAGTTATGTGTGATAAATATCGATGACTGATAAAAACTTTGTGCCCGGTATGGCAATAGGTTCGCCACCTACTCCATTTGGGACGTAAACATAACGGCGAGACGAGGCTTAACAGCCGCTGCCTACACCTTCGGGTAACAAAAGGCGTGAAGTTATGTTATGTTATGTTAATAATAATTAACATAATTACAAACAACTTAAAATAAAAACACACAAAGGTAAGGGTATAGTAACAGGTGTAGAGGCACGCGGTTTGTGTCATAAATGGGCCGAGTCGACGCTGTCTGAATATCGCCTGTAAAGTGGCTCCTGCCGCGTTTCGTTCGGTGAGTGAGGTACCCGGAGGCCCACCCTCCTTCCCCATCCTTTATTATCCTACTCCTTTAAAGGTCGGCAACGCAACTGTAACACTAAATGTGTTGCAGGTGTCCATAAGCGGCGTAGGGTGCTTAGTATCAGGTGACACGTAAGATCGTAATTATCTATATACATACGAGTATATAAGAGATTTCCACCTATATATTGACTCATCACGATATCTCTGGAACCATAAGGCGTAGCGACTTGAAATTTGGTAGGATTATTCCTTTCGCCGAGTAGAGGTCAACTAAGAACGGATTTTACGAAATTCCACCCACAAGGGGGGTTGCGGGGGTGTTAACAATGGAAAATTCCCATTTTTAACCTATAGCTGCTATCGACTTCAAATTTGTCGAAGATATTGCAGTATTAACATAGCGGGGCAGCAGTTATTACTTTTGATGCGAAACAGAGTTCGCCGGGTCAGCTAGTAATGATATATATGAAACAAAGCGTACCTAAGTCATTATTATATAGAGAAAAACTAACTTACCTTCTAGAGTTGTCGGAAAAATTGATCTGATAACAAAAAAAAAACACCAGCACCTCTGAGAATTGAAAATTCTCTAACACAAAGTACCACCAAAAACTATGGGTGGTCTAAATGGCTGGAGCGTGCTGTATTGTAAAGAAGCAGGACATATTTTACTTTGGCAATTTACTATCAGATGGGCTGTTAGGTTTTGTTATATCTATAAAAGAGGGAAAATGGCGAATACCTATGTGTTACAGGGCGTGTGTGTTTGCTCTGTGTTGAACATGAAACGTGACAAGTAACAGCCTCAGCATCAGCGCAGATTTAATATAGCATGTCGTTATATTATGAATTTCATAAAATTTCTCAACGAAAATTAGGTATAAAGGTATTCCAGATAGCGACTGATTTATAGCTCGTGAGTTTAGATACTGAATATGTCCTCCATAAAGGTAGAGTATACATACTAATGTTGGTTTAATCTCTTACATTAGTCTAACATTATGGTTTATCCCTTTGCAAAGCGATGAGTACCAATCCCATACCAATTACTTTTCGGAAATCTTTTCAGAAGCATTTTAATAGTAGTAGAGCTATAAAGTTCGATGCATGAACGTGCCGGCACGACTTATAAACTATCACGATCTCTCAGAAAATCTACGTAAAGTAGCTTAAGGCACGTTCGCTTGGTCAGAAAGATTTCTGGAGACACACTCGCCCTTGACCAACATTCCAATATTATTGTTTATCCTATCAAGCTTGGCATCGCAAAAGTAACGCTATCGGTATTGCAGATATCCATGGATGGAGCTTGTTACTTCCCACTAGGTGACCCGCTTACCGCCGCTGTGGTGGTGACGGTGCCTCCGGGCGTCGACACCACGCTCGCGGCGGTGATGGAGGTTGCCAAGAGCCGCATCAAACTTGCGGATCTTGGCATCTCGGGGGGGCTTAAGGTCCGAAGGGCGATGACCGGGGCTCTCATGCTCGAGATCCCCGGTCCGGACAGCTCCGCCAAGGCCGACGCCTTGGCCGAAAAGATGAGGGTGGCCGTCGCCGACACGGGCGCGATTATCTCGCGCCCGTGTAAAATGGGCGACTTGAGGGTGATGGACCTGGACGAGTCCATCACCCCCGCGACCGTCGCCACTGTGGTCGCCGAGGCGGGCGGATGCGCCCCGACCGACGTGAAGGTCGGGGAGATCCGCTCCAGCCCGTCTCGGCTGGGCTCGGCCTGGGTCAGGTGCCCGCTCGGAGTCGCCAGGAAACTGGCGGCTCAGCGGCGGCTCCTGATCGGGTGGACCGCGGCGCGCGTCGAGGCACTGGCGGCACGGCCTTTGCAGTGCTTCCGGTGCCTCGAGAAGGGGCACGTGCGCGCGAGGTGCCCCTGCGCCGTGGACAGGAGCGGGCGGTGCTACCGGTGTGGTGTGGCGGGCCACATCGCCAGCGCCTGCACCGCGCCCGCTCCTCGCTGCCCGGTCTGTTCAGACCTGGGCTGCAGGGCGGACCACAGGATGGGGGGGAAAAAGTGTTCCCCTCCCAAGAGGAAGGCGGCGGCCGCGAGGCCACCCTCCCCTGCTAGGGGACAGGCGGGCGGAACAATGGAGGTCCAATAACGGACCTCCACGCCCGCTTCCTCCAGGGCAACCTCAACAACCGCCGCGCTGCGCAAGACCTGCTTGCGCAGACGGTGGTTGAGCATTCGGTTGCCCTGGCGGTGGTCGCTGAGCCCAATCACGTCCCCGTCCACCCGCGATGGTTCGGGGACGACGCGGGCTCGGTAGCCGTTTACTGGGCAGAGGGGAGCTACTGCTCCCTCCTGTGGAAAGGTCCAGGCTACGTCGCCGTGGAGTGGGGATCCATGGTCGTAGTGGGCTGCTACGTCTCTCCGAACAGCGGCCTCGTCGCGTACGAGGCATACCTGGACGGGCTGGCGAACCGCCTTCGCGGTTGCGCTCCCCGTCCGGTATTCGTCCTGGGCGACTTCAACGCTCACTCGAGCGAGTGGGGCGACGCCCGGGACGACGTCAGAGGAGAGACGCTTCTGGAGTGGGCGGCAGGACTGGACCTCCGGTTGCTCAACCGGGGGTCGGTCAGCACCTTTGTGCGGTGGCAGGGGGAGTCGATCATCGATCTATCGTGGGCGACTCCCTCGGCCGCCGCCATGGTGACCGGATGGCGGATGGCGGAGGAGGTGGTCAATCTATCCGACCACCGACACATCTTTTTGGATGTGTCGCTCCGCCGCCCCAGCCGCCCGCGCCAGACTAGCGGCCCTCCGCGGCGCTGGTCTCTCAAGCGGCTCGACCGAGACATGGTCGTGGCCGCCGCCAGCGTCGCGGACTGGACGGAGGGAGCGGGATCGCCCGATCCCGAGGCGCAAGCGGCCTGGCTGCGCGACACGATGACGTCGATCTGCGACGCGTCGATGCCGCGAGTCGGGCCGCCCCGGCGGGGCTCCGTGTACTGGTGGAGCGAGGAGATCGAGCGGCTGCAAAAGGCCGCCTTCGTCGCTCGCCGCCGGTACTTGAGAGCCCGGAAGAGAAGGCGAACCACGGTCGAGGAGGCTCTCAGAGCCAGACGGGAATACGGGGCCGCCGCACACGCCGTATGCGTAGCCATCGCTGCGGCTCGCGAGCGGTCCTGGAACGAGCTCGTCGAGGGACTGGACAGGGACCCATGGGGACGCCCATACAGAATGGTACTGGGCAAGCTGACCCCGTGGGTCCCTCCGTTGACGGAATCCCTGGACCCGGAAGTCGTGGGAAGAGTCGTAGACGCACTCTTCCCTAGGGTCCAGGGCGGTCCCTCGGTTCCTCCGTCACAGTCGGACCACGCTCCGTGGTCCGACGAGCTGGAGGTGACGGAGGACGAGCTCGGGCGGGCCGTCGCACGGCTCGCCTCCCGCAGCGCCGCTCCCGGCCCGGACGGAGTTCCGGGTCGGGTCCTGGCGCTCGCTCTGGGAGTGTTAGGGAACAAGGCGAGGCGGCTGTTCACCAGCTGCCTCCGCCGCGGGGTGTTCCCCCTCGACTGGAAGTCGGCAAGACTGGTGCTAATCAGGAAGGAAGGGAGGACCGGAGACGCTCCGTCGTCGTTCCGGCCGATATGCCTGCTGAACGAGGCGGGGAAACTCTTTGAAAGAGTTATCTCCGCCCGTATCAGCAGCCACCTGTCGCAGGTGGGCCCGGACATATCGGACTGCCAGTTCGGGTTCCGGCAGGGGCGCTCGACCATCGACGCGGTGCGTCGGGTGCGGGCCCTGTCGGAACCGGCAGTCCGATCGGGGGGGGTCGCGCTGGCGGTGTCGCTCGACATCGTCAACGCCTTCGGGACCCTCCCCTGGCCGGCCATCAGGGAGGCCCTCGAATACCACGAGGTGCCTCCCTACCTAAGGTCGGTCATCGGGGCCTACCTGCAGGAGAGACGGGTGGACTATGTCGACCGGAACGGGACGGAGCAGAGGAAAGCGGTGACGTGCGGGGTTCCGCAGGGGTCCGTGCTCGGGCCCCTGCTGTGGAGCCTCGCCTACGATCCGGTCCTCCGCACCAGTCTGCCCCGTGGCGTGAGTGTAGTTTGCTACGCAGACGACACTCTGGTGGTCGCCACGGGGCCCGACTTCGAGCGGACGCTCAGGTTCGCCGAGCTGGGGGTGGCAATCGTCGTCAGACGGATCCGCGGGCTGGGCCTGGAGGTGGCGCCTCACAAAAGTGAGGCGTTATGGTTCCACCGCCTCACCAGAGGCAGGGAACCCCCGGCCTCGCGGATCCAGGTGGGTGACACGGCTGTCCCGGTGGGGCGGTACATGAAGTACCTGGGCCTCACCCTGGACAGCCGCTGGAGCTTCGAGGAGCACTTCGTACGGATGGTCCCCCGAGCGCGACGGGTGGCGGGCGCCCTACACCGCCTGCTGCCCAACCTCGGGGGACCGGGGGAGGGAGTTCGCCGCCTCTACGGTGGCGTCGTGCGGTCCGTGGCCCTGTACGGGGCCCCCGTCTGGTCGCGAGACCTCGCGGGGGCCTCCCGCTCCAGGGCTCTGCTGAGGAGCCTGGAGCGGATCATGGCCATACGGATCGTACGGGGCTACCGTACCATCTCATACGAGGCGGCGACGGTCCTCGCGAGTTATCCCCCCTTCATCATCCTGGCCGAGATGTACGCAGCCGCGTACGATCTCGGCCGGGGAGGGGGGGACGCGCGGGGACACGAAGTGCGGAGGCGGGAGGCCTTCCGGCGGGTCCTGGGGGACTGGCGCGACGCGCTGGTCCTCCAGGGCGGTACGCGTTCGCGCGCCGTCGGGGCCGTCCTGCCCCACCTCGAGGCCTGGGTGCTCCGCAAATGGGGCACTGTCACCTACAGGTTGACTCAGATACTCACCGGGCACGGGTGCTTCGGTGAGTATCTGAGTCGAATAAAACGTGAAGAGACGGCGAGATGCCACCATTGCGCATCCGACCTGGACTCGGCCCAGCACACGCTGGAGGTCTGCCCGGCCTGGGCAGCCGAGCGCCGAGTCCTGGTCGACGGGATCGGGCGAGACTTGTCCCCGCCGGCGTTGGTCGCGGCAATGCTGGCGGGCGAGGAGGAGTGGAGGGCTGTGGTCTCCTTCTGCGAAGCAGTCATGCTCCAGAAGGAGGCCGCCGAGCGGGGTCGGGAGAGAGCCGATCCCGCTCGAAGGCGGCGGCGGCGAGCTCAGTGATCGCCGCCGCCGACGGGCCGCGAGGGCGCACACCCCGCGGGTCGCGGCCCGGGATGGATGACCCCCCGGTGCGGCCGGGGAGGGTCGTCCGGGGCGCCGCCGGCCGCGCGCCTCTTTACAGCGCGCGGTCGGAGCCGCCCTGCCCGGGGGAGCCTCGCCAGGCTCCCCGAGGATGAGCACCCCCTCGTGACTGAGGGGGGGCGACGGCGGGGTGGACCAGAGGGGTTTATCCGAATCCTGGACCACCCCAACGCCGGAGGAAGGCCGCCGCGAGGTTTTAGTGGGTAACCCTAGGATCGGATCTCAGTTTACTGTTTTGGGAGTCCCACACTACCCCCTGCCGTCCCCAGGCGGGGGGTGTGCATAAAGCATTTCCTCGCGTAAAAAAAAAAAAAAAAAAAAAAAAAAAAAAAAAAAAAAAAAAAAAGGTGACCCGCTTGCTCGATTGCCCCCTCTATGCATGCAGATTTATGCATACCTCGGCATGCAGATTTTTCAAGTTTAAAAAAAAATTAAATTAGTAAAATCTGCATGCCGAGGTATAATTGATATTGTCAACATTATCGTATATTAAGAGCGTGTAATTACAAAAGCAATTTAAGTTTAACCAATGACGATTGTAATAAATTTGTTTAACAATAAAACCCATCTCTATATTGGTGTTATTTAAGAAGAAGAAGAGTCTTTGATACCTAATAATGTTACTGTCTTACAGAATTGTAACGTCCTCATAAAATGCACGCTCCCCTACAGACACAATCTCTTTTCGTAATATGCATTATTCACAAACGCTAAGTCTCAATAAAATATCTAACACAGTATGATGTCGTCACACCAGGCCACGCAGACGCGGTGCGTATGGCCCCGATATTGAATCACCATACAAGATAAAAACTCGTATTTTCCTGCCTGCTAGTAGGGAGACAACACTAGTTTTAGGACAATTATAATATGTAAGGTATTAAATATGTAAGGTTTCATACAGAAATAATTCCCCGCCTTACCTTTTGTAAGATAAGAGTGGCTTCAGACACATATAACTCGTTTCCTTGACACATGCAATTAATTTTAGATTTGATTAGATTTTTAGATTTTTAGACCTTCACTCAGTAAGGCCAACTTCTCTACAAATCCTCGCATCATCATTCATTCATTCATTCATCTCTGGTGAAAACTATACTACATTGCAAGGTTTGAGATTTTAACTTGAAACAAGTCAATCAAAAATGCCAGATATAAAATTTATATTATATATTTATGTGTCGCATTAAAACAAATAGTAGATTTGTCCTATAAACTAATATAAATATAGTCTCAATACAAATATTAGTTCTCCTCAAACGGAGATCACGTTTTACAGATTGGATTCGTGAAACATGGCCACCCTAATAATAGCGATGAGGTGTTCTTCAATAAGCTCTGTCGTCAGGCCCCCAGCTCCAGTATTTATCAATATAAGTCGCGGGAACTGCTGAAATATTGTACATTGGTTGTACTGAAAAACAAAATAAATATCTATAAGGGAGAAAATGTTTGACTCAATTATTTACCAACGTATTACCAGTGTCGGTTGTCGTCAGCGGGATCTTCAGTTGCTTACTTTGCAAATTGAGTTATTGTTAGTGTAAGGACAGATTTCAGAAGAAAACGACATTTGTTGTTTACTTTTTTTTTTACATAAAACCAGTGAATTCTGCCTACGTTTTTGTAGAATTAATTGGTTGATAAAAATCAAGCCATTTTTACAGTAAAGATTTATTACATATACATCTTATTCTTAACATAACATTAAAATTTATTCACTTTTGCCACAGATTTGTTTGAGTGGTACTAATCTTCCAATAGCCACTAAAGTTAAAAATTTAGGGGTCTATATTGACAGCACTTTGTCCTGGGGTCCTCAACTTCAAGAAGTAAGCCGCAAGCTGTTTGCTTCTGCAGGGTCCTTTCGAAGGTTGCAAAATTTCTTGCCTACTGCCACTAAAATTGCACTCGCGCAATCTCTTCTGCTTCCTATTCTCGATTATGCCGATGCCAGCTATCTGAATCTCACTGAAGCCCAACTTGACAAACTTGAGCGACTTCAAAATTTGTGTATCAGATTTATATTTGGTCTTCGCAAATATGATCACGTTTCTGAGTATCGAAAAAAGCTCAAGTGGCTTCCTATTCGTTCTCGCCGGAATACTCATGTTCTCACGTTATTATATAACGTTTTATTTAATCCTAATTCCCCCAAGTATCTCAAGGAACGTTTCCAGTTCTTGCATGACACACATTCGAAATATTTGAGGTCATCTGAAAATTTCAGATTGGCAGTCCCTATACATTCTACACATTTCTATGGGCAGTCTTTTTCCGTCCAAGCAGTCCTGCTGTGGAATGCACTGCCCGTGGAAATCAGAACAGCCAAATCAATCACTACATTTAAAACTCTTTTAACGCATCACTACAACACGTTACAGTAGTACGATTTTGACATGGTCTTTATTATATACTTGTTATGTATTATGTATTAGTGGATTTCTGTCGTTTTATGTGAGTAAGTCTACATTATTTTCTGTATTTACTATTACTGTATTACTTGTTGAATTATTATTTATCATTTGTATTATATAATATATTATTTATTTTATTCATATGTATATAAATATATTTAATTGCTAATATCTATACATGTATATTTATATATATTTATAATTACACCGAAATTACCCATTTCTCTTATGCAAAATTGTACTTCCAAAGGTTGCCTGGAAGAGATTGCTTTTAGCGATAAGGCCGCCATTTATACCTTTATCTTCTACTTATATATTCTTTTCATTATTGTATGTTTTGTTTTTTGTAAATTATAAGGTGTAAATAAAGAATTAAAAAAAAAAAAAAAAAAATTAAGTGAGCTCAGAAGTTGTCTTTTAATTTTGTCGGTCATGGTTCCCTATAAAATGACAAAAGTGAGTGATAGGAAATCCGAAAAGTGTGCGTTATTTGATTATAATAGTGACTAAAGGGCAGTGGTGGAAGGATGGCTGTGAATGGTTTCACCCCTTTTTTAAGATCAACGAATGGATCGATGTTTTATAGAAGTGTATCAAAAAATGTCAAGGCGTTTTGTTATAGTGATTCTAATTAATATATAAGTAAAATTATACTTGATATAACTAATATCTTTCAATAACGTTATTGGTATAAGTCGGTAATTAAAACAATGCACGCATGAAAACCAGCTCCGCCAGGTCCAATCAAAGTTTATTTCAAGACTGCCAGCAAATATCAATCTGAATATGCCAAATTTCTAGAATACATTGTGAAAGTTTCCTGACTCCAAAATGCAAATGATATTATTTCAGACGTTCCCCATCGCTACTGTATGCAAATTTTGGCATAATGTTAAATTATTTCACTGCATATATGTGAATAGTCAGTCTGTTAAGGTTTAAATTTAATTTGATACTTCCACTGCGAGCCACTCATTGCACGCCTCGCTATACTCAACACGGAATCAGAGCTTCGCGATATGTTTGTGTGCTAATTAGGACTGAACTGAAATTGCGACTGACACATTGAAATTAATATTTGTTGATTGCTGATTTGTTTGATTTCTTTCTCTGAAGATAAAAAGAAAACAAATTTCAAAGTAAACAATACTAATTATGCCAAAAGCTGGGAAAAATGTAGTTATATTTATAATAATAATAATAATAATAAATCATTTAATTTCAGGCAATAATTTCCCATAGATTACAATTTAAATCAGTTTTAAAATTACAATTAATAAGTAAAATAGTTCTTTCATGTCTTCAATATTATTTTTAAGCGGGTGGTCTTGACCTCAGCACATAAATGTTTTGGAAGACAGATCTTATAATGCTGTTTTTACAATTATACAGGCGTTCGTTAAAAGACGTTCTCAGTTTACTTAAAAGTGTGGCAAAGCCGGACACTTGGTTTTCCGCGAACATATCGGTCGCACTACATCGCCACGGGAGACGGAGCATACATCTAAAGGCGTTATTATATTGTACGCGCAGGGTGTTGTATGCACATTTCGTGTAATCATACCAGAGTTGGCTCGTGTACAACGATTGACAGTAGGCCTGAAACAATGTAACCTTTACTTCTACAGAGCAGCAACCAAAACGACTGGCCAGCATGTTACTCTTACATGCGATGCTACGTCTTTGTCTTTCTAAGTCGTCATTATCAGACAGTGTGTCGGTTAAGATATGGCCCAAATATTTAAAAGTCGTAACAATTTTTAAAGGTTTGCCGTACAAGTTAATAGGCAGGATGTGATGAGGCGAGTGTTTTGATTTGAAGATCATAACTTCAGATTTATTTACGTTATATGTCAATTGATGACCGTCCGCGTATTTCTCACAAATATTTATGAGTCTTCTAATACCATGTACTGAGGGACTTAGCAACACCATATCGTCGGCATAACTCAAGTTATTTAGACATTCGCCATTATAATAGCAGCCAGCCTTAGTAAGACGTAGCTCTTCAATTAGGTCATTCATGTATAGATTGAACAGAATAGGAGAAGTAAGTCCGCCCTGTCTCACCCCGCTCGTCAACGTATAAGGCGCGGACGACACATTGTTCCATTTTACTTCATTGAGTTGATTTGCGTACCAATATTCTAGTAAGTTGATAATTTTAGGTGGGACTTCTGTATTTCTTAATTTTTTCCATAGTGTTTTATAATTAATGGAATCGAAAGCGCGGCTTAAATCTAGAAAGCAAGCAAAAACTGATGTACGTCTCGAAATATACTTATGTATGGTATTTTTAAGTGCAAATATCGCCATATCAGTCGATAAACCCTTACGGAACCCAAATTGGGCATCACTCAACGGAATAGTCTCTTCGTTTAGATGGCGCATTATTAAACGTTCAAAAATTTTTGAAATTATCGTTGCCAATGATATTGGTCGGTAGTTGGACAAACTGGAGACATCCCCAGTTCTGTTCTTCACTACAGGTATAACAGTTGTTCTCATTAAATCTGCAGGTAAATAAGAATGATCTACGCACGCATTGAATAACTTTGCTAGTTTTTCATACAACAAGATAGGTGCATACATAATATGTTCTACACTGAGCCCGTCGTGTCCCGGCGACTTACCGCGTTTCATAGTTTTAACACATTCAATTACGTCCTCTGTCGTCACGTGTAGTATGTTTATGTCGACTGACCGCGGCAGCGCCGGTTGGATAGACGAGGACGCGCTCGTCGACTCCGTGTCCGGATCACCATGGGTTCCGTGCCCACAATATTGTGCATTATTTGGATTAATAATTGGCAATTTAAAATGGCTTGTAAACATATTAGCAATAGCCTCCGGATCACTACTAGTATTTACAGTATGCGGTATACTAGATTTAAATTTAAATTTATTTGTTTCCTTCCAAAAATTGGTGAAATCTTTATTTTGTCTGTAACTAGCTATAATATCCATTTTAATTTTGTTTTCATTTAGCTGGCACCATTTTAATTTATTTTTAAATACTTTTTTAGAATTAACCATATTTTCGTATATTTGGCCGCGTGACGGACGTCCGTGCAGATTCCACAACACATAAAAATCTCTGGCCACTTTGTGATGTTCTTTTATGTGATAATTCCATCCAATGATAGGTTTCTTTTGCTTACATTGTTTACTTTGACAAGACAATTTCGCGGACCGAGACAAGCAGTATACTATACAACTATAATTTTGTTCTATCGCTGTGTGGTGGTTTTTAATTTCACAATTTGTTTTACACGTGAAGTCATTCCACCGGCGTGAATTCATGTATTGAGTACATAGGGCCACATATTTTAATTTTTGCTCATGGTCTCTGGTACCCCAGATCACTTTATTTATTATTGATTTGTTGGTTACAGTTATTTTTGGTAGTATGACATTTAAATTACATTCAACCACCAGTGGAAAGTGATCTGAGTAGAAGACATCATTTAGTACTTTAATAGACTCAATAATACTCTCCCCGGCACCACTAGTTATGCAGTGGTCTAGCCAGCTCGTAGTGCCGTGTGCATCACTTAAGTATGTAAAAGTATTGGATGACTCACCGAGTAACTTCAGGTCCGCACATACCCAGTCCTGCTCCTCACAGAACTCCAGCAGTTCGCCTCCGAAGATACTATTAGAACGTGACACATCAGCATTGAAATCACCGAGCACCAGCACTGTCTCCACGTTATTATTTTCCACAATTGCACTCACAACACCTAGACATTCTGTAAACAATGGTAAGTTATCGGCGTCCTCTGTAGGCATATATACGGACGCAACAATCATGCTGCGATCGCCACCGAGGTGTATACACACGGCCGTCACGCGCGTCGAGCCAGTGTCGATCGGAACCACATTGCTAAACATTGATTTCTTGTATAAAATAGCAACTCCACCATAGGGTCTTCCTTTTAATACTACACTGGTATCCACTCCCGAGACTGCGCAATAATCGAATTCCGGATGAATTGTGCTGAGAAATCCTAAGTTTTCAGGAAGCAGCCAATGTTCCTGGAGGGCAATTATGTCAAACCGATCACAAAGATCCGTAACATGCTGGCACGATCGTTTCACAGATCTACAGTTAAAGGATACCAGACGGATTTTCATTCTTATTTGTTTTAGGAAGGTTATTGGAACTATTATAACCTCTCCTCGCCGTATATCTTCTGTAAATAACTCCGCTAGGCCAGAAGTCACTATTTAAAAATGTACCCTCGTTTTTCTGTTCAACCGTTATTTTAAATGATGAAAATACGGTTTCTTTAAATTGGGCTAATTTCTCAACTTTTACTACCGTATGTCCACAGTCCTGAATAAATTCGCATATATCTTTTTCCGTAGTGTCGGTATCAAAACGAGACGCGTAAATATAAGATAACTTGGGAACTATCTTAATTTTACTAGACGTCAGCTCTGCCTTTCCTTGTTGGTTCTTTGTTGTGACGTTTTTACGCATATGCTTCTTCCTAGCTATCGTCACAAAACCGCCGTCTGACGTTTCACGGTTTACTTTATCTGCCTCAGATGGTTCGTTGCGATGTTTTTGTATTTTTTGTGAACAGCTATCCACACGTATAGTCGCCACGGGGGCAGGAGTGCCCACACCACTCGGTAGTTTTCTTTGTGGTGTTGTATATTCGTCTACCGCACAATTTTTTCGTAAAAATTGATTGTTTGCGGTATCGTTATTAGGTTCCTCAGAGTTTCTGGTTATACTATTACGGTTATTCTTAATTACTTGCAGATCCTCTTTAATTGTAGCTAATTCTGACGATCTGACGTAATCACACTGAATCTGATGAACTCCTTGTTTCAAGGCCAAAATATCTTTCAAAAGGCTTGTAACATCCACGTGATCAAATGTTACTGGAGGTAGGCGATGTAAATCCTTTGCGACGAATGTTGGTATCGTGCTAGTCTCCGTTTCCTTGAGCACTTTTATAATATCCTGTAATATACGTTTGCCTTTACCGTCTCCCTTTCTGTTTGAACGACACTTCGCCGCCTCAAAAAGAACTGATTTTGCCGTTATTATTTCACTCTCCTTAAAGTTTGATTCACAAATTTGTATTAGGCTAATTTCGTCCATCACATCAATTTTACATTGTAAATAACATAAAAGTTCGTTAATCACTAATTCACATGATTTCGTCATAATTAATTAAATTTTCAGTTTATGCGGGTAGATAATAATTTATTTCGTGCTGCGGTGCACGCGACCGCTATCATATGCTGCTGAAGCGAGACTGGACTTTATAAAGCCGTTATTTTATCATTGCGCCCGCTACCGGGGTAGCCAACTGCGCGGCTCTACCTGTCGGTTGTCGGTTGAACTGCCTAAGAGATCGTGGTATTACCATGATATCATTACGGTATTATCGCGAGTCGAGGCTTAACAGCCACTGCCTACACCTTCGGGTAGAAAAGGGCGTTAAGTTATGTTTTATGTTATGTATGTTTTGATGAAGATGATATTATTTTTGATTTTGATTTCCTGTTCCATCCTATTTCTTTAAAGGTCGGCAAACAACACTGTAACAAATGAGTGTCCATGGGCGGCGCTAGTTCCTAACAAGCAGGTTTGCCCTCCTATTGCATAAAAAAATACAACATTTAGTTGTGAACTTTGACAGTTCTTCTGACCAAGTGCACGTAACTGAATCTCCTTCAATTTTTGAATTGGCTTTAGACTACCATATTATCTTTAGAATGCATTTGAAAACGACAAGTACCTAAATGTATTACGATTTCATTTAATACTGTTTCAATAATATTATGAAAATAAAAATATATTTGTAGATAAAAATACATAAATAAAATATAAAATAAAAACAAATACAGAATATAAAATTATACTGTAATCGTCGCAGTTACTTATCACGTTACACTCAGATTACAGGAGCAAACAAAATTCATAACACAATCATTCACGTTTCTGATCCATCCAGAGGATACGACAAAGTAACTGGTACCATATTGCCAGCGGAAAATAGATTCTGTTCCCTCACAATACGGTATGTGCTCGTAGCATCAGACCATTCTTAATTGTTGGTGTAAATGTACATGTTAACATTTTTTTAAACCACAAAAGGGTAAAAATTTATTTTCTTTTATTAAAATGTATACATAATAACACAATGAAACCTCACGCTGAATCCTTTTAGGGTAGACAGAAAGTACTGAGCGATAAAAGACAGACGTAACTCTTACTTTGTAAAATGATGATGATGATGAAAATTTCTAAGCTTTTATTTAACTTGCATTGTATGTATGTATGTATGTATCTATGTATGTATGTATGTATGTATGTATGTATGTATGTATGTATGTATGTATGTATGTATGTAAGTATGTATGTTCGGTGGAATCTTGTAACTCAATTTTGAAGTAGATACCTTCAACCGATTGAGCTGAAATTTTGTATACACATTTACTTTGGATGACATGATTTATGCATGATATGATGTATGACATCATTCTATATCCAATATGGCGGACGACCCAAGATGGCGGAATGGATATTTTTAATGCATTTCTGCAATATGGGTATCAAATGAAAGGGCTTATTGAGTGTGACTCAAAATATAATGTGACGTCATTCTAAATCCAATATGGCGGATCATCCAAGATAGACGAATAGTTTTTTTAATGTATTTCTACAATATGGGTATCAAATGAAAGGGCTTGTTAATAGTAGCTCGGAAAATAATGTGACGACTTTCTAAATCCAATATGGCGGAATAAATATTTGCGTTTCTACAATATGGGTATCGAATGACCCTTTCATTTGAGAGTTATATGAGAACTTCAAAAACTATGTCTCGATGGTTCAGTAGACTAGCCCGCTTCTGAATCAGGAAGTCTTGGGTTCGAATTTGGGCTCATACCAATGTCTTTTCGAAATTCCTCTCGAAAGTCATGTGTGATGAATATTTTTGTCTGACCACTTTGTACTCGCTGTATGGCAACAGTGGTAGAGCCCAGAAATTCACTGTATTAATGGGCTGGCTCGACCGGTGAAATACCACAACCTGCTCACGCTGCGTTTCTTTCGGTGAGAGAGGTACCCGGAGGCCCACTCCCCTTCCCCATCCCTTCCTACTCTCATATCCTATATCCTACTCCATTAAAGATCGTTGAGACGTAAATATAGCGGCGAGTCGAGGCTTAACAGATGCGGCCTACTCCTCCGGGTAGAAAAAGGAGTCGAGTCATGTTATGTTAATAATTAATGTTATAAAAAAATTAGAATGTGTTATATGATATATATCATAGGGTTTTCAATATGAGCGGCTAGATGTTAGTGGCCTGCTTGTTTGGGCGGTGTCAGTCAATCTGTTGTTTACTATTCGGTCAATGATGCCAAATCACCATGTCAAGATACAGGGTTAAGCGGCGCGTCCAAATTTATAATCAAAATGAGTTAGTGCTAACATTGAGAACCTTACGACCACTTTACGGCTGAGGCGGTAGTCCATCACAGTCGACGGCTTTCCGTTTACCTATGTTTTAATAGTTAACAGTGTTTTAATTGTGGTCAGCCACGCAATCTCCTGCATGAATGGGCAGGTTCGACCGGTGCAATGCCATGTCCTTTCAGGATACCGACGTAAATTGGACAGGATTTAATAACTCTAACATGATTGCTACAATAAGGGATTTTAATGGTGTTAAGGTATTATTAGAATTAAACACAGTGGATGATGGGAACGAACTATAACTTTTATTAAACTCACTCCTATGTTACACTCAGGTCGGCAAGTACTGATTAAAACAACAGATGGCGTTAAAAATCACAAGTAGTTAAACATATTTTGTTATTAAACAACAGTCCCACATAACAAAATTAAGCTGCAAAATCAACAAAATTTCACGCGACAAGCTTTTATTATCACATAAATTGTATATAATGAGGTTATAAGTTGATAGTTGAAATGTTTAAGGTGAAAATTATTTTATTCTTTTTGGAGCGTTTAAATAAAAGCTTCTTTAAAAAAGTTTTTTCTTAAAATTATTTTAATAACAAGAGTTCAATTTGCAAAATAAGCTTAAAATTTTTACTTAATATCCGACCAAAGTCTGCAAAGATTTCGAAAATAATTTACTGAAATATTTTCATCGTCTAGATGTTGATTCTTTTTTCTTTTCAGTACAACCGATATTCAATATTTCAGTACTTTTAGTGAGATATATTATTAAATACTAGGGACCGATGTCAGATTAATAATAAAGAACGCCTTGTTGATATTTTCAGGGAGATTGTGATTCAGGAATGCAATTTTTGGTCATATTTCATTGAGCACAGCTAGGCCAGTTATCGTTATTGATTAATGGGGAGCCACGCAGTTTGCTGAACGAATGAGCCGGCTCTATTCAACCACAAACCTCTCAGAATAAAGTAGCTCATGTTTTAGCGTTACATTTGGTGGCAGGTATGTGGAGGCTCACTAATTTTCCCCTATCCTTCTACTTACCCTAACTATGTAAAGGCTGACAACGCATCTACAATAGTATGTTTCAAGTGTTCATGAACGGCGCTAGAGACTTGCCACCAGATGGCCCATATGCTTGCTTGCCCCCATATGTACTATACCCCATAAAAATACCCATAACTTTCAAAATTAAGTCGTTTCAAGTGCCGATCGCGTTTCCATTTCAACTGCCGTAGTGCTCATATTCAGTAACGATATTTTATAGATCTCAAACAATGACATAGTCTATTAAATTTGAGCTGATGTGGAGACTGTTACTCATCACGTATCACGCCCGACACAAAGCAAACACACTCGTCCATCAACAGACACTCACAATTTTTCCACTTTTATAGATATAACAAAACTTAACGACCGTCCTGAAATGAAATGCCACCGTAATATATACCTTGCTCCATTGTGATAAAGTACGTGAACTGAACATCATAACGTACTTCATAATTTTCGCTGAGTTAGAGTATTTTCAACATCCACAAAGGTGCAGAGATTTATAGGTTTGTTTCGGGTCTATATATTTTATCCCCTATTTTTTGTGACTGGTTTCTCGATTTGTCACATTATAGAGGAAAGCTCTCGATGATAAACTTGCAAATGGTTGAACGATTTGTTATTGAACGGTTTTCGGGGCTCGTAAACCGGTAAAATTGTCATGTACTGTATTTCTGTGCTGACTAGCTGACCCGGCTATTTTTGTTTCGCCTCGAAAGCAATAACTAAAAAAGTAACTAAATAAAGTAGCCCATATTACTCCTTATTAAACCAGCTAATTGACAATAAATGTCTCGTCAAAACTGATTGGGCCGTTCCAGAGACCCGGAACAAATAGACAGACAGACATAACTTGTTTAACATGTTATTTTGGTGTATGCACCGTATTTATATTGATATGAATGTACTAGAAAGCAGTTATTTCAATATTACAGTCAGACACTTCAATTTCATTTTTTATGCATAGATTATATTATACAAGCAATGTAGGTTATTATACCCATTGAAATTGTTCAAATACTCTCAAAAAACATCGTCTTCCCTCATCAAATAGTGAATAGATCGTGGACCGAAACACTATTTGAAGGGTTTTCATTTTATATGAGAACCTTAATTATGTTAACGTCGGAATAAAATATCCGTCTAATACTAAACGTTTATTAAAATCAGTTCATTGTTTTGAGAGATTATTGATTGCAAACTTAACTTAACTAACTTAACTTCACGCCCTTTCTACTCGAAAGTGTAGGCAGTGACTGTTAAGCCTCGACTCGCCGTTATGTTTACGTTCCAAATGGAGTAGATGGCGACCCTATTGCCATACCGGGCACAATGTTTTTAGTCATCAATATTTAACACATAACTTTTGAAATTAATTTCGAAAAGTCATTCATTTGAGCCAGCATTCGAACCCGCGATCTCTGGACTACCGAGAATTTATTTATTAATGCTACTTCTATTATTAGACTATAATTTAATATAGTCTTTCTAACATTTGAATAGAAATAATAAATATACATTTTTTATGAAGTACAATTATGAAATGAAATAATAAATTGTTATTACAAAATAAAAAAAAAGAAATATTTTATCAACCGATCCATAAGTCCGGTTATTATTTCAAGAATCTAAAATAGAACCAAGTGGTTCTTCGCCCACTCAACTACCGTCTTTCATAAATTATCCAACAAGTATTCTTCTGAATGAATACTGTTTACATTTATATTTCAACATTCAAAAGGTTTTTGTTTCGTGGACAGCGAAGCTCAGGAGATGTACGAGACTTGCCATCAGTACACACGTGAATAAAGATGTTTCGCATAATCTTGTCTAAGTCTAGACACAGTCTGAGTGATTAAAATTTCAAGTTCAGTAGACTCTACGTTATTATGTTTGTATTTTTTTTTGCTTCCACTCAACAAACAGTTGACACGACTTTTTATATACTTTTAATACCCAGAAATGGTGAATGCATCTCACAAAACAGATCACAGGCTCGTAAATAGCTTCAGCACATTGCTGAATCTATCACCATAAATAATAATAATATAATAATAATAATATCTTGGACACAATACACACAGCGCCCTCTAGTTCCAAGCTAAGCAACTAATGCTTGTGTTATGGATACTAGATAACTTACTTACTTACTTCGCTGGCTCAGCGACCCAAAGTGGATCTTGGCCTCCGACATCAAAGTTCGCCATTCTTCCCTATTCTGTGCCACATCTGACCAGATAGACACTCCCAGCTCTTTAAGGTCTTTGGCGACTTCGTCCTTCCAGCGATATCTTGGACGCCCCACTGGGCGGTGACCGGAAGGTTGGCCATGATAGGCTTTCTTTGTGGCTCGATCTTCTCCCATCCTTTCTATGTGTCCCAGCCAGCGAAGTCGGGAGGATTTTAAATTTTTATTTCTACTAGATAACGGATATTTTAAATAAATAAATAAATCAATTCTTTATTATGACAGGTATACATTGGTTACATGACATGACACATATTAATACATATATACTTTTCTTTTGTAAATACATACTTATAATACATAGAAAAACACCCAGACACCGCACAAATATTCATGTTTGTCACAAATATTTGTGCTCGGGTAGGAATCGAACCCCCGAACTCATTGCTGCAGCCGGTAGTTTTACCAATGCGCCACGAGGCCCGATAACGAAGATAACTCTAATAGATATTTATCACACGTGATAAATTCTGAAAAAACTTTGATAATTTTATTTCTCCCATCGTACTAAGCAATAACATTGTACTATATTGAATTCTTGATGCCAAAAACTAACGTTTGATTTGAGCGCAGTTGATTTTAAAAATCGTAAATGGAATAGGAAGGAAGGGAAGAGCGGAATGGGTTAGGCCTCCGGATACCTCTCGAACTTTATGGTACTATGGTACTGGTACTTCACCGGACGAACCGGCTCATTCATGCAGCGAACTGCGTAGCGGTGGAAATAGAAATAGTATATCGTACATGGTAAGCCGATAACAGCAACTAAAGTATAACTTTGACCAAAATTTACGCCTTCCTGGTAAAAGGCAAGTCGTTCTTACAAATTATTTAAAATCCGTACAATCGTTTCGTCAAGATGAATAATTCAAAAACTTGTACATCATGTTTAGTATATGAGAGTTAAATTTAAAAAAAATAAGGCCGTTATTGTAATAAAAGGAGCCATAAAAGAGATCGTAAGGAATAAAAAGTGTAAGAAAGACATTTGCAAGTCTCCGCTCGGATCTACTCAATACTGCATAGCATCTACGTGACTTGAACTCATCTGTTGGTTTAAAATTTTTAAGATCATGTACTTACTAGGTAGATAAAAGTAACTGGGCACTAAAGCTAGCTAGGAATAAGTGGGAGCCACTTAAGCTTTTTAAGTTCTTCTCTTGGATCTAGATGTCGCTGTAAATTTGCATTTATAATAAGAAAGGAACCCTACACAAAATTTCTAATTATTAATTAATTATGCTTTGTAATAATATTTATTAGTTCCCTCGAGTCAAATAACAATTATGTAAATTTCAGAACAAATTTCCACGTAATATAATACATACATACATACATAAGCTCACGCCTGTATCCCATGGGGGTAGGCAGAGACTTTGGCTTTCCACAAGCTACGATCCTGACACACATCTTTCGCCTGATCCACAGTCATACATCTCGTCATGCATTTACGTCGGTTTCGGGTGCTACGCATTTTGCCTTTTTTAAACAGACCACTTATTTGGTCGTGGTAGCAATAATATAACCAATATATTATAAACAAAATAACCAAAGTTGTATTTGTATATAAAGGTATAAAATAATCCCGTGTCGTGTGCTACGCAGACGACACTCTGGTGGTCGCCACGGGGCCCGACTTCGACCGTACGCTCAGGTTCGCCGAGCTGGGGGTGGCGATCGTCCTCAGACGGATCCGCGGGCTGGGCTTGGAGGTGGCGCCTCACAAGAGTGAGGCGCTGTAGTTCCACCGGCTCACTCGGGACCGGGAACCACCAGCCTCGCGGATCCAGGTGGGTGATACGGCTGTCCCGGTGGGGCGGTACATAAAGTACCTCGGCCTCACCCTGGACTGCCGCTGGTGCTTTGAGGAGCACTTCGTGAGGATGGTCCCCCGAGCGCGACGGGTGGCGGGCGCGTTACACCGCCTGCTGCCCAACCTCGGGGGACCGGGAGAGGGGGTTCGCCGCCTCTACGGTGGCGTCGTGCGGTCCGTGGCCCTGTACGTAGCCCCCGTTTGGTCGCGAGACCTCGCGGGGGCCTCCCGCTCCAGGGCTCTGCTGAGGAGCCTGGAGCGGATCATGGCCATCCGGATCGTGCGGGGCTACCGTACCATCTCATACGAGGCGGCGACGGTCCTCGCGCGTTCCCCCCCTTCATCATCCTGGCCGAGATGTACGCAGTCCTCCAGGGCTGTGCGCGCCAGCACGCCGTCGGTGCCGTCCTGCCCCACCTCGAGGCCTGGGTGCTCCGTAAATGGGGCACTTACAGGTTGACTCAGATACTTACCGGGCACGGGCTTCGGTGAGTATTTGAGTCGAATAAAACGTGAAGAGACGGCGAGATGCCACCATTGCGCATCCAATCTGGACTCGGCCCAGCACACGCTGGAGGTCTGCCCGAACTGGGCGGCCGAGTGCCGAGTCCTGATCGACGGGATCGGCCGAGACTTGTCCCCGCCGGCGTTGATCGCGGCAATGCTGGCGGGTGAGGAGGAGTGGAGGGCTGTGGTCTCCTTCTGCGAAGCAGTAATGCTCCAGAAAGAGGCCGCCGAGTGGGGTCGGGAGAGAGCCAATCCCGCTCGAAGGCGGCGGCGGCGAGCTCAGTGATCGCTGCCGCCGACGGGCCGCGAGCCACCGGTGCGGCTGGGGAGGGTCTTCCGGGGCGCCGCCGGGCGCGCGCCTTTTTACGCGCGCGGTCGGTGCCGCCCCGCCTGGGGGAGCCTCACCGCGGCTCCCTGAGGATGAGCACCTCCTCGTGACAGAGGGGGGGCGACGGCGGGGTGGACCAGAGGGCTGAAGCACCGTCCTGGGCCACCCCAACGCCGGAGGAAGGCCGCCGCGAGGTTTTAGTGGGTAACCCTAGGATCGGATTGCAGTGTACTGTTTTGGGAGTCCCACACTAGCTCCTGCCGTTCCCAGGCGGGGGTGTGCATAAAGCATTTCCTTGCGTAAAAAAAAAGGTATAAAATTATAGTCCCAGTGGTTCACTCATTCGGAATTCCGCTTTTGATTTAATATCTCGAGTTTGAAGACAGAGCATTGGCATACAGTTTACGTGGTAGACGACCACAACCTCTCAGAATACCGACGTAAAGTGATACAAGTCGCGTTAGGGAGGTCTCCGTAGCTTGCTCCTTTGCCTCGTATTCCTTGAAAAAAAAAGCCAGGCCTTCCTTTCTGGACGGTGGTAGTTCTGTTTAATTGAAACTCGATGTCTTTGAAAAAGTTATTAGATAGCCCACGTAGGCCGAGCTGAACACCAGCTAGTTTAAAAGATGAGATCTAATGAGTCTATTTTTACTACGGCTTATAGTTGAATTATTAAGGTTTAAAATTAAAAGATTGCTTTTCTGCGTCTGATTGTCTGGCACAATTAGGAGCCACAAAGGTGACTCCTTTTAATTTAGAGATCTGCGAGTTTGTAATCTCTGTAATTATAATTGTAGATAACGTTTTAATAAAATGAGAACAATGGAGCCGATTCTTTTATATTTTACTAGCTAACACGACACACGTTATTTTGCCTTCAAAAATAAGCGGTGGACCATTATAAGGAGCATGAAAGAGTGATCTTGACCGATTTTCAGACATAACCGATATGGACGCAAAATTTCATCAAAATGGGTCAAGCCATTTCGAAGGAGATTTTTAGTGATTATGATACCTTTGTCATCGTCCAAAACCCAGCATGAGCATGCATGAGCATATTGTCGTCGATATTCAAAGTCGTGATATTTCACCACTAGAGCCGTCCTATTCATGCAGCGAAGTGCGTGGCTCTACCACTATTAAAATAACCTATAATCTAATGGATGTAATTATATAGTCCAATCATATATTAGCTTATCATATCTCGCAAATATCAACAAAATTTCATATTAATTCTTGGCAATACTTCATTTTATTCTGCACCGGAAAACCTCTAAGCTGGTTACGATTTAATACGACTTAGAAGATTTACTGTAATCCCATAACGCTAGCAAACGATGAAAATATTCACCAAAAACGTTTTTAAATGTATTATCTAAGTACTAAAGAAAAAAAGATAACATTTCCCGCAAGGAAGTGGATTTTTAGGAATAATAAGGCTTAGTTCCTGGTAGAGTTCCGTAATTTTATTATAATAGTTGATAGGAAGGAGAAAATGTATGGACAAGCATGGACGAGCGCAGAGCATACTGCCTCTACGTTCAGGTATAACAGGGGTGTTGGTAGGAAAACTGATAAAAACAGTGGAATTTCTAAGGTATTAAGTATTCTGTATACAACTCACAAAGTTTCTTGAATATTACATGAGTAGTTGTATGTTTGAGATGGAGACAGTAGTAAGACCTTTGGCAATTTGGCTTTGGCTAAAATTCAATTGTATGACGAAGAAAATAGACGTCGTTGAAATAGATACTAATGAATGAGATTTTCTTGAAAAGGTTTTCTAGCGAAAAATCTAATAAAGAAAAACTCGTGTCACAGTGTTTGTTGCCAAATTCCACCGCAGCGGCTTAACCAATTTCTATAAGATTTTAGTGAAATATTCAGTAAATCTACTGCTGATGTACACCGTCCACTGCCAAAGAAGCTATAAACCAGTAAATTCAATTATAGTTAGTAATCGCACACTTTTTTCATAGTTACGGCCGTAAATATTTATAACACAGTAAAGCCTCCAGGCCAAGAGCAATAAATAAAAAAATTTGGATTTTATTCAATTCAACTGGCGCGCGACGGCCGAGTAAAGAAATAAAAACTGTAATTGTGGCTTATCCCTACGAGATATATATATACCATGACGAATTTTTTTTTTCGTCATTTGTATGGTGTATAATAATAATGTAGTACATTGTTTTGATTAATCACTTAGGGTTCAGCCAGCGTTTGCGATTAAAGCGCAAAACTTCAAAAATAATACTGTTTCTCTACTACACTATGCATCGATTATACATAAGAACTTATCAGTAAGGTATCAACGGGTAACCTTTTATCTATTGAATATATCGCATCAAAATTTGTTGCGTAGTTTTAAAGATTTAAGCATACATAGGGATGTAGGTACAGAGAAAGCGACTTTGTTTTATACTGTGTAGTGACATTAAATTACAGTTAGTGTCTTATTAGATACCTGCCTTGTTTCAAATATAAATTATGTAGATGAGTTGACAAATGTTGGTTTAATATAACAACAGCGTAATGACACATTTGACGATATAAGCCACTTTTGTCCCGCATATTTCAGCTACAAAGTGATTATTAAGAAGCTATATTTTTTGTTATACTTTTTAACATAACATAACTTCACGCCTTTTGTTACCCGAAGGTGTAGGCAGCGGCTGTTATGCCTCGTCTCGCCGTTGCGTTTACGTCCCAAATGGAATAGGTGGTGAACCTATTGCCATACCGGGCACAAAGTTTTCAGTTTTAAGTTTCGAAAAGTCATTGGTGTGAGCCAGTGTCAGGAATCGAACCCGGACCTCTGGATCAGAAGCCACTGGTGCTCGACCACTGGGCCACCGCGACTATAATTTATTTTTATTATTTTCAATGACTTTTAATATTTAGAGAAGCAGGCACAATGTCAATGAATTTACCATTGCGTACAATGGGTAGAGAAACCATTGGCTTCTTGAATAAACCCAGACTAAACCAAGGCACATCAATGTTCATGATAGAAGCTCTCTATATTGTGTCTGTAATATCTCTAACCAATTGACATCAACCAAGGGTTTTGTTTTATTTCAGAATTATAAGAAAATTAGGCCGTATCAATTACACGGTATTCTCTTTAGAGGCTTGTTAATATTTAAATATGGCACTCCAATTTGTTTTACGTATACTCGTTGTTCAGAGCAATAAAGAACTTAAATAGCTCGCCTGAAGGTACGTAAAGTTAGAATTGAAACATTGGTACATAATGAATGAAAATGGACCGTTTCGAATTGGAAAATTCAGAGTTTGAAATTATTTACGATTCTGTTGTGATTTAATGTATCATTCTTGATAGATCATTTTCTTGTCCTTAACCACTCTATTTAGCTAGAAGTGTATGTCAGGATCGTATCAAATTGAAAGAATTAGTCTCTGCCTACCCCCATGGGAAAAAGGCGTGATCGTATGTATGATGTATCTATCCCACTCTAAGTTGGGTCGGCATAACATGTCAACCTTTCGAACTATCCGTCTTGTCAAAAGTTTTGGCTGTGGTTTTATGAGCGGCCGCCTGCCTGACGTCCACCTTTCTTGGGAATGTTTTCGTTGGATATATAACATACCTGATAGGTGTTTAGTTAAAATTTGTTTTTTTCACCAATAAATATAAATATTCGAAATAGTGTCAGAGTTTATTCTAACAAATACCCGACAAACAAGCACAAAAAGGCGATTGAGTTTTTATATCGCTCTCGCCATTGAAATAAAACTAATGGTATCTTTGGAGTGTCAATTTAAAACTCGCCCAGCAATTTATGCCACGCCGAATAAATTGTATGAATGTTGTCAAAACAATTTTCCATTTGCGCTGTTGGGAAAAAGCACATAAAACGTAGTAATCTAGCAGCAAGATCTTAGTCTAAAATGGACAATGATTTATTGAGTCGTTAAAAATGCATTGCTAGTTTTTAATCACGTATACGATCGCTGTGACTCAGTCAGCCGTCGATGTATATATAGTTGGACATGAATAATGAATGATACCAAAGTTCAGTTCGCCACGATATATAGCGCCCCCCCTACCACCTATGTAAATTTATTCAAATGTCTGTTTTTTTTATGGGATAGGAGGGCAAACGAGCAGGCGTGTCACCTGATGGTAAGCAACCAACGCCGCCCATGGACACCAGCAACACATATAGTGTTACTGTTGCGTTGCCGACCTTTAAGGGATAGGGGATAGGAAAGGATGGGGAAGGGGAGTGGGCCTCCGGGTACCTCTCTCACCGAACATGCATGTGGCATGAGCCACTTTACGTCGGTCTTCTGAGAGGTCGTGGTATTTCACCGGTCGAGCCGGCCCATTCATGCAGCGAACTGCTTGGCTCTACCACTGTTGAAATTATATACTTGTCATTTTATGTCATTTTGTCATTTTATTCTATATATGAGAGTAATATCAATTTGCTGAGATCTGAGAAGGAACTGGAAGATGTAACATAGTTTATGTTCATGAAAATATCTATTTTTATATTTGTGAAAGGAAGCAACAGTTGAAACGTTGGAAATCGTCGTAGATTATATTTCTTATCGATAGATGACACCACATTTGAGACTGGAAGACACATCCGAATATAGGATGTGAAGTTATATGAGTAGCACTTACTAATTTGATATAGCGCCACCTATTGTGAAAATAAGTATCTGATGCGTCAAATATACAAACCTCCATTTACATTCCACAAATACATGACCATAATGATCGACAAGCTCATCAACAAATCAGTAATAATTGTGCTGCTGGTATTTCCAAAACTAACATCAGAACTGGAAAGATTCAGAAAATAATTTAAATTTTACTGGACTTTAATTTCTCCCAACGGAATAAGGGTGGTCGGAAACGGTGGTGGAAAAAGTTAGTGACAATCAATCCCTTGGCGTCAGAAAACGAAGTATTCTCGAGGTCGCGATATTAAATTATGATGTTTGTTATAAAAAAAAACATTTTAAAGGTAGATTATAACATAACATAACTTCACGCCTTTTGTTACCCGAAGGTGTAGGCAGCGGCTGTTAGGCCTCGTCTCGCCGTTATGTTTACGTCCCAAATGGAATAGGTGGCGAACCTATTGCCATACCGGGCACAAAGTTTTCAGTCAGCGACATTTATCACACTTAACTTCCGAAAACACTTTCGAAAAGTCATTGATGTGAGCTAGTGTCAGGATTCGACCCCGGACCTCTGGATCGGAAGCCGTATCGACCACTGGACCACCGAGATTAGCCAAGCTAGTCTCAGTTGCTAGGTTATCTTAAATACTAATAAAATAGTACAAGTTTTTACATCTTCAACTCTATATAAATTAGGGAACACCCATAGATTACGTAACGCCAAACTCATAATTTTATTAAACGCTTGTTCGGTTCAATTACATTTAATCAGTATCCGTCTCATATGGGATTGAGCGAAATTCCTTAGAAAAACATTTCACATTAAAATAATTTATGTGGCATGAAACAGTCCGGCGATGTGTAAAGTTAAGTGATTTGGGTGAGAGAGCTGGCACCGGCGAGTGTTCCCTCAAAACTGTCGCGTCGAATCGTGAAATAGGTAATTGAATTTTAAACCGTTTATTGGGATTTTGTGGCTGTTACATTTATCTAAGTTGGATTTCATCGCTCTTATAAAGTTAATTTTCGTGTCTTAACGTTAGTTATTCATAAACGTGTAGACAGTGTTAGTTTATAACGACTAATGTAATATTTGGTACTTTTGGAATAAGCTGTGTGTCTAAGGACTGAAAAGATTATTATTAGAGGTAGCCTAAAAGGGATTGATGCATACATTTTCCAGATTTGTATTTTTAACTATTCGAGTAAGTAGTTTCTATTGGTTTCTATGCAAAAGTATATAGTGGTAGAGTCTTGCAGTTCGCTGCATGCATAGGCCTGTTTGACCGGTTAAACACCACGACCTCTCGGAATATTGGCGTCAAGTGGCTCGTGCCGCGTTTCGTTCGGTGAGAGAGGTATCTGGAGGTCAGATCCCCTTTCCCCTTCCTTTCTCCTCCTACCCCTTTAAAGGACGAAATCAGGTGACCCACTTTCTTGTTTCCCTTCTGTCCCATAAAAAAGCAGCAAAAGTTAGAAAAAATATGATTAGCTATAGATTTAGACCATTCTATTCCATGACCAAATAGAACGTGTTCTGGAGGAAGGTCATGTTAGGAGCCTCAAGAATCGACGCGCGTGCATGAAAAAAGTTATAAAAGTCAACGAAGCGAGTGAGGCGTGTAAGATTTGTGCCTTATGGCACTCCGTTCTCTCTGCCTACACCGCAAGGGATTTGACGTGAAGTAATGTATGTATGTAGACATTTTGTGATCATTCCACCTTCACAAATTAATTAATATCACACTGTAATTTATATCACACTGAGCCAAAGCAAAGCGACTATAAGGAACCTGATACTATCTATGTACAACTGCCAAGGTATGTTAATAACGATGCCTTTTGTCTTTGGACGTCCATTGTCCTTAATTATGTCAAATACTTCTGTATATAACAGAAAATATTTATCGTTCCGAATTTTTCCATTGTTCGGTTATAAATAGGTAATGAACGAATGAATGATAGGCACGTCAGTAACTCAGTACGATAGGTGTGTCAGTCTCACATGAATATATACGAGGCGAGTTTATTTTCTCGGGCCAAAATCCATCGATATATTGAACTAGCAGACCGCGCGAACTTCGTACCGCTATATTTTATACATTTTCCACTTAAGATTATTGCCGCGATTATATTAATACCCCAAGGCTTTCCTCATAAATGAACTAACACTAATTTTTTTTTCAATTCAAGTTCCTGATACATACATACATAACTTCACGCCAGATCCCTTGCGGGGTAGGTAGAGAGTACAAAGCGCCATAAGGCACGATTATTACACACCTTACTTGCTTAGCTGTTGATATTAGCGACTAACAACCTAGATATGATGAAAATAATAGCAGTTAAAATAATAAGTTAGCTGCATGGATGGGCCGGCTCAACCGGTGAAATACCACTACCTCTCAGAAGATCGACGTAAAGTGACTCATGCCGCGTTTCGTTCGGTGAGAGAGGTACCCGGAGGTCCACCTCGCTTCCCCATCCTTCTCCCTTAAAGATCGGCAACGCAACGGTAACACTATAAGTGTTGCCGGTGTCCATGGGCGGCGCAGGTTGCTTACCATCAGGTGACCCGCTTGCTCCTTTGCCTTTCTATCCCATAAAAAAAATATTATCAACTTCAATCAATAGCAATACCAGGGACGTTGTCAGAAGTTTTTTGTTAATCTTTAGTTTTTTTTTAATACTACTTGAACCTTTTTTTTTTTATTTAGTCATTGTCGTCGATTTAAAAAAAACCTGGTCACCACATGTTCTTACCACTATGGCTAACTCACAGTGAGTGTTTTTTTTTATAATTTAAATGATGTCGATTTGGCACCTTGGTATTACTCTTATCAAAATAAATTCACAAAATTTTAAAAGATACATCACGATATTAAAAAGGTAAATATATATGGGCGACTCTTTGTGTAATGCAGACGTGTAACAAACCCGCGAAGTCTTTATATTTTAGCAAAAGACGCCAAGATCGAGGTGCGTGGGCATATCTTGCGCTTCGTCCATTTATATGAAGTTGCAATATTGTAAAGAATTATAGATAATATTATAATATCTGCATAGAGAACTAACTGTAAACTAACTTTAGCTTTGACCCATGGTTACCCACTTTGGTTACTTAAGTATGAAAATATTTTTAAATATTTTAATATTCCCGTTGCTTAATACATAAATATTATGAACGGAAAATAAGCGGGGTTGCGGGGGTGTTAACAATGGAAAATTCCCATTTTTAACCTATAGCTGCTATCGACTTCAAATTTGTCGAAGATATTGCAGTATTAACATAGCGGAACAGCAGTTATTACTTTTGATGCGAAACAGAGTTCGCCGGGTCAGCTAGTCACACATAAATTTGATACTCGAGTAGGTTACTATTAGACAATATCGTCATACTTAATACTTTCTTCTTATTTACCTTGAAGGAATACTGAATCATCAGCTGAGAACCGCTTTTGTATTCATACTTTGATGCTACGCGTACGTTGTGTGCAATACTCAAATCTACTTTGCCTTTGACAAGTGAAATACCGATCAGAAATACAGGGTAAAACAAATCTCAAAGAATGAATATGAATGCCGTACAGTATAATATCAGTTATAATTTGATTTTTTTAGGGGTAGAGGGGGGGGGGGGGGACGAGCAGGCGTGTCACTTGATGGTAAGTGTCCAGCGTCGCCGATGGACACCTGTAACACATTTAGTGTTAGAAAAGGAGTAGGATAGCAAAGGATGGGGAAGAAGGGTGGGCCTCCGGCTACCTCTTTCACTGAACGAAACGCGGCATGGGCCACTTTACGTCGATCTTCTGAGAGGTCGCGGTATTTCACCAGTCGAGCAGGGACATTGATGCAGCGAACTGTTTGGCTCTACCACTGTTTATTATCTATCATTCTTGTAAAATTATACCCATAATCTTCGCAAAATCTCCCAAAAGCCGTCTAAAGCTGAACTTGACACTCTTAGCGTTGTTAGACAGAATTCAAAATGTTAAATTGTCAAGCTAAGGAGATTTGTAGTAACTTAATTTTCTCTCTATTTATGAACTCTAATTAATCCACCATCGAAATATCATTAGCTGACTCCATTTTTTTGTGAACTAGAGGTATATATAAACTGGGTTTGCATTTTTATTGAAATCTCTTCTATTTGGATCATTGCGCTCATTTTCTAGCGGTTACTCGAGTATTTTTATAAAGAAAATCTCAATACTCGAATCCAACAATTTCGACTGATTTACATCACTAACTATGAGGAACTATTAAAATTCCAATGTAATAAAAACTTGCTTTATCATAAATTGATTACTTTGCAAACATTCGGAATTAAATTTCAAGCGATCTTTAAGTAAGGTTTTGTATAGTGTATATCACATGGCTGCGCAAAATATTTTAATTAAATTACTTTTACAAAATATTTTAGTTATATTACATTTCTTTAAATTATCTATATAGGAGATACTGGTTTTGAAAAAAATAAACTTTTACGTCTATAGTGATTTAGTAGATAGAGTATCCATTTACAAGCTGGTCTTTTAAGCTATTGTATGGGTTTTATTGCGGGCTTTGAGCGCATAATAATAAATCTATATATATAAAAGAAAGTTATGTTAGTTACACCACTTATAACTAAAGAACGGCCGTGCAGATAACTTAAAGATTTGGCTGAAAATTGGTGGGGAAGTAGCTTAGAGCCAGGAATCGGACATAGGATAGGTAAATATGGATAAATTGCGAGTGAAATACTAAAAAAGATAATTTAATTTTCCCATACAAACGATTCGTAACCACACTTTGACATACTAGGCAATTTGACCTTTAAAATCATACCATAGAGTTCATTGTTAGTAGAAAAGCCCATCGTTCGTCAGTATCGTATGAATATTGACATTTAAACTTTCAATCAAATGTCAAAATTTGTTGCGTCATGTCACTGCAATATATTTAGAGTATTGCAATTTACAATTATTTTATGTAAATATTGGTTATATATAAGTTATTTTTAAACTAAAAAACTGTTTTAACATTTAAATAAACCATGCATTAGTTTGGAGCAAGCATCGCAGAGGCAGTAACATTATCCAGCTACGGGATGCCATTTTTGTCAAAGGGTTGAAGGTGACAATGATTTATTAGTTCAGATGGCATCTACGATAGAGAAAAGCATGTGGTGAGTCATCTCTCAATGATCAGACCAACTTCCTCATCGTGAAACTCAAGAGCGGATCAATAAATTACAAGTATTCATTTCACAACATAACCTGGCGACCTGCATCGACAGGATACTGGAAGGAAATATCACCAACTATTAGGACGAATTAAGACAATTAGGAGCCAAAACTTTTTACAACATGGATAGTTGGAAAGGATGACATTTGACGATGATATTTTCCTGCTCTTATCCCACTCTTAGTGACCCCACTAAGAGTGGGATAAGAGCAGGAAAATGATGAATTTGTATGGGAAAAGAATTGTTTTCATTGAATGTCGACATTAGTCAAGAATACAATTACAAATTGTAAAAATATACGGTATATGATTTATTTTTGTTGATCTTTTGGGATAGTGTGGTATTTTACTGCTACCTGAACTTTTCTCACTTTAACTAATTAGATATTATGATGCAGAGGACAAGGCGATGGTAGTCGCAGTCAATGTAATGTGGGAAGGCCATCTCAAGTGCTAACCGCACTGAAGACTAGAAAAAATTGATCAAGAGAAGAGTCGTATTGCTATGTCAGAATTGTGTTTTATTATAAACATGTCGGGCACGGCAAGCCCAAAAACGGCCACACGACATAATTAAATTAATTAACAAATAAGGTCTCGGTGGTCCAGTGATCGAGCACCCCACTTCTGAATCTAGAGGTCGCGGGTTCGAATCCTGGCTCACATCAATTTTCCAAAGTTGTTTTCGGAAGTTATGTGTGGTAAATATCGATGACTGAAAACTTTGTGCCCGGTATGGCGATAGGTTCGCCTCCTACTCCATTTGTAACGTAGACATAACGGCAAGACGAGGCTTAAAAGCCAGTGCATACACCTTTGGGTAGAAAAGCCGTTAAATTATGTATGTTATTGTTAGGCATTGAAATACTTTAATTTCTGGAGGAATTGAAATGATCCTTTTTTATGAGACGAACGAGCAGGCGTGTCACGTGATGGTAAGCAACCAACGCCGCCCATGGACACCAGCAACACATATAGTGTTACTGTTGCGTTGCCGACCTTTAAGGGAAGGCGGATAGGGAAGTATAGGAAATCTTCCGGGGATCTTCCGAGAGGTCGTGGTGTTTCACCGATCGAGCCGACCCATTCATGGAGCAAACTGCTTGGCGCTACCACTGTTAAAAGTAAAATGGAAAAAAAACTAAGTATTTCTAGGCCAATTAATATCTATATCTATACTAATATATAAAATCGGAGTGTTTGTAACCGCTTTTTACGTTATGCATGTATATACATTAAAATAATATTATTTAGAATTTTGGTCTGTCTGATTGTTCTGGCTAATGGCTGGACCGATTTTGACGGGACTTTTTAAGAAAAAATCTTTTATTTTCTCATATATTGCTTTTGAGGTGAAACAAAGTGCGCCGGGTCAGCTAGTAATTTAATATATATTGCTTTTTCAACGGCGTAGCCGCAACCAGCATCTGGTATAAATGTGCCCAAAGTAATGCTAGATTGTCAACAGGAAAAAAAAACCTTTTTGATGAGTCAACATTTCATAAAAATATAGGTCGGTCACACGGAGGCAGTAATTGTGTCCAAAGCCTTTTTTATGTAAATCCTTTGACGCAAGTGTCGATTATTATACAGCTTGAATATTCTAAAAAAAATAACTCTCGCCATTTACTAGTTAAGGTGAGCATAGTGCTTCCTTTGAAATCTTCCGTCGCTTAACAAAAATCATATGAATTATTATTGGACAGGAACTAGACTAGAGTCTCTCTATTCCATATATCTGAAATATTCTTTATTTGTATTTGAATTCTTCTTCTCGTCTTTACTTTCTTTTTACTGGATTTTTTCTTACCACATCCTATGACCCGGGATACATACGACAGTAAATCAATCAATTCTGAGTACAACAACGAAAATGTTCAGATTAAAGGCATGCTATACTAAGATCACTGAAGATGTGAAAACAAATTGACTGGATGGCTGTCACTTCCGCTACAAATGTCAATGAGGCGGTCTTTTTTAGATAAACATTCAGGATTCTGGAGTTAAACTGCATTTATATTGTGACTGCCGATCGATTAACAATGCAATAGAAGATATCAGCACTACAATCAACTAATTTGATTATACAGTTGAAAAACTCGTTAGTAGGATATAATGTCTACTAAGGCTTAGTAATAAATCCCTTTGCTAATCTGAAGGTTATAAGTTCGATCCAATCTATAGGAAATATATTTCAAATCCACGAATAAGCACGAGATGTACTTTAATCTGTATCTCCAAATTTGATGTCGGTCATGGACAGTCATCAAAGAGATTATACAAAAGCCTTGCTAACTCTGTCTTGGCTCCGAAATAATCTTTCTCCTAGAGGAATTTACCCTTACTTGGAAGGCGTAAACCGTTTGTAATATAAAATAACATTCTATTATCGCCATATTTCCGTTGTTTTAGGAATATTTTTTTAAGAATGAGCCGAAGAAAAGCGTCGCTTTCTGTCGTAAATCATTTGATGTTGGCCGTAAATATGTAATGCTTATGCCTATTATAAAGGAAATTTTAAACGCACGTATAAAAAGTTATGCTGTTACTTTGTCTCGACGTGATGAAAAATTTGCCCATTGGAATAGGTGTCCTATCCCATTTCTACAAATAGGGCACAATTTTTCTTTCACAGTGCCCAGATTTCGAACTCAGGACCTTTGAACTAAAAGTTGTTTTACTGAACCATGAGATATCGAGACTTACTGTATGAGGGATGGTTCGCATGTAACCAAATCTATTTTAGGATTAACAATTATTATTAACAAACGAAATCGAATCTTTCCTTTTCTGAAATACAGAACTAAAAATCAATTCTCATTCACTCGTTCCTGTAGGTGCAAAAGCTGTATTTTTCACATCTTCCACACCAATTCAGGGCTGCGGACCAGGGTGATAGGGTGGGGTGGAGAGGTGGTAGTACATGCCAACAATACGTAGTTATAATAAACTCAACAGTTGTGTTACAAACTTGTCCCGAACTTTAACTGTTGTTGAAAACATCTGTACAACACTAAATCTTAGGGTGAACACACACTAGGCGTATGTTATGAACGTTTTAGGCAAACTTTACTCCAGACTGGGTCACATATTGAAATCTGTTACCGCGATGTTCTTGATGAACAAGCGTCACATGAATACAATAAATCTTATATTAATAAATGTAATATTTCGGAGTTATAACATAATATGAAGATATACTATAAGATTAAAAGTAATTTTATATCATGAATACTTATTTTGCGATAAAGAAAAAATATTATAAACATGTGCATCGATTGTTCACAACATGAATCGTAAAAAACATTATATGCAAAAACATTCAACAAAAACATGCAATAGCACATTTTATAGTGCTAAAACTACATAGTTCCCTGCATGAGTACCACGACCTTCCAGAGATGTCGAGGCCTGCCCCTTCCCGCTCCCCTCCCATCCAGTCCCTTAAAGGCCAGCAACGCAACTCCACACATTATTCATATGGCCATGGGTGCAAGTCACTCGCCATCAGCTGACCCACTTGCTCGTTTCATAAACAAAGAGATTACGAACAGATATGGTCTTCTTGATGATTATTGACTTATTTTCACCGTTATTTAATATACTTTTCTTGTTTTATAGTAGAAGTGAATTGCGAGCCCGCAATCGCAGCTATCAACTGAGTCAACAACAACACAACGTCAAGGTTTTACACGCCCTTATGATACTTAGTTCTGTCGTAACATGGTCTTTTGGCCATTGTTGGATATATTTATTTATTTTCCTTTTTAATGTAGGCAGGTTTTATCTGGAATTCAAGGAATTATTACTCAGAGCAGGAGCGGGTAGTTCGAAATATGTTCAGTAGTGGTGTGGTTTATCGATGTATTCTTATTTGGCAGTTTAGGAAGTTTTTAGTCGAGGCATCATTTCCACTATCTAAACCTTCTAGTATAAAAAGCGTAAAATTCCAAAAATAGATTAATGCAAAAGAAATGCATAAATTGGAATAAAATAACCACAGCAATATAACGAATCACATGCAAATGGCGTTCAAATCGGTAAATTTAAAACTCGGAACCTCGTGCCGCTGAATTGAGTTCACATACCATCAAACTCTGAAACAGTTATAATACAATCAGAGAGAGAGAGAGAGTAAGAGAGACTGCGTGTAGCTCGACAAACTGTACTTGACTCTATACTTATAACTTTGTTCTCAACCTGTCCCCAGTGCCATACGTCCAATTAAAGAAAACACTAAACAACATTATAAAGCAATGTTGGACAGGGGAGTGCAATATACCCACTGCATTTATATTATATAGAAAACTTTTATATTATGTTAGTGATCAACTTCAGTTAAGTCACCTTACTTAACTGAAGTTGATCATTTTTACTCATGAAACAATATGTAAGAAATACATACATACTAGCGGTACGGCAGGGGGTAGTGTGGGATTCCCAAAGCAGTACACCGCAATCCGATCCTAGGGCTACCCACTAAAACCTCGTGGCGGTCTTCCACCGGTGTTAGGGTGGTTCAGGACAATGCTTCAGCCCTCTGGACCACCGTCTCGACGCTCCCCTCTGTTGCGAGGGGAGCTCATCCTCCCGGACCCGCTCGGCGACCTCCTTCTGGAGCATTACAGATTCGCAGAAGGAGACAACAACCGTCCACACCTCCTCGCCCGCCTGCATTACCGCGATCAATGCCGGTAAGTACAGGTCTCATCCAATCCTGTCTCGACCTCCAGCGTGTGCTGGGGCGAGTCCAGGTCGGATGCGCAATGGTGGCATCTTGCCGTCTCTGCTTTTTTTATTCGACTCACCGAGGCACCCGTACCCGGTGAGTATCTGAGTCAACCTGTTAGTGACAGTGCCCCATTTACGGAGCACCCAGGCCTCGCGGTGAGGCAGGACGGAATCGACGACGCCCTGACGCGTGCAGCCCTGGATTACCAGCGCGTCGAGTCAGTCCCCCAGAACCTGCGGGAAGGCCGCCCGCCTCCGCAACTCGTGTCCCCGCGCGTCCTGGTCCCCTCTGTAACGGCCGCTGCCTACACCTTCGGGTGGAAAAAGACGTGAAGTTATGTTATGTAATCCTATTATTAATTATCATATTATTTCTTAAAATGGAACATTAAATTTTAAACTCTTGTTTAAAGATCGTCTGAGGTTATCTTGGTTTTATAAGATACGACTACTGAGTAATGTTTGTTTGTGTACATTAAAATGAGTTGGCATATTTTATTAATTAATTTTATTAATATTTGAGTGAATATTACCAATTTTTATTTTTATTTTTCAATGATAGGATAGGAGGGCAAACGAGCAAGTGAGTCTCCTGATGGTAAGCACCTACGCGCCGCCCAACACCGTGGTGCGTTGCTGTCCTTTAATTGGAAATTGGTAGAGATAAGCAGTTCGCTGCATGAATGGGTTGGTTCGACCGGTGAAATAATACGACCTGCTTTTTTTTTTGTGTTCAGGTGTCCATGGGCGGCGTTTGTTGCTCACCATCAGGTGACACGACTGCTCGTTTGCCTCTCAATAGATTAAAATAAAATATTTGAAGCAATAAAATATTGAATTTTCTCCTTATATGCCTAAATATCCTAAAATCTAATTATAGGTAGGCACCAATGACTTTTCGAAATTTTCGGAAGTTACGTGTGATAACTATTGATGACTGACAACTTTGTGCCCGGTATGGCAATAGGTTCGCCACCTATTCCATTTGGGACGTAAACATAACGGCGAGACGAGGCTTAACAGCCGCTGTCTACACCTTCGGGTAGAAAAAGGCGTGAAGTTATGTTATAGGTACAGTTTCAACAAATATTGGCATAGATGGGAACGAATATAAAATTATAAACGAGTCTTGACTCGAACCCTATGTGTTAGATTGGAAGTTGCCCACTGAACCTCTTTACCGTCATACATAAATCTATTCATTAATAAAATTCTAACTTGAGAAAGTAGCTATCTATATACATCGAAAGACGTACGTATCACGATGATCCAATGATCAAAGATCATCAAAGATCCAATGTAGCATGACAATAGCTGGTATTATATAGAACTTTACCCTCAGTACCGAGAAGTCACCGGGCACTCAGATAACATCTTCACCTTAACAACTTATCTTTACAAAAATACTGATTTATTACAACACTGACACTTCATCACAATATGTGAGACGAATTTATTTAATATACCAGTTGACCCAGTGAATTATGCTTTTCAAAAGCAATAAAAATGGTCATTGTGGGCTATCCCTAGGAGATTAAAAACAACCACCTCGCAATCCGTTGCGTAGTTTTAAAAATTTTAACGTATAAGGGGACAGACAGCGGAAAACGACTTTGTTTTTTACTACGTAAAATAATAATTACTAATTTTACTATGGGGTTCCAAATCCATCCATCCATCTCTTCCCAAGGGTAAGGGTCGACGTTAACCATATCTCCTATCGTAAGTCTCTATAGTTTAAAACTCCAAGTCCTAGTTCAGAATTTTATTTTAACAGTGGTAGAGTCACGCAGTTCGCTACATGAATGGGCCGGCTTGACCGGTGAAATATCACAGCCTTGCAGAGAGTGGTTCATGTCGCATTCCGTTCACCGAGAGAGGTATTTCTGTCCCTACATCCTTAAAGGTCAAAAACGCAACTGTAATACTGTGTTACAGGTGTTGAAGGGCGACGTTATTCATTTGCCACCAAGTGACCCCGCTGGCTTGTTTGCCCTTATCCCAAAAAAATGAATTTTAAGCATATTCACTGCCACATATACCTGTTTGACGATGTAGTGCTGGAACAGGTGAATGAAATTATATATCTTGGATGTGCTTTTAGCAGGGATGGAAGGTACACCGCTAATGTAGAAAGAAGAGTGGCGTTAGGAAACAGCGTAAATGGAGAGTTGGCCAGATTCCTGAATCCACAATGCAATACTTATCCTAACGCTAACTTATGGCAGCGAGAGCTGGGTATGGCAGAACGTGCACGAAAGTAGGATAAACGCGGTCGAAATGAGGGCATTTCACAAAATCTGCGATGTGACCCTCGCTGACCACGTCGAAAACAAGGTTGTAAGGAAGGAAGTTGGTTTGAAAGAGAGTGTCGGTGTAAAAGTAAGAAAGAGCATACTCCGATGGTTCGGACATGTAGAAGGAATGGTTGATGCAAGACTGACTAAGTAGATATACAATGCAAAAGCGGATGGATGTAGGAGTCGAGGACGGCCAAGACACACATTCCATGACCAAATAGAACGTGTTCTGGAGAAAGGTGATGTTAGGAGCCTCAAAAACCGACGCGCGTGCATTAAAAGAGTTATGAAAGTCAACGAAGCGAGTGAGGCGTGTAAGAATCGTGCCTTATGGCGCTCTGTTCTCTCTGCCTACCCCGCGAGGGATTTGGCGTGAAGTTATGTATGTATGTATATATGTAAAAACATTCGCCAAACATTCGCAATATTTCTTGCGAATGCGAATGCGAATACCCAAAAATTGATTACAAAAAAATGATAATTTATCTGTTTGTTCGTATACATTAAATTTCGATGTGTCAATTAATATTAATGACGAATAAAATTATCGTTATGTGCCGACGTTTATTGATGTCGTAAAAGTAATGGCCTATTAACGAGCAGACAACATTTTGTTTTCTATTTTCGTCAACTTAGTCCACATTTAGAGAACTGATGGTGGATTAGGAGAACATAACCAGCACGGACATCGTGGACAACCCGTTAAATAAAAATTAAACCGACTTCTAGAAACGTAAACCACAAAATCTTTAAGTAAATGAAAACAATACATTCATAACTAAAAAGCGATAAATAACGAAACTTACTAATTTGTATACTTAATAAAATATACAAAACGTAATACTTTTATAAAGTAATCTTTAAGTATTAAAATATTTACAATTGTCACTTATTTTTAGAGTCGGTGCCAGCCTCAGTAACGTAGTCTGTTGTGTTGTATGATATGCGCGGCCGTCAAAGTCACACGGCAAAATAGAATACGGGGTAACTTTTAACTAGCACCTACTTCAATAATGGATGACTATTGTAAATATTTTTATAGTGATCTCATTATTGAAGTCGGTGCAATAGAATAGGGACAGATATCGGTGAACAGGCATAAAATAAAAAATATATACGACGACTTATGAACCTCCTCCTTTTTTCGAAGTCGGTTAAAAACAAACTTATATATACCTAGTTGACCCATCGAACTTTGTGCCGGCTCAGAAATAAAATGAAAATGGTCAATCCCACAAAAAATCCTATGCCGTAAAAAAATACTCATGTATGCAAGACAAGAGTTGTGAAAATCCTAGTGGCGCTCATGACACTCTGTTATGTGTGCCTACTCCGGAAGGGACTTGGCATGAAGTTGTGTATATTTTATATATTTTATTTATATGTGTGTACATGAAATCTAAAATTAGAATCTGAACTTTTCATCCAATTTATTATTTCAAATGTTCAGAAAGTGTGAACAGGGACGGACGAGGTGACGTTCAGCAAACAAGTTCCTGCCACATGTTTTTTAACGAGTATTTCAGTTTTCAATCCACCCATTGTGTTGGTGAAACTAGAATTGCATTCAATTCAGTTTGAATCAGCTTACCTTGTGAAAGAAAGAAGAAGAAAATATACCCAAAAAATAAATAAGGAGTTAATTAAAGTAAAAAAAGTATATTTAAGAGTGGTAGAGTCATGCAGTTGGAGTCACCGTATATGGCCCGGCTCAACCGGTGATATACCACGATCACTTAGAAAATCGACGTAAATTAGCTCATGCCACGTTTTATTCTACCCTTTCCTCATACCCACCCTATCTTAGTTACACTTATAACATTAAAACAACCCTTCACGGATTATGTCACGTTTATTTAGAGCTTATTTTCTATTTATTTCCCGACGTTTCAAACCCTTTACAGAGATCATTTTCACGAAATAGAAAATAAGCTCGTGTGATTCGCGAAAATCTAAGAAATAAATTTGTTACACTCCTTCTCTAGCCCATTTTATAGGCCGGGAACGCAACTATAACTATCTGTGGTGCGGGTGTTCGTGGGCGGCGCTAGTTGCTTACCATCAGGTGGTCACATTGTCTATTTGCCCCCTCGGCTATAGTGAAAAATAGTATTACAATTCTGCCGTGCTTTGAACTACTATATGACAGCGAGTGGAATTAAACCGATAGTTCTCAACATTCCATACCCGTGCCAATATATTACAATTAAGAACATTCAATTAATATCAATTTGTATCACAATGGATTCGTGAGATCACTAATTAATTACTCGACATAATTTAATTATACGTGTCATTATAAATGCTTGAAGAGGAGCGGCAGCGATTATGTATTTATTTGATAATAGAGACATCTTAGTCACAGTATAAAATAAATTAGCGTATTTATTTCTAAGATTTTCGCGAATCTCACTCATTGATTAAAACAACTTTTAGGATTATATCGCGTTTATTTATTATCTATTTATATTTATTTCCCGCCGTCCGAATCCTAAAAGTTGTTTTAATCAATAAATTAGCGTTTCATTTTTCATCTCAAAATTTTACATTGTGTTGTGATATTCAGTGCTTAAATGAAAAATTTTGTAAACCAGAAACCGATAAAAAAAAATTTGAAAATAGTATTCATATGTCTCTGTGGTCCAGTGGTTGAGCACCCCGCTTCTGAACCAAGAAGTCGCAGGTTCTTACTCGGGGTCATAGCATGTGACTTTTCGATATTCGATGACAGACAACTTTGTGCCCGGTGTATGGCAATAGGTTCACCACCTATTCCATTCGGGACATAAACATATCGGCGAGTTAAGTATACTTTATTTACAATAATAAGAACAAATAAATTAATTACATTATTTACAATATATACAATTAAAAAACTACCTGAAATCAAATTTCTCCGCATCTCGGTCTACTGGCAGCGTGCCCAGAAGACTGGCCGCATTAAGTTATGTTAAGGGAAAAAGGTGTAGAGGTATGTTATATTATGTTATCACACACCGCCATCTAGTTTCCAAGCTAAACAAACAGTAGCCATTAGAATGAGTAACAGAACCCCCAAGATGGACTTTGAATTTTTATGTCAGTTCGTATTTTATATCTAATTTCTTCAAAACGATTGTTTCATTAATAATATTAATATCTGATGTTAGAAAAACGTGCGAGTGGAGCTGAGGGCAATAACTAGTGGAGAGAAAAAAATAATACGGATAAAACCCGTTCTCGAGGTAAAAGTATGCAAATCGGTAAGCCATTCATGATTACAAGAAGGTGTTTTAAGCTTTGATCCTGGAACATCTAAGACCCTTGTTACTTTCCAGCTACCTGGGCGGGACACGACGCAAATTAAATACCCCTGTCACACTCACGGTTGGCACAAAAAAGTAATTATTAGAAAACGGTGACTACAAATTTGCAAACAGAGGTGTTTCATTTGAAATTGAATATCGGAAATAGGTTGAAACAAGCTGCGCTTGTGACTATGGCCTCGTGGTGCCACGTTACTCCTTCTTAATATATCAGCTCCATAACTCAACCTACAGTCTGGGGTACCACAATAGGTACAATATATCATAAAAGTTTTAGTTAGATTAGACCAGACCTTTACGTTAAAGTTCAAGGTTAATGAGAATTAAATACATATTTTTTACAAGTACACACATTATTTTTGGACTATTTAATTGAATTACAAAATTTAAAAAAAAACAAAAATCTACGTGAACGCGCCATGATTCACTTTCCATCTAGATTCTAAGAGGTCGTAGTCACAGGTTAAGTCAGTCTATTTAGCTGCGTGGCTGTACAACTGTATAAAGCAATGATTTTTAGTTGGCGGAGTCAGCCATAGATATTCATCATACAATTCTGACCAGTTATTAATATGGATAAATCAACCGGATTTGAAATCGTGACATCTCAATTATAATTCGTAGTGTTAAGCCGTTGGAGCATCAAGACGAGAGGATCCAAGTCCACCATTTAAATTGGGTCACACATATATCTCCTTATCAATGTCTTAATCTTAATATATTATATAAATATCTCCCAAGACCCTCGCTCTGAAATGTACAAGACCTCAAACTGCTTATCACTTTCATAAACAACTCATATATTACATGTGAATGTCACTTCTCAAAACTCGAGCTAGTAGACCAGGAATAAAGTGACATTATTATTTTACCCAGGGGAATATAACTTGTTGAAAACAAAGAGATTCATTACTGAAGAGAAAAAATATTGTGATTGATGGCACAGGCAAAAGAGCGTATTTCTATTCGGCTGTAGCAGATAAAACGTTATTTTCATAGAGTGTATATTTTTATTTCAAATGCTTTTAAGTTCAAAACAACTCATTTAATGATACAGAAGATCATAGATTGGTCTTTATTGGTGAATTGTTATGGAAAAAAGAATATCCAGAATTACTCTCAGTCACGTTTTAATCGATGAGAGATGAGATTGATTGGAATCATTTTTATGAAAATTCATTAGTTATTTCTTAAATTTTGATTTGATGTTCAGTTATGACAGCGACCGTATTACAACCGCGACATCTGTTACTCTGCTTCACTGCTAGATATAAACTTGCTGTTACAGCGCGCCCTAATCTTGATCTATCGTCTCCAATAGCTTCTTGTGTTTCCTACAGAGTTATTACTCTATCATTTTTGTAAGTAGTCGTCAGAATACATTTGAAATGAACTCATATATATTTAGCTTTGTCCACATAATACTGAACAATTGACATTTAACGAGAGCGCAACTTTACCAACATTTCATTTGTAAGAAGCCTTCGCGATTTTTAAGGCTTCTATTCAATTACGCAGAAACAACTCACAGATCAGATGATTTGGTATTCAAATGTTTTTTTTACTTATACTACTTTACTTCTTTATTTTCACGGCTTTTATTACCCTAAGGAGAAAGGTGTGGACAGTTTATTTTAATGTCTTATAAAAATTGTTTTTGTCTTACAGATATCTAAGCTAAGAGTGACTGATGGTCAATTTTAAACATTGACTGCGATCAACTTCTATCATGGCAAGATAAATAAATTACTATAAGGTGAGTAAGTACTCACCTTAGAGTAATAAATTGTGATAAAGATGTATTATAGTGACCATCAGTCACTCGCTTAGATATCTGTAAGACAAAAACAATTTTTATAAGACATTAAAATAAACTGTCCACACCTTTCTCCTTAGGGCACTTTTGTATAAAAAATTATTAATAAAAGAAATTAAAAACAACGGAACTTTAAATACCAAAATCGCTTCGAATAGATTCGCACATACTAGTGAGGTCTTCTCTGGTCTCCGAGAAAGAAAAATCAGAAATCGTCTAGATATTTGAATGGCCATGAATTAGGTTAAATGAGGCAGATATAATTTATTTCTACTATTATTGTCTTTTGTCTGAAAATACTATGTCTTTCTACGTAAAATTACATAATGTATTTTTTATATTTTACTTAAGAGGCATTTCATAATATAATTAATTACTATTTAAAGTGCTAGTTCAGATACTAGATTATATTTACAAGAATTTATGTGTTATTGATATCGATAAATAACAAAAATACACGTTAAGTTTTAACCCAGGACATTGACGGTGATATACTTTTTGGTAACTTCACGTCTTTAATTGCGGAGGGTATTGGCAGCGTTTTCTCGTGCCGCCGAGTGAAATATTTGATGCCTTTTTGATGCCTTTATACTTTGATGTTCTTTTTTTTTGTATTTCTTTCACAGGTTCATTATTCCTTCCGAATAATTTCCGTGTATTGACCTTCCAGCTAAATTCCTACGTTCTGGTATTATTGTTTATTTTTGACGGGCCTCGTGGCGCATTGGTAAAACTACCAGTTGCAGCAATGAGGTCGAGGGTTCGATTCCCACCCGCGCACAAATATTTGTGACAAACATGAATATTTTTTGTGGCGTCTGGGTGTTTTTCTATGTATTAAAAGTATGTATTTACAAAAGAAAAGTATATATGTATTAATATCCGTTATCTAGTATCCATAACACAAGCATTTAGTTGCTTAGCTTGGAACTAGAAGGCGCTGTGTGTATTGTGTCCAAGATATTATTATTATTATTATTTATTACCCCAAAAACCGACAATATTATAGTGGGAGGTACAATAAACATGTCTTAATCCACCGGATGTAGTTCGCGCCGCTGTTGATTAATTTATATGTAAATTAATGCCATAATTCTGTACATATAACAAAGATTATTCAGGTGGCGTTCCCTAAGAGGGTGTTCAACAGATCGTATGTGAATTTGATTGTAAAATTCCGTTCCGTTATTGTAATTTTACTTCCTAGAAGGTCGACACTGAAGCAATAGCCCAACAACAGAGTTTGTTTGCCCTAATCAATTAGTGGAACACCTGTGTGGCAGATATGTGGTGTTACTGTAATATGACAATATCTTTACCCAACTGCTCCGGAAGGTTAGCTATTTTATATCTGGTAACCACAGCATACTTTCAGGAAATAAATACAACACAACTCTTCAACTAACACACTCTTCAACTAACTAACTATATAATGTGGAAATATTGTCAGTAATTTCTTATAATGTCAGAAACAAACAAACTTTGTTAAAAAACTAAAATAAAACGTGAATATGTAAAAAAAAAATCAATACATAAAAATAATGTTGAAATGCGTTTATGAATCAAATATGAATGTGTTATGATATCAATACATATTTGAGACTGTTTACAGTTTCGGAACGAGCTGTGCCTATTTGTAGATAGGCAAAACATTATTCGCGACAGTACGAGTTATCTGGAATACATTAGTGTTTAACAAAAAGTACTTGGCAATATTCCAGACATACTGTATATTATACGATAATTTATAGCGGCGATAAATTTATTGAAATGTCATTTAAATATCATATTTTACAAGAATAGTGTTATTTGTTATTACTGAGGAGAATAGTATCTTTGATTGTAAGGCCACCCACAGTTCTCAACAATTTCAAATGTACTAAGTGCCAAGTTCTAGCTTATAAAAAGTTTATTAAATTAAAAAGCCCATCAGATTTTTTTTTTTCATATAGAGCTCCACCAGTCGAGTACAATTGTTAATGAAAACCCATTAAGAGTCTACCCTGAATATTTACCTAAACTAAATTGCTTTACAATCGAACTAATAGCTTACGTTAAGTTTTGTTACATACAAAAATATTATTGAATATATAATACAGAGATAAACATAGATGTATCTTTTTTGAAAACAGATATTTTGCAAAATATTTTCAACCAAAGTAACGTAACTTAATGAGATAAGTGAAAATACAAAAAAAGACAATTAATTCGAAATATTTGATATAAATGCGAGGATTTATGGCGGGAAAACAGCGAAGCTCTCACCGCTGTCAGTGACATTATTATTTGCGCGCAACAAGACCCTGTGTTTGAATGCGTTCGCTATTGTTGCGTTCATAACTTCACATGACTTATTTTCGCTTTGTTTGTGAACATTTTCGAGGTGTATTTTTTATGTGTTTCTGTCCATGTGTGAATGAGTAATGATCAAGTATAGAGTATCTAAATAGGCTATTTGAAGATAATTGATATATGTATTAAAAAATTTAAATAAACTACTACTACAGTAGACTATTATGGGTGAGAATATTGGTTGCAAATGAAATCTTTTTTTATTTCTAAGACGTTTCGACTTTCACGAGTCATGTGAAAATGATCTCTGTAAAGAGTTCGAAACGTCGGGAAATAAATATAAATAAGTAATAAATAAACGCGATATAATCCTAAAAGTTGTTTTAATCAATAAATGAAATCTTATCAATAATTTAATTTATCAATAAAATACACAAAAATATAGTATAATTTCGCATTTATAATGTTAGTAGGGATTTTACAGACTAGTGGTTTTCATTTTAAGCGAAAGCCTGTCTTGACTTAGCAACTCAAACGGAATAAATGTTTTTAGACAACGGATCAAAGTCTTCAAGATTACCGAGTTCATAAATCAGATGCTATTAACGGTTTAAGTAAACGGTTAAAGGAATCTGTGAAGTCAATGTGGACTAGCGTCTAACTACGTTCACTTCTCGGTCGACATTTGTCAAATTCAAATGACAGAGCCTTTTTCTTTTTAATTATCTCTTGACGCACTCGTATTGAGTGTTGTCCATTTTTAAAACTTTTTCGAGTGGCTCAATATCATTTAATTCTGAGTTAATTCTTATTGTAGTCTATCTAAAACTAATTTTAGCAATACAAAAAGAGATGTAAAAATGATATTTTTAATAGGAATTATTATAGTGATGTCTGAGATCGTTTCATCGACACAGGATATCCTGTTTCCAAGTAACAGGACGATTGTATAGAATAAAGATTTTATCCGGATATACATCCGGCTTAAGACGGATGGGACATATAGTCGCTGTCGAATTACCGGGCAGGTTTTACCTGGACATATTTATTAAAGGTATATATTTACAGAATCATACGTAAAGGAATTTCTCTAACACATGTATGTATTTGTTTCCATAGTTTATATTAAAGTAACGAGACCAATAAGGTCTCGATTAATTTAATAGAAGTCTTAATGGCCTTGTGGTTTAGTGCTATGACTATTGTTTGAGAGGTCCCGGATTAGGATACGAATATAAATCAATAAATTTGTGAAAATGTTTCATGATGATTAATTTTGATGTATGGCAGTAGGCTCATTACTCTTTCCATGGCACAAAATATTTCTCTCGGTAATATATTATTATAACTACTGCTTTTTCTTTTGAAGCATCAAGAGCAAAAAAAGACATGGCAATTAATATAATAGTTAAAGAAGCGTTATATTGCCTCTGCCTACCCTGCAACTGACTAACCGCGGAGTTGTTGATAAACTTTCAATGCATCTTCCACGCAAAATCCGTACTCTCCACAATGACATCCTGTATTGAGGATTGAAGCTAATTGACTAAATCAATTTTATTTTTGTGTAACATTTAATATTAAACCTTATTGTCTTTACACCAAGACAGAGTTTTGACCATTTGTCTTATTTATTGTAAATTAATTGATTGGTTGCAGCAAACGAACATGTGTCGGCCATTTTGATGTCCCTTCGTAATTGGATGTATTTATATATTGATATTAATGTTATTCAGTTTTTAGGATTGCGTAAAAAAGAGGGTTAAGTTTTACATTTTAGATGATTAACAATCGGAACTCAAAATGTACTTAATTGATTATAGGCGACTAGTAGCTTAATTCCTGAAAGTTGTCGTTCAGCGTGCCACTATCCTTATGTCTTAAGATCTTGGATAGTTTGCTTGACCTTTCATATTTATTGTATTTAAAGCAAAATCGCGATTCTTTTTAAATCTTTACTTGTGAAACACTATTACTTTTTTAAGCGGTAATCGCAATTTCACGGGTGTGGAATTTTATAAAAAAAAATCAAATTTCTACTTAACATGACATAACTTCACGCCTTATCTACCCGGAGGTGTAGGCAGCGTCTGTTAAGTCTCGTCTCGCCGTTATGTTTATGTCCCAAATGTAATTGGTGCCGAACCTATTGCCATACCGCGCACAAAGTTTTTAGTCATCGATATTTATCACACATAACTTTCGAAATATCTTTGGTGTCAGCCAGGAAACGAACCCGCTTCTTGAATCAGAAGCGGGGTCCTCGACCACCGAGAAATTAATTCAAATTTTATGATACAAAATTAAACATAGGTGTATGTTTATTAAAATATTAAGATGAAATAAATTAATTACATTATTGACAATATAAACAATTAAAAGACTAGTTAATCTAGTATAATAGTCTCGGTGGCGCAGTGGGCGAGCGCACGGCCTCTGATCCAGAGGTCCGGGGTTCGATTCCAGACACTGGCTCACACCAATGACTTTTCGAAATTGTTTTCCGAAGTTATGTGTGATAAATACCGATGACTGACAAACTTTGTGCCTGGTATGGCAATAGGTTCGCCACCTATTCCATTTGGGACGTAAACATAACGGCGAGACGAGGCTTAACAGTCGCTGCCTACACCTTCGGGTAACAAAAGGCGTGAAGTTATGTTATGTTATGTTATGTTTTAATCTAGTATCAATTTTAAAAATACATAGTTACGCATTATTATATCAGTTATATCCCAGTCTTGCTAAAATTAATTCAGGCATTTCCGAAATATAATTAACCAGAACAAATACCTTAATTTTCCTGCCCATAACTCTCTTTAAGTAGGGTCGACACGTCCGGTCATCCTTTCGAGCTATCCATATTATATGTTATCCAACTGTCTAAAAATTTGGCTGCGGTTTTACGTACGGCCGCATGATTGACGTCTACCCTCTTTGGGAATCAGTATGAAACAAAGATCAAATATACAGACGTAGTACGAGAGCTAGCAACGTCGGGAAAACAAGGAATTTAGGTTGGCCAGTTTTAAGATATGTTATTCCGCATACTCTCCTGACCGTAACACAGGCAGTCTGGCTAGCTCTAGTGGTTGCGTTCGTTTCTGCGTAGCCTATTTGTACACGTAAAATATCCATTTTTTAAATCATTTTAAGACGATTTTTATTTGATACATTATGTTTATTGAAGTTTTGCCAACATATATTAATTTTGCAAGACCGTTCTGATGTTGCTAAAGCTGTGCCAGAGGCAATTTTATATGGACAAAATTTTGATTTTTCAAATTAATTTAGTATGGCTGAAATTTTGACATGATGTTATATAAGTATCCAAAAACCCAAATTAATTTTGCAAGACATGTTTCTGGTTGCTAACCTTCTGCCAGAGGCATCCAAAAGTGAAACGTGATGTGGATCATTTTGCTTTGTATAGCAACCGTTGTCGAATAAATTACAGAAAAAGGATTAAAAACAATGAAATAAATTTGTCAATTAGTACTGTATCAATGTAATAAAACATTGTTGTTGAAAATTAAGTTAATGATCAATTTGAACTATGAAAATCTTACCTAAAAAGGCCAAAGTTTGTAAGTATGGGTGTATGCATGTTTCTAACTCTTTCACGTTTAACAAGACACAGCTTATACATCAGAACAACACATAGGCAACAACTTATAACGATACAGTGTTTATTGTTGAAAATATGGCAATAAATACTCAGAAAATTAACAGATATAAATATGGTCTTTAATATTTTATAACACGTTTGTGTTTTGTAATCTATAATTTTCGCAGCGTACGCGTTAAAAGACATTTCATGGTTAATTTTCTTAGTATTTATTGCCATATTTTCAACAATAAACACTGTATCGTTTTAAGTTGTTGCCTATGTGTTGTTCTGCTGTATAAGCTGTGTCTTGTTAAGTTTTATTTAAATTCATTTAGTAGTTTGTACGTGTGTTGCAGCTGTCTATGGGTGGCGTTAGTCACTTTCCATCAGGTGACTTGCTTGCTCGTATGCCCTCTTATCCCACAAAAACAGATTTCAGATTCAAATAGCGTTTAGAGATAAGGCCGCCATTTGTACGAATATTTACAAGATCTATTTTATATTGTATTCTTGATGTGTTTTTTGGTTCATGGTGTGCAAATAAAGTGTTATCTAAAAATAATTGCACCTATTTTATGCGCAGTCGGGTAATATAAGAAACCAGAAAGCCTAATACTTAGAAACAGCGTAGCTAATAATATGCATTTTCAAGTCTAATATTATTAGGCAATTGATAAACATAACTCTCCATCTAGTAGAGTTGACCAAACAAAATCCACTACTCATCCTTTAATCCACGCTCAACCTATTTAAAATGCATTTATCGCCGCCTCACTAAAAAAAAAGGTTGAACGTGATGAAATTTTTCAGCCAAACGAGTGGCGGAATCAGCATTTTCCGACAAAAATACTCCGTGATCAAAAGTCTCAACTATGTCATAACGATGAATGCAGTATTTGCTGAACCGCGTTTATAGTTAGTTGAGTGCTACGTGACCCGACGGCGATTCTAACATTTAGATATAACCATTGAATTTATTAATTATCCAATTCAAGGGTGTCTTTTATTGGAAAGGGTGTTATCTGATGGTTAGCAACAAGCTGGTCTTTAAGGGAGTGGGATGGGAAAGAGAGAGGACGGTGTGTGACCTCGGATAACTCTGTCACCGGAAAAAAAAATTGTTTAAGCTTCTTTAGATAGATAGAATACTCTTTATTGTAGATAAAATAGTGAAATTAACAATCAAATTAAAAACAACATAAATTTATACAATTGGCGGTCCTATCGCTCAAGGCAATTTCTTCCGGACAACTTTTTCATGGAAAGAAAGATAGTAGATAAATGGTTGTCGGCGAATTAAACAAAAATATATATAAAAACAATAAACATATCCATAATAAATACACATGAATACATATTTAAATTAAATACACATACATAGACATACATAAATACTTTCATAGACTACATATGTACTATACGACATTAACATACGTATTGATACAAAAAAAATAAATAAATAATAAAAATAAAAATACATATATAATAAATACATGAAAAATATATACTTATACAAATACAATAGGGCTAACAATGCTACTGTAGTGCTAAGTAATGCTGTGTGAGCCGTGATTTAAAAATGGTAACGGATTGCGCTTTTCTGATGTCTACGGCTAATTGGTTCCACAACAGTACAGCTTGAACTGTAAATGATTGACCATAAAAGTATGTGGAATGCCTTGGAATGGATAAGCTCAAATTTTCAGAAGACCTCAGGCACTTCGAATGTGTTTCATTTAAGAACACGAAACGTTCTTTGAGATAATTAAGTGTTTTTGGACTAAATAGAATGTTGTATAATAAAATAAGGATATGAGTATTCCGGCGAAAGCGAATAGGAAGCCACTTGAGTTTTTTACGAAACTCGGAGATGTGGTCATATTTGCGAACACCAAATATGAACCGTATACATACATTTTGAAGTCGCTCAAGTTTATCCAGTTGTGCTTCAGTGAGATTTAGATAGCTGACATCGACATAATCGAGTATAGGAAGAAGAAGAGATTGAGCAAGTGCAATTTTCTTTACGTCTATTTCCTTAGCTCTACTACTGTGCAGATAGAAGCACACAATTTTCCTTGCATTAACTAGAAAACATCTAAAGCGTTTACAATATTCAACGGATTAATTTTTAAAACAAAGACTTCTGGAGGAAAATGATGTTAGTAGCCTTAAAAATCGACACGCGTTTATGAAAATAGTTATGAAAGTTAAGGAAGCGAGTGAGGCGTGTAAGAATCGTGCTTTAAGGCGCTCTATTCTCTCTGCCTACACCGAAAGGGATTTGGCGTGACGTTACAAATGTGGGTCTGTACTTTCAAATAGTACGAATAGTATTCACAACACAAAGTGCGGAATCAAATAACTTACGTATACATCAGTCGATTTGAATGAAATGAAAGCATCCCGTTCTGGAGACAATAAGTCTTTGAATAGTGGCAAGTTGAACTTCCACCGACTAGTTGTAGGGGCACGTAATTCTTTAACCCCAGTGATAGTATCACAAAGACATTGAGTGGCAACGCTGAACTTTTCTCTCAAAGCGAACGGTCTTTGACTGAATGAGGGCTCGAAAGTAACATTATACAACATGTACATATTGTACATACATAGGCTTTGGAGTCCACACAATAGAATATATTGAAGCCTTATATCTTATTATCTTGGACGAAGCTACACAATAACCGTTACTGAACTAAAATTAAAACAATCTTGTGTTTTGCCAAGGTTTTGCCAGTTGATAGATTTGATTAATTAATTGTAATCAATCAATCATTTATTCATAAAATTTTGGGTTAGTAAGTACAAGGTAACAATTTACAATTCGTATCGCCAAAATCTGCCAAGAATGGCATATGAATATTTTACAGTACATTTTTTTTCAAATAAGCTAAATCAATTAATAATAATATACAGATGTCAATTAATACAGATGTCAATAAACTTTAAAACATTATGTTAGGATCATTACTAAGTACAAAATAACTAAATTTAATGTAGGTAGGTAGTTACATATTTTACAATGTCAGTCGTTGTCAAAGAGTAAAATAAAAATAAGATTCGTCACATCATGCACAAATGTTTGTATGTCAATATACACTCGAGAGCAATGAATCCGGGTCACTTAAAGAATCCTAAAAATCTCGGAAACTAAAAATGCTAGGTTAATGCAATAAATTGTATTTAATAGACAATGTAATACTCCTTAAATGAAGGTATTAAAACTTCTTAGTTATTGTAAAGTTATATCATAAAAAAATCAAATTTGAAAAAGGGCCACTTTCGAAGATGGAACTACGAAATTACAGCATTTGGTTTTGCTTTTGTTTGTAATCTGTCATTTATGTGGGTACATAAACCATGTTGATAGTGCTCTATATTCATTATTCAAGCTGAAATTATGTCGCTTACGCCTGAAGAATGCACCAGAATACTTACAATGCTGGAAACCGGCCGGAGTCAGCGCGATACAGCCAGGACTGTTGGTGTGTCGCTGTCAACAGTACAAAGAGTTCTCCGACGTTACGAAGAAACTGGTTCTAACCTACGCAGACCAGGAACGGGCAGAACCAGGTATACCACAGCACGAGAAGACCGATACTTGGTGAACACCATGCTTCGAAATCGCTTTCTCACAGGAACTGAACTCACCAATCAGTTTCGACGCCTCGGAGGAAGTAACCCAAGTGCATGGACAGTAAGACGTCGGCTTGCTGAATCTAACTTAAAACCCTTTAGACCTGCAAACGGCCCTAAACTGGAGCGTGGGCATCGTATTTCAAGACTAAGATATGCCCAGAGCCACGTAAATTGGAGTATTGAAGATTGGTCAAAAGTTATGTTCTCCGACGAATCAAAATTTATGCTCTACAAGCACGATGGAAGACACAGAGTGTATCGAAGACCAGGGGAAAGATTCAAGCAAGCATGCATCGAGGAAAAAGTAGCCTACGATGGTGGGTCTGTACTTGTGTGGGCCGGAATTTCTTCTGAAAGTCGCACAGAGCTGGTGATCATAGAAAACGGCTCTTTAACTAGCGTAAGATATGTGGAAGAAATCCTCAATGATCACGTTGGTCCATTTATGGTCAATTTAGGTGAGGATGCTATATTTATGCATGACAATGCCCGACCTCATACAGGTAGGATTGTGAATGACTACCTTCAAGAGATGAACATTACTCGTATGGAGTGGCCAGCGCGCAGCCCGGATATCAACCCGATCGAGCATGCTTGGGACGAGCTAGGCAGATGCGTAAAACAACGAAACCCTCCCCCAATCACGCTTCGTGAGCTCAAAATTGCTCTCACAGAGGAATGGGAGAATATTCCCCAAAATCGTATAAGGAACTTGGTGTACAGCATGCCAAACCGCGTAAACGCAGTAATGGAAGCACGAGGAGGCAATACGAAGTATTAAAATTCAAGAAAATCGTAATAAAGTTCAAAAATTTCATGTTTCCTATTTTTGTTTTAAGGAGAGATCAGCAGATTTTTTCTTTATGTAATTTTGTGTTAATAAAATGTATGGTGACTCATATTTTTTTTACTTTCATTTAAGGAGTATTACATTGTCTATTAAATACAATTTATTGCATTAACCTATCATTTTTAGTTTCCGAGATTTTTAACATTCTTTAAGTGACCCGGATTCATTGCTCTCGAGAGTAGTTATCATGTCAGGAAATAAATTACATAATAACATAGGTAAAAGTGTTGATAACAGATATTCACACTTATTAGGGTAATTCATTAAAAAAAAAAATGTGAATAATAACAATATTTTCCTGACAATATATTTGTGTTACATATAAATATTTTATTATATATTTTTGTTAGTTACATAATGGTATTCTTATAATATTCTTATTATTTGTATATGTATATAAATGTTTCATTCATTCATTAATAGGCGTAATCTTATCTGTCAAAAATTCATTCAAGGTATAATAACATTTCTCTTGTAAATATGTTTTTAAATTTCGTTTAAATTGTGTGATGTTTAATTCCTTTATATGTTTAGGAATTTTGTTATAAATGATGGGTGCCATGCAAAACACACTTTTATTTTTTAACGCAGTTTTGGATGGTACAATGCACAGTCTTTCGTTATCTCGTCGATTACGTTGGACTATGTTAGACAATTTATTAAAAATATGTGGATTTGTCTTCACAAATATGGCCACCTCTAAAATATATAACGATGGGACTGTTAGAATTTTGTGTTGTTTGAAATATGGTCTACAACTGTCCCGCACGTCCACTCCAAACATTGCCCTTATGCATTTCTTTTGCGATTTAAAAACTGCTTCTTTATTTGTTGAGTTACCCCAAAAAATAATTCCGAATCTCAAAAGCGAGCATACCATTCCGTGATAAGCTATGATAAGTGCATTAGTGTTGACAATTTTTGAAAGTTTATACAGAGCGTATACAGACGAGTTTAGTTTTTTATTTAACAGATTGATATGTTGTTTCCAGTTTAAATGTCTATCAATAGTGATACCCAAGAACTTGGTGTATTCTATATTGGACAGCGAAACGTCTAAATACTTTATATTTAAATTAGGAGAAGCCTGACGTTGACTAAAAAACATAATTTTGTTTTTTTCTAGATTTATCTTATATATATATATTATATATATATATATTATTTGAAGATATTTTTGTAATGTATGTTCACACCTTTAACTCCAACAGAAGTAGGCAGTGACTTTTCCCGTCTCGCCGAATTAATTAGTCCTATGAAATAAACGGTGATTCCATTGTCATACATTTGCTCAGTCTTTTGAAAAGTCAATAATGTATATCCGGTGTATTCCTGACCTTCCTAACAGAAGCCTACCTGCCATTCACTAGGCTTAGCGAGAATACAATAAACATATGATTAACACATACGACTTAGTGAATATATTAACGAAAATTTACGAAAAACAAACTTTCCGCGTTATTCTAACGCGAAATTTGATATCAAACTTTATGAAAAGAGTCATAATTTTACCCCAAGTTCGTATTTGGTAAGTATTATTTGGAACATTTGTGGAGTTTAATTTAATTGAATCATAAAATTATTTATAATGCGAGTGACTTATGGCGCTTTGTTCTCTCTGCCTACCCCGCAATGGATATGGCGTGAAGTTATGTTGCTATGTTGTTGTTTATAAAACTATTTACAATATTATTCTACACATGAGATAAAATAAGACTGTTATTGCCATATTGAAATAACCGCTTTTTACTATATGCATAGGAATACATATACGGTACATACACAAAAATTACGCTTTTGTCTGTCTGTTTGTTCCGAATAATCTCTCTTTCCCGATTTTGTCCAGACTTTTATTAGCAAACATCTGATTTAATAAGGATTAACTTTTATTTGTTCATTTATTGCTACTTTATTTGTTTCATAGCACTCGTCACCGAAGCTGGCTCTCTTCTATTTCTCCTTTAGTAGTATTGGTGTATTCTTCGTACCTAAATAAGGTATATCCCTTCATGAAATGCCAATAACATTTTATTGTAACCTACCCACATAAGTCCCAAGCGTCATTTTAATGAAACATTTAGGTGCCGATATTCCCAAATGTCATTTTATATGTTCCCATTCATATTTGTATTTAAATAGCGAGCATTACACTTGATAATTTGGAAGTATTTCTTGAGTTTAATATTTTGAGACTGTACAGAAACAAACGAACTACAACATTTCTTTCACTTATTATAATTATAAATGATTAATATGTATCTATTAGTTGAATTCATAAATTGTGTCTTGACATGACGAATGTTTTTGATCCAAATTATTTTTTTTTCAAGACACAAGGCAATGCTGTCTACCTTTAGATAATGAAGGGGTGTTATAATTTAAATACATGTTTATTGCTATACCTGAAGGTGTTTGAGTAACACTGTATGTGGAATGTTGTTTAACATTTATGAAGATTATATAGTTTCAGAGTCCATTTAAATCAGATAATTCCATATTTATTTCTCAGTCGGGAAATAAATATAAATAAGTAATAAATAAACGCGATATAATCCTAAAAGTTGTTTTAATGTTATCAGATATTTCCACTTGAAGCTTTAGTTGAATGGGTAATTAGTAATGGGGTCAGAGATGATATTGATAGACCCCTTAATATAACTTAATTAGGGAGTGAGTCTCGTTTGTCCAGTGGTCGAGCACCACGCTTCTGAATCCAGAGGTCGCGGGTTCGATTCTTCTCATTGGCTCACACCAATGGCTTTTCTCGAAATTATTTTCCCAAGTGTGATAAATATCGATGACTAAAAACTTTGCGCCCAGTATGGCAATGGGTTCACCAGCTATTCTATTTGGGACGTAAACTTAACGGCGAGACGAGTCTTAACAGCCGCTGCCTACAGCTTCGGGTAACAAAGTGAAGTTATATTATGTATGTGTGTGTGTGTGTGTGTGTGTGTGTGCGTGCGTGCGTGCGTGCGTGCGTGCGTGCGTGCGTGCGTGCGTGCGTGCGTGCGTGCGTGCGTGCGTGCGTGCGTGCGTGCGTGCGTGCGTGCGTGCGTGCGTGCGTGAGTGCGTGCGTGCGTGCGTGTGTGTGTGTGTGTGTGATTTACCGGTTATACGTAATGACATTTTCGGTTGCTAGGTAATCTAAGTTCAAGAGCCATTTGATGATTTCCTTTTTGCACTTATATCTAGACTTATCCACTATATTCAATCTATTATTGATTTTGCTGTACAAATAGGGCCCCATAAAGGCAAAGGCTTTTTGTCCGAAACTCAGCTTACACTTCAGATTTCTCCATCTCCAGCTCCTTCGAAGGCGTTCATCGATTAGAACAGTCGAATGAGCCGTTTTATGGAATTTTACGACAGCTGCGAGTATGTAAAGCTGACGAACAGTAAGTACCTTTGATTCCTGATACAGCAGCGTTGTGGGATGCCTAATTTTTTTGCGAAGCATTACCTTTAAAACCGCTCTTTGTACACGCTCGGTTGATATTAAAAGAGATTTATTAGCTACTCCCCATGTAACAACGCAGTAAGCAAGAATTGACTGGCAGAAGGCATAATAGATCATCCTGAGTGAAGATTTGCCTGCTATCGATCTCAGTCTTCTAAATATAAACATGAGTTTCCGAACACGAGTATTAACTGCTTCTATTTGCTTTTGCCAGGATAGATGTTGGTCAATGATGACACCGAGATACTTTATGTTATCAACCCTATGCAGTGAAGTACACGTGCAGGCACTAGCAGAACATGTTTCGCCTGAGTGTAGCCTCAAGCAGAAATGCATGGGAGCCGAAGTTCTCTTCGTCACACTGAAGTTCAGCATTTTTGTTTTTAGTACGTTAAGCTTCAGCAGATTCTTCTCCAACCAAACACTAACCGTCCGCATACCTATCTCGGCCAGATCGTAAGACTCTTTCCACGTTTTACCGTGAAAAATTATGGCTGTGTCATCAGCATATGCAAATATTTGTGCTTGAGCGAGGTTCAGTAAACATAGTCCATTAATGTAAATTAGGAACAATGTAGGGCCGAGGACGCTACCTTGCGGGACGCCATAGCCAACAAATTCAAAAGAGCTTTGGTGACTTCCAATTGTAATTCTTTGTTTACGGTCCGCCAGATACGAAGTAAACCAGTTCAAGGCAGAACCTCTGATACCTATAAGCTCTAGTTTTCTCAAGAGTATTCGTCTCGAAACCGTATCAAACGTCTTAGCTAAGTCAAGAAAAACACCGACACACCTTTCTCCGCCATCAAGTTTCATGGCTACGTAGTCCACTAGACTTGTGACTGCATCCTCTGTCGATTTGCCGTTACGGAAACCAAATTGATTCCTTGACAAGATACTCTTTTTCTCTAGATAATCCAACAGTCTCACATTTGCCAACCTTTCTAATATTTTTGCAACTGATGTCAGAAGAGAGATAGGTCGATAGTTCGACGCTACAGTTGGATCACCCTCTTTAAAGATTGGGCAAACATTGGCTATCTTCATATGAAACGGGACACTTTCCGTTAAAAGACTTAGATTGCAAATGAACGTAATAGGCGCCATCAAATACTTTTGGCCCAGCTTGAGCACTCTATTTGAAATACCGTCCCAACCAGGGGCTGAATCTGTTTGTAAGCTGGAGATTATAGCAGACACTTCCATCTCATTAGTAGGTTTCATAAAGAATGACTCAGCAAAAGATACCGGATAGTGCTCTGCCATTCTGGATAAATCTGATTCAGTTTTGTTAAATTTTTTTAAAGTATCATTGGCAAGTTTCTCTCCAACGTTAGCGAAATATTCATTAGCGATGTTTAGTGATGTATCCGGATCTTGGTGTATATTTAGTAATTTAGATGCGCCAGTTGATTTTTTATTTAAATTGCAAATGTTTCTTATTGCAGCCCAAACCTTATTGCCATCACCATTGGCTTTATCTAAAAGTTCTTGATTGTATGTATTCTTTAAATTTTGCATAGTATTATTACAGCAGTTCCTATACTCTTTGTATTTTAGATGTAGTATCGTATTGTTTTTAATAACAGGTTTTCTGGTTTCCATATGAAGCGAGTCTCTTTTTCGAATACATTTTAAGAGGTTATGAGTCATCCATGGTTTCCTTATTTCTTTAGAATTCTTGATAGTGACTTCTTGTGAACATTTTTCTATTCTTTCAGCTAGTTTTGTTGTGAATTCTTCCGTGGCGTTAGTGACATTGTCATGCGTATACAATGAGCTCCAATCTATATTAGCCAACTCCTTTGCCAGGGCGGAATAGTCAATTTTTATCTGATGTTTAAATGAGTTGCTGCTGGATGTAATATTTTTGTTAAAGTCCCTTATTGCAATTATGACTGTATCGTGGTCAGTCAAGCCCGACTCGCATATTACCACCGTAGCTTTTTTTTTTGTCCGAATCATAGCATGATCTAGACATGCACGGTCATGGGTTGGTAGATGGTGGCCAGGATAAAGTCCATAATATCCAGTAACTTCTAAATACTTGCTAGCGCGACTGTCAAGGCTATCAGCATTGATATCAATATTCATATCACCAGTGATGATAAGAGTAGGCCTATTACGTGATTGCAGCACATTCTCTAATGAGTCACAGAATTTGCCTATGTTATGGATAGAAGGAGATCTATATACAGCGCAAATTGTCACGTCTGCACCAACATCAATAAGCAAGCAATTAGCATCCTCAAAAGGGGGCTCCTCGACAGCTATCTTAAGGTCAGTTTTAGAGAGAATCGCTAGTCCATCATTTTGATTTAGGTAGCGATGGGAGTAGTAACAATCATAGCCATTGAGACTTATCATTGGGGTAGTTTCATTGATACGGCACTCGGTAAGAACCATAATATCCGGCAAAAAGTTTAATCTGGTCAAAAATACTGTAAAATCATCAAAGTTCTTCCGAATGCTTCGTATGTTTTGATTAACTATGGTAAGCTGTGTTTTCACATTGCCAAAAGAGCTTAGACAAAGTGCAGGGTCGTTAATTTTAATGCTAGTATAGATATCCGTGCTGTCAAGGTCTCTTAAGAGTTTAATTTGACTAGTCATTATTAAGGTTAAAAGATTGGGTGAGTCCAATGAAATATTCTACATGAAAAAAGTTTTTTTTTGATTGAGTCAATATGAAATTTATAATAACCGTATAATCACGAAATGTTAATAATGACTGTGATGTGTGAGTGTATGTTAACTGTGAAGTAGTAAACTTGCCATTGATACATATTTCAAGTTGAAATCTACAAAAAAACATGCTTGAGTAATGAAGTAGAAGAAACCTAATTAACAGAGTTATGATTTTTACGTATGAGTTGCAAGGTGTTTTCATTTTTGACATGTATGTACTTCGCACCTTCCTCTTTTCGAAGAAAAATCCGCCCATTAGCGATCCAGCAGAATTGGTATTTTTCAGACTGGGCAAAGTCTCTAGCAAGAAAATGCAGTCTCTTGGCTTTGCTGGTAAGATGATCGGAAAAGTAGATGGGTGTCGCAACGGTATCGAAATCTAGATGTGTAGTATTCAACTGAGAAGTTTTATTTTCATTATTGTAGCGTTTAGTGTATTTAAGAAACTTGTCCTTCAGAAAAACATTTAAAAACTCGACGACGATCGTTGAAGTAGTACCTCTTTAGATGGAAGACGGTAGACATCTTTGATTTCAGTTGAAGCGTCATGCAGATTCAAAGTCTTCAGAAGACACGCAACTCAAAATATTTAATTCAAAATATTTAATTTATTCTCTTTCTTCTTCTTCGGAACTCCTCTGATCTCCACAGAAGTTTTTCGAATAATTCTGTCCAGTGTTTCCTTTTTTTCTTCTAAATCTATTATTTATCTCCAGATTGTCAATTTTCTTTTCAAAGTCTTGTATCTGGGTTGAGATAAATGCCAGTGATTTCTCAATTTCATTACTGGTTGATTTAATTTCACAGTTTTGCTCTTTGATGTCCGACAGCTTTTTTTCAACATTTCGTAATCTCCCCAATAGTAATAAGTGTATTAGTAAGTACCTGTAGAATCTCTTCCCTTAAATGTACAAACACATCCGGTTCCGGATCATCCTGTAGACGCAATCTTTTAACATTAGCCCTCTTGGATACATTCAAATTCGAATCAGAAGCTGAAAGAATTTTAGGAGGCGTGCGTTCCATTCTTAATCACAATGAGTAAATAAAAATAAAGAAATTAAACTCACAGGTCAGCCGAGTGTTTGACTTAGCTAGCTAGCAATAGTCTTGAGTGATATTTAATACAATCGTAGAAACAAATCGAAGTAGTTATTGTACTCCGCGTAGGCGCGTAGCACAGCGGCGATGTAAACGGTGATCGCTTAGTGGGGGTGGCGCGGAGTAAGCGTGACAACAATTATCACGGAACTTCTCTCTTCCGCACGTCGTGCGGGCGGCAGGGGGAGCACCGACAAGCTGCGCTTGAGCGTACGTGACAATAAAAGCTAATGTTATTAGAAATAAGCACTACTGTCGAATGATGTCAGTGAATACAATTGCGGAGCAAATTACACGTCCGTCCTCGATGCAGTCTCGGACGAAAGAGGCTTGTGTCTTTTTAGCTATCGAAATTGTGAATTCTCTTTCAGAAAGGAGAACGAATAAACTTCTAAATTCTACTCTAGTTTCTCAGCATGAAAACACATTCACTAAAAGAATAAAAGATCTTCCCAGAAATATCTAACAAATACTAAGTATTTAAGGTAAATAATATCTTGGCAATCTCCAAGGAATTGCTCTCATTCTATAGGCCGGAATTAACAAGGTTATATCTTGAAGCCAAATGTAGCCTGATTGCCAGGTTATATTAAAACGTGAGTGAGAACAGGACATATATTTCTACAGACTTATTTTATGTATATTACCTATACATTTATATCAGGGCTTTCATAATGACTAAGCAATCTCTTTTCTAGAAATAAGTACTAGTTTTACTAATACTAAAATGAAAGAAATACACGTAAGTACTTTTTGATTGTCCTCTCAATGGTCATATGGGATATCGCTGCTACTCGTTTTACTGAAAACGGAGTAGTACTCAAAGCATTAAAAAAAATCAAAAAATTCTTTAACTCTACTTGCACAAAGGGAGTATAAAACTTTAGTTTACGATAAAACGTCTTGTATGCACTAATTGATGCGGGCGTGCCAATTAGTTCCCCAGTTATTGTTTACTTTGAAAGTTTCATTAAAGTTATAGATCTTTTTTCAAGTTCTTTGCGCGGTAGGCAGAAATAACAGAGTGTCCATGGATACGATTCTTAAACAAGTACCTCGATTCTTCGACTTTCATAATTCTTGCCATACATTCAGTTTTATGGCTCTCTAATTTAGTCCTGGTAAGCGTATCGTGTCTCTCTACATCCTTCCGCTTTTGTATCATTCTGCTTAGTCACTTCTGCATGACCCATTATTTCAATAAACCATTTGGCTATTTTTCTTTTATGGGATAGGAAGGCAAACGAGCAAGTGGGTCACCTGATGGTAAGTAACTTCTCACCGCCCATGTACACCGTGGCGCGTTGCCATCCTTTAAGAGAGTAGGAGGAAAAGGAGAGGGGAAAGGCGATCGGGCCTCTGATATTCTGAGAGGTCGTGGTATTTCACCGATCAAGCTATTCATGCAGCAAACTGCATAGGTCTACCACTTTTTTATCTGCACATCTTTTAGTACATAGACATACACAAGAATTTATCAGTAATCGATATTTATAACCCTGTAAAGAATTCCGAAAAGCTCGTGGTGTGAGCCAGGATTAGACCAACTTCTATAATCAGAAGGGGATCCTCCACCACTAGACTACTACCAAGACTAATGTGGGTGCAGTGGATGCCGAACAAATATACATGCCAACAATTACAAACATTCAAAAAACGTAACCCTCATTGCAGAGCAGCCGGGTAAAAGGTTAACAAACACTAGTCGAGTGTAGTAAAGCTTTCTTAATAATTACATGAAGGCTAATGTTTCAACGTGCAAGCCATTAGAGAAGTGAACCGCAAATGGGCTCCGCTCCGCTCTAAGTATAGGTACTCCACATTGAAAGGCTCCTTGTGCCAACTGATATATTTAGGGGAGATATATCTCCTTCTCACTCTTACTCAACTTTATTGTTTTACTTTAAACTGATTACTATAGTTTACTGGTTATTTCGGTATACGTAGCAGAAATAAAAACCATTTTATATTCTATATCTGGAGTGCCGGGAAGAATTTTGCCCAAAAAATAAACGTGTATATAACATAACATAACTGCACGCGGGTTTCGTTACGTCACGTTAAGCCTCGTCTCGTCGTTATGTTTAGATCCCAAATGGAATAGGCGGCGAAATTATTGCCATATCTGACACATAGTTTTTAGTCCGCGATAATTAATTACGAAAAGTTATTGGTGTGATTGTATTCGATTCCGTTACCTCTGGATGCAGAAGCGGGGTGCTCGACTACTGGACCACCGAGACTAATCTACAAAATTTACAAAAACGTGTACATATTTACAAAATTTGGACGAAGAAGAAAGAAGAAGAAGACAGTGAATACCATGAGACGACTGTCGTAACTATCATCCAACTCTAGTGTTTCATGATGTCTTGAAAAGGCTTTTCTAAAGTAACAAAGCATAATGGATGGTATCCACTTCTTAAATTCAATGCCCGAATGAACTTCAAACTCTTCAAAATCTTTCGGTGATTGAACAGACAAACAGACTTATTTTGGTAGCTACAATATTATTTGAAATACTTATTAATAAACTATAATCCGTACTTCAAACGTCTAAAGATACTTTACGTTCTTCTTTACATCAAAGAGTTATCTTCAAAACGCCACTCATTTCTGTTAAGAGTGGAACAAAACAACAAAACGATACTCACTTTTCTTGTCCATAAAATTACAATTATGAAGAATTCAGTCCAGTGGGAGTCGGCATCTCAAATCGTGGGTTCAGTACTTATAAGTTCACGTTAATTACAAATAGAAATCGAAGTTCAAGTAGGTATTATCTTATATCTATACTTATATTATAAAGCGGAAGAGTTTGTTTGTTTGTTTGAACGCGCTAATCTCAGAAACCACCGGTCCGATTTTAAAAATTCTTTCACTGTTGTATAGTCCATTTATCGAGGAAAGCTTTAGGCTATATTATATTTTCAAATAAATTAGGGATCCTTACTATAAGTTCAATAATGTAACCCAAGGTGTAAGACTATTGATTATAGAACAAAACAATGTACTACACTTTCACAGAACATATAATTGTCGACAGAAAAGTCCGCGACGCTATATGTCTAACTATTGTAGTTATCGCACAATAAGTGTTTTTTGAATTCTTAAAAATAATTATAATTAGGTAGTTTTAAAAGTTCTTTATTTTGTACCTTGGTATTAACTCTACTCAAAATAAATTACTTCAATATAAAGATAGATTCAATACCTTTCTAGAACTTTTTCAATGATTCAATTCGGACATTTAATTTAAAAGATATCGCAAAATACAAAATGTAAGTATTCGTTTCTTAGGCAAATATTCCGCACATAATATATATAAGATCGGGAGTCCCGCCCGACTCGGTCATGAGCGCCGCTCATAGCTGGCAGGTAATTTTTTTTTAAATTTTCTGACACATTTTTTTTTGTTTCTTTTTGTCCTAATGAGTTTGTAGTATTTAATCGTCTGTTGGGGTATATATTTTTTTTATTTTGTAATAATTAATAGGTGATGTGAACATGTGTGACCCCGTGTCCATTTAGACACATAGATTAGAATTTGATCTATTTAAGAGTATACTAAACGGGAAATAACGCGACACGTTTAGGTAAACAAAATACTTACTTTTATTATTAGCTTGACGTTTCGGCCTGGTTGCACTGGCCGTAGTCACAAGCAGACAGATAATTTGTTTACCTAAATGTGTCGCGTTATTTTCCGTTCAATAAATTTATGTTATTTGCAACGCGAATATTAAAATATTTAAAAATATTTTCATACTTAAGAAACCAAAGTCATGGGTCAAAGCTAGAGTTAGTTTACAGTTAGTTCTTCACGCAGATATTATAATATTATCTATAATTCTTTACAATATTGCAACTTCATATAAATGGACGAAGCGCAAGATATGCCTTCGCATCTTGATCTTGGCGTCTTTTGCTAAAATACTACTCTGTGTAAAAAGTATCGGGAATATGTCAATAAAGAGACCCGCGTAAAAGAGGTCGTTCTAATTTTTTTACTGCATGTTGGTAGCACTGTACTGATTTAGCGCGCAAAATTTGAACGGGATCTGTCATTTAATTTGTTTTAAACTAAACTTTTTGTTGGTCATAGTTTTGAGTCCTCGGCGATTTTTACAATGGAAAATATTGTTGAACAAAGAGTGTGCCCTAAATTTTGTGTCTCGAATGATATTTCATGTGGTGAATCACTAAAAATGTTGCGAAATACCTACGGCGAATCACGTATATAGAAAACAAGGGCTTATGAATGGTATAAGGCTTTTAAAGAAGGCCGAGAAGTAGTAGTAGACTTGCCTTGTTCTGGTAGACCTTCAACCGCTACTACCAAAGAAAACATCGACAGAATCAAGAAGCTAGTGCTCAAAAATCGACGTATGAGTCTGAGAGAGTTGGCTAGTGAGGTGAACATATCTTTTAAGTCCGTCCACAATATTCTCATTGACATTTTAGGCATGAAACGCGTCGCCGCTCGACTAGTTCCAAAAGAGCTCAATTTTGTTCAAAAATGGCAGCGAAAGCATGTCGCTGAAGACATGGTTTCCCGAGCTTCTACGGATCCGACCTTTATGAAACGTATAATAACTGGCGACGAGACATGGGTTTATGAGTATGACATGCAAACAAGCCAACAGTCTTCAGAATGGCGTCTCGAAAACGAGCCGAAACCCAAAAAACCGCGGCAAAGTCGCACCAAAATCAAGGTGATGCTGACAGTTTTTTTGACTACCGTGGTGTGGTTCACTCCGAATTCCTTCCAGAGGGAGAAACAGTGAATAAAGAATATTATTTAGGCGTCATGAAGCGTTTGCGTGAGAGTATCCGCCGAAAACGTCCAGATTTGTGGCGACACAACTCATGGATGCTGCACCATGATAATGCACCATCACACACAGCCATTATAGTGAAAGAGTTTTTAGCGAAAAATTCAACAAACGTTCTCGACCAAGCACCCTATTCACCTGATATGGCTCCGTCTGACTTTTTTTTATTTCCCAAGTTAAAATTACCACTTCGAGGAAAACGTTTTGAGTCAATAGAAGCCATAAAAGAAAATTCGCTGAATGAGCTAAAGGCCATACCGCAAATAGCCTATGAAAAATGTATGGAAGACTGGGTGAAGCGGTGGAGATGTTGTATTGCAAGCGATGGGGCCTACTTTGAAGGCGATAAAATAAATTTAGATGAATAATTTGTATTTTTTGTTTTATTGACAAATTCCCGATACTTAGTACACAGAAGGTATAAAGAATTTGCGGGGTTTTTTACACGTCTGCATACCACATAGAGTTGCCCATCTATATTTACATTTTTAATATAGTGATCTCTTTTAAAATTTAGTGAATTTATTTTGATCAGATTAATACCAAGGTGCCAAATCGACATCATCTATATCTATGTATATAATAAAACTAAGTCGATAAAATGTGCGTGCCGATAAAACTTAATAAGGAGTCCCGACACGATAAAGGGACTTATGTGGTGTGATAGCCCTTTATCCCTCCTCGAACAAGAAAGTTCCCGTTTTAATCTAAAGGGCATGTTTTTAAAGATATAAGGGACTTTCCGACCCTTCAACTTGGAAATTAAGTCCAGTGGCGCCATCTGTTATCGAATATTTGAACTTCGTTCAAGACAACTATGGAGACTATACACTCCAATAGTCATAGTGTATAGTCTCCATAGTTGTGAGCCATTGCAGCATGTGTAGTAGTGGCGCGAAATTTAAAATTCCAATTTCAATAAAATCTTAAATTTCATTTGTTACTATAATAAAGTTGTTAAATTTTGTGTATTTATACGTCATTATTTAACGTATATTTTGGAGTTAAAGCGACATAATTTTAGTTATCCAAATTAGTTCTCAAAATATTTAAAAATTTAGGTTTTTAAATTTCACGCCTTTACTACATACGCTACCGCTACAGAAGCTAGAAAGTTCCCGTTTTAATCTAAAGGGCGTGTTTCTAAAGATATAAGGGACTTTCCAACCCTACAACTTGGAAGTTAAGTATAGTGGCGCCATCTGTTATCGAATATTTGAACTTCATTCAGGACAACGATTGTTTGGGTTGCATTTCCAAAAGCGTTGCGAGCAATTGTAGCATGTGTAGTAGTGGCGCGAAATTTAAAATTCCAATTTCAATAAAGTCTTAAATTTAATTTGTTGCTATAATAAAGTTATTAAATTTTGTGTATTTATACGTCATTAGCTAACTTATATTTTGGAGTTAAAGCGACATAATTTTAGTTATCCAAATTAGTTCTCAAAACATTAAAAAATTTAGGTTTTTAAATTTCGCGCTTTTACTACAAATGCTACCGCTATAGAACCTTTTATTATGGCGGACGATAATGACCAGAATACTCTAGAAGGTGTGAGAGAGAAAATATTTTCAAATTTTCTCGAATATTCTAGAGCCTAGCTCTCTGAATATATAAGAGCCCGGTGTCGCTCACCAGAGTTAGTTTAATTTGAACAGCGAAACGAGCGATTTCAAAACGAAAAGAAGAGAAGTTATCTGTGAGCCTTTATTTAGAAGTATCACGTGTGAGTATTTTTAATAGTGTGTTTAATTAACTCTCGATTTTGAAACGAAATAGAAAAAAGTTATTTGTGGGTTTTTATCGTGAAATTTCAAATGTGAGTATTTTTAATAGTGTTTAATTAATTCTAATGGTTTTTTTTCTTTAAATTGTAATTTTCTTAACCTTCAAAAAGTCGCGCGGCGTCGAATTGATGCCTTCTATATACTTTTGGCCGTAAACAAAATATCGCTCGACCGCTTGAAGGTTAAATATATATTTTTTTTGTCTCAACATACCCCACGTTTCCGTTACAAAATAATTATCTATAAAATGTTTATTTAATTTATATTTTATAGAATACAATGCCCAGACGTAAGAGAGGAGGAGATTTGGCCAGTTCTGCAGCGAAACGGCGGAAACAAAAAGAATCTCGAAGAAATGAAACGGAAGAAGAGCACGAAGCACGTTTACAGAATCAACGGACCAGAATGAGTAACCTGAGAAGCAGAAGAAGCGAAGAAAGAACAGCAAATAAAAGTACTGAAGAGTCGAGAATTTTAAAAGATAATCTAACAAAGGAAGCATTCCACTACGAACCGACGAAAAAATATTACAATCATAAATACGTTGTTATTGGAAAAATGAATAACGTTTGCCAGTTTTGCCACGCAAAAAAATTCAGTAAAGAAACACCAGGTCTCTGTTGCATGAATGGAAAAATTCGATTACCACCAATTGAAGCACCTCCGCAGGAATTTCTGCATTACATGCTCGGGGAAACACTAGAATCAAAACACTTTCTTCAAAATATAAGATCATATAACTCCTGCTTTCAAATGACTTCTTTCGGTGCTACTTCGACTAACACTAATAGAAATGAATTTGAATATGTATTTTCAATTGAAGGGCAAATTTATCACAAAATAGGATCGTTACTGCCAATGCCTAACGAAGACCATAAATTTCTACAAGTATATTTCATCGGAAATGAAGAACAAGAAATTGATCAACGATGCACAAATTTTAATGGACTGAGACGCGAAATAATCCAAGATGTACAGAGGATCTTACACAAGTATAATCAACTGATTTATTTATTCAAAACAACATTAGACCGCATAATTTCTGATGACTATAAAATTGTAATTCGAGCCGATAAAAGACCACGTGGAGAACACGAACGCAGATTTAATGCACCTCAGGTAGATGAAGTCGCCATTGTAGTTGTGGATAATGAAAATACAAGCCGTGACATAATTGTACATCGAAGAAGAAAAGGACTACAACGCATTGTAGAGACACACCGTTCATATGATGCTCTTCAATATCCGTTAATATTTCTGCACGGAGAGGACGGATACCATTTCAATATAAAACAAATTCATCCTGAAACAGGCATAGAAACAAACAAAAAAGTCACTTCTAAGGAGTTCTATGCTTACCGCTTAATGATCAGAGACAATGAAACATATAATCACATACTCAACACTCGCCGTTTATTCCAACAATTTCTGGTAGATATGTACGCAAAAATAGAAGCAGAACGGATGCTTTACATAAGATTGAATCAGAAAAAACTACGCACAGAAGAATACATCCACCTTCGAGACGCGATCATGAATGACGGCAATATTGACGATATTGGAACAATGGTAATCTTACCCTCATCATACATAGAGGAAGTCCAAGACATATGCACGAATATACACAAGATGCCATGACCTACGTAAGAAAATATGGACGACCTGATCTCTTTATAACATTTACATGCAATTCATCATGGCCAGAGATCAAAGAACAACTAAAATAAGGACAAACCTCCATAGATCGACACGATATAATAGCCCGAGTTTTTCGACAAAAACAAATACGATTTATAGAAGTCATCACAAAATATCACATCTTTGGAACTGTTATTTCCTGGATGTGTACAATTGAGTGACAAAAACGAGGATTACCTCACTCACACAATCTCATATGGCTACACGATAAAATTTATCCCACGGATATCGACAAAATCATCCGAGCTGAATTTCCTGATCCACAAAAAGATCCGGAGCTTTACAACATAGTAGTGAAAAACATGATTCACGGACCATGTGGATCATTAAATTTCAATGCGCCATGCATGAGTGATGGAAAATGTACGAAAAAATATCCAAAACCGTACTTGGACGATACCAAAACTGAAGATGACGGCTATCCCAAATATAGAAGACGATCACCGAAAAACGGTGGCTTCACAGCAAAAATACGAATACAAGGCAGAGACGAACTGGAAATAGATAATCAATGGGTAGTACCGTATAATCCACTACTTTCCAAAATGTTCCAAGCACATATAAACGTTGAATACTGCAATTCAGTAAAATCTATTAAATATATATGTAAGTACGTAAACAAAGGTAGTGATATGGCAGTATTTCAAATAGTCCAAAATAGCGAACAAAATAACAGAAATGATGAGATCCTCATGTACCAAATGGGAAGATACATCAACAGTAACGAAGCAGCGTGGAGGATTTTTAGTTTTCCCATACATGAACGCGAACCAGCTGTGCAACATCTAGCAGTACATTTGGAGAATGGACAGAGAGTTTACTTCACAAAAGACTCGGCTAGAAAAATTGCAAGCGAACCACCTCAGAACACAACATTAACAGCTTTCTTCCAACTGTGTCAAACAGATCCATTCGCCAGAAAGTTATTGTATGTCGACGTCCCTATTTATTATACGTGGGACAAAACAAGGAAAATTTTTCATCGTCGGAAACAAGGAATGCCAGAGGAGGGTCATCCAGAAATCATAAAAACTAACGCAATAGGTCGAGTATTCACTGTACATCCAAACAATGCCGAATGTTTTTATCTCCGGATGTTGTTACACGAAATACGGGGACCAACAAGTTTTACAGATCTCAGGACCGTTAATGGCTACCTATGCCAGACTTACAGAGAAGCATGTCAACGCTTAGGATTATTGGAAAACGACAACCACTGGGAATTAACACTACAAGAAGCCACACTCACAGCTTCAGCTGAACAAATTCGAGAGTTATTCGCTATAATATTAACAACATGTAACCCATCAAACCCAAAACAGCTATGGGACTCTTTCAAAAGGAGTATGAGTGATGATATATTGTACCAAGTCCGACAAGCTAATCCTGAACCGACTATAGAATTCAATGACGAGATCTTCAATGAAACACTCATTCGCTTAGAAGATAAATGTTTAGCAATAAATAATCAGGCCTTAGTAGAACTTGGAATGCCAGCACCACAAAGAAATGCTTTTAGTGTGCTAAACTACGAAATTATGAAGGAAAAAAGTTACAACATCAATGAACTACTTGAATACATTGCTCACAACAAACCACTTCTCAATGACAATCAAAAAAAAGTTTACGACGTTATAATGAGCCGGATAAATAACAATATTGGTGGAATTATTTACTTGGACGCACCAGGAGGCACTGGTAAAACGTTTCTCATAAATCTAATACTGGCGGAAATACGTGCTAAAAAACTCATCGCACTGGCACTAGCATCATCTGGCATTGCAGCCAGACCATTGAATATAGCCGAACAACAATTCCCGGTATGTAAAATTTCAGGAAAATCTGGACGTGGTCAAATTTTAAAACGAGCTAAAATTATCATCTGGGATGAATGCACCATGGCCCATAAAAAATTTATAGAAGCCATGGACAGAACATTACAAGAATTGCGAAAAAACTCTGAAATAATGGGAGGAGCTCTACTCATACTCTCAGGAGATTTTCGACAAACACTTCCAGTTATTCCCAAGTCAACATCAGCAGACGAGATCAATGCATTCTTGAAAAAATCACATCTCTGGCCACAAGTACAAATACTGCAATTAACAAAAAACATGAGAGTTGAATTATCAAGAGATGAAACAACAGCACAATTTGCTAAAATACTTTTACAAATCGGCGAAGGTACATATCCTACTGACCAAACGACCGGCCTCATTGAACTTAATAGTGATTTCTGTAATATAGCCACTACTGAAGACGAACTAATCGACAAAATTTATCCAAATATTATTCAGAACTATACTAATGCGGAGTGGTTATTTCAAAGAGCAATTTTGGCCACTAAAAATAATATTGTTGACGATATCACTTTTAATATTCTAAAGAAAATACCTGGTGAAGAGAAAATATATAAATCGATCGACACGATGGTATCCATTGAAGAAAGTGTCAACTTCCCCACTGAATTTCTAAACTCTTTACAAGTACCAGGAATGCCATTACACTGCCTTCGTCTGAAAATTGGAACTCCAATCATACTACTCAGAAATCTCAACTCCCCAAAATTATGTAATGGAACTAGAATGATCGTAAAACAGCTATCGAATAATATCATTGAAGCTGAACTTATTTCTGGAAAGACCAAAGGACAGACAGTATTTATACCTAGAATACCTCTGATCTCTTCGGAATTGCCATTTCAATTTAAAAGACTGCAGTTTCCAATAAAATTAGCCTTTAGTTTTACAATTAACAAAGCGCAAGGACAAACTTTAAAATATTGTGGCATTAACCTCAAAGAATCCTGCTTCTCTCACGGTCAGCTATATGTAGCTTGCTCAAGAGTAGGAAATCCAAAAAATTTATGTATATATACTCCGGACAATAAAATGAAAAATGTTGTTTATAAACAAGTATTGTAAATAATGAGAAAATGTTTTCAATAAACTTTTTTTTTACTTTTTATGTCATAGTTTATTTTTTTATTTCGACTCTACCACGTCATCTCATATCAACTCCCGGGCGAAGCCGGGTTTTTTAGCTAGTTTAAATTATAAAAAAAAAAAACACTCACTGTGAGTTAGCCATACTGGTAAGAACATGTGGTGACCAGGTTTTTTTTAAATCGACGACAATGACCAATTAAAAAAAAGGTTCAAGTAGTATTAAAAAAAAACTATAGGTAGAAAAAAAACTTCTGACATTGTCCCTGGTATTGCTATTGATTGAAGTTGATAATATTTTTTTATGGGATAGGAGGGCAAAGGAGCAAGCGTTGAGTTGATGGTAAGCAACCTGCGCCGCCCATGGACACCGGCAACACTTGTAGTGTTCCTCTGCGTTACACACCTTTAAGGGAGAAGGATGGGGAAGGGAGGTGGACCTCCGGGTACCTCTCTCACCGAACGAAACGCGGCATGAGCCACTTTACGTCGATCTTCTGTGAGCTGGTGGTATTTCACCGGTTGAGCCGTTAAAATAATAAGCAGTTCGCTGCATGAATGGGCATGCAGCGAACTGCTTATTATTTTAACTGCTATTATTTTCCTCATATCTAGGTTGTTAGTCGCTAATATCAACAGCTAAGCAAGTAAGGTGTGTTATAATCGTGCCTTATGGCGCTTTGTACTCTCTACCTACCCCGCAAGGGATCTGGCGTGAAGTTATGTATGTATGTATCAGGAACTTGAATTAAAAAAATATATAATTGTTAGATAGTCCATTTATGAGGAAAGCTTTGGGGTATTAATATTATCGCGGCAATAATCTTTTTAGTGGAAAATGTATAAAATATGGCGGTACGAAGTTCACGCGGTCTGCTAGTTTATGTAATATGCAACGCGGAAGCCTAAAAGTTTTATTTAAGAGTAATTCCTTAAATGTGATCTAATATAAATAAATAGACGAAGTGCAAGATATGCCCACGCACCTCGATCTTGGCGTATTTTGCTAAAATATAAAGACTTTGCGGTCTTGTTACATGTCAGCATACTACATAGAGTTGCCCATCTATATTTACATTTTTAATATCGTGATCTCTTTTAACGTAGTGAATTTATTTTGATAAGAGTAATACCAAGATGAAAAATCGACATCATTTAAATTTAAAAAAAAACACTCACTGTGAGTTAGCCATACTGGTTAAAACATGTGGTGACCCGGTTTTTTTTTGTAGAAAGACAATAACCACCATGGAAAATGTATAAAATATGGCGGTACGAAGTTCGCGCGGTCTGCTAGTTATAATAATATTGTTACTAACATAATAACAAATTGGGATATATATTCATGATATGATAGAAAATATAACATAACTTCACGCCTTTTCCTACCCGAAGGTGTAGACAGTGGCTGTTAATCCTCGTCTCGCCTATTTGTACAATATGTCTAGCTTTTCAAATATCTTCTATCATATAATATCAGTGGTGGTCCAATGGTCGACCACCCCACTTCGAAAGTGTTTCTGGAAGTATTTGTGAAAAATATCGATGACTGAAAACTTTGTGCCCGGTATGGCAATAGGTTCGCCACCTATTCCATTTGGGACGTAAACATAACGGCGAGACGAGGTTTAACAGCCGTTGCAACATATAATTTCTTCAAATATAATATATGACACAGAAATTGTTTTTAAACTCGTCGCTTAAAAATAAACCGCCGTAATTTTAGACAACCAAAATCCGTAAATGTTGTAAATCTCGTCCAAAGCAGTAACCTAATCTCTTACTGTTTGATTGATGATCAGATTATATTGCCAATACTGGTCATAAATCAATCACTAAACATGATTTAAGTTGGATCAGGGATTATGTTTTATCGGGCTGTTATTGTTTTACACTTGATTACTGACGCAAAAAGTTGCACGGAAATCCAGTCGTTGAGTTTGAAGGACGCAATTGAATATTCAGGCGGTCCTTTGGAAAACTATGTATAGTATTTCTTATATCTTTTTCCCTCGAAGTGATATATTTGATAGGATCAAATGGTATAACGTGTCAGTTGATATGAAGGCATAAAAGTTCAGGCCAGCCTTATGACTTGTATACCAAAGAATGAGTGATCTGATTATTCAGATGCTAAGTTCCTTGCTTCTCAAATAAAAGTGATACTAAAATTGAAGCGAATTGGATATGTCAGGAGGAAAATTGCATAAAAAATGCGGTTTTTATTCACTTACTATGTTACATATATTTTATTTTTGAATCCCATGGAAATTAAAAAGTTGCCCGATATTATATATGACTTAGTTATTGGACGACTTTCAACCAATTTCTCCGAAGCTTGGATGATAAAAATAAAGAAAAAACTTAGCCGTGGCTTCGTAGGTACACAAATCTCAGCCAAAAGATTTTTCATGCTCAAGAGTATATTTGTTTTAAAAATGTTACTTTTTTCTTTATGCCTGAAACGTCTTTTACTCAAATGTAATCTTTGATTACATTTTCTTAATTGTAATCTTGTAATCTTTGATTACATTTTCTTACAGACAAATCGAGTAGTTTAAGAAACAAGAAAAACAGTTTGATAACACATTGATGTAGATACCAACTTATTGAACTATTTATTTTACACGTGAAGATAGGTTATTCTATATGTATAAAATGCTTTTTACCGTATTATAAATCTGTCAACTCTAAGTCACCATCTTTCGCACTAAATGTGTCGACTCGACCCGTAAAAGTTCGCGAAGTCCTTATCCTTTACAGTATTTCTAATATAAAGCATCCATGGGCGAGGGTAAACCTGATTGGTGGCGTGGCGATACCGGCCGTGGCGACGCATCGCCACGCTATCCCTATATATATATCTACTTTACATATCCTATTAGTAAAATCGTGTGGGTGTTTATCTAAAAACGTTACTTTAATACCGGAAAATATTGAAACTATCGATAAAACCTTAATTTGGAAGCGAGCAAGGCGAGAAGTTCATAACACTAAAAGCGGACGTTAAGGATGAAATTAAGGAGAGGATGAATTATGAATTAAGATATAATGTTTCAAATAAAAAACACTTTTGTAATATTTCATTCTTTTTAATTTTTTCAATATCTAAATCGGTAAACCGATTCATAGCGATAGATTAATTAAAAAACAAAACAATAATTAATCTGTCTGATGTCATTCGACACATTTTGGAGTTTTGGCGGGACTGTGGAAGAGACATGTCAGTTATTTGCATTATTTTCTCAGATTTGTGTTTCAATGGATATTATTGAATAAAATTCGTGGCGTTTTATTAAATAAGTGTTCGTATATGAGTGCAAATGTGGGAGATGGTGTAGGTATCGTGTTTAGTGTGTTCTTCTACATTCTCGTCAGGACTCCCTCGGAACATCATGCATAAAGTGCCACGACTTGATGGATGATTAGGTTAGGTTAGGTTAAGCTTTAGGGTTAGGCTAGGTTAGGTTAAGATTAGTTTAGGTTAAGAATGATGCTGTTAAATATAAAATAAGACTCGACTTAAAGGTCCTAGAAACCAGGTCGTTAAATTATATAAAATAAACATTTTGACAGTACATCGTCCGCCATGTTTATTTTCTTATAATGTCAGCTGTTCAGGTTACAATAAGAGAAAATAAACATGGCGGCCTTGGCAGACAAATATTGTTTGTATAAACAAAAAGAACTGAATTATGTATTATAATTATTAGACTGACAGGCCTCATTAGAGATTCTAAAAGTCATGTCGTCACTAATTTTGTTAAGATATGCAAAACTGTGAATAAATATTAATGACACCATAATAATATTCGTAATGTATATAAGTAATGTATATAAGTAGTACTTAGTATATTTAGTTATTTAACTATGTATGTATGTATGTATATTATAAGCTTTTATTTAATTTGCACTGTATGTAGGTATATATGTATGTATGTAAGTATGTATGTTCGTTGGAATCTTGTAACTCAATTTTGAAGTGGATATCTTCAACCGATTGAGCTGAAATTTTGTATACACGTTTACTTTGGATGACAATGCATGATATGATGTGTGACATCACATCATTCTATATCCAATATGGCGGACGACCCAAGATGGCGAAATGGATATTTTTAATGCATTTCTGCAATATGGGTATCAAATGAAAGGGCTTATTGAGTGTAACTCAAAATATTAGGTCGGGGAAAAAGTCTTTTCGCATAACGTAGGTATAAACTTATTATAAAATTTCTTTGACTGTACTATTTGTGTCTGGCTGGTTTTGGTAACATTAAAAAGGTTACATTATAAAGAAAAGAAAAAAATAAAAAAAAGTTGTTTCCCGCTATTTTTCATTTGTTTTTCTCTCCGTAAAAATGAGTGAATCTAATGAAGAAATTCGATACATTTTAAAATTTTATTATAAAAAAGGCAAAAATGCAACTCAAGCAGTGAAAAAAATTTGTGATGTTTATGGACCTGATGCAGTGTCAGTAAGAGTAGCACAAATTTGGTTCAAACGTTTTCAGTCCGGAAATTTTGATGTTAAAGATGCACCTCGCTCTGGTCGCCCTGTTACGAATAAAATGGACGCCATTTTTGAAAGAGTGGAGCAAGATCGGCATATTAGTAGTTACGATGTAGCTGAAGAACTGGGAATTGACCACAAAACAGTTTTGACCCATTTGAAGAAAGCTGGTTATACAAAAAAGCTCGATATTTGGGTGCCACACGAGCTCACTCAAAGAAACTTAATGAACCGTGTACTCATTTGCGATTCATTATTGAGACGTAATGAAACCGAGCCGTTTTTGAAGAGATTGATAACTGGCGATGAAAAGTGGATCACGTACGACAAGAACGTGCGAAAAAGGTCGTGGTCGAAAGTTGGCCAGGCTTCACAGACTGTGGCCAAACCTGGCCTAACACGAAATAAGGTGATGCTGTGTGTATGGTGGGATTGGAAGGGCATTGTTCATTATGAGCTTTTACCGTCCGGCAAAACCATCGATTCTGATCTTTACTGCCAGCAACTGATGAGATTAAAGGAAGCAGTCGAGAGAAAACGGCCGGAATTGATCAACAGGAAGGGTGTGGTCTTTCATCACGAAAACGCTAGACCACACACATCTTTAGCCACTCAGCAAAAATTAAGAGAGTTCGACTGGGAGGTCCTAGTGCATCCACCATATAGCCCTGACCTTGCGCCTTCAAATTTTCACCTGTTTCGGTCTCTTCAGAATTCTTTAGGTTCTGTAAGGTTGACCTCAAGAGAGGACTGCCAAAACTATTTGTCCCGTTTTTTTGATCAGAAGTCCCAAAGTTTCTACAGTAACGGGATAATGTCTCTGCCCACAAAATGGCAGAAAGTTATTCAACAAAACGGTACATATACATTGTAAATAAATGTAAATAAACTTTGAAAAAAATGTCTTGACTTTTCATAAAAAATACCAAAATACTTTTTCCCCAACCTATTATAATATGACGTCATTCTAAATCCAATATGGTGGAATATCCAAGATGAAGGAATATATATTTTAAACTTTCGTACAATATGGGTATCAAATGAAAGGGCTCATTGGGAGTAACTAAAAAAATGTGATGTCATTCTAAATCCAATATCATTGGCGTATCATCCAAGATAGAGCAACAGTTTTTTTAATGCATTTCTACAATATGGGCATCAAATGAAAGGGCTTGTTAATACCAGCTCGAAAAATAATGTGGCGGAATAAATATTTGCGTTTCTACAATATGGGTATCAAATGGCCCTTTCATTAGAGAGTTATATGAGAACTTCAAAAACTATGTCTCGGTGGTTCAGTAGACTAGCCCCCCGTTTCTGAATCAGGAAGTCTTGGGTTCGAAATTCGAGGCTTAACAGATGCTGCCTACACCTTCGGGTAGAAAAAGGAGTCGAGCTATGTTATATTATTAATTAATGTTATAAAAAAAATTTGAATGTGAATGCGGCTAGATATTAGTGGCCTGCTTGTTTGGGCGGTGTCAGTCAATCTATTGTTTACTATTCAGTCACTGATGCCAAATCACATCTATTCCATTTGAGACGTAAATATAGCGGTGAGTCGAGGCTTAACAGATGCGGGCTAGTCCTCCGGGTAGAAAAAGGAGTAGAGTTATGTTAAGTTATTAATTAATGTTATAAAAATTGAAGAGTTGAACTGTTCGAAATTAACCGGCAAACGACCTTGTAACAATGATGCTTTGAATGAGAAGAATAGACTGAGAAACTTACCCAGCGATAACTAAAAACTTGAAAATAATTTAAAAGAAAAAATCTTTTTTAAATGAAGCTTTTATTTAAACGCTCTAAAAAGAATAAAATAATTTTCACCTTAAACATTTTAACTATCAACTTATAACCTCATTATATACAACTTATTTGACAATAAAAGCTTGTCGCTATGTTTAATCCAAGCCTTCCCCCCTTCCCTTCCCATTCCAATTCCGACCCTTTCCATTTCCCATGGAAAAGGGCTGGCAACGCAACTGTAACACTATATGTGCATATATGTATATGTTATAAACCAAATAATACACTCGAGAGCAATGAATCCGGGTCACTTAAAGAATCCTAAAAATCTCGGAAACTAAAAATGCTAGGTTAATGCAATAAATTGTATTTAATAGACAATGTAATACTCCTTAAATGAAGGTATTAAAACTTCTTAGTTATTGTAAAGTTATAATCACAAAAAAATCAAATTTGAAAAAGGGCCACTTTCGAAGATGGAACTACGAAATTACAGCATTTGGTTTTGCTTTTGTTTGTAATCTGTCATTTATGTGGGTACATAAACCATGTTGATAGTGCTCTATATTCATTATTCAAGCTGAAATTATGTCGCTTACGCCTGAAGAATGCACCAGAATACTTACAATGCTGGAAACCGGCCGGAGTCAGCGCGATACAGCCAGGACTGTTGGTGTGTCGCTGTCAACAGTACAAAGAGTTCTCCGACGTTACGAAGAAACTGGTTCTAACCTACGCAGACCAGGAACGGGCAGAACCAGGTATACCACAGCACGAGAAGACCGATACTTGGTGAACACCATGCTTCGAAATCGCTTTCTCACAGGAACTGAACTCACCAATCAGTTTTGACGCCTCGGAGAAAGTAACCCAAGTGCATGGACAGTAAGACGTCGGCTTGCTGAATCTAACTTAAAACCCCTTAGACCTGCAAACGGCCCTAAACTGGAGCGTGGGCATCGTATTTCAAGACTAAGATATGCCCAGAGCCACGTAAATTGGAGTATTGAAGATTGGTCAAAAGTTATGTTCTCCGACGAATCAAAATTTATGCTCTACAAGCACGATGGAAGACACAGAGTGTATCGAAGACCAGGGGAAAGATTCAAGCAAGCATGCATCGAGGAAAAAGTAGCCTACGGTGGTGGGTCTGTACTTGTGTGGGCCGGAATTTCTTCTGAAAGTCGCACAGAGCTGGTGATCATAGAAAACGGCTCTTTAACTAGCGTAAGATATGTGGAAGAAATCCTCAATGATCACGTTGGTCCATTTATGGTCAATTTAGGTGAGGATGCTATATTTATGCATGACAATGCCCGACCTCATACAGGTAGGATTGTGAATGACTACCTTCAAGAGATGAACATTACTCGTATGGAGTGGCCAGCGCGCAGCCCGGATATCAACCCGATCGAGCATGCTTGGGACGAGCTAGGCAGATGCGTAAAACAACGAAACCCTCCCCCAATCACGCTTCGTGAGCTCAAAATTGCTCTCACAGAGGAATGGGAGAATATTCCCCAAAATCGTATAAGGAACTTGGTGTACAGCATGCCAAACCGCGTAAACGCAGTAATGGAAGCACGAGGAGGCAATACGAAGTATTAAAATTCAAGAAAATCGTAATAAAGTTCAAAAATTTCATGTTTCCTATTTTTGTTTTAAGGAGAGATCAGCAGATTTTTTCTTTATGTAATTTTGTGTTAATAAAATGTATGGTGACTCATATTTTTTTTACTTTCATTTAAGGAGTATTACATTGTCTATTAAATACAATTTATTGCATTAACCTATCATTTTTAGTTTCCGAGATTTTTAACATTCTTTAAGTGACCCGGATTCATTGCTCTCGAGTATATATTTGGATAATGAGATCCGTCACACTAATCATTAAATGTAGAAAAAATATTTCTAGATAGTTATGGATAGGCACTGATAGGGAATTAAACATAGCGACAAGCTTTTATTGTCAAATAAATTGTATATAATGAGGTTATAAGTTGATAGTTAAAATGTTTAAGGTGAAAATTATTTTATTCTTTTTAGAGCGTTTAAATAAAAGCTTCATTTAAAAAAGATTTTTTCTTTTAAATTATTCATATATTCTTAGTCTTATTTTTACCTTTATATGCGCACCTACAATTCTCCGTCTCGTTCACCACCCAAAGGTTGACTGGTAGAAAATGCCATGTGGCATCAAGTCCGCCTTTGTACATATAGTGCATTAAGCTTATAAATAAATAAATTAAATATAAATAACATGTTTTATTATGTGATAGTAGGGCAAACGAGCAGGCGTGTCACCTGATGATAAGCAACCACCGCCGCCCATGGACACCAGCAACACATATAGTGTTACTGGTGCGTTGCCGATCCTTAAGGGATAGGGGACAGGGAAAGATGGGGAATGGGGGTGGGCCTCCGGGTACCTCTCTCACCGAACGAAACGCAGCATGAGCCACTTTACGTCGATCTTCTGAGAGGTCGTGTTATTTCACCGGTTGAGCCGGCCCATTCATGCAGCGAACTGCTTGGCTCTACCACTGTTGTTTGTCCGCGATGGACGCCCAAACTACTTAACCGACATAATGAGAAAAAAAACGCCAAGTTTATTGACCAACTGAGACAATAAATGCTAAAAGATCAAATGAAGATCCAGTCAAATTTAGTGTTCCATGGTAACATTCATATCAAAGTCAAAACATTTCATGCAACTTTATACATTAAAAGCGTAGTCAAGTCACGGATTTTGTCTGAATTCATTAATCTCGCTCCATTTTTTTCACTAAACTTCGTGACTCAGATATCTAAGGGGATATTGTAAAATTTGCATGACCCAGTTCTTACTACTTAGTAACTCCATCGCTCATACTTAAAGAGTTAACTCTCAGAGATATCTTGACTAAGAAAATAAAAGAATTTTGTGCGTTTGCTACTCTTTCCCGCTCTTTGTTAAACTCAATCGATCGAATGAAATTTTGTATTCACATTGAGTACAGACTAGAATTTACAATAGCTTTCATATCGCTGCCATACATAGTTTTGCCAGAGTTAAAAACAAGTTTCATATTATAGACATATTATAATAGACAAAATGAATAAGTAGGCGGATTCTTTGTGTTTCATCATTTATTTTTTCGCAATCATATTTCTAAGCTGACAGTACCTTAATGAACTGTCATTGTGATTAATGAAATTCAAGCTTGATATTTGGTTGTATAAAATAACTTTTTCAGATTAGAAAATTCTCAAAATTAATGCACAAACATGTTTCGCACTTTTGCTAGAGAATTTTCTAGATCAGCTGGACTTCAAAAGTCTTTGAAAACACCCATTCCAGTATTCGGTATCGAGGGCAGGTATGTTTCTGCTCTATACAGCGCTGCATCACAAATGAATCAGCTTGATCAGGTTGAAACAAGCCTGAGCGCACTTCAAAAAGAGCTGGCGAAACCTACAATCAAAGACTTCATTGAGAACAGTATGATATCTCGTACAGCCAAATCTAAAATTCTAAAAGAGATAGCAAAATCTGCTGGAATGCCCGATGCTGCTGCGAATTTCCTAGAATTGGTGGCTGAAAATGGTAGATTAAAGTCATTGAGAAAAATTATCACAATGTTTCATGCAGTAATGGTGGCGCATAGGAATGAGGCTCTATGTGAGGTCATTACAGCTAAGCCTCTAGATAATGAAACGAAAAATGCTCTGATGGAGACCTTGAGAAAGTTTGTCAAAGATGGTAAAAAGATACAGTTAACTGAGAAAGTGGATGAATCCATAATTGGCGGCTTGATTGTTGGAGTTGAAGACAAGCACATCGATTTGAGTATCGCAAGGAAATTAGTGATTTACTCAGATATATTAAAAACTAGCACCTAGAGTGCTACCAAATTGTGATTATACCTAAATACTGTTGTTTTAGTGTATTTTGACGTGCATGTCCAGTTATAAAAATATTTTTACAAAAAATCCTTTTTATTGGTTTTTGTTGAACACAGATTATATTTTTTGTGGGGTAGGGGCAAACGACTTGTGACCAGATGTACCCTGATGGTAAGCAACGGATGCCGCCTGCTATAGATATAGTATTGCAGTTTCGTTTAAAATGGGATAGGAAGAGGTTGGAAGTGGTGTGGGAAGGGGAGAGGGAATGAGGTGGAGCTCCGAAATCCTCTCTCACAAAACGCGGCATAAGCCACTTTACGTCCATATTCTGAGAGGCGGTATTTCACCGGCTGAGCTAGCTCAATCATGCAGCGAACTGCGTGGCTCTAACACTTTTACATTATTTATTAAAACTTGCAACAAGAATAAATTGTTATTAAAGTTAAAAAAATAAAGTTAAAATAAGAAAAATAGATGCTAACATTAGACGAAAAACTAAATAGGTATTCTCCCCACAGGAAATACTGATACTCTTGACTTAAGTCTTTGCATCAGCAGCTGACAAAGTCGGTTTTCCTCGCGCTCGTTATATAACATTATCAAATTTGTCTATATTTCAAGATGTAACAACTATATTAATACACTAGTTATATAATATACTATAATTACTCAGTGGTAGAGCTTAGCAGTTCTCTGCATGAATACCATGATCTTTCAGAATATCGGCGTAAAGTGGCTCAAGCCATGTTTCGGTCGGTGACAGAGGTACCCGGAGGCCCACCCCCCTTACATGTCCTACTCCCTTAAAGCTCGGCAACGCAACTGTAACACTGTATGTGTTGCAGGTGTCCATGGGCGGCGCTGGTCACTTACCATCAGGTGACACGCCGGCTCGTTTTCCCACCTATCCCATAAAAAACTAGTTTTTGTCCATGGCTTCTTTTCAATACTTTGACGTCAGACTTCAATATAACAAATTATGGTCAATAAGTCTCAAAGACTCGTCTGTTGAAGGTTTATTGGCCATCATTTGTTTCTAATCTAAGTAATAATATAATACTAATACTGGTTAGCTAATAGTAAGCTAGCTACCTATTAGGCTACTCTTTGTATGGCGCCAAGAATCTATAACAGAATACCGCATCACATACAAGTTTATAAAATAAAACAATTTAAAAATATTGTATAAAGTGTATTGGTAGAGAAATGTTATTACTGTATAAATGATTTTGTTAATGACAATTTTTTTTTGTAATTGACATATTGCTTAGTTTATTGACATATATAGATTTTTTATTATTTTATTTGCAGACATTTTTCTAATAGCTATGACATTGTTTCATTATTATTATTTATTATCATTATTGACATGGTATGTATAATCATTTTAATATTTATTGTATCTATACTTATATTATAAAGCGGAAGAGTTTGTTTGTTTGTTTGTTTGAACGCGCTAATCTCAGAAACCACCGGTCCGATTTTAAAAATTCTTTCAGTGGTATATAGTCCATTTATGGAGGAAGGCTTTAGGCTATATCATATTTTCAAATTAATTAGGGATCCTTACTATAAGTCCAATAATGTAACCCAAGGTGTAAGAAAATAACTCGAAAATAATTCTTACATAGTGAACGCTGCAAAAACTATTCATTCTAGAACAAAACAATGTACTACACTTTTACAGAACATAAATTTGTCTATAAAAAAGTCCGCGACGCCATATGTCTAACTTATCTCACAATAAGTGTTTTTTGAATTTTTTAAAATAATTAAATTGATGTCGTTATAAAAATGCTTTATTTTGTACCTTGATATTAATTCTCCTTAAAATAAATTACTTCAATAAAAAGATAGATTCAATACCTATCTAGAACTTTTTGAATAATTTAATTCGGACATTTAATTCAAACGATATGGCAAAATACAAAATGTAAGTATTCATTTCATAGGGAAATATTTAGTTACACTACGGATGATGTATCCGACTCGGACAGCTCGGATCGCGACAGCTAGCAGGTAGATTTTTTTACGTTTGTTTCTTGCTAAAAGGTATAGGTGGTCCAGTTGTCGAGAACCCCACTTCTGAATAAAGTAGTCGCGGGTTCGAATTCTGGCTCACACCAATGACTTTTTGAAATTGTTTTCGGAAGTTATGTGTATTTAGATATCGATGACTATAAAATTTGTGCCTGGTATGGCAATAAGTTCGCCACCTATTCCATTTGGGATGGAAACATAGTGGCAAAACGAGGTTTAGCAGCCGCTGCCTACACTTTCGAGTAGAAAAGGCGTGAAGTTATGTTGTGTTGTTGTTTCTCTCTTTGTCATCATATCATTCAATACTTTAATTAGAATTTAAAATTGTATTTAATTGTATTTTGTGGTATTTTTATTTATAAAAGTTACTAGCTTTTACCCGCGGCTTCGCTCGCATTAAATCCATTAAATAGGTAACAAAGATCATTACTATAGAAGTTAATCAATATGATAACTCTGTTTTATTGCTTAGCTGGAATATAATTTTTTTAAATTACTACATACTACTACAATGACGTTTAAAAAACTAACATTTTTTTAAGGTAAAATATATTTTTCTGTAACAAAAATAAATAATTTTGGACTGTAACAATTTTATAAGAGTATGTAGGATATTGTTGTGGACTATTTTATAAGTTTTTCCTTCGGGTTCAAATATATGTAAGTTACCTCAAAGAATATGTGTACAAAGTTTCATGAAGATCGATTGAGTAATTATCGCGTGAAAGCATAACACACAGCTGATCCGGCAAACGTTGTCTTGCCAAAAAATAATATAAAAAATAGGGGTTGATCGTAGGGGGTTGAAAATTCCTTAAGACTTACCCGATATGCATACAAAATTTCATGAGAATCGGTCAAGCCGTTTCGAAGGAGTATGGGAACGAAAATTGTGACACGAGAATTTTATATATTAGAAGTAGGATAGGATAGGAATTAGGTTACATTTTTATTGTATAAGGGGCAAACGAGCAGGCTTATGATAGTTACAAACGCCGCCCATGGCCACCTCACCACATGCAGTGTTACAGTTGCGTTGCCGGCCCTTACAATGGGATATGAGTGAGGTCGGGAGTGGGTTTCGGAAGGGGAGGGGGAAAGGGATTGGGCCTCCGAATACCTCTCTCAGCGAGTGAAACGCGGCTAAGGCCACTTTTCAGCGATAATCTGAGAGGTCGTGGTATTCCACGGGTCGAGCCGGCCCATTCATGCAGCGAACTGCGTGACTTTACCACTGACAAGGTGTGACTGATGTGACTGATTTATAATACATTCTAGATATATGTAATAAACTTTACATTTTTAAGATCGTGATATCTTTTAAAATGTAGTAAATTTATTTCGGTAAGCTTAATCGCAATACCAACATCACTTGACTTATAAAAAAAAACACTCACTGTGCGTTAGCTACCCCGGTTTGAACATATGCTGTCCCGTTTTTTTTCGTTGAAGCCAACAATAGTGACCAAATAAAAAAAGTTGCATATGTAGTATTAAAAAAAACTAAAGGTTGACAAAAAGCTTGGGACAAGGTCATTGCTATATTCATTGTTCATAAGTGGCATTGCTAATAAAGCTTTCTTTGAAGTTGTAAATATTATCAATGTCTTGGTTGTCAGTACGCTAATACATACTAGCTAAGCGAGTGAGGCGTGTAATAATCGTACCTTATGGCACTTTGTTCTCTCTGCTTACCCCTTAAGGAATTTGGCGAGAATGTATGTATGTATGTATCAGGAACTACTGGTTTGGATTGAAAAAAAATATTAGTTTTAGAGAGTCCATTTATTGAGGAAAGTTTAAGTTATTAATAAGAGTGGGACAATAAATTTTAGTTATAAATGTATATAATATGGCGGTGCATATTTTGCGCGGTCTGCTAAATGATGATGATTTCCGAGTCTAATAAGACACGTAAATTAATTTTTTATATATTTTTGGATTATTTGTTTACCTAAACGTGTGGCGTTATTTCCCGTTCATTATATTTATGTAATATGCAACGCGAAACGCTAAAAGTTGTATTTTTTTTATGGGATAGGAGGGCAAACGAGCAGGCGCACACAACAGCAGCAACACATATAATGTTACTGTTGCGTTGCCGACCTTTAAGGGATAGGGGAAAGGAAAGGATGGGGAAAGGGGGCGGGCCTCCGGGTACCTCTCTCACCGAACGAAACGCGGCATGAGCCACTTTACGTCAATCTTCTGAGGGGTCATGGTATTTCACCGGTCGAGCCGGCCCATACATGCTGCGAACTGCTTGGTTCTACCACTGTCTATTTAAGAGTATCTAATTCCTTTAATGTGATCTAAATATCTAAAACGATCGTACTATTTAAAAATATTTTATTTTTATTATTATTTTACTTCTCTAAGCAGATATGATAATATTATTTTTAATTCTTTACAATATTGCAACTTCATATAAATGGACGAAGCGCAAGATATACCCACGCACCTCGACTTGGCGTATTTTGCTAAAATATAAAGACTTTACGGTCTTCAGCATACCACATAGAGTTGCCCATCTATTTACATTTTTAATATCGTGATCTCTTTTAAAATGTAGTGAATTTATTTTGATAAGAGTAATACCAAGGTGCCAAATCGACACCATTTAAATTATAAAAAACACATGCTGGTTAAAACATGTGGTGACCCGGTCTTTTTTTTGTAGAAAGACAATGACCAAATAAAAAAAAGGTTTAAGTAGTATAAAAAAAAAACTAACTGTTGACAAAAAGCTTCGGACTAAGTCCCTGACATTCTAATAATTTTACTTATAAAGTGTTGATTGCAATTGATAATATTATCACCATAATATATCTTGGTTGTTAGTCGCTAATATCAACAGCTAAGCAAGTGAGGTGTGTAATAATCGTGCCTTATGGCCCTTTGTTCTCTCTACCTACCCCGCAAGGGATCTGGCCTGAAGTTATGTATGTATGTATCAAGAACTTGAATTGAAATAAATATTAGTGTTAGATAGTCCATTTATGAGGAAAGCTTTGGGGTATTAATATGATTGCGGCAATAATCTTTTTAGTGGAAAATGTATAAAATATGGCGGTACGAAGTTCGCGCGGTCTGCTAGTATTGTATAAAAAGACAACTGCACTTACATTTCACACGCCTTACTAGGCAAATTTTGGAGATGCATACTTAGAACATACTGTCACCGTACTGTAAATACCCAAAATTATGTGAATAAATTAATAAATTGATTGATTGATTCGGCACAATAGGGTACTATCCAAATGTCCCCGATTGTCACACACTCGTAATTCCGAACAGTTATTAATGAAGCTGAGGATTTGAACCTGTGACTTATTTAAACAGATTCCTCATAGTTGTTTACTGCGTTGTGCTCCATATTGATTTAAGCAAAAGAGTGATGGTTAATGTTCTAAAGCATATGTACAAGTTGATAGATCGACAATATCTCTATGTTCGATATCCATTGGCGCTTGGTGTTTGTTTATAATATATGTTACTTTGAACATGAATACCAATGGACTGCACAGTATTCGTATTCATATGTGATTATTTTAATTGATTTGTTGATTTTATAGTTTAACTAGCTGACCCAGCAAACGTTGTCTTGCCGAAAAATAAAATTTAAAAAATAGGGGTTGATCGTAGGGGGTTGAAAATTTAGGGTTGCATGTATTTTTGTATCCCGTTTTATAAAAAAAATAAGAAACAGAAATATGTCGAAAAATTAAAAAAAAAAAATTGAGGGGTGATTTAGGGGTTTAGTGACCCTTGTGATTTAGGGGGATGAAAAATAGATGTTGTCCTATTTTCAGACCTACCCGACACGCACATAAAATTTCATGAGAATCGGTCAAGCCGTTTCGGAGGAGTTCAATTACGCACATCTAGACTCGAGAATTTTATATATTAGATTTAAATTAAGATATCTATTTTAAATACTAGTTGTCCCGACGAACTTTGTTCGAACTTATTTCTCTTTTTCCTCTAAAAAGTGCTTTGTGTTTTTAATTTTATAAATAGGCTTACACTAAAAGATTTTTTAAATGTGATCAGTAGTTCCTTAGATTAGCTCGTTCAACCAAACAAATTCTTTAACTTTATTGTATTAGTATATGTTTGTCGATATACAAATATTTTGGTGGAATTATAATCTGAAATACTTGGTCGGCTTTATTGCTAATATTTTGTTTATCCATCCCGACGTTTCGGCTGCTCTTCAATGTTTAGGACTTAACGCAGTTTTCAGCAGTTAATTTGACGCGTAGTATTACAATATAACAATACTTTATTTCTATCCACAGCAAAAAAATATTAAATAAAATAACAAAAAAAGTGTTTTTCATAACAAGAATAATTAAATAAAAGTGACTTTTCCGCCTTGGTCATAACGCACTTCATTATAAAGCCATTTGAGTGTCTCGGTGGCGCAGTGGTCGAGCACACGGCTTCTGATCCAGAGGTCCGGGTTCGATTCCTGACACTGGCTCACACCAATGATTTTTCGAAATTGTTTTCGGAAGTTATGTGTAATAAATATCGATGACTGAAAAACTTTGTGCCCGGTATGGCAATAGGTTCCCCGCCTATTCCATTTGGGACGTAAACATAACGGCGAGACGAGGCTTAACAGCCGCTGCCTACACCCTTGGGTAACAAAAGGCGTGAAGTTATGTTATGTTATTATAAAGACAAAAACGAACAACATAATAAGAACGTTTTTCAGGAAACCTCCTCACGAAACAAGATTTCAGAATCACGCAAAGGCATATCTTATATTGGTATATAAATGTAATATAAATATAAAAAAGACGAACAGAATATATTCCTCTTGAAGACGTAAAATGAAATGTTTTGTTCAAATACTTCGCTCTCAAATTAACTTTATAATATTCTTTTAGTGTTTTTTTTCTCTGTTTTATGAAGACGCCCGTTTTATCATTTGGAATCTAATAATTGGAAAGTTCGTGTTTACGGCTGGATATAATATAATAATAATAATAAAAACACTTTATTGTACACCATAAATAGATTAAATTACAGTAAGTAAAAGGTAAATTTTAGGCTAGTACAAAGGCGGTCTTATCGCATACTGCGATCTCTTCCAGACAACCTTAAGATGGACTTGTTTTGTCAGGAACAGTAATACGCGGTGTACTCGTTTATAATAATATATATCATCGAACTTCATCTAGATAAATACATACATACATACATAAAGATACATGTACATACATAAATACATATACATACAAAATACGCATACATAAATACATAAATAAATACGCATACAAAACATACATAGATTAGTTAGATATATATACATAGATAAATATAATCTCATACATGTGAATAAATATAATGTCATACATGTGAGTCATTTACAGTGACAAGTAATATTCTGCAAGACGATTTTTAAATGTTGCCAGCGTCTGAGCACGCCGAATAGTCAATGGCAGTTCATTCCACAAGCGTGCTGCCTGGACTGAGAAAGACTTATCTGAAAAATTTGTGGAGTGAGCTGGCATTTCCAGAGTTAAGTTCACCGATGATCGCAAGTATCTCGTATGTGTGTCATGGAGAAACGTGAAACGTTTTTAAGATAGTGAGGCGTAGCAGTATTGAAAAGAATATTGTATAGGAGACAAAGAATGTGAGTATTCCTTCGAAGGCGAATGGGCAACCACTTAAGCTTATTACGGAATTCGGTGACGTGGTCATATTTGCGTAAACCAAATATGAACCTAATACAAAGATTCTGGAGACGCTCAAGTTTATCAAGTTGGTTTTCAGTGAGATCAAGATAGCTGGTATCGGCATAGTCAAGAATAGGAAGGAGAATAGATTGTACAAGCGCAGTCTTGGTGGTAACGGGTAGAAGGTTACGGAGCCTTCTTAGGGATCCTGCAGAGCAGAACACTTTGCGGCTTACATTTTCTAATTGAGCTGACCATGAAAGCGTAGTGTCTAGGTAAATTCCCAGATTTTTTACCTTATCCCTGTAAGGTATGCAGGTGCCATTGAATATAATGTTAGGTAGTGTTGTGAAGTTTAGTTTGGCTATCTGTCGAGAGCTGCCAATCAAAATAGCTTGAGTTTTAGTAGGGTTAACCAATATGCCATATCTATAAGCCCATTTTTCTATTTTTAATAAATCTTCGTTGATTGTAAATATGGCCTTGGCCAAGTCCCCTAGTGCTTCTTGTGAATATATTTGTAAATCATCAGCATACAGGTGGTAGGACGAAAGTAATTTATTGGAGATAGAATTTATAAATATAGAAAACAGCAATGGAGATAAAACGCCACCCTGTGGCACACCGACAGTGATGTTGGACCAAGCAGAATACGTGTCATCTAGACGGATGCGCTGTCGGCTACCGAACAGGTAACTTCGAAACCAGTCAATTACTCCAGGAGATATGTTAAGAGAGCTCAGTATGGAAAGTAGCACATCGAAGTCAACAGTGTTGAAGGCATTGCTGAAATCTAAAAGGCAAAGGACTGTTAGCTTTCCATTTTCCATGCCTGACCTTATATCATCCGTAATGTTGACGAGGGTTGTGGTGGTACTATGACCAGGACGGAAACCGGACTGAAATGGGTTAAGTAGGTTGCCTAAGTTGGAGCCAACGTTGAGGAGGCAGCCCTGCTTGCCACTTCAGGCGTCTTGGCCTAGAGGTGGCGCTCAGTAAAACTGAGGCCATGGCTTTCCACGGTCCTCGTAGGGCGACGCCTCCTGACTCAGAAATCGTCGTCGACGGGACCTCCATCGCCGTCGGGCCAACCATGCGCTATCTCGGCCTGGTACTCGACGGACGCTGGAGGTTCACAGCGCACTTCCGGCCTGGCTCCTAGGCTAGCGCCGGGGCACTCGGACGAATCCTACCCAATATTGGAGGCCCGAGAGGGAATTGCCGCCGCCTCTACATTGGTGTGGTGCGCTCGAAGGCTCTCTACGGTGCACCAATCTGGGCGGAGGACCTTAACGCGGCGAACAGAGCCGAGCTGCGAAGACCGCAGCGGGTCATCGCGTGCAGAGCGGCCCGGCCTTACCACACTGTGTCGTTTGAGGTGGCGGCAATTCTGTCCGGAAGCCCGCCGTGGGACCTAGAAGCTGGGGTTCTAGCGGCAGTATATCGTAGGTGCGCTGATGCCCAAGCTAGGGGCTACCTCCCATCTCCGGAGGATATCCGACGGTGGCGAGAGCGGGCTCACAATCGCTCTGAGTGGTGAACCGGGGGGGTTCACCACTCGATTAGGAGGCAAGGTTCCGAGGCGAAAGGCGCTCCATGTGTTCCGGAGCGCCTCACGTGGAGATGAAAGGGGGATCGAGAATGGCCCCCCGAGGTGGGTATCCTCAGACGGGGTCGGTAGGTGTATGTTAGCACGTTTCCCGCGACCCCGTCGAATATGGTAAGGAGGAACACCCCAGTGGTTTTAGTTGGTATACCGTCCCGGTGGTGGTGGTCAGGAGTGATGGGGAGTCCAACATAACCAACGGCACCCCCCGGCGCTGTTGGTACCTTTAACAGGTTTCCATTGGGTAAAAAAAGGGGGTGGGTCTACAGGTACTACTCTCACCGTGCAAAATGCGATATAACACTTTACGTCGATATTCTGTGAGGTCGTGGTATTTCACCGGTCGAGCCGGCCCATTCATGCAGCTAACTGCTTGGCTCCACCACCGCTGATAATTTATTGTATTTTAATTGTTATTTTTTAATGTAGAGTATATACATAACTCTTATTTTGTTGTTATTTTATTTTATTATATGATTTAAGTATTTAAAATTTTAAATTGGGATGGAAATAATCAAGTTGTTAATTACAGGCAGACTAAAATCGTTATGGTATTCAAAAACTTATAATTAAATCTTATTTTGATAATTACTTTTTTTTCCGTGTCTTCATACCATTTTCTACCGGAAGGTGCTGTTAGAGGCAATCACGCTCGAACTCGCTAAATGGCATAGATTCCATGCCTATATGGCAGTGGGTAATCTTGTCACTCATCGATACTTATCACAATTATAATTTAAGAAAAAATCGTTGATGTGAGCCAACATTCGATCCCGAGACTAGTTGATTCAGAAGCGGCCTCCACACCACCGAACTCACTAATTACTTATTCTTCATAAACATGTTATGTTATGTTTAGTTTCCAAACATAAATTCAAACTTAAGTCGGTTAGAATTACCATTTATAATAAGAAGTATCTGGAATATTATTAGATTAAATTTCCAACTAAAACATTTAAATTTCAAATTCTTAAAAATCAAACAGTGCCTTTTGCATGTCGTTGACTCTGCATATAATGGTTTAGACTTTAGTTAATATCGCTTTGTTTATATATTAAAATTGCGCGCATAATATCAATTAATTGTTAGTATTTTATGTAGTTTTAATAGTGAATTTAAAACTAATTAACTAAAATAGCCCGGCATAATATTTATTAAAGTTCTGTGAAGAAGAAAATTGATACTCAAACGAGATTCGAGGACTCGACTACTGCTGTTGACACCGCCGTGTTTTTTATTTTAATTTTAATATTATTAATAATCAATTTACTATTTTTTTATTTAGCGGCCTCTAGCTCCTACCTTAGCAACTAAATACTTGTGTTATAAATACTAGATAACGGATTAATACAAATATACTTTTCTTTTGTAAATACATACTTATAATACATATGCCAACTCCCATAGGCCGTGCAAACATTCATGCTTGATAAAAATATTTGTACTCGGGTGAGAATCTAACTCACCGACCTCGATTCTGCAGTGAGTAGTTTTACCAATGGGTGTTTATGCGTAATAATATATATCTAGATATTAAAAGCTTCAAAATATTAATATAAATGTGCAGACACAAATTTTCTACTGGTTTTATTAGAGCTTGACAAATCATATTCAAAGGAAATACTGAATATGGAGTTTCAGAAACCGTCGGAAGTGAAATTTTTATTTAGACAATAGGCGCGAGGCAATCTCCGCCCAATAAGAAAGATTCAATATATTTTTGTTTGTTGTTAATGTTTGTACTGGCAGTATTATAGGAGTTCGTAATCTTAGTGTCACGCCAAATACCTTGCGGAGTAGACAGAGAGAACAAAGCGCCATAAGGCGCGATTCTTACACACCTCACTCGCTTCGTTGAATTTCATAACTCTTTTCATGCACGGGCGTCGATTTTTGAGGGTCCTAACATCACCTTCCTCCAGTACACGTTATATTTGGTCTTGGAATGTGTAAGACGCACATTCCATGACCAAATAGAACGTCCTCGACTCCTACATCCATCCACTTTTGCATTGTATATCTGCTTGTTCAGTGTTACATCATCCATTATTTCTACATGTCCGAGCCATCGGCGCCCTTTCTCACTTTTACACTGACACTCTCTTTAAATCCAACTTCCTTCCTTACAACTTTGTTTTTGTCATAAAATAATCAAAAGAAAATATTTCCTATACAAACAGTATAGGTCGTCTCAGTGATAAAAACACTCCGCTTCTGTATCAAGAAGTCGTGGTATCGTCTCCGGACTCACATAAATAACTGACAACATTGTGCCCTGTGTAAGGCAATAGCAACGCTACCAATTCCATTTATAAAAACAGGATGTTAAAATTTGGCGAGTTGAGGCTTAATATCCGATGTCAGTTTTGGACAGAAATCCGCATGAACTTAAAAAATAATATTTAATAAGACTCGTTATGATAGTGTCACTGTTTATATTTAATTTTCTTAATTTCAGCGGTCATTTTGATACTTGTGATACTAAAATATACGTCCAAACAAATTTATTTTGAATTTATTTAATAGCGGTCGCTACTTTTAAAGGCTTCTTTTATACCTTGTGAAGATTGAAATGTCAAAATGTTCAAAAGGTCAGTTATAATTATATAAAAGGCATCGGGGCTCATCTTAAATATCATAAATATTGATCACTTCAGCTATCTCCTGGCAATTAGTGGGTAGTCATTTTCGTTATATAAACGAGTATTTAAGGTTTCGGTCATCCAGTGGTCAAGCACCCCGCTTCTGAATCAAGAAGTCGCGGTTTCTAATCCTGGCTCACACCGATGACTTTTAGAAATTGTTGAAAGTTATGTGTGATAAATATCGATGACTGAAAATTCTGTGCCCGGTATGGCAATAGGTTCGCCACCTATTCCATTTGGGACGTAAACATAACGGCGAGACGAGGCTCAACAGCCGCTACCTACACTTTCGGGTACAAAAAGGCATAAAGCTATGTTATGTTAAACGAGTATTATTTAACTGAGATACATACATTACTTCACGCTATATCCCTTGCGGGCAGATAGAGAGAAAGACAGAACTTAGTTCAGATTTAACTGAGATAGAGAAACATAAGGGTTCTTACATAAGATCATTATTCTTGCGTATTGGTATAAAGGCTTCACATGTAAGAGGCCCAAGCCCTTTGAAAACCTATTCATCCTCTTGCTGATAGACTTGTGTGTAGAATTCACTAAGAATGCCTTATTTCTACAAAGATGCCAGGTATTTATACCAGTTCCAAGTATTCAACCATTGTTTAGAGCTGTTTAATATACTAAATATTAACTTTCTCTTGTTACAGATTTTTTTCAAGATATGAAGAACTGAATGGAATAAAACTCAGTCAAAATGGAATCAACGGAAGACGAGTTTTTGAGTATATGTCTTAACTTAACTGGCGAGGAAGCTATACTTGGAGGATGCAGTGATCCTGGCGATATCGAGAATGGAGAGCTACTTGAGAAAGTCGTATCAAGGGTTGTGCCAATCTTCTTCGGATTTATTGGGATTGTGGGCCTTGTTGGTAATGCTCTGGTGGTACTGGTTGTTGCTGCCAACCCTGGCATGAGATCCACGACCAACCTCCTCATCATAAATCTCGCTGTTGCTGACTTACTCTTTGTGATATTCTGTGTACCTTTCACAGCCACTGATTATGTAATGCCCCGATGGCCTTTTGGCGATTGGTGGTGCAAAGTGGTTCAATACTTCATAGTAGTCACTGCTCATGCATCAGTATACACCCTGGTCCTTATGTCTTTGGACAGATTCATGGCAGTAGTACATCCAATAGCATCCATGTCAATCAGGACAGAGAAGAATGCTCTTCTAGCGATAGCATGTATTTGGGTTGTGATATTAACCACAGCGATTCCCGTTGGTATCTGTCATGGGGAAAGAGAGTACTCATACTTTCACAGGAATCATTCGTCATGTGTATTCCTGGAGGAGCAGGGATACAGTAAATTGGGTTTTCAGATGTCATTTTTCTTGTCTTCTTATGTCATCCCACTAGCTTTGATTAGTGTGCTATATATGTGTATGTTAACACGATTATGGAAGAGTGCTCCCGGAGGAAGAGTATCTGCCGAAAGTCGAAGAGGAAGAAAGAAAGTCACCAGAATGGTGGTGGTAGTTGTTGTCGTATTTGCTGTCTGTTGGTGTCCAATACAGGTGAGTTTCACAACTAAAAAATAAGTCATTACATGATCATTTTTTTATTTTCTATCATATCTTAATATAAATACGAAAATAACTAGCCTTTTCTTTTACATAATATGCATGGTTCAGTCGTTGAACTGTTACCAATTAGACAGAACTGTTAGTAATTTAAGTCCCGGCGATGTATACAGGATGTCCGGGGTGAAACTCGAACACTCCATCCAAACTGGAGCAAGCGAAGGCTGCTTAAATTTTAAATTAACTTAGTTTCAAAATGAATGGAACATCAATTTAGTTTCCAAATTTAGCGATTTTATGCCTATTCACTGTCCGCAGTATCAGGTACAAGTCTATTATGTGACGCTCGGTTCTAATAGCCTATTGATAAACACATTTCTTTGATTAGTAATTTTAGACGAGTATTCTTAGGATATTTTGTTCAATTGAATTTACGGCAACTAAATATCTATCATTGTGATATAAAACAATCATACCAGTCTAATAGTTAATGATTTAATAACTATTTACAATCTATTTCAATATGGTTTCTGATATAACTAAGTTTTTTTCAATTCTCTACGTCATTTAAAAAGATTTTACCGTCTCTATTTTCCATCATAAATAGAGATATCAAGTTTTATTTTCCTGTGAATCATTTGTTGAATCATAGTTTCATAACACCGACTAGGGATTGTCCGCAACTTCATCCGGGTAGTCTTTCAAACGGAGATAAATTTTATCACCAACATCATAGCTGTAAGCGATATATCTTCATGAAGAATTCAAAAGGAAAGAGTTTCAGTATTTTTTACTTATTTATTTTAAGTACTCAGGTACTAATTCAGGTACTGTATCAGTAGACTAACGTTCCTTCCACTCTATGACGAAATATATATAAATAAAACTGCTAAAGGAGATAATTATAAAGAGATTCGGGCCTCTGGTAAATTCTTTGATTGATAAGGGTTCGTCGATTATAGACGCAAATGCGAGCTGAATCATTGAATGAGTTATTAATTTAGTTATTTTTTAAATTTATATTGAATACTATCTGTCAGTGAGGCAGTTTAAATATATCTCACGCACTTGTGAAAGTTTTCTACCCTTGAATAGTTATTAAAATTTAAATCTCCATTGGCATCAAACAAATTTCGTGTAAAATAATACAATAACAAATTGGCTGCCTAAACTTCTGGTACGAAGAAGTATTAAGTATTTTTGTTTTTTTACAGATTATCCTGCTGGTGAAAGCTTTGGACGCGTACAGCATCAACTACTTTACGGTGACAGCGCAGATCGCCAGTCACGTGTTAGCTTACATGAACAGCTGCGTCAACCCTGTGCTGTACGCCTTCCTCTCGGAGAACTTCAGGGTTGCCTTCAGAAAGGTGATAACTTCTTGTCATAAGATCTCTTCTGATATTGTCCACAAAAATGTAATGCATTTAATTTTAACATTTAATTAAACAATACAAGAAAGTTCTTGTATTGTTTAATTAAAATGTTGTAGGTTTAGGCATATTTATAGCTTCAGTAAGCTTTTATCGCCTCAGAACTAAAATTTGAATTATAATATGAAACCAAGTTGAAATCAATACCAAAATTAAATATCAAAATTTTCTTTTCAAAGTTTCATTAATTTCATTAATTTCAAAATATGTTACTTTTATTTTTCTCTCTCCTTGACTGATCCCTTTATAAAGGAGGAATGCAACACCTATGTTGGCCCAATATTTTATTTTAATCATAAAATAATTGTTTATCCTTTATAAGGAATACTTTTTCAAACTTTTGAAATACCATGTAAATCTGTTTCGGAAATTCTCAATTGCTTTGCGGAGTTAATAATATTCCTCTTATAAAATATGCTCCATATTTTAAGTTAGATCTCTAGCTTCTATGTATGACCGAAAACCATATTGAAGACCGTGCATTAGTTTTATTAGTGTTTTGCTCAAATAGTTATTTGTGGAGTATCATGACTGCACTGTTCCGGCAAGTTAGTCCGCAAATAACATTATTTACATTAGCGCCATCTTGTTAGCTCTATTATAAAATCTTTATTCTACGTATTTAAATAGGAAAACATCGAAACCTATGCAAATATCTTACATATAAGGCAAATATTCGTCGTCCAACGTTGCTAGCTCTTCGTAGCGTTGGACAAATTACGATGTGTTTGCAGTTCTTGCGATATACTATTTATCAGCAACCTCTACAAGAAATCCTCTCTAACTCTCTCTCTTTCTCTTGTCCGTCTTATTGGACAAGCTGTTATATTTTTTGTTTGTTTGTTCAATTCAGAAATATCGAATGCCAAGGCAAAGCAAGTCAGAGATCACAAGTTTGAACCCGACCCAGACTTCCGTATCTGTTCTGTAGCAATGTGCGTATTATAAGTTTTTATTTTAAATTATATTAATTTTGGTGATGGGGAAAAAATATTGCATGTAAACTTTATAATGAATGCATACTGTCACACATAAAATTTAAAAAAAACAGGTAGTGAGATTTTTATAAACTACTATGCATGCGCTTGCAACTTTAGGCGGTATGAAGTTAGACAATAAACATTTTCAATAACAAACAGACATCAGAGAAATTAAACAAGGACTTGAAAAGAAAATCTCCATAGAGATAGAGATTTTTCCATAGTAAATTTGGATGAACTCAAGGAGAGCTTTGAGTTAAAGGAAGTATGCATAGTTTGTAATTCCGTTATTGGAAATGAGTAATCTCATAAGGACTTAGCAAAATATCTCGCTATTTTTGCAATCATTTATTAACCAGTTAAGCATTACTCTATCCTACTTTTACCCGTTTAATACCCGCGAGAGCGAAAGTGTAGCTATTTACTAAGCTCCTGTTTCAATTTCTTTTACAGAACAAGTTCAGTAAGAAATATGAGCTATTATATTTTTATCTCAACAATTCACTCATAACCTTCAAAAGAATAGAATAATGTGTGTGTGTGTGTGTGTGTGTGTGTGTGTGTGTGAGCGTGTGTATATATATATACATAAGTCTTCTTAACAACACAACACAAAGACAAATTATTATCATATTTTCATTGAGACATTTGCTTTAAATAATATCGTGTTTTGAAAAACAAGAAATTATTAATGTCACTTTTCATTTTATTATACAAAGAGGTTATTAATACATGTTTATCATATTTCTGTAAATACGCCTGTACAGTTCCAAGGGGTGTGATACATATTTCTAAATTATACTTTAACATGTTAAATAAAAAATGTGTATATAATAATAACCATAAACAAAGGCATTTATTTCCTAAATATATTTATTTAAATATTTTCTTTTCAGTACAGAATAACATACAGAATTCCGTATGGATGATTTATAAATATTTTAATACGTGATCTATAATTTTATAAATTTAACGTTGAAAAATAAAACCTTTATTCATTGTTAATATTAGGTAATTCTCTTTTCTATTTGCTGGCCCCTAAATTATAATACATAATCGGATACAGGCCGGCCGCACCGGGGGGTCATCCTTCCCGGGCCGCGACCCGGGCGCACCCGCGGGGTGTGCGCCCTCGCGGCCCGTCGGCGGCCTCCTTCTGGAGCATGACTGCTTCGCAGAAGGAGACCACAGCCCTCCACTCCTCCTCGCCCGCCAGCATTGCCGCGACCAACGCCGGCGGGGACAAGTCTCGCCCGATCCCGTCGACCAGGACTCGGCGCTCGGCCGCCCAGGCCGGGCAGACCTCCAGCGTGTGCTGGGCCGAGTCCAGGTCGGATGCGCAATGGTGGCATCTCGCCGTCTCTTCGCGTTTTATTCGACCCAGATACTCACCGAAGCACCCGTGCCCGGTGAGTATCTGAGTCAACCTGTAGGTGACAGTGCCCCATTTACGGAGCACCCAGGCCTCGAGGTGGGGCAGGACGGCCCCGACGGCGCGCGAACGCGTACCGCCCTGGAGGAACAGCGCGTCGCGCCAGTCCCCCAGGACCCGCCGGAAGGCCTCCCGCCTCCGCACTTCGTGTCCCCGCGCGTCCCCTCCTCCCCGGCCGAGATCGTACGCCGCTGCGTACATCTCGGCCAGGATGATGAAGGGGGGATAACTCGCGAGGACCGTCGCCGCCTCGTATGAGATGGTACGGTAGCCCCGTACGTACGGCCATGATCCGCTCCAGGCTCCTCAGCAGAGCCCTGGAGCGGGAGGCCCCCGCGAGGTCTGGCGACCAAACGGGGGCCCCGTACAGGGCCACGGACCGCACGACGCCACCGTAGATGCGGCGAACTCCCTCCCCCGGTCCCCCGGGGTTGGGCAGCAGGCGGTGTAAAGCGCCCGCCACCCGTCGCGCTCGGGGGACCATCCGTACGAAGTGCTCCTCGAAGCTCCAGCGGCTGTCCAGGATGAGGCCGAGGTACTTCATGTACCGCCCCACTGGGACAGCCGTGTCACCCACCTGGATCCGCGAGGCCGGGGGTTCCCTGCCTCTGGTGAGGCGGTGGAACCACAGCGCCTCACTTTTGTGAGGCGCCACCTCCAGGCCCAGCCCGCGGATCCGTCTGACGACGATTGCCACCCCCAGCTCGGCGAACCTGAGTGTACGCTCGAAGTCGGGCCCCGTGGCGACCACCAGAGTGTCGTCTGCGTAGCAAACGACACTCACTCCACGGGGCAGACTGGTGCGGAGGACCGGATCATAGGCGAGGTTCCACAGCAGGGGCCCGAGCACGGACCCCTGCGGAACCCCGCACGTCACCGCCTTCCTCTGCTCCGTCCCGTTCCGGTCGACATAGTCCACCCGTCTCTCCTGTAGGTAGGCCCCGATGACCGACCTTAGGTAGGGAGGCACCTCGTGGTATTCGAGGGCCTCCCTGATGGCCGGCCAGGGGAGAGTCCCGAAGGCGTTGACGATGTCTAGCGACACCGCCAGCGCGACCCCCCCCGATCGGACTGCCGGTTCCGACAGGGCCCGCACCCGACGCACCGCGTCGATGGTCGAGCGCCCCTGCCGGAACCCGAACTGGCAGTCCGATATGTCCGGGCCAACCTGCGACAGGGCGACTGCTGATACGGGCGGAGATAACCCTTTCGAAGAGTTTCCCCGCCTCGTTCAGCAGGCATATCGGCCGGAACGACGACGGAGCGTCTCCGGTCCTCCCTTCCTTCCTGATTAGCACCAGCCTTGCCGACTTCCAGTCGAGGGGGAACACCCCGCGGCTGAGGCAGCTCCGGAACTCCGTCCGGGCCGGGAGCGGCGCTGCGGGAGGCGAGCCGTGCGACGGCCCGCCCGAGCTCGTCCTCCGTCACCTCCAGCTCGTCGGACCACGGAGTGTGGTCCGACTGGGACGGAGGAACCGAGGGACCGCCCTGGACCCTAGGCAAGAGTGCGTCAACGACTCTTCCCAGGACTTCTGGGTCCAGGGATTCCGTCAACGGAGGGACCCACGGGGTCAGCTTGCCCAGTACCATTCTGTACGGGCGTCCCCATGGGTCCCTGTCCAGTCCCTCGACGAGCTCGTTCCAGGACCGCTCGCGAGCCGCAGCGATGGCGACGCATACGGCGTGCGCGGCGGCCCCGTATTCCCGTCTGGCTCTGAGAGCCTCCTCGACCGTGGTTCGCCTTCTCTTCCGGGCTCTCAGGTACCGGCGGCGAGCGACGAAGGCGGCCTTCTGCAGCCGCTCGATCTCCTCGCTCCACCAGTACACGGAGCCCCGCCGGGGCGGCCCGACTCGCGGCATCGACGCGTCGCAGATCGACGTCATCGTGTCGCGCAGCCAGGCCGCTTGCGCCTCGGGATCGGGCGATACCGCTCCCTCCGTCCAGTCCGCGACGCTGGCGGCGGCCACGACCATGTCTCGGTCGAGCCGCTTGAGAGACCAGCGCCGCGGAGGGCCGCTAGTCTGGCGCGGGCGGCTGGGGCGGCGGAGCGACACATCCAAAAGGATATGTCGGTGGTCAGACAGGTTGACCACCTCCTCCGCCACCCGCCATCCGGTCACCATGGCGGCGGCCGAGGGAGTCGCCCACGATAGATCGATGATCGACTCCCCCTGCCACCGAACAAAGGTGCTGACCGACCCCCGGTTGAGCAACCGGAGGTCGAGTCCTGCCGCCCACTCCAGAAGCGTCTCTCCTCTGACGTCGTCCCGGGCGTCGCCCCACTCGCTCGAGTGAGCGTTGAAGTCGCCCAGGACGAATACCGGACGGGGAGCGCAACCGCGAAGGCGGTTCGCCAGCCCGTCCAGGTATGCCTCGTACGCGGCGAGGCCGCTGTTCGGAGAGACGTAGCAGCCCACTACGACCATGGATCCCCACTCCACGGCGACGTAGCCTGGACCTTTCCACAGGAGGGAGCAGTAGCTTCCCTCTGCCCAGTAAACGGTCACCGAGCCCGCGTCGTCCCCTAACCATCGCGGGTGGACGGGGACGTGATTGGGCTCGGCGACCACCGCCAGGGCAACCGAATACTCAACTTGTTCAGGTTGCCCTGGAGGAAGCGGGCGTGGAGGTCCGATATTGGACCTCCATTGTTCCGCCCGCCTCTCCCCTAGCAGAGGAGGGTGGCCTCGCGGCCGCCGCCTTCCCCTTAGGAGGGGAGCACTTTTTGCCCCCCATCCTGTGATCGGCTCTGCAACCCAGGTCAGAGCAGACCGGGCAGCGCGGAGCGGGCGCAGTGCAGGCGCTCGCGATGTGGCCTGCCACGCCACATCGGTAGCACCGCCCGCTCCTGTCCACGGCGCAGGGGCACCTCGCGCGCACGTGCCCCTTTTCGAGGCACCGGAAGCACTGCAGCGGCCGTGCCGCCAGTGCCTCGACGCGCGCCGCGGTCCACCCGATCAGGACCCGCCGCTGAGCCGCCAGTTTCCTGGCGACTCCGAGCGGCCACCTGACCCAGGCCGAGCCCAGCCGAGACGGGCTGGAGCGGATCTCCCCGTCCTTTACGTCGGTTGGAGCGCATCCGCCCGCCTCGGCGACCACAGTGGCGACGGTCGCGGGGGTGATGGACTCGTCCAAGTCCATCACCCTCAAGTCGCCCATTTTACACCCTCATTTTTTCGGCCAAGGCGACGGCCTTGGCGGAGCTGTCCGGACCGGGGATCTCGAGCATGAGAGCCCCGGTCATCGCCCTTCGGACCTTCAGCCCCCCCGAGATTCCAAGATCCGCAAGTTTGATGCGGCTCTTGGCAACCTCCATCACCACCGAGAGCGTGGTGTCGGCGCCCGGAGGCACCGTCACCACCACCGCGGCGGTACTGGGGGGCTTCGGCAGCCCCGTAGGTTTGGCCTTCGCCTTGGCCTTCGCCTGCGCCGGTGCAGGAGCGGCGGCGGCGGCGCGAGCCTTTCTGGCGGCGGCAGCGGCCTTGCGGCCCACCACCGTCGCCCAGGTTTCGCCGCTAGCCCCCACGCCTGTCGCAGGCGTGGCTGCAGGCGCAGGCACAGGCGGAGGAGGCTGCACCCGCGCGCGCTCCGCGGCGGCCGCCTTCCTGTTCCTTTTTTTCTTCTTTTTTCCACTCTGGGGCACTTGCGGCCCCGGCGGCGGCAGATTAACCGCGGCGGGCCGCTCGTGCCTCAGAGGAGGCTTCTTCCCCGCGTCGGGGAAGTACTTTGCTGCCATCTCCGACTGGAACCGGGCGAATTCTCTGGCCATAAGGGCCATTTCCCGGGTTCCATCGGAGACGGCGGACGACTGCGGCGGAGCGTCCGCGGGTTTCGCGGGGTCCAAAGCAGCCCTCTCTGCGCCAGCCTTCTTCTTTTTTGCAGGCGGCGGCGCCACCGGAGGAACAGAGTCCCCCCGGGATGTCCCCGCCGCCCGCGTATCCTGTGAATGCGGAGCCTCCAGTTTGGCCGCCATTACGGCCATCCTGGCTCGAAGCTCCGAATTTTCATTCGCCAGCTCGATCATCCGAGCCGACAACCCTGTCATTTGAGAGCGGAAGCTCTCGTTTTCCCTGTCTTGGGTGTCGGCCCTAGCACACAGCTTAGCGATGTGCTCCCTCGCTCTGTCCATTCCCGAGCGCACCGCTCTGGCTATGTCTGCCTTCGAGCTCTTGGCTCTCTCGGCGGTGCGCTCCATCCTTTCAAAAATTTCAAAAATTTCTGCGCCTAGCTCAGTCGAGCTCGGCGCTTCAGCCTCCTCCGCGAGTTTCGCGGCCTCGGCTGCGCGCTTCTTATGGCCTCCCAGGTCCACGGGACTGCGCGGTTTCCGCTTTCGCGGCCGCTGCGTCCCAGGTCCCTCGGAGGCCACGGAGTGCGTAGAGAAGACGGAGACGGCGGACATAGCGCTATCGCTATCCCCGCCGCCGTCCGCCCTCACTATCGTCCCAATTGTCAGAGGAGACTTGGGCCTCTTAAATGTGTGGACCAAGCCACTCTCCTTCGTCATTTCCGTGTTTATCGAAGACGAACGGGATCGCCCAGAACTGGGCTCCCCGTCGTCTCCTCCTTCACCCCTCCAGAAACGTCCGGAGGTGGGAGGATTGTCCGATCCTGTCTTAGTTGGGTTGCCGGCTGCAGCCGAGACACCCATCTCGCCTTCCTCAATTTCGTTGCCCCTTGCGACAACTTGGCAGTTAGTGCCCCCCTCACATACGAAGGGGCTGCCTGGCGGGACTCCGCCAGGGTGGGATTCCCCAGCCGCGTCGCAGCTGGGACCCACGTGAGGACTTATGTTTTTGCTACTTGCCATGATTGTATTACTTTGATTAACGAGGGTAAGTTCCCTCGGCTTTTTTCCCTCCTGCCCAGGGGTGAGCTCCCCTAAAGTGATGCCCTCGGGTCCGACCTCCGCGTCGAACATGCATCCCCTCGCCAGGCATCAGAACTTGGGATTCACGGATTTTTTATAGTGGTTTACTCCACGCGGTCCGACGACCCCTGCGCCTCTCAATGAGGGTTGCGGGCCGGGCCGAGCGGTGGGGTCTACGACCCACGATCCGTCGCCCCGGAGCGCCTTCCTCGGAGAGGACCGAGTGGGGGGGTTAGCAACCCCCGGTCCACCGCCCCTCTCCAGAAGACCGTCCCGGGTAGGGCCGAACGGGGGGGTTCACAACCCCTGGTCCGTCGCCCCTTCCCTCCTCGAATACCGGGACAGACCGAGCGGCGGGGTTCACAACCCCTGACCGACGCCCTGTCCCGCGCTCCTTCGTTTCGGTAGGGCCGAACGGTCCCCATTCACAATCCCTGGTCCGTCGCCCCCACCCCGAAACACGCTGCAGGCCGAACGGGGAGGTCCACGACCCCTGGTCCGTCGCCCTGAGCCGTGGCAAACTGCCACCCTGCACGGTAGCCTCGCACTCTACCCTCTGATACGCAGAGGGTAGGCGGAGCTCCAAAAGGTGATTTTTTATAGAGGTTTTCTTCCTCGCGGCCCCCTTGCGGCGGCCATCGTCCCAGCCCCACGGACTGGATTACGATTTCACCACTGGTGTCAGACTCTCAGCCAGGACCCGACGGAATTTACTCCGCCAGGTCCCGCCCAGGGAGCACCGGCCCGGAAGGAGCGTCCGAGCGCACGTAGAGGTGGTCTGACGGCGCCCCCCTAGGTAGCAAACCTATTGCCATCCTAGGCACACAATGTTTGTTATCGATGTTTATAACACATAACTTCCGAAAATTATTTCTAAAAGTCAGTGGTGTAAGCCAGAATTTGAACCCGCGACCATTCGATTCAGAAGAGGCGTGTTTGACCACTGGACAACCGAGAGCTCTTATTTAGTTATTTATTTTATAAAAATTTAAGTCTCGGTGGTCCAGTGGTCGAGCACACGGTTTCTGATTCAGAAGTTCGGGTTCGAATCCTGACACTGGCTCACACCAATGACTTTTTGAAATTGTTTTCGGAAGTTATGTGTGATAGATACCGAAGACTGAAAACTTTGTGCCCGGTATGGCAATAGGTTCGCCACCTATTCCATTTGGGACGTAAACATAACGGCGAGACGAGGCTTAACAGCCGCTGCCTACACCTTCGGGTAACATAGGCGTGAAGTTATGTTATGTTGTATGTTATGTTATTTTATCTTACTTTAAACGAGCAATTGGAATCTCGGAATCGGCTCCAACGATTTTCGTGAAATTTAGTACATAGTGGGTTTCGGGGGCGATAAATCGATCTAGCTAGGAATAATTTTTATAAAATGTTATCGTTAAAATTTTATCGTGTCGTATCGTATCGTGTTTTTTATTTTTTTATTATTTTGTCGGTAAGATCGAAAAATATGATTCATATTTCATCATTTTATTAGTATGTAATTTGTTCTTAAATATAATTTCCAAAAAATACAATTTGCAGAAATAAAATACCGAGAAAAACTCGGTCACCCAGGTACTAAAAATATAATATGGCAAGTATTCGACATCGAACTACAAAATCAGACAAGGTTTTCTTATTCTATAATTTTAGCCCAGCGAGTTTTTCTTCACTATAAATACATATTTACATTTTTATTGAATATAATTAATCATCAGTAACTATCCAGTGATTTATGAAAGTAGGTACATTTATTTTTGATCGGCAATGTAAAAACAACATCCTATACGTATAAGGAGATATTATTAATAATCTAAAATAAACTTAATACTAGAACAAATAATGTTTATATTTAAACGTTACACATCAAAAGCTCCTTGAAAGCACTCAGTATACAATGTGGAGAGCCCATGTTTACACATGTCTGAATTTATAAAGTGGCGGGAAATATTTTTATATGTCATGAATACTTAGTATGACGTACATACATTCCTACATGAAAGTGAGTGAATCAGATATATATGAATCATATATCTCTAGATGATAGACGTGATAGTCATATACCATCGCGGACTTTTTGTAGACCTTTCGAAGGTGTTTATTAATGTAGTACATTGTTTCGATCTATCCCTTAGGGTTCAGTCAGCGTTTGCAATTAAAGTGCTAAATCTCGAAAATTATCATTTTTCTATAATACATTTTACATTTATTATAGATAAAAACCACCCCGTTGAAACTAAACGATCCATTAAAAAATCCCGCATCAAAACCGTTGCGTAGTTTCAAACTTATAGGCTTATAAGGGGGCTGACAGCGGAAAGTGACTTTGTTTTATACTATGTCATAATGATTAGGATCTGATCTAGTTAAAACCCATTTCAACAAACAATTATCTGACCATGCAGACTTCACACCCGCTAACAGTGGATTATTTATTTCTTTAATACTTTTCCTGATATTCGCGACGCTGGGTCAGGCCATAAGTGACAAAAAATTATAATTACAGAGCACCTAAAATTCTTCTAATAGTCAATATAAAAATCACACTTCATATATTTTTATTCAACAATTTTTTATTGAATCGCAGGAAAATTCATTCCCTTCCCGGAATCTCTCCACTACCAAATTAACTTTATATCGTGGTAATAAAGTTCAAATTGACTTTTAAGTATTATTAGGAGTTTTTGTATGGGAGTATAGAAAAGTGTTGTTTTAAGACTTATCCAGGATTTTTATAAATTTTTGTCTGTAAATTCTCCATCCTCGTACTTCAGGGAATATCATAAAAAAAGAATTAGCGAAATCCGTCAAGCCGTACATGCGTGATGCGATGACCAAGGGAAATGTGGATTCATTTTTATATATATAGATGTGTGGGTATAGAACCCCACTATCGCTAGTGCAACAACCTGTATATATAAGATGCAAGGGAGATCAATAGTAGTAGAACCAAGCAGTTCGCTGCATGAACATCTCACTATAACGACGTAAAGTGGCTCGTGCTGCGTTTTGCTCCGTGTATTCGGATCCTTTCCGCCCGCCCCTATTTTATCCCATTGTAATGGTCGGCAACGCTACTGTAACACTATCTGTGTTGCAGATTGGACGGCGTTAGTTATACTTATCATCAGCCGACATACCTGCTCGTTGCCTCCATAATATCATACAAAAATAGATGGTAGACGACAGGATTCTGCGATGTATTATTTATTATTATTAAGTTGCTATGACTGACTTCATTCATTCAGAAATTATTGTATTAAAAATACAATTCAGAATATTATATAGAATTTTACAAATACTGTATTAAAGGTCTCGGTGGTCCAGTGGTCGAGCACTGGCTTCTGATCCAGACATCCGGGTTCGAATCTTGACACTGGCTCACACCAATGAATTGTCGAAATTGTTTTCGGAAGTTAAGTGTGATAAATATCGATGACCGAAAACTTTGTACCCGGTATGGCAATAGGTTCGCCACCTATTCCATTTGGGATGAGGCTTAACAGCCACTGCCTACACCATCGGGTAACAAAGGCGTGAAGCTATGTTATGTTATGTATTAAAGTTTATATCTATATAATGCTAAAGATTGTGAGATTGTTGGGATCTATCTATCTTTGAATCAAGTGAACTACAAATAAATAACCACAAAATTTGAATGTCATAGGTTATATTCATGCACATTTTTTTATGGACAATTGTTGATATTTTCAACTGTATTCTACTAATTTACCGCGATATTAACTAGTTATATCAACTAATTGCTCGTAGTAAGAAAAAACTGTACACATAAAAATAAATTTTGGATATCAACTAGTATAATTCAGTTAATTCGCTTGGCAAGTTGCCCACGCTGGATGTATTTGAGTGCCACTAAATCGCCATCGTTCACTTTGATTGCCAATTGCGGTCGTCTTTATTTCATTGCTATGAAGTTAGTAGTTAGTTATGATATTTACTAAATTTGGGAACTTATAGGACTTTGCTATTGGACTATGTCATCATAGGACTTTTAAAGAACTGTTATTATATTACTAACTACGTGATTCGGCGAACTTTGTTTTGTGTCGAAAATTAATAAATGAGTAAATTTTGAATTATATTATGTTTAACTGGCGCTATTTATCAGCACGCGTTGGTCGGTACCTCCGCGCAATGCAACTATGACCCTATTAATTACTACCTAATTGCAGCGTAAAAAAGCCACTATTTCTCATAAAAATAATTGTGGGATGTCCCTATGAGATAGAAATACACCTTGCGGGACTTTGTTGTAGACTTCTTAGGGTTTATAATAACATAGTACATTATTTATTTAACACTTAGGGATCATCTATTGTTGGCAATTAAATCTCCAAAACTCAAAAGTTATCACTTTTACTCTAAAATATATTATACATCGATTGTACACACAATGGAATAGACAGAAGGTTTCAACAGGGTTATACCAATTAAAAAACTACATCAAAATTCTTTGCGTAGTTTCATAGGTCTTAGCATATAAGGGGACAAACAGTGGAAATCGACTTTGTTTTATTCTATACTAGCTGACCCGGCGAACTTTGTTCCGCATCAAAAGTAATAAATGAGTAAATTTTGGATATCATGAGGTTCAATAGTCTCGGTGGCGCAGTGGTCGAGCACACGGCTTCTGATCCAAAGGTCCGGGTTCGATTCTTGACACTGGCTCACACCAATGACTTTTCGAAATTGTTTTTCGTAAGTTATGTGTGATAAATATCGATGACTGAAAAACTTTGTGCCTGGTATGGCAATAGGTTCGGCACCTATTCCATTTGGGACGTAAACATAACGGCGAGACTCGTCTCGCCGTTATGTTTAACAGCCGCTGCCTATACCTTCGGGTAACAAAAGGCGTAAAGTTATGTATGTTATGTTATGAGGTTCAATTTGTGCTATTTATCGGCTTTAACTGCTGCCCCGCTATGTTAATACTGCATTAACTTCGAAAACAATCATTTCAATTGCATCCTGTAAAGGGCCAGGATCATCTATATTACATGCACAATCTAATATATATAAGACACTTATTTGGATGAAAATGAATGCTGTAATAGTTAAAATCGCTTCGTAAATAAGCCATTATTTCTCGTGAAAAGTAAAAAATAAAAATAGTGATAGTTAAAAAAAAATAATAATTGTGGGTTATCCCTAAGAGATAGACATATGACCTCGCAGACTTTTTTGTAGACCTTTTGAAGGTTTTTAATAATGTAGAACATTGTTTTGATCTATCACTTAGGGTAGGTGACCCGCTTGCTCGTCCGCCCCTTATTTCATAAAACAAAGAAAAAAGCTAAGGGTTCAAATTGTGACCGCTTGCAAACGAGAGACCCAAAATAGGGTAGTCGTAATCTTGTCTTCAGTAATTGCCATCAGACATGACCATCAAATTAACTTTCATTTTATAGACACTAAAACCTACATCATACGTAAGTAATTCGAGATAACATCACAATTCCCATCTGAGTGAGTGAGCCCTGAGCCTCGACCCTGAGTTTCAGAACTTATCAGCCGAGATCATTATCGCATAACTAGCTTGAACTTTGTGAGCTGATAATGGACACGAATGGGAAACCCAATTAAGATAAAGCATTTGTTCTTTTCTTTTTATTTGTGTTGTGCTAGTGTGTTTGTGTCTAGAATAAATAAGCTTTATTACAAATAACTCAGGTAAACATAATATCTTATTATCTTTATGCAGACCAATTTACGATATTCGGTCAATTAAACCCGCTCTATCCTGACCTATACATTTTAATCCCATGACGCAGATTTTTGCCATATCTCAGGCACATCTTTTTTAGTCAACGAGCGTCAGTGACAGAGCCACGCAGTTCGCTATATGAATGGGCCGGCTCGACCGGTAAAATACCACGACCTCTCAGCATATCGACATGCTGAGAGATCGTGGAACATGTTTCGTTCAGTGAAAGAGGCATCCGGAGGCCCTTATCCTCTTTCCATCCCACTCCTTTAAAGACCGGCAATGCTAATGTAACACTGTGCAGTCATCCATTGGCTGAGCTATATGCTTACCATCAAGTAACACTCCAGCACCGCTTGTTATCCTATAAAATAAACTTCTCAAAATATTTCCGAACTTGGGACCTTTTAATAAAACGCTCAGTATTGAATCACTAAGCTATCGATATTGTTTATTTGACTAAAAGTGTATCTCAATTGTTTAAAATTGACGTAATAAACGATCTGATGCGAACCATGATTCGAATCCCGGTCGGCTAGATGTTCAGATGAAGATACCAGAAAAGGTTATGCTTAAAATATACTTAGTCATGCCATAAATATTGTAACAAAGAACAAAATTTTTTTTAATTGCATATAACATTTATTACTTTTACAGTGTGTTACTTTAATACATAAATATAAAACGATATAAAATATAAAAAGCTTATTCGAAGTGGTCTCCATTGGCTGCAATACAGGCCTTTAAACGTTGAGGCCAGTTATCAATAGAAACACGCACTCTTTCCATGGGAAAATTCTTCACTGCCAATCGTATGGATTGTTTTAGGGACTCTAAATTATTATGACGTTTAGAGCAAGCCGTACTCTCTAAAACTGACCACAAATCATAATCCAGTGGATTAAGATCGGGACTAGACGACGGCCAGTCTTCAGCTCTAATGAAGTCCGAAACGTTCGCTTCCAACCAAGATTGCGTGGACCGAGCTTTATGACCCGGTGCCGAGTCTTGATGGAAGCACCATACTTCGTTATTGAACATGGTGTTGTTAAGGGGCTTGACTACCTTTTCAAGAATGTTATCTTGATACACTTGTGCCGATGTTTTGATACCTTTTTTACAAAAATATGGCTCAGTCACTCCTTCGTAGCTATGCCCACGTTGCACTCTGTCAAATATTTGGGAAGCTTCCTTAGAGCTTTGAGCATAAATACTGTCATTTTGTTTGTTAAAATGTTGCTCAATTGTAAAAACTTTTTCATCCGTAAACAATATTTTTCTGTGACCTCCCCTTGCGTACCGCTTCAGTAGTCGTTTAGATTTTAACACCCTATTCTTTTTTAAATTATCAGTTAATAAATGACCAGTGCGCCTCTTATAGGCTGCAAGTCCTAAGTCATCTTTTAAAATACGCGACATTGTTCTAGGCACAAACACAAACGGTACACAAACATTTGACTAATACCAAGTGTATGGAGAGTTTTAAAAATTGCATTTGGCTCCATACCTACTTTGTGTAATGCATCACAGCGATTCGGTTCTCTTTATCACCCCACTCCATTTTAATATCGCAAAATATTGTACAATGTATTGGCGCCAAAACGAGAAAATACAATGAACAATCGTATAAAAATGACAGATTCCAAATTCAAATGTAATATTTTTTTATTTTTAGTTGTAACAGTATTTATGGCCAGACTAAGTATATCAATAAATATCCGCAAATATCAATAATACTCTCTATTTCTTAAGTCAAATAAAAGAAAACTCATTTTAAGCTTTCCGATTTTAAAGAGTAGGTATAGGTACCTACTATTTTTTCTATGGTAGAAGCAAAAGACCAGTTAAAATACGAAATAAAATTATTTGAAAGCACTTTTAAAATGATGACTGAAAGCGATTGTAATATTTTATTAATTAATTTACCTGACCGGTTGGTTTTGGCATCTGTTTGGATTTCATGTTTTAAACATTATTTATGTGGTTGTGTTGTGTTATTTTCCTTTTTACAAAATAATTGTTTGTAATAATAATATTCTTTTAGTCAATTTATTAAAGGCCAAGATCCCACAGTCCAAAGACTTGACTTATTTCCTCGAAGCCAAAAGATATCAGAATATAATAATAAATATTAAATTACAGACTAATAAAATTACATTGTGAAGTTTAATTTTATTTAATGATTTAATACCTAATTAGCGAACGGAATTATTTTACCTTGTTTAAAATTAGCAGAAACCAAATACCTCCCACGCTGAATAAGGTACAACTAAAATGTAATTTATTCAATAGGTATATTAAATTGCATATTCAAAAATAGCTCTATCGCCTTAGTAGTACATTGGTTTAAAACGGTCACTTCGGATTAGAATTTCCATAATGTCTCTTATTCAAATACTGTAACATACCAATTGCGTCAAAATTCTTTTTAGAGTTACTGTTTCTGATAATCGGCGTATTTTTGTAACTTCACACCCTAATTATCAGAAGCCGTGGGCAGCGGTTATCAGTATGCTTTGATTTTAGCATCTTTTGTGCATCGATACTCATTTAAGGGACAAAATATTATCAGTCATCAATACTAAATTTAATAAATACTTCTGACAAAAACTACACATGGTGTGTAGACGTATTCGAACTGGAGCCTTCTGAATCAGAAGTGTAGAAACTCCGCTCCTTATGTTACTATTAGCCTGTTTTTCCATTTTTTCAATTACAAGACGACGAATATTGGTCAATTAAAGCTTAAAATTTACTTTCAGCGAGAGAGAGCAAGAAGAAAAACCAGATTGTGGTATACCTAACACCTCACCTTCACACCTCTTTATAAATTGTATCCTAATTTTACGGTATTTCTGTTCAGGTGATGTACTGTCCCCCGCCGTATATTGATGCAATGACAGGAAGACCACAACCGACGAAGACCACGCGAACCGGTAACGGGAACTCCTGTCATGACATAGTGTGAGAGTCAGTCCGTAGCAGAACACGATTCTGCTCCACCGACCAAGCGACTACTGTGTAAACAAGGACTCATAATAAATATAATAATGTAACATAAACATAATAACATGATATGGTGTATATATTTTTTATTAGCTAAATGTATCGATAAAAATGTTATTGTAAATTAGAGAACAAAAATGTAAAATTACAACTTTTAATTTTGTAGCAAAGTTTCAACCGATTTACATAAATTTATTGTAAATAATTTAATGTAAAATATCTCATGCATTTCTATATTTATGAGCCCAATATGGAAGTGTATGATAAAATGACATTGAATGTTTTGTAAATAAAATATAATGCTTGTATTTATGCTTTCAGTACATAGATGTTTTTATTTTTACAATTTTTTGAATTAGGAACAAGAAAATATAGATTACATCGAATTATAATATAGATGTGTTAATTTTATGTAATATTTTAATTTGTAATCTTTATTTAAAAAATAAATTTAGGTAAATAGATGTAATAAAATGAAATACATAGAGATATATACTATCATGTTATATTAAATTTAGACTATGTTACATTTTGAATGTATTATCGAGTATAGGTAAATAGTGAATACAATTAACGTATAGTTCAAAAAATTATAATGTGTTATTATTTATACATGAGTATTTGAATGTTTAAATGTATGTATTTTATGTGAAATGCTTTAAGTCAATATTCAAATAAATGTTTTGATAAAATTTCTTCTATTTATTATGACCTGAAATAATGTTGATAGGTTCTTTATAAAATTACAAATATATTGGTAAATAGAATAGGGTTATGTTTATTTATTTAATAATAATATCTTGGACATAAAGCTTACCTCAAAACTCCTCAAAAAAGATGGATTATTATTATAAAAATCAAATGAAACCACTTAGTAGAATGCTATTGAGCTATGGAATGATTTTGACAACATCAATAGCAAACAAGCTCGGTGGCCATCTGATGGTAAGCGATCTCTTATGGGCTTCGTCATAATCAACACTGTGTATAGATAGGTAATTATTGAGCCTTAGAACCTTGCGCACATTATACTATCAAAATAGAATATAAATATAAATTTTGTATAAAAGCGTAATACATACATAACATAACATAACATAACATAACATGACATGATATGACATGCCTTGTCTTGCCGTCATGTTTACGTCTCAAATGGAATAGGTGGTGAACCTATTGCCATACCGGGCACAAAGTTTTCAGTCATCGATATTTATCACACTTAACTTCGGAAAACAATGGTAAACATATTTATTTCCCAGACTTTCGCGAATCTCACTTATAGATTAAAACAACTTTTAGGATTATATCGCGTTTATTTATTACTTATTTTTATTTATTTCCCGACGTTTCGAACTCTTTACAGAGATCATTTTCACGAGTGATGATTAATAAGATGGTAGTCGTTCAAAAGCTATTTTTTTATTCATACAGAGAGCACCCACTTTTTTGAAATAAAAATCAAAAAGTTGATGTTAAAAATATGATTTTTACTATTGGTAACCCACATCAGACCATGAAACAAAAAATTAAATATTTATTTATAAGATGTATTCACTAAAGAAAAAATTGTTGTTTGTAAAGATCCTTTGTTGTGTGATTTAATAGGTTATTAAGTTTATTAGGTTGTTATTTTTTAATTATTAGATGATTATCTTATTTTCTAAGTTAGTTGAAATCAGAGTATAACTATTATTAAATATTGATTGATTTTGACCCAGTGGTAGATTTTTTAACAAATACTTACCTTTAAATTTAAACCTGATCACCTGGTCACCAGATGGTCAAATCAATACATATAACAATTACGTAAGTTTCTATCAAACACCAGTGACATTTGATTGTCTTGCATTCGCATAGGCCTCCCCAAATAATTAAAAGCTTAACCTTCGATAAATAAGATAACCGATAAATTCTTAAATATCGATTTTTTATGAAATAGGTGGGCTACTAGTGGACTACTAGAGGCATCACAGATAGTAATATGTTAGTGTCTGTGATGCCTCCATCACAGACACTATCTGTGATGGAGGTGTCGATAGACGGCATTAGTTGCCTACCATCAGGTGACCCACGTGCTAGTATGCCCACCTATTGCGAATATATGCGAATGCAAGACAATCAAATGTCACTGGTGTCTGATAGAAACTTACGTAATTGTTATATGTATTGATTGTTAATAAAGGCTTATTTATTATTATCTTCTTTATTTATTATTCACACTTTATAAATACATTTTTAAATATAAATACAAAAAATACATTTAAAAATATAAAAATAAGTGAAACCCACTGGCATCGGGTACAGGGACCAAACTACCAGTGGCCAGGGCCCTAAAGAGAGGAACTTCCTCACGATACGTGCCGTGCCTAGAAGTACCGCTTTCTGCATCAAGCCCTTGATCCAGCTGCCTAACGAGAGCCTCTCTAGATGTTGGTCGAGACTCTTGGCAATAAGTCCATTTACTGAAATGACTATCGGAACAATAATATCGTTGAATCAACATCCCACATGTCAGAAATCTCGTGAGCAAGGTCCAAATATTTCAATTGTTTATCTTTTTCAGCTTTCACGAGATTATCGTCATGGGGGATGGTGACATCAACGATCACTGCTCGGCGCTCTAATCGGTCTACTATCACTATATCAGGCCTGTTGGCAACAACAGTCCTGTCAGTAACAATAGACCGATCCCAGTATAACGTAATATGACCATTTTCGAGAACCGGGTCGGGCATATACCTATAGTACGGAACCCCCCTTTCCACGAGGTTATATTTTAGAGCAATTTGTTGATGGATTATCCTGGCTACTTGGTTGTGCCCGAGCAAATACTCGCCGTTAGCTAGACGACTGCAATCGGAGACAATATGTCTAATTGATTCACCGGGACAGTGACATGCCCGACAAATGTCAAATGTGCCATCTTTCAGAATATATTATTTCCAATATTATTATTCCCTTTATTAATTATTTACACCTTATAAATACATTTATAAATATAAATGTAAAAAAAATACATTTAAAAATATAAAAATAAGTGAAACCCACTGGCATCGGGTACAGGGACCAAGCTACCAGTGGTCAGGGCCCCAAAGTGAGGAACTTCCTCACGATACGAGCCGTGCCTAGAAGTACCGCTTTCTGCATCAAGCCCTTGATCCAGCTGCCTAACGCGAGCCTCTCTAGATGTTGGTCGAGGCTCTTGGCAATAAGTCCATTTACTGAAATGACTATCGGAACAATAATCGTTGAATCAACATCCCACATGTCAGAAATCTCGTCAGCAAGGTCCAAATATTTCAATTGTTTATCTTTTTCAGCTTTCACGAGATTATCGTCATGAGGGATGGTGACATTAACGATCACTGCACGGCGCTCTTATCGGTCCACTATCACTATATCAGGTCTGTTTGCAGCAACAGTCCTGTCAGTAACAATGGACCGATCCCAGTATAACGTAATATGGGAGACGGGTGGACTATGTCGACCGGAACGGGACGGAGCAGAGGAAGGAGGTTTCGTGCGGGGTTCCGCAAGGGTCCGTGCTCGGGCCCCTGCTGTGGAACCTCGCCTACGACCCGGTCCTCCGCACCAGTCTGCCCCGTGGCGTGAGTGTCGTTTGCTACGCAGACGACACTCTGGTGGTCGCCACGGGGCCCGACTTCGAGCGTATGCTCAGGTTCGCTGAGCTGGGGGTGGCAATCGTCGTCAGACGGATCCGCGGGCTGGGCCTGGAGGTGGCGCCTCACAAGAGTGAGGCGCTGTGGTTCCACCGGCTCTCTCGGGGCCGGGAACCACCGGCCTCGCGGACCCAGGTGGGTGACACGGCTGTCCCGGTGAGCAGGTACATGAAGTACCTCGGCCTCACCCTGGACAGCCGCTGGAGCTTCGAGGAGCACTTCATGAGGATGGTCCGTGGCCCCCCGGTGCGGCCGGGGAGGGTCGTCGGGGGCGCCGCCGGCCGCGCGCCTCTTAGAGTGCGTGGTCGGGGCCGCCCCGCCCGGGGGAGCCTCGCCGAGACTCCCTGAGGATGAGCACCCCCTCGTAACAGAGGGGGGGCGACGGCGGGGTGGTCCAGAGGGCTTATGCACTGTCCTGGGCCACCCCTACGCCGGAGGAAGGCTGCCGCGAGGTTTTAGTGGGTAGCCCTAGGATCGGATTGCAGTTTACTGCTTTGGGAGTCCCACACTACCCCCTGCCGTCCCCAGGCGCGGGGTGTGCATAAAGCATTTCCTCGCGTAAAAAAAAAAAAAAAGTATAACGTAATATGACCATTTTCGAGAACTGGGTCGGCACCTATAGTACGGAACTCCCCTTTCCACGAGGTTATATTTCAGAGTAATTTGTTGATGGATTATCCTGGCTACTTGGTTATGCCTGTGCAAATACTCGCCGTTAGCTAGACGACTACAACCGGAGATAATATGTCTAATTGATTCACCGGGACAGTGACATTCCCGACAAATGTCAACTGTGCCATCTTTCAGAACATATTTCCGATAGTTATTGGTCATCATAACTTCATATAATATAATACATAATTGCAAATACAAAACCTTCGGTTTCTCCAAAAAGATCACCGAAACGTAACCAGGATACAGATTGTTGTAATGTCAGGATACAGATGTTAATTTATCCACATAGGGTCCATGTAAGGCGTGATAAAAACGTCCATGTAACTCTTTACTCTTCCATGCTTCCAAGCGATCAGTGGTGCTCAAAAACACAGGTTTGCGCCAGTTCTCTTTTGCCAACGCAAGCGGGGTAAATCCGTCATCAACCTTGACCACATCCCGGATCACATCCACATAAGCGAGACGTAGAAACTGTCTGAGGCTGCACACCTCGCGGTTGTGAAGAGATTTGATGTTTAAAAAACCTCTACCTCCACACCTCCGCGGAATATACAACCTCATGACAGAAGAACGTGGATGATGCATCCGAGATGCAGTCAAAAGTGTACGAACCTTTCTATCCAGGGCATCTAATTCAGTCTGATTCCATTTGAGTATACCGAAAGAATACATTATGATAGGCATGACCCAACTATTATATGCACGAATTTTGTTACCGCCAGATAATAAACAATTTATAACTTTCTTTAGGCGGCCAAAGAAACTTTCTCGCATTAGTTGTTTCATGCTTACCTCACTGATACATAAAACTTGCGATACACCCAAATACTAGGTTTCGGTTACAGAGAGAGACCGAAATCGTGTGTAATCTAAAAGTGATATGCCGTCAGACTCTACGATCACACCTCGCTTTACATGCATGACCGCATACTTGTCTACCCCAAACTCCATATTAATAGAGCTACTAAATGTTTGTGTTACCCGTAATAACTCCATTAATTGGGATCTGTTTGAGGCAAACAGCTTTAAGTCATCCATATAAAGCAGGTGCGACAAACACCGACTCCCTCTCCGCAACCGATAGCCTAGACCTGAATTTTCCAGCAAAGTGCTAAGAGGATTCAGTGCTAGGCAAAACCATAACGGACTCAGGCTGTCTCCCTGGAATATACCTCATTGGATCTTCAAAGGCACGCCGCCGTCTCGGCTCTGCCGACATCCTGGATACGAAAGCACTGTTTTCCATTGCCTCATACACGTCCCCAAGAAGGTGCACAATGTTCTATCTACTTTATACAGCTCGAGCACCCTCATCAGCCACGTATGAAGCACAGAATCGAACGCCTTCTTGTAATCTATCCAGGCAATCGCCAGATCTCCACGACAGCGACGTACCTGTTGGTTAATGGTCATATCAATGAGGAGAAGCTCTTTAGTACCACGGCCTCCTTTTCTACAACCATTCTGCGAAGTAGACATAACCGAATTCATTTCAATATGTTGAGTAATTTTTGATCGCAGAATGGATGTAAGTAGCTTATATATTGATGATAAACATGTTATCGGTCTATAATTACTGGGGTCCGTAGTACTACCTGTTTTATGGAGCAAATATGTATTGCCAGTCGTCAAGAACTCTGGCAACGTCCCCCTCTCTATGGCCTCTTGGAAATGTGTAGCTATACGGGCATGTGAACTTCGTAGCCATTTTAACCAAAAATTGTGCAGTCCGCCCGGTCCAGGAGATTTCCAATTGGATAACGAACGGATCGCACACGTTATATCTTGTTCTTCAATTTTAATAGATGGCATACGAGAAATATTTTCACATGCCCGTTCAACATCACAGATCCAGGCACCCTCAGAGTGGACTACTGGTACTGACCAGATGCTACTCCAAAAGTTCTTTGTGGTTATAGCATCTGGTAATGGTCCAACATCTGTAGCCTGAAGAGGACGTTCCCAGTCTCTATATACTAGCTTTTGATCTCTTTGTAACATGCGATTCACAGCATATCGTTCATATCGTTTTTTATATCTACGTATACGGTTTGCCCACGCACAGACCTTCTGCTTCAGGTAATCGATGCGTTCTGTAATTTGGGCCATATATTCTTCGGGTCTATAAGTAGTCCATAAGAACGCCCGCCTCACAAAACGCATCACCCGCGGACGCGTATTACCAGACCTGAAGCAGATAAGCTTGCCAATAAGTACTCTAGCATCAGCGATACGACTTTCAATTCTCTGCTGCCAGCTTGGCTTATTAGGTTTCTCTATGGTGGCGTCGTGCGATCCGTGGCCCTGTACGGGGCCCCCGTTTGGTCGCGAGACCTCACGGGGGCCTCCCGCTCCAGGGCTCTGCTGAGGAGCCTGGAGCGGATCATGGCCATACGGATCGTACGGGGCTACCGTACGATATCGTACGAGGCGGCGACGGTCCTCGCGCGTCCCCGCGCAGCCGCGTACTATCTCGGCCGGGGAGGTGGGGGCCTGGACGCGCGGGGTCACGAAGTGCGGAGACGGGAGGCCTTCCGGCGGGCTCTGCGCGTTCACGCGCCGTCGGGGCCGTCCTGCCCCACCGCGAGGCCTGGGTGCTCTGTAAATGGGTGCTTCGGTGAGTATCTGAGTCGAATAAAACGTGAAGAGACGGCGAGTTGCCACTATTGCGCATCCGACCTGGACTCGGTCCAGCACACGCTGGAGGTCTGCCCGGCCTGGGCGGCCGAGCGCCGAGTCCTGGTCGACGGGATCGGGCGAGACTTTTCCCCGCCGGCGTTGGTCGCGGCAATGCTGGCGGGCGAGGAGGAGTGGAGGGCTGTGGTCTCCTTCTGCGAAGTTGTGATGCTCCAGAAGGAGGCCGCCGAGCGGGATCGGGAGAGAGCCGATCCCGCTCGAAGGCGGCGGCGGCGAGCTCAGTGATCGCCGCCGCCGACGGGCCGCGAGGGCTCACACCCCGCGGGTGCGCCCGGGTCGTGGCCCGGGAAGGATGACCCCCCGGTGCGGCCGGGGAGGGTCGTCGGAGGCACCGCCGGCCGCGCGCCTCGTTACAGCGCGCGATCGGAGCCGCCCCGCCCGGGGGAGCTTCCACCGAGGCTCCCCGAGGACGAGCACCCCCTCGTGGCAGAGGGGGGGCGACGGCGGGGTGGACCAGAGGGCCGATGCACTGTCCTGGGCCACCCCAACGCCGGAGGAAGGCCGCCGCGAGGTTTTAGTGGGTAATCCTAGGATCGGATTGCAGTTCACTGTTTTGGGAGTCCCACACTACCTCCTGCCGTCCCTAGGCGGGGGGTGTGCATAAATCATTTCCTCGCGTAAAAAAAAAAAAAAAAAAGTTTGGGTCGTGTAACACTATCATTGTATGAAATATTCATTCATGCTACACGACAAGCCGTTAACGTAGTACAATAGAGACTTGAATGTGTATCGCTCAGATTATTACTGTTGTCTAAATAACTATATATATCGACTAGCTGACCCGGCGAACTCTGTTTCGCATCAAAAGTAATAACTGCTGCCCCGCTATGTTAATACTGCAATATCTTCGACAAATTTGAAGTCGATAGCAGCTATAGGTTAAAAATGGGAATTTTCCATTGTTAACACCCCCGCAACCCCCCTTGAATTTGAAATTTGAAAAAAAAAAAAAAAAAATTTGAATTTCGTAAAATCCGTTCTTAGCTGACCACTACTCGGCGAAAGGAATAATCCTACCAAATTTCAAGTCGCTACGCCTTATGGTTCCAGAGATATCGTGATGAGTCAATATATAGGTGGAAATCTCTTATATAATAGGTTGGGGAAAAAGTATTTTCGTATTTTTGTATGAAAAGTCAAGACATTTTTTTCAAAGTTTATTTACATTTATTTACAATATATATGTACCGTTTTGTTGAATAACTTTCTGCCATTTTGTGGGCAGAGACATTATCCCGTTACTGTAGAAACTTTGGGACTTCTGATCAAAAAAACGGGACAAATAGTTTTGGCAGTCCTCTCTTGAGGTCAACCTTACAGAACCTAAAGAATTCTGAAGAGACCGAAACAGGTGAAAATCTGAAGGCGCAAGGTCAGGGCTATATGGTGGATGCACTAGGACCTCCCAGTCGAACTCTCTTAATTTTTGCTGAGTGGCTAAAGATGTGTGTGGTCTAGCGTTATCGTGATGAAAGACCACACCCTTCCTGTTGATCAATTCCGGCCGTTTTCTCTCGACTGCTTCCTTTAATCTCATCAGTTGCTGGCAGTAAAGATCAGAATCGATGGTTTTGCCGGACGGTAAAAGCTCATAATGAACAATGCCCTTCCAATCCCACCATACACACAGCATCACCTTATTTCGTGTTAGGCCAGGTTTAGCCACAGTCTGTGAAGCCTGGCCAACTTTCGACCACGACCTTTTTCGCACGTTCTTGTCGTACGTGATCCACTTTTCATCGCCAGTTATCAATCTCTTCAAAAACGGCTCGGTTTCATTACGTCTCAATAATGAATCGCAAATGAGTACACGGTTCATTAAGTTTCTTTGAGTGAGCTCGTGTGGCACCCAAATATCGAGCTTTTTTGTATAACCAGCTTTCTTCAAATGGGTCAAAACTGTTTTGTGGTCAATTCCCAGTTCTTCAGCTACATCGTAACTACTAATATGCCGATCTTGCTCCACTCTTTCAAAAATGGCGTCCATTTTATTCGTAACAGGGCGACCAGAGCGAGGTGCATCTTTAACATCAAAATTTCCGGACTGAAAACGTTTGAACCAAATTTGTGCTACTCTTACTGACACTGCATCAGGTCCATAAACATCACAAATTTTTTTCACTGCTTGAGTTGCATTTTTGCCTTTTTTATAATAAAATTTTAAAATGTATCGAATTTCTTCATTAGATTCACTCATTTTTACGGAGAGAAAAACAAATGAAAAATAGCGGGAAACAACTTTTTTTTATTTTTTTCTTTTCTTTATAATGTAACCTTTTTAATGTTACCAAAACCAGCCAGACACAAATAGTACAGTCCAAGAAATTTTATAATAAGTTTATACCTACGTTATGCGAAATAGTACATTACGTGCCAAGGGAGGAAAGTAGGACATTTCAACCCGCGCGATATTGTCACCCGAGCCGAAGGCGAGGGTGACAAAAGCGTGGGTCGAAAAGTCCTGCTATCTTCCCGTGGCGCGTATACTATTTTTCATCATACCAGGACCGAAAGTTTAATGACATTGTATATAAGAAAAACGAATGTAGTTCAAATTATTCATTGAGGGGGTTCGGGGCGAAGCCCCGATGGGGTCCGGGGCGAAGCCCCGGTGGGGGGTTGGGGGGGCGAAGCCCCTTCAAACGAAAAAAAAAAATTAATAGTTTTAATTATCTTAAACTTAATAGATATTATTAATAATATTCGACAATTTTTATATCGCTGTACCGATTTGGAGGGTGCTAAATTTTGAGTTATTTCCGCAGCTTCCGCAGCAATGTTTCGTCGCACTTCTTCATCTTCAGAGTCGTCACTTGAATAATCCGATGAATTCATTGTCGGGTTTTTTTTTACACAGCTGTATTCACTTATTTTTTATACACAAGTTTTTTTCTATGTATATTTTTGATGTAATTTTTATCAGAATCAGAAAATTTGACTCTTAGATAAATATTATTTTATTTTATTATTATTAAATGATGTTATTGCCGCGCGTATAATAATATGGGCTTGAAATAACAACTGCACGGTTACCATGGTAATAAGTTATTTCAAATAGATAACGGGAAGAAAATTAAAACAAAAATAGACTAAATTTTAAACTGTCACTAATTGTGAGCAGTCTGAAATATGCATCTTTCTTCCCGCAAACAAAAGAAGAAATTCAAACTTTCGGCCTCGGAATGATGAAAAGACTTTTTCCCCGACCTAATATATATATCAATAATCAATAATCCTGTCATCTACCTTTATGCCTCGATTCGATGAAGTAGGCTTCCTAGTATTTGTTGTCGTGTTGATAAGTTGAGAGGCAGATGTATCAGAACTTGATTGTATGGATTCAGAGCGTAGCCGCTCAATTATTATTATTATTAAGTTTTTAATAATTATTATTTATTCATTTGTTCTATACAAACCAGGTTAACAAAGGCCAAGACATAAAACAAAATTACTTTAGTGCGTAAGGAGCTCTGGTTTCTGAAAAAATAATAAAAACCTGTAATACAACACAACGGCCACCTGCCTCCCACATCGGACAATATAACACACAATAGAATATTAAAGAAATAATTTGTTCTATTGAATTGTTCACAAGTCTTTTGCAATAGTATTCAAGCTTACTCGGCCATTTAATCTTTTTTATAGAAATAAATAAGAGTGGAGTGTTTGTAATTTTAAACAAAGTCTATTTACGAGATACATTTAGTATAGTAAATAAAATAATATCTTGGACACAATACACACAGCGCCAACTCAGCAACTAAATGCTTGTGTTATGGATACTAGATAGCGGATATGAATTCATATATACTTTTCTTTTGTAAATTCATACTTATAATACATAGAAAAATACCCAGACGCCATACAAACATTCATGCTTGTCGCAAATATTTGTACTCGGGGGATCAAACCCGCCAACCTCGATTCTGCAGTCAGGTAGCTTTACCAATGCACCACAAGGCTCGTCAAAAACCTAGCTTTTTTAAAAGTCTATTCCGCCTATTCTCTAATTGCTGAAAAAAAAAAGATTTTCGCTGAACTTTCGTTGATGTAATAAAAAGTAAGTTATGCTATGTTTACAATATCTAAATAATTAAAAAACTAGCTGAAAATTTGCAAAAGACTGACCGCATTGCCACGTTGAATGGCAATTCTAATCCTCTGTGCAACGAATAAACAAGCATTACTAAATAATGTAATTAATTTACTTAATGTTGTCATTAGTTAGTCTTGTACTTGTACTCAGGCTTGACATGATTTGTTTAGAAATACATACATACACAAATTATTCCCAGAAATCTTCAATTTGTAGCCGGGATCACCAAAACAGAAGTCCTTGTACTGACTAATTCGTATGCACTATTGAACTGACTTAACAAACTATTATTGCGCACTTTTATTTCAGACGAATGAATTAATTACTTAAGTCGATAATTGAAGAATCAATATGATTGATCGTATGAATCGTAATAAACGAATAGTAAATTTTTCTCGGTCGTATTTTTAATGTTACGACGGGTATTGACAAGATTTATATATGCAATGAATTTAGTAATGACAATATTACGACTCAGTTTTACGACAGAACTCATTTATCGCGACTAATGACTAACACGGGCTAGTGTCTACTTGACTTTTACACTCGCACGTCAAATGAACTTCGGCTTCACACTAAGTAATATTGTTAATTTGCGTAATATTTTCTGCGTAAATTTTCCGTGCACTTAGATTTGTACGCACTGATTATATTAAGGTAAAAACGGCAATAGTTACGTTCCTATAGAATAGAAGCCTATTGCACTACATGGGGTACAACTTTATCAGTCGGTTTTAAAAAGGACTAAGCACCGTTAAATCAAAGAAATACTTCCGAACAATAAGATAGCATACAATTAATAAAAAAATATTGTATAGCACAGAACGCCTCGATAGCCTAGCGGTGTAGCGTTCCGGGTTTTGTTCGAATATAGTGGCGTCCAAGTTCGAAAGTAACAGAACCGATCTGTATAAATTAAATCATGCAAAATTAGCACATATACATAATATTTTAAATTTTGCTTTCCAATAAGTCTTTCGTGGATCCCTGGTTTTGAACCTCCTGGAACTCTTAATGGTCCCATTGAAAACTAACAGCTAACGCACACAACTTGCTATAATAATAACATAACTTAACGCCTTTTTCTGCACTGAAGGTGTGAGCAGCGGCTCTTACGTCTCGACTCACAGTTATGTTTAGGTTCCAAACAGAATAGGTGGCGATGTTTATCACACATAACCGGCTAAAGGAATTTAGAAAAGTCATTGATATGCGTCAGGATTCTAACTCACGACTTCTAGATTCAGAAGGGGATGCTGGACTACTGGACCACCGAGACTATAAAATATTATATAATTATATAAATACTAATATAATTTTAATATCCCGAACCGACGTTTTACAAACCACAGCTGAAAATAGAAAATAACACGAAACGAAAGCAAGCAACGCATGAGTGTTGAGGAACCTATCCCATGAGGCAAATAAAGCCTAACATTTTAATTACTTTATAATCCATTATTTGTAATTTAAAACCGAAAATTGTGTACGTAATGGTCTTTAAGTTTTAATGTTACCATTTAGAAGCTTAATGATACCAGTAACGGTACCCTTCAGACAATTTTATTGGTTTATGCTGAATAAAATGTCTGTGATTTAGAAATGGACCATTCAAAGGCAGCTTGACCACAGAAACCTATTATAAGCTTCTATTAATATATCCTTCTGATGTTCAAATACTTATATGTATGTACTAGTTGACTCGGCAATGCTTTCTTGCCAAAAAAATAAAGCATTTGATCAATAAATACAAAATAAGGGTTGACTGTAGAGAGATGAAAATTTAGAGTTGCATGTATTGTTGTAGGCTGTTTCATAAAGGAAATAAATTTTAAAAATATCTAAAAATTTAAAAAAAGTTGTGGTTACTTCGGGCTACCCTCGATATTTAGGGGAAAGAAAAATAGATGTTGTCCTATTCTCAGATCTACCAGATTGGCACACAATATTTCATGACAATTCGCCATCTCGGAAGAGAATATAACCTTAGTAGCCATTGTGAAATAGTGTCTAGTAACATCGAATTCTTATCAAAGTTCGGCGGGTTCATACCCCACTCAAGGTCTGATCTAATCGCCATAGATCTTTGTATGCCGTCTTGAAGTATAATCACAACAATTATTCCCTGATATTATGTCTGTTCGAAAATTAGGTTAAATTTTGACTACACAATATGATAAACTCCTTAGAAAATCAACTGTGTGTATTAATGTGTGTGTAATTTTTTAATTTCAATAAATGTAAAACACGAATAAAAAAGTATTGGCGAAAATATCCTGAAAATACTTATAATTACATTTTACTGCAATATTGTGACATTGTATAAGATATATACTAATCATAAATCAATCACAATTTGGAAAACAACATAACAGACTTTATTAATAAATACTTTCAGCAAGAAATAAAATGTACAGACCTAGAAGTTATAAGAAGAATAGGGAAAAAGACTGAGAGGCCATGACCTATCATAGTTACCTTTTCAACATTGGGAAAAAAGATTAGTATCTTGAAAAATAAAGGAATTTTAAAAGGAACACCATATTTTGTAAAAGAGGACTACCCTCCCTCAGTTCTACAGACTAGGAAAGAGCTACAGAAACAAGTAAATGCTGAAAGAGAAAAGGGAAACACAGCCATAATTAAATATGACAAGCTTTTCATATTAAAAACCTCACCTAAAAACAATAAAAGGAGCTTACCTAACTCGCCAGAAAACACCGAAAATAACCCAACCCAGCAAATATCTCATGTAAATAAAAATAACAAGACTCTGCCTACTCTTACAAAGCAAAGGTCTTCTAGTTTGCCGGAAAATGTAATAAAACCTGGCATACTCAATTACCTTACAAACAAGAATAAGAAAACAAATAACGAACACCTCACCAAAGAAACGTAGCAACGAGCTCTTAAACCCCTCCCAGAAAATCAAAATGTATATACCACAAGAACACCACATAAAACACATCTTCCAACCCGGCTGGTCACCGTGGAAGATCAAGACCAAAACCCTCTAAAGAATATATACCAAACCTCTTCATTAACAAGGAAAGAGATAGAAACCCAAACAATAACTAACTCAAATAAAAAGAAAGAGCAACTCTATATAATAACATACAATGTCAGAACCTTATCTACTTACGAACGTTTAATTGAACTTAGCGAAGCACTCGGTACAGTCAAATACGATATAGTAGGATTGTGTGAAATAAGGAGGATGGGCACCCGGATAGAAGAATATAAGAACTTTATACCATGTCACGTAGGACTCACACCTGGCAAATATGGAGTTGGATTCATTATAAATAAAACGCGTAAGAACTGGATAGAAAGTTTCAAAGGCATAAATGATAGAGTAGCATTATTAAACCTAAACATACAAGGATTGTCCATGTCACTTATACAAATATATGCGCCGACTGAATCAGCGTGTGATAAAGAGATTAATTGTTTCTACTTGAATGTCAATAGAGCCCTAGACCAAGCACACGAGAACTATATAATCATGGGTGATTTCAACGCGAAGATAGGACAGCCAAAGAAAGATGAATATCTGATAATGAAACCAAACGGATATGGTGAAAGAAACCAAAGGGGTCAGGGACTAATTGATTTTGCCCTCGAACACAAACTTGCCATCCTAAATACTTTCTTCTACAAGAAAATAAACCAAAGATGGACCTGGCGATCACCTGATGGTAAATACAAAAACGAAATAGATTACGTATTGTCAAATCAGCCAAACATCTTCCAAAATATTGAAGTTTTAAAACTGAACTACCCTTTGGACCATAAAGCTATCAGAGCAACAATATCTATTTTAAAACAGAAGAAAAAACGCATTACCTACAAAAGCAATCGATATCCATCATTGAAAACAGCACAAGAAATAATATCTTATAGACAACACCTCTCATCTCAGTTACAGGAGCTACAAACATGTCGCGATAAAATATCTCTGCAGGATTACTACAACTCATTAACCAAGGCTATAACCCAGAGTTTACAGAACGCTCAAATACCAAACGAAATATCAAAAGGCAAACATAAAGTTCTAAAAGAGCGTACACTAGAACTCATGAAGAGAAGACAAGAGTTACAGCGTGCTAAGATAAAAACTCGTACCACAAAAAATGAACTATCAGCTTTATACAAACTAATAAGTAAACTCATTAAACATGACTACAAAAGTTACAGATCAAAGACCATAGAAAAACATTTGGAGAAAGCAGGAAGCTCAAAAAAGGCCCTTAAAGAACTGAGAACAAATAAATATTGGATAGATGGTTTAAACCACAAAGACAAAATTGTAAATAACCGTAAAGAAATCATAGATGTAGCAACCAATTTCTATAAAACTCTATTTAAAGCACAAGACAACGACTGTACCAGCCAGAGCAATAGAAATACTAACTCTACAAAGAAGAGTGGAAACATACCAACGATAACTGAAAAGGAAGTAACTCAAGAAATCAAAAGCTTAAAACTAGATAAAAGCCCAGGACCAGATGGTATTACGAATGAAGCAATAAAGACTGCCTGGCCGCTACTAACTCTCCCATTAACATATTTATTTAACCTCGTATTAAAAACTGCTGAAATTCCATCACAATGGGTAGAGTCGGAAATAATTTTAATCTACAAAAAAGGTGATTCAAAAGATATCACAAAGTACAGGCCTATAAGCTTACTCTCAGTCATCTACAAACTATTTTCTTCCATAATTAATAAGAGAATAGGTGTCACAATAGCAGCAAACCAACCACTAGAACAAGCGGGTTTTCGTAAAGGCTTCTCAACAATCGATCATATACATACTCTGGAACAAATAATAGAAAAATACCAAGAGAAACAAAGAGTACTCTACATTGCATATATCGATTATAACAAGGCTTTTGATACTGTGTCTCATTCCAGTATATGGACCGCTCTACAAGATCAGAAAGTTGAACAAGAGTATATAAATATAATTAAAATATTTACAAAGATAGTACATCAAAAATAAAACTAGAATCCAATGGACCTTCATTCTCTATTAAAAGAGGCGTGAAACAAGGTGATCCGCTTTCCCCAAAATTATTTATTTCTGTCCTGGAGCTAATAATAAAAAGCCTCAACTGGGAAAAGACAGGAATAACCATCAATGGCAAGCACTTATCCCATCTACGCTTCGCAGATGACTTAGTTCTCATGTCTGAATCAAGTACACAATTACAAAGCATGATTAATACACTAAATAAAAATAGTAAGGAAGTAGGATTAGAAATGAATCTTGCGAAAACAATGGTTATGACAAATAGTATACAAAGAAGAATATCAGTGGAAAATGAAGTTTTGAAATATACAGAAACATATATCTACCTTGGAAAACAAATCGGTTTCAACAGGAAACAACATGAACTAGAAGTAGATCGAAGAGTACAAAACACTTGGAACAAGTATTGGTCGTTAAAAGAAATATTTAAAAGTAACATGCCGACAAATATTAAAACAAAAATCATGACGTCATGCCTCCTACCTTATCTTACATACGCATGCCAAACTTGGAAATACACAACTATAATAAAAAGAAAAATCACAACCTGCCAGCGCGGAATCGAAAGAAGCAATGCTCACATAACATAACATAAACATAACTTCACGCCTTTTGTTACCCGAAGGTGTAGGCAGCGGCTGTTAAGCCTCGTCTCGCCGTTATGTTTACGTCCCAAATGGAATAGGTGGCGAACCTATTGCCATACCGGGCACAAAGTTTTCAGTCATCGATATTTATCACACATAACTTTCGAAAAGAATTTCGAAAAGTCATTGGTGTGTGCCAGTGCCAGGATTTGAACCCACTACTTCTTGAATCAGAAGCGGGGTGCTCGCCACTGCGCCACCGAGATTGAGCAATGCTCAATATTAAAAAGATGCAAAAAATACGTCACCATATATTATGAGAAACCACCAAAGCGACGGATGCTCTAACTTACGCTCAGAAACTAAAGTGGAAATGGTCTGGACATGTAGCAAGGCTAAAAGATGGGAGATGGACCAACAGAGTAACCAAGTGGAACCCCACACGAGATGGGCCGACGAACTGATAAAGATAGCTGGTACAAACTGGCTGGAAGAAGCTCAAGATAGAGACAACTGGCATTCTTTAGAGGAGGCCTTCACCTTCACTTAAAGAGGGCTTCATGCATGAAAATTAAATATATTATCTAAACCATGTACCATTGTATTTTAGCATGAAATAAAAGGTTTTTTTTTTTTATTTTTTTTTTTATTTATTTATTTATATACTAATTATTTATGTTGTTAATTATAAAATATACATTCTTTTGTTGTATTAAAATTATATAACGAGCAAATAAAATGAAAGAAAATGATGAGTTGTGTTATTATATTAGGTTACTAGCTGAAACGGCGAACTTTGTTCCCCATCAAAACTAATGTTTACATCTTTAACAATTAAAGTTTAAAATTATCATTTTTCTTTACTACATTATTCATAAATTATACGTACAAATGGCAATAGGTTCGCCATCTATTCCATTTGGGACATAAACATAACGGCGAGACGAGGCTTAACAGCCGCTGCCTACACCTTCGGGTAACAAAAGGCGTGAAGTTATGTAATGTATGTATGTATGTATATGTTACGGTAAATCTGATTAATTGAAAATTATTAATATTTATTTTTGTGTTGTGGTAAATGTGAATAAACGATCGAAATTTATTACATTTAGTAGTAATTATTAATAATTCACGACACATATTGGTAAAAGTTATAATAGTCTATGGAGTCTCAGTCTATGGAGAAAGCATAGAGGGCAGGAAACAGGTTTAGCCGGTAAGAGTCCGGCACTACCCAAACTACCTCATACGTGACGTAGTTTGGGTGTCCACGAGGATTCCGACTCATGCCTAGAAGACAGAAGAAAAACCTAAAACCTAACCTAACCTAAACCTAAATTAAACAACTAACTAACCCTAGTAAGCAACAACAAATAACGTGCACGTGCTTTTAAAACAATAACACCGAGCCAACTAAGCCGAGCTACTTATTACATTTATCACTACTAGGGTTAAATTATTAATAATAACCGACAAATGTGATTAATTTATCACTTTAACCTCGACTTTCGGTAATTATTAATAATAATAGATAATTATTAATAATCTTCAATTATTCACTCTTACCGTGACATATACATACAAACCACCCCATTGAGACATTCTATTTATTATAAAAAACCACATCATTTTCCGTTGCGTAGATTCAAAGATCTAAGCATATAAGGGAATAGACAGCAGAAAGCAACTATGTTTTATACGGTGTAATGATGTATAATTTTAAAATGGTACGAAAATTATTTTTATAAAAGTCTTTAATTAACATAACATAATTTTACGCCTTTTTCTAACTGAAGGCGTGGGCAGAGGCTGTTAAGCCTCGATTCGTCGAAACGTTACGTCCCAAAGGAAGTAGGTGGCCAAACCTATTGCCATACACCGGGCACAGAGTTGTCAGTCATTGATATTTTTCAAATAAAGAATCAAAGAATTCCGAAAAATTTCCTACCACGGAGAAAATCAACTTATTTTCAATGCATTTGTAAATATTTGATTGAATATAAATATTTGTAAAATAAAACATTGGATAATCTTATTTAACTTATTGGAACCCGGGAAAGTTGGCTACAATAACTAAAAAATATTATTTTTAAACACAAAAGAAATTCACACAACGTCGATATGTTACAGCGCATAAAATAAAAGTTTTATCGAACTCGTTGGCAACACTCCAAATATCACGAGTGTATTGGAGATCTTCGAATATTTTAAAATAATTCAATCGGATTAATATGCGACGTTAAATTTTACGATCAATCCTAACGGCATTATTATTTTTTGGATTTTAATTGGTATTTTAATTATTTAAATTACAGTACGTTACTGATTCCAGAGGGAATACTCCAATATTTTTCAAAGTTTATACATTACTTTCTAAAAGTAATTTATGGTAAATATTATAACAAACCCAAACTTAAATTTTAATCGTAAAGTAATGGAAATTTAGTGATAAGTAAGCGTGTCTTCGCCTTAAGCAAAAACATGAAGTTGCAGCAAATTTTAGAGATCTTTTTTGGAAAACATCAGTTTAGATAGATGTTTTTATAACTAACAACTCCCAAACCGAAAACCGACAAGCACAACCACTTAACTACCGATTTTGTCGCAATTATTCTCATCTCTTCCACAAATTTAAATATTTAATCTTAGTAAGTTACGCAATGTTTTCGGAAAACAAGCACAAGAACCGTCACCTAAATCACCATTCGCGCCAATATTATAATACTTATTTAATATAATATATCTAAAGTAAACATTTTCTTTCACAAATATGTTTTTGTAATATTATGCCGGTCGTGTTCTCGTTCGTAGCGCGAAGATCGAGCGATATAAGTTGATTTCACATCATAAGAGTTGGAACTTAGATCACGTACAAGAGTTTGATTATCGGGACCATAAACTTGTATCACTGTGTCATTACGCCTTAACGTTCATACTGTGAAATTCTGAAGGTATAGGCAGGGACTATAAATTCCTTGACGCGTTATATCTATAAGGCCCCATGGCAGGCAAGGTATTTGCAGTTATTATCGTATTTATTTAATTTCTCAACGCTAACTAGAAGTGACAGTAGGGTATAGCAGAGAATGCATGAAAGATAAACGCGGTGAAAATGGCATGGCATTGCACAAAATTTTGCGGACGCGCTCCCTGACCACGTCAAAAACAAGGTTGTAAGGCAGGAAGTTGGATTGAAAGAGAGTGTCGGGGTAAAAGAAAGGCTCCGATGGTTTGGACAAGCAGAAAAAATGGATGAAGCAAGATTGACTAAGAAGATACACAAAGCGAAAGCGGCTGGAGGATTTAGGAGTCGAGGATGGCCACGACTCAATTTCTATGAACAAACAGTGAGTCCTGTGGAGGAAGGTGATTAAGGGCTTAAAAAGTCGACGAGCGTGTATGACAATAGTTATGAAAGCCATAGAAGCGAGTGAGGCGTGTAAGAATCGTGCCTTATCGTGGGTGAAGCTGTGTAAGTATGTATTTAAAGTCCCATATCATTTAATAAGGGCAAACAAGCATGCGTGTCACCTGATGGTAAACAACCGACGCCGCCCATGGACACCAGCAACACATATAGTGTTAATGTTGCGTTGCCGACCTTTAAGGGATAGGGGATAGGGAAGGATGGGGAAGGGGGATGGGCCTCCGGGGATCTCTCTCACCGAACGAAACGCGGCATGAATCACTTTACGACGATCTTCTGAGAGGTCGTGGTATTTCACCGGTCGAGCCGACCCATTCATACAGCGAACTGCTTGGCTCTACCACTGCCAAAAACTTTCAATTGAGTTTTATCATCGCAAATAGTTTTACAGCATTATTTTACAGCGAAATAAATATTGTGTAATAAAAAATATCAAAAGTTAGATTAATTTTTCATGTTTTCATCTGTACATGCATAATATAGCGTAGTGGCGTTTTATTGAAAAACTTCAATGAAAAAATATTATATTTGAATGTTATATTAAATGGTCAAACTTTTAGATTGTTGATATTTTGTTTTCTCACAATACGTTAACATAATTAGGAAAAAGAACTAGGTATTCTGTGGCTCTAATATATTTGATTTGGAAACCAGGTATTAAACTTCAATCGTAGGCAATTGAATTCCTGAAAATGATACTACCAATCTAATAATCTCCCAAGGTAAAATCTATCAGACCACAAGACTCGTGTGCATATTTTTGATGGATTAGGGGGGCAGACGAGCTGGCGTGTCACCTGATGGTAAGCAACTTACGCGACACATGAACACCAGCAACTCAAATATATTATAAATATATTAATGTTGCGTTGCTACCCTTTTTAATGGAACGGTTCCGAAGTGGGATCCGGAGAGAAGAGGATAAGGTGTTGGGCCTCTGGATACTTCTCTCACCGAGCGAAATGCGACATCAGCCACTTTACGGCGAAATTCTGAGAGGACGTGGTATACAGCCAACAGCGTGGCCTTACGTCTCAAGTAAGTTGAAACGGCCTTAGACTAAGTTTAAAAAAAAAACAAACAAAAAAAAAATCTACTTTGTTTTTGATTATTTATTCAAGATGTCATCATTTTTATATAGGCAATAGGAAGATTTGGTTTCTATAAAATAACTTTTGTTGTAGAAGACTAGGAAGAAGAAGCCATTTTCTTCAATAATAAAGGTATCGAGTACGACAAGAAAGAAGATTTAGAAATAGGACCTGCAGTATTAGAAGATTGGTTCTATAAGAGTTTAGGATAATCTTCTGATATTAAGAGTTCTAAAAGGAACAGTCTTCTGGGCACGCTGCCAGTAGACCGAGATGCGGAGAAATTTGATTTCAGGTATTTTTTTAATTGTATAATTGTAAATAATGTAATTAATTTATTTGTTCTTATTATTGTAAATAAAGTATACATATTCTAAAAGTATATTATTTATGTATATTTTTTACATGAACATGTTCGATCTTGGAATTATCTAGTCTAGTCTACAAGAAGTTGTGATACAAGACGTTGTTATTAAACAAAGAGAACGTAAATTATATTAGCTCATTCGCGAATCATAAATCACGAAGCCTTTCTCTACACATTTATTATCTTCTTGAACGATCATTAATTATTAAATTATTATCATGTTTATTGTGTCAGTACGCTCCGAGTTTCGTGAACATACTTAATAAATATTAATTAATTTAGGTGCAGCAAGTTTTAATAAGATTTTTTTACTCGTATAGCAAGGCAGTGAGGAGTGTGATTACTATACTACAACTTGAATATAATACTCTCAGTAGTAGAGCTCCGCCGTTAGCTGCATCAATTGGCCGGCTTGAGCTCTCAGAATATCAACTTAAAGTAGCTCATGTCGCGTATCATTTGATTAGAGAGGTTTTCGGAGGCTAACCCTCCCATCCTACCCCTTAAAGGCCAGCAAAGCAACTGTAACTGTGTTGAAGGTGTCCTTGGGCGGCGCTAAACACTTACCATCAGTGACCCGATTGCTCGTTTGCGCTTTATCCTAAAATTTTGTAATAGTAACAGTAATTATGTAAGGTTTGTGTCTCTGTCCGTGTCCCTGGTGTTGTCTTCGTGTCTCGGCGGTCCATTGGTCGAGCACCCCGTTTCTGAATCCAGAGGTCGCGAGTTCGAATCCTCACATTGGCTTACAACAATGATTTTTCGAAATTAATTTCGTAAGTTTTGTATGATAAATATCGATGATTGACAACTTTGTGCCCAGTATGGCAATAGGTTCGCCACTTGTTTCATTTGGGACGTAAACATAACGGGGAGACGAGGCTCAACAGCCGCTGCCTACACCTTCGGTTAGAAGATGCGTGAAGTTATGTATGTATGTGTCCTCGGAATTGAAATCCTTAACACAAGTTCAACCAAATTGCTACAGAGATATTGCGCTATGCAGGTGTTATTTGCTAATATATTTCAGGTCTATGGTTGTTAGGAGACACAAAGATTTATATTAGCTGTCCAACTGGGAACATACGTTCCCCAGTATGAACTCGTGAAGGGAGGACTCATTTATTAGTGAACAACGACTTGGCAGTACTTGCTTTCTTATGCGATAGGAGCGCAAACGAGCAAGCGAGGCACTTGGTGGTAAGCAGCTACCGCCGCCCATGGGCGCCTATAACCCAGATATTGTAACAGATGCACGAGTTCTTCGCTTACGTCAGATATTTATTCTAAGGGCAGTTTTGGGTGTTATGGAATTAAATATAACCCGGCATAGACAAAGTAGTAGGGGAAGACGATTAACTGAAAGGATTCCGTTGCCAAAGGTTAGAACCCTCTTTTCCGCCCGCTTATCTTCATTCCTTCCAATCCTGATATTCATCAATATTAGCAAATCTATAACTATACCTATGAACTATCATGAGGCCAAAACCAAACTGAAAGAGTGGATGCTGGAGCGTTCTTATGACGAAACTGAGGGCTTGCTCTGCACTTCTGTGTAGTGCTAGTTTTTACACTTAGCGCAAACACGGACAAAGCACTTTCAACCAACTAGTTTTTCTCTTTTTTACATTTATTCATATAATTTTGACATCCAATACATTAATTATTTATTTTTATATTATAATTATTTATACATTAATATATGTATTTCACGGCTAACGAATACTTCTAATCTAATAAATTTCGACTTAATCCTTGTCATTTTAATTTATAATTATTATTACTGTTTTCTCGTATGTTGATTTGTTGCGCTGCTCTATATAAATAAGTAGTACTCAGACTCCGTAGTATGCCTTGGTCGTAGTATATTTTGCTTTCTGGAGTTGTTTTCCTTGCTTAGACACAGTACATAAATTATCTGCACTAATTTTTGTATAATTATCTATATACGAACGTGTTTGATAATATCATTCATCGAATATTTTTTTTTTACTCAAAATTTTGACCTAATGCCTGACATTTTAATCTATATCAATATATTTGTATTTATATCTGTATATTTGTAATTGTTATTTTCTTGCATGTTAGTTTGTTAGATTGATATATTTATGTAATACTCATATCCCATTTTATATTCATATGTACCCACATGTATGTAATGTGTTATTGAGCTGAAGATGAACTTCGTCAGTATAGTTCTGAAAAGCATGTACCTACCTCAACTTGTAATATGTTATAGGGTCACCAAGATACAGGCTTTGCCTAGTTTGGGACCCATCGCTAAGCCTATCTATACCTACAAAAACCAAAATGTAAAACTTAACTGGTGATTTAAGTAAACAATCTAATTGTTTATTCATGCACATTATGTATACATTTTGAAAGTACTCTTATACAATAATAACTTGTGTTACCACACTAATTTACTTCTTAAAGGCAAATAAAGATTATTTAATTTATTTAAGGATGCGTTGCTGGCCTTAAGGGAAGTAGAATGGGAAAGGGTAGTAGGGGTGGGCCTTCGGATACACCTTTCATCGAATGAAAAATGCCTTGAACCAGATGCCAGAACCATCCTTTCTAAGAGGCCGTGTTATTTCACCAGTCGAGCTGGTCCATTAATGCTACTAAATGAAGTTATCTTTATGTTCATAATGAAAGCCAAGTGATTTATGTATTAGAGAAGGTCCTGGGATCGAATAGAACGGCCGCGATGGCATATTTCCATACATTTCGAGCGTGTCACTTTTTTGAAAAACCACGCCCTCAGCGTGACGTCATTTTCATTGTGAGCGCGGCGACTAGTTAGGAGACACTCACATTAGATTATCGATGTTAATATCGGCAAGGTGTGATAATTTTATTATTTTTATATTTTACTAACTTTATTGATTTTCTGTAACGATAATCATAGAAAGTAAAACATGTTAAATACTTCAATCCGACATATTAAAACCTAAAACATATTTTTCCAACAGTATATAAAATTTAATTATAAATATTTTACTGTCCTTGAAACTATACATATTTATTAAATATTTGCCTTTTTGTAAGGGTTGGCCTCACAGTCCTGGTTAAATAACGAAGCCGAACGTCTACATATACCTCGGTTACTGCCCATTTGAGAAGAACGAGATGATTTTCCATCGGCGATTGGTCAAATTGGTGAAAACTTATACTGTCAAATAAACTGCTGCCAATGTAATTACGAAACACTTTGGTTGAAATTTGTGGTGTTAGAATAAAGTAGGGACAAAGCAAGATATGAGCTGATACACAAATTATTATTGAATTAATTTATCGATAAGTCCTAAGACTCAACGATACATGGAGTGCCCATCTCTAACATTCGAATCACAGCGATTAACAGACACAGCGATCAACTGGCAGGTGTATTGTGTATTTCGTTCGATTCGACGTACATTACGCGTATAATTTATACGCGCAATGTTTTTGTATACGAGCGTTGAATGCGGACAGCAATGGATATTTATCATAACGAAAAAATATACAACTTGTGATCGTAATTATTGAACATAGTAAAAGTAAAACAATAATTTATAATCTCAAAAAAATACTTTCTACTGATTTTCTGTACTTACTGATCATACGAAATATTTCCTTTTTTCATATTTGATTCACTACTTTTGTTTTTACAATTTTTCACAGCATAATAAGGCATATATGTGACGTTTTATCTATTTTTTTACGTCCTGAACGCATGGCAGGAACGCTCGTTGCGTAATGAGAGCGAGTTTCGAAAAGCATGCAATATAGTGCAGGGTTTTGGCACGCTTGCCACGCCTATTCGCCGTTCTATCTTGATCTATTTCTGTGGAACATATTGAGCTTGGCAATAATAATGCGTGGAAATAACCACCACCTGCCACCGGTTATGTGTGACATATTAATCAGCGAATTGAACAGAATTCAATCAAAAACTTTAGCAATTTAAAGGCGTGCAAATATAAAAATAACATACATACATACAATCACGCCTTTTTCCCATGGGCAGAGGCTAATATTTTCCACTTGCTACGATCCTGACATACATATCTTGCTTCCTCCACACTCATTATCGCTTTCATACATGCTTGTCGGTTGTGGCCATATGGATGTGGATTTGATGGTGGACTATAAATGGGGACATTTGGAAGACATCTTTTTACAATGGTCCCCCAAAATGACCTGAAAAAATATACTCTTTTTAACCAACAATAGAGTTTAATGCGAGGGTGGACGATCAATGGTAGGTTCGCCTAGGTCGACATTTACCGGTTTGCCCTTTTACATTTGGCTTATAAATTTCGTTTAGTTAATATATAAAAATAAATAAAAATAAATATATTCTTATTTAGTGTATTCCCTAATGATCTGTAATGAGCGAAAGCTTATTATCTACATTGTTAATACTTTTTGGGATCCATTTGCTAAGCTGACCCTCGCTGTCCATTAATATTCGATCCTTACCTTCTTATGTCCGCTAAGCTGTGGCATGAAATAAATTCTAGAAGAATATACTAAGATTTTACGTATTAATTATAATTATATTATTAATATATTTCTTAAAAAGAACAATTTCTTTCACTGAACTATCATTCGTAATATTCGTAAGAATTATGCATGCAGCACAACTTACCTGTAAAAGGTTAAGGTAAGTACATAACAAACTTCACGCCTTTTTTTCCCGTAGGTGTAGGGCGTAGGCAGTGGCTGTTAAGCCCGACTCACCGTTATGTTTACATCCCAAATGGAATAGGTGGCGAACCTATTGTTATACCGGGCACAAGTTGTCAATCATCGATATTTATCACACATAACTTTCGAAATTAATTTCGAAAAATCGTTGGTGTGAGCCAAGATTCGTCGAACTCGCGACCTCTTGATTCAGAAGCGGGTTGCTCGACCACTGGACCACCGAGAACTTAATAAAAATAATGTTAACAAAAAATTGTGGGTGGAGTCTTGAGAGAATTTCCTTTTATTAATTGAATATTGCTTCCAGCAATCGCAAAGTGGCAAATTCTCATACTTGCTCGCACAGATTTCTGATGAATTTAAATTCGAAGTATTCCTATTAAATTCTGCACAATCAAAGTGGATAAAAAATCCATGTCCAATTGTTATCGCACATATATTTAAAGCATGCTCTGGTGAATTATTTGCCTGTAACGCGGGGTGTTCGCCGGAAAGTTTTTTTAATTAAGTTCACATCCAGCGTACACTTTCCTCGTGCAAGTTTTTTTTTTATTACGCCAAAGCTCCGGGAACGTAAAACATCCGGAGAGTTTTGTTACCAATTAAAAAGTGCTTGTGAAAATTGTTTGCAAATATAAAAAAATTACACCCTTAATAAAAAAAAAACTTGCTCGGTAAAGTGTTTTTCGAAATTGTTAGTTTTGTAGTATGCAAATCATGAAAAAAATATCAGAAATATTTTTAATTTTCTTTATGGGGTGGGAGGTCAAACGAGCTGACGTGTCACCTGATGTTAAGTAAAGAGCGCCCCCCATGGACACCTGCAACGCATAAAGTGTTACAGTTGCGTTGCCGACTTTTAAGGCAAGGATGGAAAGGATGAGGAACGGGTGGGCCTCCGTGTACCTCTTTCGCGGAACGAAACGCGGCATGAGCCACTTTACATCGATTTTCTGAAAGCTCGTGGTATTTCACCGGTCGAGCCGGCCCTTTAATGCAGCGAACTGCTTGTTGGTAGAGACAAGCAGTTCGCTGTTAAAATTTAATGATAAATAGTTATTGCACTCGTACTCATAATCATTAATTAATTTTGAAGAGTAAGTGTCCTGTACAATGATTGATTCTCTGCTTCGATTGGTGTTTCCATTCGCTGATTTTTTGATCAGAAATGTGGTGATGATGATGAGATGAAATCACATATATATATAAAAGCTATCGATATTTGTCGCACATAACTTAGAAAAACAAGTCCGACAAGCCACTTTTTATAGGATAGGGGGCAAATGAACAACAATATTCTGAGAGGTCGTGGTATTTCACTAGTCGAGCCGGCCCATTCATGCAGTTAACTGCGTGTCTTTACTACTGCTTTAATTGGTAGGTCCTTTTTTATTTTTTATGGAATAGGCGGGTAAACGAGCAAGTGATTCACCTCATGGTAAGCAAATACCGCTGCCTATGAACCTATGAACGCCTGTAACACAGATAGTATTACAGTCGCATTGCCGTTCTAGAAGAGGGGTAGTCATCCGGATACCTCTCACCGAACAAAACGCGGTATTAGTCACTTTACATAAATATTTTAAGAGTTGTATTTCACCAGTCGAGCCGGCCCAGTCATGCTAACTGCATAGCTCTACTACTGCAAGCTAGTATGTACTGACATACATTCTAATTTTATTTATTTGTAAAGTTTTATCAATTCGCGGTCACAATGTAAGTAAATTTGGTAATTCTCTTCAGGGACATGATTTGTACTTAAATCTCGTTATCTCGCCGGGACAGGTAGGTACGTTGAAGATATTTTACAGGAGACCCCCACAACCCCCTTTCAAAATGGGGGCGTGGTACTCTTGTTGCGGTCGCTGTAGTAGACACTTTTTATTTATTCAGTTATTTTCAGTGGGCGGTAAGCAACTAGCGCCGTACATGGACATATGCAACACAGATGTTAAATTTGGGAAACCCGCCAGTAAGATGAATAAAAAATGAGATAGAAAACAGAGTACGAGAGAAGAGGGGAAGAAGTTGAGCCTCTGAATTAATTATCATACCAAACGAATCGCGGCATGAGCCACTTTATGTCAATATTCGGAAAGATCGTGGCATTTCCCTTTCATGAAGTGTGGTAACTTTAAAAAAAGTAAATATTTCATATTTGTTGCTTCTTTGGGTGTGGGCTACAGCAGCAATGAATCAAGTGGTCAGGCCAGCTTATTACATGATAATTCATATAATCATATAATCACTGAGCACATATCACTTATCAATATTAATCACAGATACTAATTTACCGAATAAAATATTTTTAAAGGGAATAACATAACATGAATGCGAGCATTTATATCTATTAATTATGTTTTATTAGACAAATACGAGGCAAACTAGGCAAACAAAAATTGCGTGGAGTCCCGCCGCGCTATATAAGTGGAATTTTGTAACATGTATTCAAAATAGCTTTATTTTTATAGGTAACAATATACTTTTATAATATACTGCTAATGTAAGTAAGGGTCTGGTGATGCGTTGGTAAAACTACCGACTGTGGAATCGAGATTGGCGGGTTCGATCCCCACCCAAGTATAAATATTTATCTGGGTCTAGGTAGAATCTGGCTGGAGGTGGCGCCTCACAAAAATGAGGTTCTGTGGTTCCACTGCCTCACTCGGCGCTAGGAACTACCAGCCGCGCGGATCCAGGTGGGTGACACGGCCGTCTCGGTGGCGAGCTTTTGATTTAGGAGGGGGGTGCTCGACCACTGGACCGCCGAGACTACCGAGATGACTACCATCTACTTCAAAATTGAGTTCTAATATTCACCCGAACATACATAAGTCAAGTGAAAATAACTTTATTTTTATAGGTCTTCACAGACACTTAAAAATATTCAACAAGTACAGATAACATATTATTTAAAATTAGATACAAACACGAGCGCTTGTGGAAAGTGCCTCCGTGGAACAAAAAAAGACGCGGACGCAATCGCCACGAGCGGCCCGATTCCGAGTGTAGGGGCTATCATGAGAAGAATCGGGCAAGAAACTCATGTGCCAAATACTCTTTTCAAACCATTTGAAATAAATAACAATATTATTATAACTACTGAAAACAAATCAGTAGGTTGGTGAATAAAAGGTGTAGCAAACAGAACACTCAACAATCACAATTAAGATCCAACCAAATTAAAATCAACGTCCTACATCTTAACAAAGAAATTCTATGCGATCACAGTAGTCGAGCACAACTGACGCGACATCTTTTAATTAGAGTGGTAACGTTGTGCAACAATTGTAGCGAATAATAAAATTTAAGTATCACATATTGAATACAAATCAAGGCAAATTTAAAATTAAAAAGCTATCAGAAATTATTACAGAACGCCTCCACTCCAAAAAAGTGAACAAATTCCTATACACAAACTACAAAATCCGCGTTGAGCAAGCAATTTGACGGTCCAACTCCGACTTGTCATGAAGTCTTTGATGGTGTAGTATGCACCACCAATGAGACGACCCTTCACAGCCCGCCTAAAGCGATCATAAGACAAATCCAGAATATGCGCAGGTATCATATTATGAAACTGTACACCTATTCCCAAAAAAGACTTGTGTACCTTGTGCAGGCGATGATACGGTAATTCAAGCTTATGCTTGCCTCTAGTATTAAAATTGTGTACATCTTTATGTCGCTATTACATATTTATGTCAATATATTACTGTAATATATTATTTAGTTAAGTAAAATGCACGAAATTTATAATTATGTGATTAAGCAATTCATTATATTTAGTAACTGTTTTGGTGATATTTCCTTTTATTGTTTAAATGTTTAAATCCATACTGATGCTGCATGAATATTCATAATAATTATTTTCATAATTTATACCTTAATACTAGATAGTATCAACTCGTTCTATGTAATATTTGTAAAATAAGAGAACTTAATTTTAAACATCCTAGTAGCGCCATCCGTCAAAAGATAGTGAAATTTTTGATTATTAAAATAATTAATTTATATATTTACAAACTATTTTGTACTAAAACTGGTCAAGATATTACTAAAATCTACTATTTAGTTAAGTAAAATGCACGAAATTTATAATTATGTGATTAAACGTTTCATTCTATTTCATAATTGTTTTGATATTTCCTTTTATTGTTTAAATGTTTAGATCAAACTGATGCTGCATGAATATTGATAGTAATTATTTTCATGATTAATATCTTAATACTAGATAATATCAACTCGTTCTATGTAATATTTGTAAAATAAGAGAACTTAATTTTATTTTAACCGCCGAAAGATAGTGAATTTTTAATTATTAAAATAATTAATTTATATATTTACCTACAAACTATTTCGTACTAAAACTGGTCAAGATTATTTTTTAAGCTATTGCATAGCTTCTATCGCGGGCCTTGAGCGTGGGGACCGAATCCAGAAATTACGTAACCAAAAAAACCTAACACCCCCCACTCCGACCGGCACAGCGGCGCAATTTCGATATTTCGAAAACACATGGCGCGGTGGCAAAAACCACACATTTGTTTTAAAGTTTGGTTCGTAATCTAAAGATAAACAAAGTTTTAGCTATTGAAAACATTTACTTTACAGGTATCAAACAAAAAAACCAAGCACTTAGAAATCACTGCAAAAAAAAAAAACAAAATAAAAAAAAAATCTATTGGAGAAGTTTTTCTAATAGTTCTAATTAATTCTACAATTTCATGATCTGTATTCACCGATAAATATGCTAAAGCCATACAAATATACTATAGAAATCATAAATAAACACTTGACAAACACTCGGGTCGTATTACACCAACCAATGCGCTATTGTCTCGACGCACACTTAAATTTTTTTGTTGACATTTGGAGCCCGGGTGGGTGTGTGTGTGTGTGATGTTATATTCCTTCTTTATCGCTCTCCCGTACATTATACGTGTTTGAGCAGGCTAAATATAGCTAAACGCTTAGTTTCACCGACAAATACGGCGGGTACGATCGGCCAGCTGCTGGCGTTCGACACATGCTCGTGTTTTGACACCAGATGGCCGATCGATAGTTGAGGTTGAGTTTGTGTACTAAGTGTTTAAATATGATTAACCTACAGTTTTAATGATAAATATTCCTGAAGAACCGACATGTATTGAAAGATAATACAAATATTTTGAACATTAACATGTCATTTATTTAATAACATAACATAACTTCACGCTTTTGTTACCCAAAGATGTAGGCAGCGGCTGTTAAGCCTCGTCTCGCTGTTATGTTTACGTCCCAAATGAAATAGGTGGGGAACCTATTGCCATACCGGGCACAAAGTTTACAGTCATCGGTATCTAGTAATATAGTATATAATATAATATAATCTAGTAATATTGTAAAATAATAATATTAATATATATAGATTAATATATAGATTAATATAAGGTTATATACTATTGATGGCACGTACATGTACGTGCCACGAGGTGTAGTATCCCTTACATCACACTTAACTTCCGAAAACAATTTCGAAAAGTCATTGGTGTGAGCCAGTGTCAGGATTCGAACCCGGACCTCTGGATCAGAAGCCGTGTGCTCGACCACTGGACCACCGAGACTAGAAGAAAATTTAATAAAAGAAAAAAAAAAGTTTTTTTATCGGTCACCACGCTCAAAATGTAACTTGAATTAATATCAAAGAAAAAAAAAACAAAGGAAAATAATACTGCATTAATAAAATAAATAAATAATTATAATTGCATAAGCTGATAAAAAATGCTATGCAATAGCTTTACCGCGGCAGTCTCCGAGTGCCACACGTCTTTTTTTATTTTTATAAGTCATTGTATCAAGCATTAATTGTCTTATCTATGTTGTAGTTAAAATTATCTATAAACGAACAAAAAAAAATCCGATGGTTCAGACAATTAGACATGTATTATTATTGATGCAAGATTGACTAAGCAGTTAAGAAATGCAAAAGCGGATGGATGCAGGAGTCGAGGACGCCCACAATACACTTTCCCTGGCCAAATAGAATGAGTCCTGGAGGAAGGTGACGTCAGAAGATTTAAAAATCCACTAGCGTGTTTAACAAGAGAATTATAAAAGTCAAAGAACCGAGCGAGGCGTGTAAGAATCGTATCTTGTGGCGCTTTGTTCTCTCTCCCTTATCTGCAAGGGTCTGGGTGAAATTATATTATTTTACAATACAAACTAAAAATTACAATTTCATTTTGCTATAGGAAATAAATTAGAGATGAAAGATAATTGACAGAAACAGAAGAAAAATAAGTTAATATTAATTCTGCATAAATGTGCCGCTTTGTTTGCTATGAACGAATGTGGTCATAAATAACGGCTCAAATAAAGTCCCACTTACTCCGTTTCATGTCGGTTTAGCTAAGTTTTTCAACTCGAGTTGGAGGTATTCAACTCGAGTTGACTCGAGTCAGGCGCAACTCGAGTTAACTCGAGTTTGTAACTCAAGTTGACCATCACTAGTTCCACTTCAAAGAATTTCAGGAAATCATTGGCTGGAATCGATCCCACGAATTCTAAATCAGATGCGAAAAACGCGACCTTTGGACCACCGAGGTTGAAAGTTTTGTAACTTTTCTAAATACACAGTCATCCTACATCCATTCGGTTATTTTTTAAAGGCGTGAATATATACACAAAAGGCTTTGAATACGATGTCTTTATATTGAATACATATTGAGGTTGTTTATAGTCGCGACACAATAAACGTTCAGCACAACCTCACCTGAGCACGTCTCGAAGATACCCTGAAGAGTTGGAGAATTATCAACACCATAATAGATATAAATTATTAATAATTTCATTTCTATCTTTAAATCTCGGTAGGCTAGTGGGTTATACGTGGGTTTCTCTTTATTTAGATAAAGAGAAATCCACGTATAACCCACTCAGAACCTTGAGTTCATATCCAGGCTTAGACTAAACTGATATATGAATGGCCAATTGTGGTCGATGTATGTATTAGTATTTTTTTACGGAATAAAAGGGCAAACGAGCAAGTGGGCAAGCTGATGGTAAGCAACTACCGCCGTCCTTGGATACCTGCATTACAAATAGTGTTACAGTTACGTTGCCGGCCTGTAAAGTAGTAGGATGGGAAAGTAGGGGGAGAGAGAGAGAGAGAGTGGGTCTGTTGTTACCTCTCTCACTGAACGAAATGCAATATGAGCCGCTTTACGTCACTATTCTCAGAGGCCGTGGTATTTCATCGGTTGAGTCGGCCCATTCACGCAGCATACTGCGTGGCTCTATCAGTGTAAAAAGTACAGCTTCTTATTCCATTTAAAAGTAGCGGAGTTACGGAGATCAAACAATTCGAACTAATAATTTCGCCCCGGAATGGGAACTTCCCTTTTGGAGTTATTCCAAATATTAAGTTCATCGAAATCTCTGGACTGGATCGCATAACTTCCATTAGTATAAGTTTTTTGAGAAATTTCGTCACACAACGTTCCAAATATTTTAGTAAACGAAATAGAACGCTCCACTTGTGATGAAACTAATTTAATTCTGAGTCAAAGCAACTATTCAACTCTATGACTGATTTAGTTAGAGAGATTTTCAGCGTATGTGCATCTCTGCGCAGTCAGCTTTTAAGAGAGTAAGGATGGGAATGGAGGGGGAAGTGGGTGGGGTATCACCAAACGAAATGTGGCATGCACCGGTTGAGCCAGCCCATTAATGCAGCGAACTGCGTGGCTCAACCACTTTTAAAAATTAAAAACCTAAATTACATTTTTTTACCAACCCGATCTTAGAAAGATTGCTCTACATCGCTTTCCGTATATTTGAAACACTCTATTGACAGTTAAAGGAGCTTTTTCAATGTAATGGATTCTCATGAAGCCTTAAAACCTTACAACGAACACATAAATAAATAAAATTGGAGTGTCAGTTTGTAATATCGTAACAAATCTTTCTTTAATATGGAAAAAATATGGGTTCAATGTTAAATTCACTTTTAGGGGGACATTCAGTTGTGAACCATTGCTATCCTTCTGCATCATATGAGGAAATTATGAACAGAATTAGAAATTTTAAATTAAACAACCATAATAACCTCATTATATTAGTGGAAAAGAAAATAGAGGAAATGTGAACAAAAAAGATATAATTAGTTATTGTGATTATTGTCTCTCAATGTAATATTACAATTTTGTTCACATTCCCTTACTGTAAGAAGCTGCCAGATGCGGAAAATAATCTTAGGCATAAGTTGAATAATGTACTCCATACAATATGTACATATAATGACAAACTTCATTTGATTGATACTAACAGTTTTGTTAGCAACAAATTAAACAATCTAACAAAAGGTAGATATTACCTCACTAATAGTTTTAAGCGACAATAATCTGGCTACTAAATATTGTATTGGGAAGACTATTATTGATATAGAATCTTCCATTGAGAGGTCTAGTGACATAGAATCTCTTATTAATTATTCTAGTAATAATGACAGTAATTATAATTTAGCTTCTTTTGAGCATAAGTCTGACATTTCTTGTAATTAATTAATGAGACAATAGAGGTAAACACCTCTAGCTCAAACTTATTACATTCCCAGTTAATAAATTTGGCCATACAGTCAAACGACAACTACAACAGTTCACTAGGACTACAAAAATGTAATTCTGATAATACAAATAATGATATTAGCCTGGTGCATCAGAATATATATTCTATGACTGAGGGTAAACAACTAGAACTGGAATTATTCATGAACTCTGATAATATTAGTATTATGTGTATCACCGAGCATTGGTTAAAGAGGCATCAGCTCAGCAGGCATCTCATCAGCAGCTTTCAGCAACCACCAGGTGGGTAGTTCATTCTGCAGGACCACAGTAGTAGGAACACAATACATGGGAGGTCGCTAATTTTGCTAAATAAAAAACTTAAATTTAAAGAACGGAAAGATATTGTGTCTCTCTCTGTAGAATGTTCCATAGAAATATCCTGTGTACAATTACAGCAGTTATTTTATGCGTATATAAACCTCCTTCCGCGGATATTAATTTACTAGCAGACCGCGCGAACTTCGTACCGCCATATTTTATACATTTTCACTAAAAAGATTATTGCCGCAATCATATTAATACCCCAAAGCTTTCCTCATAAATGGACTACCTAACACTAATATTTATTTCAATTCAAGTTCTTGATACATACATACATAACTTCAGGCCAGATCCCTTGCGGGGTAGGTGGAGAGAACAAAGGGCCATAAGGCACGATTATTACACACCTCACTCGCTTAGCTGTTGATATTAGCGACTAACAACCAAGATATATTATGGTGATAATATTATCAATTTCAATCAACACTTTATAAGTAATATTAATAGAATGTCAGGGACTTAGTCCGAAGCTTTTTGTCAACTTTTAGTTTTTTTTTTAATACTACTTAAACCTTTTTTTTTATTTGGTCATTGTCTTTCTACAAAAAAAAAGACCGGGTCACCACATGTTTTAACCAGCATGTTATTGTGTTTTTTATAATTTAAATGTTGTCGATTTGGCACCTTGGTATTACTCTTAACAAAATAAATTCACTACATTTTAAAAGAGATCACGATATTAAAAATGTTAATAGATGGGCAACTCTATGTGGTATGCTGAAGACCGTAAAGTCTTTATATTTTAGCAAAATACGCCAAGTCGAGGTGCGTGGGTATATCTTGCGCTTCGTCCATTTACACATGAAGTTGCAATAAATTTGGTTACATAGATAAAATATTTTTTAATAGTAAGTTCATTTTAGTTATTTAGATCACAGTAAAGGAATTAGGTACTCTTAAACAGACAGTGGCAGAACCAAGCAGTTCGCTGCATGTATGGGACGGCTCGACCGGTGAAATACCACGACCTCTCAGAAGATCGACGTAAAGTGGCTCATGCCGCGTGTCCTTCGGTGAGAGAGGTACCCGGAGGCCCACCCCCCTTTCCCCATCCTTTCCTTTTCCCTATCCCTTAAAGGTCGGCAACGCAACAGTAGCATTATATGTGTTGCTGGTGTCCATGGGCGGCGTCCATTGCTTACCATCAGGTGACACGGCTGCTAGTTTGCCCTCCTATCCCATAAAAAAAATTACAACTTTTAGGGTTTCGCGTTGCATATTACATAAATATAATGAACGGGAAATAACGCCACACGTTTAGGTAAACAAATAATCCAAACATACATACATAACTTCACGCCAAATCCCTTGCGGGGTAGGCAGAGAGAACAGAGCGCCATAGGGCACGATTCTTACACACCTCACTCGCTTCGTTGACTTTCATAACTCTTTTCATGCACGCGCGTCGGTTTTTGAGGCTCTTAACATCACCTTCCTCCAGAACACGTTCTATTTGGTCTTGGAATGTGTGTCTTGGCCGTCCTCGACTCCTACATCCGTCCGCTTTTGCATTGTATATCTGCTTAGTCAGTCTTGCGTCAACCATTCTTTCTACATGTCCGAACCATCGGAGCATGCCCTTTCTTACTTTTACACCGACACTCTCTTTCAAACCAACTTCCTTCCTTACAACCTTGTTTTCTACGCGGTCAGCGAGAGTCACTCCGCAGATTTTGCGTAGAGCCCTCATTTCTACCGCGTTTATTCTACTTTCATGCACACTCTGCCATACCCAGCTCTCGCTTCCATAAGTTAGTGTTGGGATCAGGACTGCATTGTGGATTGCTAACTGGGCCTTTCTGCTAATATTTTTTGCGCCCAGGAATCTGCCCAACACTCCGTTTACGCTATTTCCTATCGCCACTCGTCTTTCTACATCCGCGGTGTACCTTCCATCTCTGCTAAAAGCGCATCCAAGATATACAATTTCATTCACCTGTTCCAGCACTACATCATCAACCATTATCCTTGCATCTGTTCTGGATTCCTCCCTTTCAAACACCATAACTTTCGTTTTCGTCGCATTCAACTGCAAGCCTTTAATCATGCAATCATCTTTCATAGTAGTGACTAGTGTTTGCAGGTCCGACGGCGATTCGGCTAGAAGCACGCCGTCATCTGCGTAAAGCAGGCAGCTCACAACTAGGTCACCCATTCGCATCCCTACATCCATCGATCTCATTCTCTGGAGACAACTGTCCAGGTACAGGATGAACAGTCGAGCGGACAGCACGCAACCCTGTCTGACGCCGATATTGACGTCAAACCAGGGGGACAAGCCGCCGTCAACACGCACACACGCTGTGCAGCCCTCATAAGTGGACTGCACAGCGCGCAGCAGTGCTCCGCTCACCCCGTAGCCCGGGAGTATATCCCACAGATCCTTTCGTAACACTCTGTCAAACGCTTTTTCCAGATCCACAAAACCGCAGAAAACCTTCCGGTTAACAGCCAGTTGCTTCTCCACGATGTTGCGGAGAGAAAAAATCTGATCCATGCACCCTCGTCCGCTTCTGAAACCACCCTGAGCCTCCCACAACACTCCATCAGATATCACCCTCATTCTCCTTTCAATAATTTTCCCATACACTTTTGCTGCTAAACTGATCAAACTGATGGCCCTGTAACTGGCGCACTGCATACGTGATCCCTTACCTTTATACAAGGGCACGATGACAGCGCGCCTCCAGTCCATGGGAACCTTACCCGACCTCCAGCACAGATTGCTCAAGGTCAGGAAAGCATACCGGACACAGGATCCACCGTGTTTGATCATTTCAGCAGACATCATATCAATTCCAGCTGCCTTACCATTTTTCATACTTCGTATCGACCATTCAATCTCTTCCATAGTAATGTCCTCATCAGATGTTGGCGCAGCGGTGTCAGCCGTAGGCTCACTCGCGGCGCCCACATCCGGAACATACTCGTACATTTCCCCAAAATACTCACTCCACCTGCCCAATACATCGCTTGGGTTTGCAAGAATGTCACCAAACTTAGACATAATTTTGTCCATTCTGGATGATGACGAAGAACCCCGAGACTTTCTAACTTCCCTCCAGAAGAGTTTGTTATTCGCCTCGAAGTTCTCCGTCAACCTCACTTCCTCATTCGCAACAAGTCTTTCACGCTTCTCTTTCACTAAGGCTTTGGTAACATTCCTGCAGCGGCGGTTTCTGGTTCAAACTTGAGACATAATCCAACCATGCTTTTTTCTTTCTTTCGACGCTGGATTTCACATCCGCGTCCCACCAGGCGTCACCTCTCAGAATCTTATGCCTCTTTGCACTACCACATACTTCTTTTGCACTATTCACTATACTTTCTTTCATTCTTTCCCAGCATTCTTCAACACCTAGGTCAGAAAGACTCGTCTCATTGAGTCTTTTACTGACTAGGCCTACATACATACTCCGTACATTTTCATCTTCTAATTTCTCACATTTTATCCTTTCAAGCTCTCCGAAATGGGTACGCACTCGCCAGTGTCTCCACTTCTTGAAAAGGCCCACGAATCGGCTTACCACCAGGTAGTGGTCCGTATCAAGAGTGGGGCCTCTGTAGGCTCTTGTATCCCTTAGAGTATTTCGGAGACGACTATCTATCAAAATCAAATCTATCATACTCTTTTGCTCATTCCGTCTCCACGTATACGTGTGAATATCTTTATGACGGAATAATGTGTTAGACACAAGGAGGTTCCGTTCCAGGCATACGTCCAATATCGGCTTACCAGCATCATTCACTCTCTTGTCACCATTCGGACCAAGGACAGCCTCCAGGCCGTCTCGCTTGGTTCCGACCCACCCATTAAGATCACCACACAGAATTATCCTTTCATTTTCCTCAGCTAGATCCAGAATATCCCTAACAGTTTCCCAAAACTCTTCGAGTTCGCGGGGATCCGCGGAGCTAACGGGAGCATAAGCTGCGACCAGGAAAACTCGCGTGATCCCCAGTTTTATTCGAACCCAAAGATGTCTTGGGCCTACCAACTCATAATCTTTCACTCCGGAAGCAAAGCGGGAGGAGAGAACGACTCCAACACCCCCACTGGCACGGACGTCCGGGTCCACTCCGGACCATAGGGCTACCATGCCACCGGGGAGGTCCTCGGTCTCCCTCCCCCTCCGCTTTGTCTCCGTCAAACATAAGGCATCCAGGCATCTCTCATTTAATACATCCATCATCTCATTCATCTTTCTTGCCATGCTACCTCCAACATTCCACGTGCCTATACGGCACTCCCCTCTCCTCGTCCCGCCAGGATTGGCGCTGCGTGAAGGGTGGCGGCCCCCTTCGCCGCATGCGCATGCAGCCGCACCGACGGGGGCTAATCGGTGCCCGTCGCTTGCGGGGCACGCCCTAGCAGCCCGTCCGGCTGAGTTTGCTTTGGTCAAGATTGCGTCCCACTGGGACGGCAGGGATCGCGACGCGCACGCTCTTGACATGACCCCCAAAAAAATAATCCAAAAATATATAAAAATCTAATTTACGTGTCTTATTAGACTCGGAAATCATCATCATTTAGCAGACCGCGCGAACTATGCACCGCCATATTATGTATATACATTTATAACTAAAATTTATTGTCCCACTCTTATTAATAACTTAAACTTTCCTCAATAAATGGACTCTCTAAAACTAATATTTTTTTCAATCCAAACCAGTAGTTCCTGATACATACATACATAAATTCTCGCCAAATTCCTTACGGGGTAGGCAGAGAGAACAAAGTGCCATAAGGCACGATTATTACACGCCTCACTCGCTTAGCTAGTATGTATTACCGTACTGACAACCAAGACATTGATAATATTTACAACTTCAAAGAAAGCTTTATTAGCAATGCCACTTATGAACAATGAATATAGCAATGAACTTGTCCCAAGTTTTTTGTCAACCTTTACTTTTTTTTAATACTACATAAACAACTTTCTTTATTTGGTCACTATTGTTGACTTCAACGAAAAAAACGGGACACCATATGTTCAAACCGGGGTAGCTAACTCACAGTGAGCGTTTTTTTTATAAGTCAAATGATGTCGGTTTTGCGATTAAGCTTATCGAAATAAATTTACTACATTTTAAAAGATATCACGATCTTAAAAATGTAAAGTTTATTACATATATCTAGAATGTATTATAAATCAGTCACATCAGTCACACCTTGTTAAGTCACGTTAAGGTTAAGTCACGCAGTTCGCTGCATGAATGGGCCGGCTCGACCCGTGGAATACCATGACCTCTCAGATTATCGCTGAAAAGTGGCCTTAGCCGCGTTTCACTCGCTGAGAGAGGTATTCGGAGGCCCAATCCCTTTCCCCCTCCCCTTCCGAAACCCACTCCCGACCCCACCCATATCCCATTATAAGGGCCGGCAACGCAACTGTAACACTGCATGTGGTGAGGTGGCCATGGGCGGCGTATGTAACTATCATAAGCCTGCTCGTTTGCCCCTTATACAATAAAAATGTAACCTAATTCCTATCCTATCCTACTTCTAATATATAAAATTCTCGTGTCACAATTTTCGTTCCCATACTCCTTCGAAACGGCTTGACCGATTCTCATGAAATTTTGTATGCATATAGGGTAAGTCTGAGAATTTTCAACCCTCTACGATCAACCCCTATTTTTTAAATTTTTTTTTTGGCAAGACAACGTTTGCCGGGTCAGTAATATATAAATGTGAATGTAAGTTTGTTTGTGTGTTATGCTTTCACGCGATAACTACTCAATCGATCGTCATGAAACTTTTTACACATATTCTTTGAGGTAATTTACATATATTTGAACCTTAAGGAAAAACTTATAAAATAGTCTACAACAATATCCTACATACTCTTATAAAATTGTTACAGTCCAAAATTATTTATTTTTCTTACAGAGAAATATATTTTACCTTAAAAAAATGTTGTTAGTTTTTTAAACGTCATTGTATGTAGTAATTTTAATAATTCCAGCTAAGCAATAAAACGGAGTTATTATATTGATTAACTTCTATAGTAATGATCTTTGATACCTATTTAATGGATTTAATGCGAGCGAAGCCGCGGGTAAAAGCTAGTAACTTTTATGAATAAAAATACCACAAAATACGATTAAATACTACAAATTTTAAATTCTAATTAAAGTATTGAGCGATATGATGACAAAGAGAGAAACAACAACACAACATAACTTCACGCCTTTTCTACTCGAAGGTGTAGGCAGCGGCTGTTAAACCTCGTTTCGCCACTATGTTTCCATCCCAAATGGAATAGGTGGCGAACTTATTGCCATACCAGGCAAAAAGTTTATAGTCATCGATATCTAAATACACATAACTTCCGAAAACAATTTCAAAAAGTCATTGCTGTGAGCCAGAATTCGAACCCGCGACTACTTTATTCAGAAGTGGGGTTCTCGACAACTGGACCACCGATACCTTTTAGCAAGAAACAAACTTAAAAAAATCTACCTGCTAGCTGTGACAGTCCGAGCTGTCCGAGTCGGATACATCATCCGTAGTGTAACTAAATATTTCCCTATAAAATGAATACTTACATTTTGTATTTTGCGATATCTTTTGAATTAAATGTCCGAATTAAATTATTCAAAAAGTTCTAGAAAGATATTGAATCTATCTTTTTATTGAAGTAATTTATTTTAAGGAGAATTAATATCAAGGTACAAAATAAAGCTTTTTTATAACGACATCAATTTAATTATTTTAAAAATTTTCAATAGTTAGACATATGGCGTCGCGAACTTTTTTATAGACAAATTTATGTTCTGTAAAAGTGTAGTACATTGTTTTGTTCTATAATCAATAGTTTTCGCAGCGTTCACGATGTAAGGATTATTTTCGAGTCATTTTCTTACACCTTGGGTTACATTATTGGACTTATAGTAAGGATCCCTAATTAATTTGAAAATATAATATAGCCTAAAGCCTTCCTCGATAAATGGACAATATACCACTGAAAGAATTTTTAAAATCGGACTGGTGGTTTCTGAGATTAGCGCGTTCAAACAAACAAACAAACAAACAAACTCTTCCGCTTTATAATATAAGTATAGATTTATTGAAATCATGGATGATGTCCTATGCAACGTTAGTAACTCTCATAAAACTATTTTAGTCTGCGGGGATTTTAATGTCAATATTCTTGACAATACAACTGCATCCTGTAAAATTTTAAGTCTTTTTAAGTCCTATAATTTAGTAAATTTATTTAAGGAACCTAATAGAATAAGCGCCACTAGTGCCACGTGCTTAGATAATGTATACACAAATATTAGTCCAACACAAAAAAGTATTATTAATAAATTAGATTCTGATCATTGTGGGCAAATGATAAGTATTAAAAAAAAAAATAAGTAAAAAAAAAATTACTTTTGTGCCAGTCGCTTGGAACGTATGAGAGTTAACTTATCTAATAACTTACCGTTGTTTGATGATGATTTAGAACCTAATTTGATGTATAGTTTATTTATTAATTCTTTTCTTCGCGAATTTAACTCAATATTTACTTCCAAGGAGATGACCGTTACTAATAACCGTCTTTGGGGACTGCGCTACCATAGGTATTCATAAGAGCAGGCAAACTTTGTACATGTTATACTATGAAAGACAATTCAATAGCAGTGAACAGTTTGGAAATCATGTAAAATTATATTCAAGGATTTTCAAACGCGTTTGTCAAGTCGCGAAATCTATTTTTATTAAATCTAAAATTAAAAATAGTAGTAATAAGATCCAAGCCACTTGGACAGTCACCAATGAAGAGACTGGTAAGAGTCGAGCCAGGGACTCAGAACTTACGTTAAATATCAATGGTCAAGTTACCAAGTCCGATTATGAGGTTGCCAATGCCTTTAATGATTTTTTTTCTGTTTTCCCTGTTAATCTTACTAGTGCTCTAGGCTCTTCCATTTCCATTGCAGAGTCTTTGCTTAAAGATAACGTGCCTGAATTTTTTAACGATTTCCATTTCCGCCATGTTAACGGGTGTGATTTAAATAACGCGTTTAAATCAATTAATATGAAAAAGACAGCTGATGTATGGGGCATTTCTGTACATATTATTAAACCTTTATTTAACACAATTGTTCCCGCCTTAATTCTGATATTTAATAGATGTATTGACTGTGGTATGTTTCCTGACTTGATGATATTAAGTAAAATCATTCCATTATTTAAATCAGGTAGTAAATTAGACCCCACTAACTTCAGACCAATATCAGTACTACCGACATTAAGTAAAATTTTCAAAAAGCTTATCCTCGCACAGCTATTAAAATACTTTAATGATAATAATCTGCTGCACAATAAGCAATTCGGTTTTACGCCCGGGCGTTCAACATGTGATGCTGGGGTGAGATTATTAGAATGTATATTTGAAGCCTGGGAGGAGTCGCGGGACGCCTATGGAATATTTTGTGACTTGTCTAAGGCTTTTGATTGTGTGCAGCATGAAACTCTGGTCAGAAAATTACACCACTACGGTATAAGAGGCATCGCTTTGGATCTTCTCATTTCTTATCTGAGTGATAGGATTCAAAGAGTATATGTTAACGGAAAGCTATCACATGGATCAGCTGTAGCAATGGGAGTGCCACAAGGCTCCATTTTGGGACCTTTCCTGTTTCTTTTGTACATTAATGATCTACCATATCTTGTGAAAAATAATCATGAAATAGTTTTGTTTTGCAGATGACACTTCTTTAGTTTTTAAGGTTAATAGACAACAGACAGTAATTGACGATGTAAACAATGCTCTTTCTAAAATAGTAAACTGGTTTAGTGCTAATAATTTGCTTTTAAATGGTAATAAAACTAAATATGTTAATTTTTTTACAAAAAATGTTAAACAAGTAAAAACCAGTGTGGTGATGGACAATGAGAGATTGGAATTGGTCAATAAGGTTGTGTTCCTTAGCATAACATTAGATTCTAAATTACAATGGGGCCCACATATAGAAACGTTGTCAGGTAGACTAAGCTCGGCAGCTTACGCTGTAAGGAAAATACGTCAACTGACCGATGTTGATACTGCGCGTTTGGTTTATTTTAGCTATTTCCACAGCATTATGTCGTACGGCTTATTGCTTTGGGGTAGTGCCGCAGATGCAGATTCGGTTTTTGTGCTCCAGAAGCGAGCCGTTCGTGCTATCTATATGATGAGTCCCAGGGATACACTAAGAAATAAATTTAAAGAGATAAGAATTATGACATTTTTTTCGCAATATATTTATGAAAATCTTATTTATGTTCATAAATATAAAACTAAATTTAAGAAAAATGCGATATTCATAAACTAAATTTAAGAAATAAAAACAAACTCGCTGTGCCCGCTACTAGGCTCCATAAAATCTCAAACTCGTTCCCAGGTTAATGTATACGCTTCTACAATAAACTTCCAAACGACGCGGTTGAATTATCCATGGGTAAATTTAAGAATTATATTAAACGTAGATTATATCAAAGGGCTTATTATTGTATCGCAGATTATATAAACGATAAAAAACTTTGGAATTGAACTACTCCTTTTGTGTTGTGTTGATTGTAATTATTATAATTTGTTAAACTGGAAATTGAAAAGAGTCGGCCTTGAGTTTCTTGCCAGTTCTTCTCAAGAAGTCTTGACGCCGGAACTGGCACTTAGATTCGCTTTCACATTCACGATAGTGTGATGAAAGGGAATCTAAACTCCGCGTATTTTAGCTTGTAGTTTTGTATGACAATTCTAAGCACTTTGTAAAGTCTAAGGAATAAAGATATTTTGAATTTTGAATTTTTTGAATTTTGAATTTTTTGAATTTTGAATTTTTTGAATTTTGAATTTTTTGAATTTTGAATTTAATAAATGCATATATTATCGTGGATATAGACGCGGTACATATGGACACAAAATAACTGTTTGTTCCGGCTAATCTCTGTAACCAATTTTGACGGAAATTTTACTTGAATTAATATCAGTAAGTCTTAACATAAATAATTTAACGGGATCCTTCATTTTGTACGAGATTCTCGCTGACCGTGTCGAAAACCATGTGGTTGGAAAGGAACTTAGATTGAAAGAGAGTGTCGCAGTAAAAAAAATAAATGTGTTTTGGACATGTATAGAAAGAATGGATGACGCAAGTTTGACTAAGCAGATATACAATGTAAAAGCGGATGGATGCAGGAGTTGAGGTCGGCCATGACACATCTTTCATGACCAAATAGAACATCTTCTGGATGGTGATGTTAGGAAGCGCGTGCATGAAAATAGCTATGAAAGTAACAGTAGCGAGTGAGGCGTGTAAGAATCGTGCCTGATGTATCTCTGTTCACTCTGCCTACCCCGGAAGGGGTTTAGCGTAAAGTTAAATAGGTATGTATAAATATATATATATAGTAAAGTACAAATACAAAATGTCATTGAAATCCGTAGAATCTTTTTTGAATAACACAAAAACTAATCATTATTCTCGACATCAGCCACTAAACATGACTAGTTTATTTGTATGAATATGTTTTGAGTAAAATATCCTTCCTTACAACGGTACTTCGCTCCAGATCATCTGAATATTATGCGACGCCACGTTCAATATACGTAACCGGAATGAAATATATTTCTTTTACCTTCGAATCAAAACATTTCTTCCTATCCTATTTATATCCTATCCTATATATAGACAAACTTGTTGTATCTTTGTAAATTTATAATCTCGCTGGTCCAGTGGTCGAGCACGTATCCAGAGGTTGCAGGTTCGAATCTTCACATTGGCTCACACCAATGACTTTTCGAAATTAATTTCGTAAGTTATGTGTGATAAATATCGATGACTACAAAACTTTGTGCCCAGTATGGCAATAGGTTCGCCACCAATTCCATTTGGGACGTAAACATAACGGTGAGTCGAGGCTTAACAGCCGCTGCCTACACCTTCGGGTAGAAAAAGGCGTGAAGTTTAAAATTGAACAGTGGTAGAGCCAAGCAGTTCGCTGCATGAATGGGAATGCTTTGTTTGTTAGAACTGAAAAAATTTAAGGATGACAATGCCCAATTGCTATTTGAGCGCAGTGAATGTGAAGGTGAAATTATACATACATACATACATAACTTCACGCCAAATCCCTTGCGGGGTAGGCAGAGAGAACAGAGCGCCATAGGGCACGATTCTTACACACCTCACTCGCTTCGTTGACTTTCATAACTCTTTTCATGCACGCGCGTCGGTTTTTGAGGCTCTTAACATCACCTTGATCCAGAACACGTTCTATTTGGTATTGGAATGTGTGTCTTGGCCGTCCTCGACTCCTACATCCGTCCGCTTTTGCATTGTATATCTGCTTAGTCAGTCTTGCGTCAACCATTCTTTCTACATGTCCGAACCATCGGAGCATACCCCTTCTTACTTTTACACCGACACTCTCTTTCAGACCAACTTCCTTCCTTACAACCTTGTTTTCTACGCGGTCAGCGAGAGTCACTCCGCAGATTTTGCGTAGAGCCCTCATTTCTACCGCGTTTATTCTACTTTCATGCACACTCTGCCATACCCAGCTCTCGCTTCCATAAGTTAGCGTTGGGATCAGGACTGCATTGTGGATTGCTAACTGGGCTTTTCTGCTAATATTTTTTGCGCCCAGGAATCTGCCCAACGCTCCGTTTACGCTATTTCCTATCGCCACTCGTCTTTCTACATCCGCGGTGTACCTTCCATCTCTGCTAAAAGCGCATCCAAGATATACAATTTCATTCACCTGTTCCAGCACTACATCATCAACCATTATCCTTGCATCTGTTCTGGATTCCACTGTGAAATTATTGTTTTAAATAATAAAATTGCAGAGCTTAAAAACCAATTAGTGGAGTTAGACATTCAACACACGGACACACTGGACCAATTAACAAAACTACACTCTGATTTGAAGTCATCCAATGACTGTGATGAAATATATGTTAGGACTCTGAGTCACAATGCTGAATTGCAACAAAACCTCAATATTGCTTATTCCAAAATTGAAGAATTAGAAAGATTTATTGAGGTGTCCAACAGCATTGAGATTCAGAACCAGTTCTCACGGTTGCTGGCTGACAAAACTCCAAATGTTTTAAATAAGAGGTCAATCAGAAAATTAAAGTCAAAATACAGAATTAGTCTGAAAAAGACTAAAAGATACACTAAAATTAAGAAAATAGTTAGGAAACTTCAGATGACTGTTAAAAGGTCATTCAAGACAAAGAAATTGTCCCTTTTAAATTGTGAGTTACAATCAGAGTTGCTCATAGCTCAAGAGGAGCTGGTATCATGTAGGGTTCAGTATGACCAGCTTAATAATGAATTAAAAAGACAAATTGTTAATTTAGAAACATCTTTGTTTAGCTTAAGCCAGAAATTTGAGCTAGAGACTTCAGAATATATTAAAAAATATGAAGACATTGCTAGGATAGGTAATGAGCAGTTGGCCAAGGTGCTGGCAATGTGTAATGAAAATGATAACACTGACTGCCCTAATAAGACATTGTCATGGTCTGAGACAAATAATTCACTAAGTTCTAACCAGTCTCTCTACACTGCCGGCCTTACCGGCTCTAGCTCAACAGTAAATCCACAAATGTTTGCCAATTTAGACAAGTCTTCAGAGGTATTGATGTTCTCTGATCTGATGTGAAAAGGCTTTAGTGAATTAATTATTATATAACTTAAACCTATTATTGTATAATAGTACATATTATTTGAAAAAGAAAATATCACTTTTTGATATTAATAGTTTTGAGACCTGCTTTAGGTTGACAAAAGATACTATGTATCTGTCACATACTGACAAGAAAAAAATTGCTAGATTACTAGCATTTAATATACAAAGTGACTGGGGTACTAGTGAAGTAACTCAAACAATTAGTTGTAAGGATTATGACGCTTCTATTTCTTTAAATTAATAGAAGAGACAAAGGATAAACCTAAATCATTGCTCACAATTGTACATCAAAATATGCAAGGTTTATCTGGCAAAGAACTTGAGCTTGACCTTTTTTGTGAAAAGCACAATGTTCAAGTATTATGTTTGACTGAACATTGGCTTAAAACTTGTGAACTTGCTTCCAATAATGCTTGCTACTCTGTTGGCAGTGTTTTCTGTAGAAAAAAAGCCAATCATGGTGGTGCCATAATCTTTGTGTCAAATAATATTAAATTTAAAAATAGGAGAGACATTACAAATCTCTCCATTGAACGCACTGTTGAACTGTCCTGCGTTGAGCTTGAGCAATTTATTGTGTTGTGTGTTTATAGGCCACCATCGTGTGATTTTAATATATTTGAGTCCACCATGGATGATGTTTTACAAAAACTTATTGGAAGTGGTAGGAATGTAATTGTATGTGGTGATTTTAATATTAATCTGTTACAAGATTCAAGTAACAATACTAGGCTTGTTAGTTTATTTACCTCATTTGGACTACATTACCTGTTCTCAGAACCCACAAGAATTACATCTCACTCTGCTACCTGCTGGACAATATTTTTTGTAATTGTAATTTTGTCCATAAAGAAATCATAAGCCACTTGCTATCGGACCATTGCGGTCAGAAGGCAGTTTTTATGATGCACAGGCCTAAATTAGTTAGTAAAGTTACATGTATACCTATAACCCAGAAAGGTTTCAAACAATTTCGTAATGCTATAGCGGCTAGGGTTACTGCGCCGGACATGTCGAGTGACCCAGATGAACTTTATTACTCACTCTTAAAAACCATAGACTCACAACATAAAACTATATTTAAAGTTAAAACTTTCAGAAAAAATATAAATTTAACGTTTTGCGATTGGGCTACCAACGGCATCTATATAAGTAGAAGTAAATTGTACGATTTGTATAGTTTAAGGAAATGGAATTTTGATCCTGATTTTTTAATATATGTTAAAAACTATTCTAAAATATTTAAGAAGGTTTGCTTTGCTGCTAAATCAAATTATTTAAGTAGGCAGATCCAACAATCTCGGAATAAAATCAAAGCAACTTAGAATATCATTAACAATGAGACAGGTCGTACAAAGAGACATGACGATAATATTCAGCTTATTATTAATAATAAAATTATTAAAAAGAAATGTGCCGTTGCCGATGCATTTAGTGACTTTTTTGCCAAAATTCCGAGTACTACAACGTCTGCGTTAAATTCATGGCCTCTTCAGGCTGAAACTCTGCTTACGGATAGTGTGCGCGAGTGCAACGTTTCTTTTAAATTTGATCATGTCGACTCTTACGAAATTATAAAAGTGTTCAAATTATTAAATTCTAAAAAAACTGCTGATCTATGGGGCATTTCCGTTAAATTGATAGATTCTATTATTGCCGTCATAGCTCCAAGCCTGGCTGTGCTTTTTAATAAATGTGTAGATGTGGGTGTGTTTCCTAACTTAATGAAACACAGCAAATTGATACCCTTATTTAAAAATGGATGTAAAAATGATCCAACCAACTTTCGTCCTATTTCAATTCTACCTGCACTTAGCAATATTTTTGAAAAAATTATTTCGCGACAATTACTAAACCATTTCAATTTAAATAATCTTTTCCACAAAGAGCAATATGGTTTCACTAAAGGTCGTTCCACGACTGATGCTGGGGCTGCTCTTATAAAACATATTTTCGATGCTTGGGAGAACTCGCAGGATGCAATTGGTGTATTTTGTGATCTCTCCAAAGCTTTTGATTGCGTGGAGCATAGCACACTTTTACGTAAGCTTAGTCATTATGGCATTAATAACGCGGCACTTAGGCTAATTGCATCCTACTTAAGTGACAGGTTACAGTTTGTTGATATAAGTGGAGTGAGATCATCTGGATCATCGGTGACTATGGGCGTTCCCCAGGGTTCGATACTTGGCCCCTTATTATTTAATATCCATATTAATGACTTGCCCTTTTGCGTACAGAAGTTTTGTAACGTTGTACTATTTGCCGATGACACATCACTTCTCTTCAAGGTAGACCGTAAAAAGAGTATATTTGGTGATGTAAATTGTTCTCTCACACAAGTTCATGAATGGTTCACGGCTAATAATTTAGTTCTAAATGCGAATAAAACTAAAATAATAAAGTTCACTATGCCTAGTGTTAAAGGTCCGGATATAAGTATAGCTCTAAATAATAAAATTCTTGACCCAGTGAAGTCTACTGTATTCTTGGGTACCTTAGATAATACGCTACAGTGGGGTCCACAAATAAAGTCTTTAGCGGGAAAACTTAGCTCTGCTGCTTACGCGGTTCGAAAAGTTCGACAGCTTACCGATATTGTAACCGCCAGAATAGTTTATTTTAGTTATTTTCATAGCGTTATGTCATATGGTATATTGCTATGGGGCAGAGCAGCTGAGATTCAGTCCATTTTCGTTATTCAGAAACGAGCAATACGGGCAATTTATAATTTGGGTGCTAGGGTCTCCCTCAGAGAACCTTTTAAGGAAATTGGCATTTTAACGGTTGTCTCCCAGTTTATATATGATAGCATCATGTTTGTGAGGAGAAACTTAGATAAATATACAAAACATAGCGATGTACACAATTTTAATACTAGAGGCAAGCACAAGCTTGAATTACCGTATCATCGCCTGCACAAGGTACACAAGTCTTTTTTGGGAATGGGTGTACAGTTTTATAATAGGATACCTGCGCATATTCTGGATTTGTCTTATCATCGCTTTAGGCGGGCTGTGAAGGGTCGTCTCATTGGTGGTGCATACTACACCATCAACGACTTCATGACTGACAAGTCGGAGTGGGACCGTCAAATTGCTTGCTCAACGCGGATTTTGTAGTTTGTGTATTGGAATTTGTTCACTTTTTCGGAGTGGAGGCGTTCTGTAATAATTTCTGATAGCTTTTTAATTCTAAATTTGCCTTGATATGGTGTTCACATATATAATAGAAACTTCATTTTTTTTTTTTTTATTATTCGCCACAATTTTTGCACAACGTTACCACTCTAATTAAAAGGTGTCGCGTCAGTTGTGCTCGACTACTGTGATCGCATAGAATTTCTTAGTTAACTTGTAGAACGTTGATTTTAATTTGGTTGGATCTTAATTGTGATTGTCGAGTATTCTGTTTGCTACACCTTTTATTCACCCACCTACTGATTTGTTTTCAGTAGTAATAATAATATTGTTATTTATTTCAAATGGTTTGAAAAGAGTATTTGGCACATGAGTTTCCTGCCCGATTCTTCTCATGATAGCCCCTACACTCGGTATCGGGCCGCTCGTGGTGATTGCGTCCGTGTCTTTTTTTGTTCCACGGAGGCACTTTCCACAAGCGCTCGTGTTTGTTTTTTTTTATTAAATTTTAAATCATAATGTTATCTGTACTTGTTGACTATTTTTAAGTGTCTGTGAAGACCTATAAAAATAAAGTTATTTTGACTTTGACTTTGAATCGGCCGGCTCGACCGGTGAAATACCACGACCTCTCAGAAGACCGACGTAAAGTAGCTCATGCCGCGTTTCGTTCGGTGAGAGAGGTACCCGGAGGCCCACCCCCCTTCCCCATCCTTTCCTATTCCTTATACCTTAAAGGTCGGCAACGCAACAGTAACACTATATGTGTTGCTGGTGTCCATGGGCGGCGTTGGTTGCTTGCCATCGGGTGACACGCCTGCTCGTTTGCTCTCCTATCCCATAAAAAAAGAGTTATGTTATGTTTATAATCTATATCTTACTAATAATAAAAATCCGCAAGTTTGTCGTGATGTTTGCGTGTTTGCTACTCAAGCACGGATCAACAGAATGAATGAATAGAATAATTTAGATAAAAATTGAATTAAAAATATAGAAAAATTCTTGCAATAACGGTTACGCCAGTTGTCACTTGTTCTAATTTTATTTGCTTTAAATTAAATATTTTGTTTTACTATATATTAATATTGGTTATTTTTTTGAGAAATTATCGGTGGCAGAGCCACGCATCTTCGGCAGGTATCCGGAGGCCCCTTTACCCTTCCGCTTCCTATCCCACTTCCGATCCCCTCCTTACCCCATTGTGAGGGACGGCAACGCAACTGTACCATTATATGTGTTCAGGTGTCCAAAGGCGGCGCTTGTTATTCACCATCAGGTAACACGTCTGCTCGTTCTCCCTCCTATCCCATAAAAAATTGGTTTCTAACTGGTTTTTTGTTTATTTGAAAAGATTAGTTTAGAGCCTAATATATATATAAGCTTGGATTGATTAAAATCTGATTATTCATAGTGAAAAATGTACCATTAAATGTAGATTATTTATTCATAATTCAAAACCTATTATCGTTAAATTATCGTTTTAAGCTAAGCAGATATTGAGTGTAACAAACTAATCACTAGTAAGCTCCAATCAATCACATCGATCGATCACTACGCCGGTCAAGTTTTTGTTCTAACTTAAATAGACATCAATATTACCGAATGTCCTGCGTTTGAAAATGGTGATGACACACCACTGATTTTTGAAAAAAAAAGTAAGAGCCACGTAGCTCACTGTATGAATATTCCGACTTGACGTGCGAAATACCATGACCTCCCAGAATATCGACATGAAGTGGCTCATGCCGCATTTTGCTCGGTGAGAGAGGTATCCGGAGGCCCAACCCCTTCCCACATCCTTCTAATCTCACTTCCTATACTGTATCGAATGTCGGCGATATAACTGTAACGAAATCTATGTTATAAGTATCCATGGTCGGCGCTGGTCACTTATTTGCTGCCTAACGCATAAATAAAATTTGAAACCCTGCGTATAGATATGAGTATTAAGACATACAGTGTAAGAAAGTGTCTCATAAATACTTTTATCATTAATAAACATATCAATAATGTTGTCATCTCTTTTAAAGTAACCTCTAAATGTTGTACGAACACACGTCATTTAGCACAAAGCTTGTATAGAGTACTTGCTATAAGAGAGCTTCTGGATTATGGACAATGATTTATAGCGTCGGTCTCAATGGCCGCACGCACCGCTGAGTGCTCTCAATAGACGCCGCGAGGACCGTGTCACACTCCACCTTCACTGTAAAATATTATTATATATATATACGACTAGAAATGATTAATGATCTTAATGTAAAATATATACATCAATATTGCTGATATATTTTCTCTTCTTACCATATTTCAATGAAAAAATCATAATAACTGAAAATAGAAACTCGCAATGTCGTCTCGGCGGTCTGAAGGTCGAGCACCTCGCTTCAAGAATCAAGAACAAGATCGCCAATGAATTTTCGAGTGAAGTACCGCTACCTATTTTATTCAACTTAAAATTTGGCGTAACAACAGCTTCCGACTCTTTCCAGTAGAAAAAAGCATGAAGATACAAGCAAATTTCGGTCATGATATGGTTCCCTTATACTACGAACTGCTTGGCTCTACTACAGTTAATTTAGACTCAATCATTTATCTATCAGAGATCATCTGATAGGTAAATGAGGTGCGGAGCAACAATCTCTTTGCCGCTGCTCATCGCATGCACAGAGGAAGTGGAGAGAGTCCACAATTTTACTTATCTCGGAAGTGTAATGTCGGAAGCAAGAGGAACCGAATAGGACATCACTTCGAGGATCTCCAGGGGAAGAGCAACCTTCGCGCAGCTCTTCCTGTGTGGCAAACGGAAACTGACTCGGAGAGTTAAGCTCAAGATATTCCGATCCAATGTGAAAACCGTGTTGCTGTACGGATGTGAGACGTGGAAGTCACTAAAGACATCTCGCATCGGCTCCAGGTCTTCATAAACCGCTGTCTTCGCAGTATTCTCGGAGTCTATTAGCCCGTGAAAATCTCCAACATAGATCAGAACAGATCAGAACATAGATCTTTGGGAACGCTGCGGTGAGACAGACCCCTATCGGCCAGCAGATCAAAAGTCGCAAGTGGCAATGGATCGGCCACACGCTCCGAAGGGATCCCGATCATATACCGAGGCAAGCCCTAGAATGGAATCCCCAAGGAAAATGGAAACGCGGCCGCCCTAAACGGACCTGGCGACGCACGATCACTGCAGAAGCGAAGGCAATTGGGCTGACATGGAGTGAAATATAATGCGGCGCTCTAGACCGTTCGAGATGGCAACGTACTGTGGACGCCCTCTGCCCCACCTAGGGGACATAGGACATTAAGTCAAGTAAGTCATTTACCTATCGCTTATAAAAATATATAATTTATCATAATTTGCCTGCCCTTATACAACTTTAAGTGGGTTCGGCATAACATGTCATAAAATTCAAATTCATTTATTTGTTTAAACATGTGTAGTACAATTATGCTTGGTGTTAATTTTTATAAAACATTGTTTCAACATGTTTTGCCATGATAGGCGTACAAATATTAACATCAATAAAATTAAAATGTGGATGTTTTAACTATGTCAAATACAACTATATATGTCAAAAATAAAGTTTTATACAGCCATTATATATCAATAATAAAAGAAGAATCCATCTATCTAGTCAAAAATACTTCAGAGTCAGAAAATTACAATTTGTCTTTCAAGAAATCATTAATATTATAATAGGCGTGGCTCCGTGGAACAAAAAAAGACACGGACGCAATCGCCACGAGCGGCCCGATTCCGAGTGTAGGGGCTATCATGAGAAGAATCGGGCAAGAAACGCATGTGCCAAATACTTTTTTCAAACCATTTGAAATGATTAACATTATTATTATCACTACTGAAAACAAAGAAGTGGGTTAGTGAATAAAAGGTGTAGCAGCCAGAATACTCGACAGTCACAATTAAGACCCAACCAAATTAAAATCAACGTCCTACATGTTAACTAAGAAATTCTATGCGACCAACTCTAGTCGAGCACAACTGAAGCGACATCTTTTAATTAGAATGGTAACTTTGTGCAACAAATGTGGCGAATAATAAAATTATATTGAACACAATATCAATATCCTTAATTTGGTCATTTAGTTTTAACATTTAAATACAAACTTATATACTTTTTTTTAAATTTTGTGTTTATTTTCATTCAGTCTGGTTGACATTGACATTTCATATCATTTATCACAATTCGATGCATAATAAAAGAGTTAAAAGACTATTTTAACTCTTTTATTTTTATCTTAATTTGCAACCATCACACCACTGTTGAGTTTAAAGAGGATAAATGGTTAATTTTATTTTATGCAGTTATTTTTTATTCTAAATTATTAAAAAGTATCTAATAAAACAGTAGCAACAACAGTTTACTGATTATCATGCCGTCAGTTTGTGCGGAAATTGAGTAACATTGAAACAACTTTTTATAGATTACATCGCGTTCCCGAGTTTGTTGGATTACCCTCCGTAACAATTTTCCACTAGCTTTGTTTAAGATCTTGGCGCTTCCACGTATATTCCATTTTGGTGAAATTTTAACACACGTAGAAATGAGATTATGATCTCGGCAACTCTTCAAGAATTTTAATGATGTTAAAAAAATCTTGCGCTCTCAGTTTTGAGACCTTCTAATTGGCGAATTTGGTTTGCGGTTTTCAGTCCGTACTGGTTTACAGATTTATTTAGTAGTACAGATACATTTCAGCAAACCGAAAAGTAAATTAATTTAGTAAAACCTATTTATTTTTTTCTAACTTCAGTTTTTAAATATCGAAACTATAGTCTGCGTCAATTATGCGTCTGTACAAATATTGTATCAAACATTATTTTTTATATCAAGTCTGATAAAATTCCAATAATAAATTTTATCTTTTGTATGTTATTTCATAAACGTCGTATTGCGTCGTGAAGCTTATGAAGTATAGGACACGTGTCCGCCCACAAGGTACGAGAGTACGAACTGAGACGCAATATTGAAATATAACTCACAAGTTGCCAATGAATCTACGCGTGTGAATATACATTTTTCTGAATATGTATGATTGAATGACTATGGATAGATATATCCATAGTTTGCACACCGTATGATACAAACTTTATTGTGAAAATAGCTTTTTATGGGATAGAAGGGCAAACGATCAGGCGTGTCATCCGATGGCAAGAAACAAACGCCGCTCATGGACACCTGAACACAGATAATGTTACAGTTGCGTTGCCGGCCCTCACAATGGGATATGGAAGAGGTCAGAAGTTGGATGGGTCAGCATGGGGAGTGGAATAGGAAGGGGAGAGGGGAAGGGGATTGTCCTCTGGATACCTTTTTCACCAAGCGAAAAGCTGCGTGGGCCACTTTACGCCGATATCCTCGGAGGTCGTGGTATTGCACCGATCGAGAAGGCCGATTCATGCAACGAAGAGAAGTGGCTCAACCACTGTGGCTACCAATAAGATTTTCGTTCTGAAAAAATATTCTGAGTCATTTTTCTCTGCTTCATATTATACTTAAAAAGCTTTTTCGCTTCATGAATGGGTCGGACCGACAGGTAGAATATCACGACCTGACATAAATTACACGTAAAGTGACTGATGTTTTGTTTTTTTCAGTCAGAAAGGTATCCGGTGGGACACTTACGAACCCACCACTTCCTTTATACTTCCTTCTAATTCTCCTTATTCCTTTTCCTAAAGCCTGGCAACGCAACTGTAACCATCTTGGTGTTGGAGATCTCCGTGGGCGGCACTAGTCATTTATCAACTGTAAAAACATAAGATATGAGACGTTTTCGTCAGCAAGCACGCTAGTATTGCAAAATTTGAACAAGTTAAAACTTATATATGCTTAACAACTCAGCACCAATTTTGGCGTTAATTTAACTAAGTTACAATAATTATTTCTGTGTAACATTTCATCACTTTTAATTGCTTAGATCATCTTAATTAGTTGAATATGTTCAGAAGTCATTTATAAGTCTTCCTTTACAAATAACCTCGGTGTTTTGAACTTGAATATATTTATTTACTTATAATTAATTGTGTATATACTCGTTGCTCTCTGCACGGCCTCTTGTTACATCACTAATTTATTTTGAGGACAAGTCAATTAGATATTTTTTCACTAAAAACGTACCTTAATTGAATAATTACGGGGCAATAGCGGGCCAGAGTGACTTTGATTGAAGACTTAATTAGTCCTATGCTCAGCTATTGTTCTGTAATGAGAGCTGTGAAGAGATGGAAGAAGTTGGAATAATTTATGGATAAATATTTTAAATATTTTAAAATATTGTAAACTTAGAAATAATGAACGGGAATTAACGCGACACTTTTTTAGGTAAACAAATATTTACCTTTATTAGCTTGACGTTTATTATTTCTGAGTAATATGCAACGCGAAAGCCTAAAAGGTTTTATTGTAAACTTATCTAAAAGTCTTCGACAATACATTGTTTTAGTATATAAAGCAAAGGTTAAATTTTCTACATACATGAGCCCCTCACGCCCTTATCCCTTAAGGGTAGACAGAGACTTTGGCTTTCCACAAACTACGATCCTGACACACTTCTTTCGCTTCATCCACCGTCTTACATCTCGTTATGCATTCACGACAATTTTGGGTACTACGCATTTTACCTTTTTAAAGAGACCATTTATTTAGTTGTGGTAGCTTCGTCTTGGTCTCCCGATGCCGATCGTGCCACTCGCATTCGCTTTGTATAATCTTTTATTCAGTTGTTCTGTTATGCATAAATTATTTTGATCGCACGAAATATGTATCATTTTGTTGCAATGTGTCAGGCTCAGCCACATTTCACATAAATTATATGTGGGTGGGCATCAAACCCTAATTAATACGACTCTACCACGAGACCTACCTGAACACTGCAACCGCCCCGCCAGACAAGTTTATTTCAGTTATTTTCATAGCGTCATGTCTTATGGCATTTTGCTGTGAGATAGAGCAGCTGAAATTCAGTCTATTTTTGTGCTTAAAAAACGAGCTATTCGAGCAATTTATAATCTGGGGACCAAAGTCTCCCTTAGAGAACGGTTTAAGGAAATTTGGCATATTAACAGTTGTTTCTCAATTTATATATGCCAATATATTGTTTGTTAGGAAAAACTTAAATAGATATACTAAACATAGTGATGTACATAATTTTAATACCAGAGGCAAGCATAAACTTGTGTTAAAGTGTCATCGCCTGAACAAAGTACATAGTCGTTTTTGGGAATGGGTGTACAGTTCTATAATAGGGTCCCTGCGCATATTCTGGCTCTCTCTTTCGATCGGTTTAGGCGGGCTGTGAAGGATCGTCTCGTTTCCGGGGCTTATTACACCATCAATGACTTCATGACAGACAAGTTGTCTTGGGACCGTCAAATTGCTTGCTCAACGCGGATTGTGTAGTTTTCGTATTGGAATTTGTTCACTTATTTTGGAGTGGAGACGTGCTGCAAACATTTCTAATAGTAATCAACATTTCTAATTATAAGTTTGCATTGATGTTGTTTTGATAAATGCTATATATAAGTTTTATTATTGTACTTACTTGTTGCACAACGTTACCATTCTAAATAGAAGATGTCGCGTCAATTGTGCTCGACTAATATCATATAATTTCTCTCATTACTTGTACTACGATGATTTTAAGTTGGTTGGATCATAACTGTGATCGTCGAGTAGTCTGACTGCTACACCTTTTATGCACTATCTTTTCCGTAGCGATGATAATACTATTGTATAAATTTTAAATGGTTTTAAAAAGAGTATTTGGCACATAAGTTTCTTGCCCGATTCTTCTCAAGAAAGCCTCTACACTCGGAATCGGGCCGCTCGTGGCGATTGCTTCCGTGTTTTCTTGTTCCACGGAGGCACTTGCCTCAAGCACTCGTGTCTAAGCATTTTAAATATTATTTTAACTTTAAACATTTTTGTACATTGACTATTTTTAAGTGTCTGTGAAGACCTATGAAAATAAAACCACTTTGACTTTGAAGTATTAAATATATCGATAATTTTGTTGTTTGTTTTAATATGCTATTTTATAACTAAGCCTTCAGTGAAAATCTGACTACTAAAAGCTTACCAGAGCAGCGGTAGCTAATGGATTTAGCTATAGCAAACAGAACGACAAGGAGTTTAGCATACATGTAAGAAATTCTCGTGGTTTTAGTGCAACACCGCACTTATAACACAAAGGTCGGTTCAAATCTCTCCAGTGTAATATTTTTCAAGGAGAGTCCAAAAGGTGTGGCTAATGTGTCAAAACGCCGAATTAATTTTCTATACCTTAATCTGATAGGTGACAAATTCTATATTTTTTTCTATAGAATTTGCCACTATCAGATATTTATCGAGTACAAATTTGTTGGTCACTCACCTTCCAAAGCAATTGGCTTAAGCCAGGATTATAACTCAGCACCTCTGTACTAGAAGTCGGAATATTGAATCAAACGGCCAGCTTAACTATGGATACGAGAAGTATATAGAGAGAGAAGTATAGATTGTAAGAAGCATTTAGGAATTTAGCAGTTATGAGCCGCCTCTAAGTTAGAGTGATAGAGCCACGTAGTTCGCTGCGTAAATAAATGCACCGGCTGAGAGGTATCTGGAGGCCAAACCCTTTCCCCTCTCCCCTCTCAACCCCAGTTCCAACCCCTTCCCTATCCCACCGACAAAATCATTGCCAAAGAGGGTTAACGTCAGGCAGGCGGCCGGTCGTAAAACCACACCCAAATATTTTCACAAAATGGATAGTTCGAAAGTATGACATGTTGTGCCGACCCCAATTAAACTGGGCTAGGGGCTGGAATATGATGGATGACCTTCATACGACACCAAAGCGAAGAGAAGGCAAGCAATAAAATCGATAAGCTAGAATGGTCAAACGGCCAGAATAGCGAATACAGATTAAGTCTTAATATTAGTACAAAAATGCTTGTTCCTTATAATAAAAATAACTAATATTATTATTATTATCAATTAAAACCACCCTTAATGTCATATTTTAGTGCGTTATAAAATTTTTAAAGGCCCGCTTTATGACATTACCTACCTCGAAATTAATGACAGTTTTGTTCTCGGGCAAATAATTGTCGTATATTTTGCAAGCCATTTTTTTTTTTTTTATTTAATTAATACAAAAAAAAATACATATTAAATCAATAAACATCATAAAAACCTAGTAAGGTTTGTGTTTGATGTATCATTCCGTATAATACATTGAGAATGTTCAAATGGGGTAGTTAACAAATAAAAGTTAGCAAAAGCCACAAAGCAGGTAGATTTATTTTCAGTAAGCGCTCGTCTAAGTCCGGACACAAGCAACAGTGCAGTAGTTAACCATAATCTACTAATGTAACCTACAGGATGTTGCTAAAATGTATGAATTTGGTTAGCTTATAAATTATTAACATGCAAATACTTTAACTTAGTTTTTAAATTTTTCGTTGTTATTTGATCTTTTAATATTGATGGAATGCTGTTTATTAACCTGGGTACCATATAGTCAGTTGTTCTTTCTCCATATACATTCATCGCGCATGTTGTTTGCAGTTTTTTACTACTTACATTTCTTGTTGTTATTTTGTGCGTTATGAAATTGTTATTGTATTTAAAATAGTTTTCTTTCAATATATATAATTCAAAGAGTTGCTGTACGGGTAAAATTTTATATTTTTGGAATAATTTGTGGTAGTTGTCTTTATATCTTTTTTTTATTTTATCTGGTGCAATTTTTTTTAATAGTTGAATTTGTATATTGTATACTTTATTTATATATGTTTTATATGTTCTACCATAGCTACTAATACTATAGGTAATTATACTTTCGACTAATGCTTTATACATATTTAACAAACAAAATATCACTCGGTATTTTGTATCTTAAGATGGAAAATTTTGCTACAATTGCGCGTAGTTTATTGCAAATGTGATCTACGTGATGGCTCCAATTAAATCTGTTGTCTACTATGAGTCCTAAATAAGGGTGATGATTTACTATCTCCAGCGATGTACAGTTACAATTGACCATTGCACTATGCAAGCAATTATGATTATGCGCTTTGATGCTTAGATAGTGTTTTAAACAGGGCTTATTATGACTTGATCGGATGTGCATTAATTTAGTTTTTTGTGTGTTAATCACCAGCCCAGCGTCATGCGACCATAAGCTTAATGTGGTGAAATCCTCTTGGAGTCTGCTGGTGGCTAGATCTATATCTTTATTAGCCGAGATTAGGCATGTATCATCGGCATATTGGTAGATTTTGCAATATTTCACGACGTTTTCTATGTCATTAACGTAAGCTAGATAATGCAAAGGACCCAAAACTGAGCCCTGGGCGGTACCTTCTGTGATCTTTATCTTGTCACTAAGTTCAGTGCCGACCTTGACCTGATAAGTTCTATTTTTTAGGTAATTCGCACACCAAGACAGTATAGGGCCCCTTATTCCACATGCCTCTAGCTTCGTTAAAAGTATACTGTGTTGTAATGTGTCAAAGGCTTTACTGTAGTCAATAAAAATTACAAACACATGCTTCTTATCATTGAGACAAGTGTTTATGTAGTCTGTAAAATTTGACAACAGTTGAGTAGTACTTTTTTGAGGTTGAAACCCATATTGGGTTTTCGTTAAAATTTCATTTTCAAGCCAAAATTTGTGTATTTCGTTACATATGTATTTTTCAACAATCTTGTCAATAACAGACAACAGAGTTATGGGCCTATAATTATTGTAGTCATTTTTAGGTCCTTTTTGTGGATTGGTCTTATACCAGTTTTCAGCTCATCAGGATATATGCCAGTTTCTAAGCTAGTATTAATCAAGTGAATTATAGCTTGAACCATTTTTTGGGCTATAATTGTGATATCTATTGGTCGTAGTTTATCTATACCCGGTGATTTATTTTCTTTTAGAGATGTCATTATTTTATATATTTTTTTCTGATTGGCTTTTTTAATATTCATTGAGACATTAGCTTGTCTTAAATATAATTGCGGATCTAATATAGATTGTTTACAAGATGGAATTAATGTTTGTATGGAGTTATGAAATTCTTTTGCAAAATTATCAGCAATACATTTTTCAGAAATCCCATTTTTGTCAAAAGCTTTTATTATAATATCATCTACAGAGGATACTATACGTCCCGTCATTTTATTTAATAATTTCCATAACTGTTTAACATTTCCTCGGTTTTTTTCTATTTCATCGTTATAATAAAAGTTCCTGCTTTTTTCTATTAGTTTGTTACATTGATTACGTAATTTATTATATTCTAATTTAACTATACGATTGGTAGGATCTTTCTTAAAAAATGCAAAAGCTTTGTCTCTTAGATTACATTTATTTATTATTTCTTTTGTAATCCACGGTTTTCGTCTGTTACTAGATTGGTTAATTTTTATTTCATTTGTAACTTTATTGTAACAGTTATGTATACTCGTTTTTATGTAGTTATATATGGCAACTGGGCATGTCATTGTTTTGGTCTTTTTCCAATCGATTAAATCTAGCTCGTGTTTTAAGTTTTGATTATTAATTATACCAACAATTTTTTCAACATCCTGTACCGGACGAGTCTCAATAATCGTAGCCATTATGACACGATGGTCTGCCGGAACTGTGTCGAGCACTGCACAATAGACATCCTGTGTGCGAGATCGGAAAAATATGTGATCTATGCAACTTTTAGCTATTGAATCTTTTCTTTGTTCAATTCTAGTAAAGTTTCGAATCCCGCACACAAGTCCATGATCGCTTAGCATGTCTAGATATTTTGTTTGGTTATTACAGTGTTTCCTTAAATCAATGTTAATATCACCTATGAGACATAATTCAGATTTAGAAAATTGTTTTAATGTGCTATGTAGTTCATAGATGAAACGTGTAATATTAGATGAAGGTGGTCTATAGACTGCACACAAGTATAAAGTGTACTTATCGTGGATAATAAGTTTGCCTATAATTGATTCGCACATATTCATATTTATGCTATATTCGTGAAATTTATATTTATTTAATGTATATATGATTATCCCTCCCCCTTTTTGATTTTTACGCAAACTTGTGTGCATACTGTAGCCGTCCAGGTTAAACAGAGAACTTATGCAGTCTGATATTCCTGCCTCAGTTAATACAATTACGTCAATTATTTGTGGATATGACTCGATAAGTAACTCTAATTTAGTGAAGTTTTTTATTAGTGAGCGAATGTTAACATGCAATATGTTAATATTGTGTTTATGTTTAGGTATTTTAGATAAATAATCCGCGACGTTACGACATTCAGTAATTTCGATGACGTTATCTAACAGTTGTGTATCCATAAGACTATTTTGTTGTGTATATTATTTAAGAGTATGTACTTTAATGTTTTTTTTATGTTATACATTTTTACTTGCAGTTAATTTAGAGATGTCGCGCTCACTCCTAATGATATGTACTTTAGATTTTTCTTCTTTACGAACCATAATTTTTGCATCCTTACACCAGATATATTTGTGCGAATCCTTTAGTTCTTGTTTAGCCTTCCAGAGTAAAGTCTTGAAGTATGGCGATAGAGCTCGTCTTAAATATATATTATTACCCTCATTGAAGTATTAGAAAGTTTTAATTGATTTTTACTATCATGAAATTAATATCTGAAAAGTATAAAAAGTTTTTTAATTTTTTTTTTGTTTATTTTGTACCAAAATTAAACTTTGCTGATTCGTTTTTTTTTTCTATAGGCGTAAGTACCTATTCTAACATGGTAGGTATTTCAAAAGATTTTTTTACAAAGTACTTTTGTTTATTTTATAAAACGGTATTTGATCTACTCTATATGTCGTGTGAATTAGTCTATGTGTTCTTATTTATGGTACCTTTGTCTTTTAATAAACGCTGAAAGTTGGTCAACTCATGGTCCAAACATAGTTAAGAACGATGGTCAATTATGAAGTTTGGATCATAGTGGCTTTGGATCATAGTGGCTTTGTGGTACGGAGTAACCAATGTGAGTAAAAAAAATATCTACTTACGTAATTTTATACGGGTTAATTGTTTGAAGAGATTCTAATTTTTTATGATAAACCTTTTAATATAGGTTTTGAAACGGTTCTCAAGTGATCCAATACAACTTTTTACTTTAGTAAGTAATTTCGCCAAATATATAAAGCGAGCCGAACTCTTTTTGCAAAATAAACATTTAACTTATCTTAATTTATTAGCTAGCTTAAGAACAACTTGAAATTATTTATAACGATGCCAACTGAAAAAGGTATATTAATTTCCAGAATTGATTAAACGTCTATCATTTCCGTTCATTATCAATGACTAAAGAGGTTTTTAAAGTACTTGAAAATCTGGATGAAATATGTATATTATCTGGATATTTCTTAAAAATATTCGCGAATGCGAATGCGAATATTTCTCTTAATTAACTTTTTTTTCTTGAAATCTAAATCAAATTAATATCAGGGCTTCGTACTGATTAAAATTGTGTTCACAATAATAATTTAAACTTAGCATTTTCTAGCTTTTGTAACAAAATAGAACCATCAATATATGGCGGGCCTCGTGGTGTAATGGTAAAATTACCGACTGCAGAATCGAGGTTGGTGAGTTCGATCCCGACCGGAGTACAAATATTTGTGACAAGCATGGATGTTTATATGAGTATGTATTATAAGTATATTATAAGTGAGTATTATGTTAGGTTAGTGTATGTATTATTATCCGTTATCTTGTTTCCATAACATAAGCATTTAGTTGCTTAGCTTGTAACTAGAGGGCGCTGTGTATATTGTGTCCAAGATATTAATATGACATGGGGCCGTTGCCCGCGGCTTCCTCTATTTGGAAGTGTGTTCACACGCTATGCGAAAGGTTTTTCCTTTTCACACTCCCCTAACATTCCTATCTTCCACACTAACACCCTTCTTAATCATGTCGTCTTTCACACAAACCATTCATATTTTCTTAGGTCATCCTATTCTCTTATTTCCTTCCACATTAGATATCTTCTCGCAGCATGTATATCATCCCTCCTCATTATTTACCCCTAACACGCAAGGTGATTATCCAGTCAGTTATTGGCGCAACTTATAAACTTTCTCTTACATACTCATTCCTTATTTTATTCATTTTTGTCACTCCTCACATTCACCTCAACATTCGCATGTCTGCAGCATGCTGCAGAAGAAACTTTTTCCGTAACCTAAGTAAAGCAATGTCTTTTCTCAAAATTAAATTTACCCTTTTCATCACTTTTTTGGTGTTCAATCAAATTACAAATTTTAACGTACCTAAGTACATCATCAGGTACGTCAAAATTATTAGAAATTAAATCTAAAACCTTAAAAAAAATATGTTTACAACCCTGACAGACATATTTAGTATAATATAATAATATTACGACACTTCATAAAGCCCCTCATCTCTCAAAGTTTTTATAGGATAAGGGGCGAATGACACAAATGCCGCCCATGGACTCCTGAACACAGATAGTGTTACAGCCATTTTACGTCAATATTCGTGGTATTTTACTGGTCTAGCCAGCCCATTAATGCAGAGAACTGCGTGGTACTACCATTGGTAAAAGTTCCAATAGTATTATCACTTACATACACGTTGAGTTGAATATCTCTTTTTTTTAAAGTCGACTAAAACTGTATCAAATTTACCCTATCATTGTTCACAACTAATTACTATTGGATATCCAATCGAGTATAAATATTGATTAATTCTGATATTGTTTACTTGTAAAACTTGTTCCCACATCATACTGTACATATTGTTCAATCTCCAATATTAATTTGGAAACTGTAAATATATTACTGGTTTGTGTTTGTATTGTTGAATTAAGGGTTAGTTCCTAGAGTGAGATTTATTAAAAAGATATACTCATACTAACTTGCATTATAAGAGTCAACCGCACCAGTAGCTCATCGTTAACTACCCCAGGGAAACGGTAGTGATGAGAAATATATGTGACAAGAGTGCCAACATCAACGACATTATCCGTCGTGCTCCTGTCGCCGTCGGTGTACCAGCAGTTCTAGAACCGAACGGTTTGGTGCGCAATGATGGCAAGAGACCGGACGGGATGCCTCTTTTGCCTTGGAAGATGGGTACACCTTTAGTGTGGGACGCTACTTGCATTAACACCCCTGCGTCATCACACCTTCCAAGCACGGTAGGGGTGGCCGGCGCTGCTGCTACTTCAGCAGAAAATCTTTTGCGGCACAAATTCAAAAATTTTGTAGGTGATTCTGTTTTTGAGCTAAGGGCTGGTCTATTATTCGCATAGAGGATTAGCATTGCCATTCAACGTGGCAATACGGCCAGTTTTCTGGGCACACTGACAATGGACCAAGATGCGGAGATACTTTATTATAACTAGTTTTTTAATTGTATATGTTGTATATAATGTAATTAATTTACAGATACAGGACTTTACAGGAGTTATGAAAGTCAAAAAACCGAGTGAAGTACTTATGCAAAAATCGTGGCTATGGCACTCTGTTCCCTCTGCCTAGCCCGCAAGGGACTTAGCGTAAGGTTACGGTGTTTGTTTCTATGAAATCGCAACAAGCGAAACACTATCCAACTAAATTCCTTGAACATATAAACTATGACAAACTTGTGTTTCCTCGTACTGATTAGTTTTGTGATGTGAATCGTAATTGTAGACTGACTGACCTAGTTTCATTTAGGAACCCCATTACTTAATATTGTTTATAAATGATTAATCGTTTAGAATGCAAATCTATAAAAAACACTTAAACAGGACGTGTCATCTGTTTTTATTTTTAGCAGGAACACGATACTACCAAAATTTAACATTGTTTAGCTGAAAAGACTATTTTAAGACAGTATTGAAACTTCAAGCTTTACATCATTTTTGTCGATTTGAGTGTTACTGATTGAGTGGTACTGATCAACAGTGGTGGAGCCAAGCAGTTCGCTGCATGAATGGGCTGGCTCGACCGGTGAAATACCATGACCTCTTAGAAGATCGACGTAAAGTGGCTCATGACGCGTTTCGTTCGGTAAGAGAGGTACCCGGAGGCGCATCCCCCTTCCCCATCCTTCCCTATCCCATAACGGTCGGCAACGCAACAGTAACATTATATGTGTTGCTGGTGTCCATTGGCGGCGTTGGTTGCTTACCATCGGGTGAAACGCCTGCTCGTTTGCCCTTCTACCCCATAAAAAAATAACTACCTTAGCAGGAAAGAATTTGCTGGGTGATTTACTAAGATTGATATTTTTTTAACAGATCTAAAATTATTACTTTTCCAATATTCAACCAACTGACGTTTAATCGGCTAAACCGACCGAAGAGAGTCTGTGTCCCTTTGATAGGTAATATTCTAATTCCCTCAAAATTCACGGTCTGAAAAATAACCAACAGTTCTGATTAAATTGTAACTGGAAAATCTCTTTGAACGACTTGAATTTCAATATCGGTATTAATGCTGAAATAGTTCAAAGATTTTCTATTGTGTGTGTCGAATACAATGGCAAGATAATGAATTAATTTATTGAATGTAAATTAATAAATGCAAATATGCAGCTATCCGAAGCATGGACACTTAAAATAGAGAAACTCCTAAGATGGTTGACCAGGCGGAACAATTATCGGATCTGAGCTAGTTATTTATAGGTTTTACATAAAATAATAACCAAAAATATATTTTACAAACAAACAAGCGTTGATTTTATTACCTACTGGCTTACTTATTAGTAAGCTTTGACATTTTTCATTTTGCGAGAGCGTCTGATACATACCTACAATGTCAATAGCTTATAGGATATATTAAGCTCCAGCGCCCGACAAAATAATCATAGCAATAAATCACTAAACCGCAGGCGACCTCTTGATGGTATCAGGCGGTTAGCGTGTAGCTTCCTACAGAAATGTGTATTTATCTGAATAATTAAAACTCCCTAATTTATCTGGGAGCTTTTCTCAATAATATAAATATATTATGTCTCAGATGGTTCTAACAGTGGTAGAATCTTCCAGCTGGCTGCATGCACCTCTCGGAATATCGGCGTGAAGTGGCACGTGCCGCGTTTCGTTCGGTGAGAGAGGTATCCGGAGGCTCGATCACCTCTCCCCTTCCTTTCCCGTCTTACCCCCTTAAAGGACGGCAACGCACCACGATGTTCATGGGTGGTGGGTTGTTGCTTACCATCAGGTGACCAATAGCAATTGTTCGTTTTTTTTTTCTCAATGTTTTTGTGAACTTTCAAAGTTATCTTCAATGTTTTCTACCTACACCACATACTTGACATGTAATGCTGCTTTTGATATCGAATAAGATAAACGGGACGGTTAAGTTGGGATCAAGTTTGAAACCATATAAAGTAGCAATAATCCCAAACTTAATATTAAAATGTAAATGTAATAAGTATTTTTCACAAGTATAGTTGGCGGCTTACTAATAAAAAGCAATATGAACCTATTAGAATTATTTTGTTGTTGTAAGATAAAAAGAAGATAATCCCCTCAATAAACTTAAGTTATTTATGGCTGTTTTTATATTGGATACGAATATGATTAACTATAACTTGTTTAAACAAAAAGGAAAATTAATTATACGCCAAGAAGAAGAACATTTTAATAAATTACAGCGGTGTTTTTTTTACGGAATTGGAGGGCAAATGAGCAGGCGTGTCACCTGATGGTAAGTGACCAGCGCCGCCCATAGATACCTGCAACACATGTAGTATTACAGTTGCGTTGCTGACCTTTAAGGGAGTAGGATGGGAAAGGGTGGGGAAGGGACCTCCGGGTACTCTTCTCACCGAATGAAACGTGGCATGAACTACCGTTATCTTGTTTCCATAACATAAGCATTTAGTTGCTTAGCTTGTAACTAGAGGGCGCTGTGTATATTGTGTCCAAGATATTAATATGACATGGGGCCGTTGCCCGCGGCTTCCTCTATTTGGAAGTGTGTTCACACGCTATGCGAAAGGTTTTTCCTTTTCACACTCCCCTAACATTCCTATCTTCCACACTAACACCCTTCTTAATCATGTCGTCTTTCACACAAACCATTCATATTTTCTTAGGTCATCCTATTCTCTTATTTCCTTCCACATTAGATATCTTCTCGCAGCATGTATATCATCCCTCCTCATTATTTACCCCTAACACGCAAGGTGATTATCCAGTCAGTTATTGGCGCAACTTATAAACTTTCTCTTACATACTCATTCCTTATTTTATTCATTTTTGTCACTCCTCACATTCACCTCAACATTCGCATGTCTGCAGCATGCTGCAGAAGAAACTTTTTCCGTAACCTAAGTAAAGCAATGTCTTTTCTCAAAATTAAATTTACCCTTTTCATCACTTTTTTGGTGTTCAATCAAATTACAAATTTTAACGTACCTAAGTACATCATCAGGTACGTCAAAATTATTAGAAATTAAATCTAAAACCTTAAAAAAAATATGTTTACAACCCTGACAGACATATTTAGTATAATATAATAATATTACGACACTTCATAAAGCCCCTCATCTCTCAAAGTTTTTATAGGATAAGGGGCGAATGACACAAATGCCGCCCATGGACTCCTGAACACAGATAGTGTTACAGCCATTTTACGTCAATATTCGTGGTATTTTACTGGTCTAGCCAGCCCATTAATGCAGAGAACTGCGTGGTACTACCATTGGTAAAAGTTCCAATAGTATTATCACTTACATACACGTTGAGTTGAATATCTCTTTTTTTTAAAGTCGACTAAAACTGTATCAAATTTACCCTATCATTGTTCACAACTAATTACTATTGGATATCCAATCGAGTATAAATATTGATTAATTCTGATATTGTTTACTTGTAAAACTTGTTCCCACATCATACTGTACATATTGTTCAATCTCCAATATTAATTTGGAAACTGTAAATATATTACTGGTTTGTGTTTGTATTGTTGAATTAAGGGTTAGTTCCTAGAGTGAGATTTATTAAAAAGATATACTCATACTAACTTGCATTATAAGAGTCAACCGCACCAGTAGCTCATCGTTAACTACCCCAGGGAAACGGTAGTGATGAGAAATATATGTGACAAGAGTGCCAACATCAACGACATTATCCGTCGTGCTCCTGTCGCCGTCGGTGTACCAGCAGTTCTAGAACCGAACGGTTTGGTGCGCAATGATGGCAAGAGACCGGACGGGATGCCTCTTTTGCCTTGGAAGATGGGTACACCTTTAGTGTGGGACGCTACTTGCATTAACACCCCTGCGTCATCACACCTTCCAAGCACGGTAGGGGTGGCCGGCGCTGCTGCTACTTCAGCAGAAAATCTTTTGCGGCACAAATTCAAAAATTTTGTAGGTGATTCTGTTTTTGAGCTAAGGGCTGGTCTATTATTCGCATAGAGGATTAGCATTGCCATTCAACGTGGCAATACGGCCAGTTTTCTGGGCACACTGACAATGGACCAAGATGCGGAGATACTTTATTATAACTAGTTTTTTAATTGTATATGTTGTATATAATGTAATTAATTTACAGATACAGGACTTTACAGGAGTTATGAAAGTCAAAAAACCGAGTGAAGTACTTATGCAAAAATCGTGGCTATGGCACTCTGTTCCCTCTGCCTAGCCCGCAAGGGACTTAGCGTAAGGTTACGGTGTTTGTTTCTATGAAATCGCAACAAGCGAAACACTATCCAACTAAATTCCTTGAACATATAAACTATGACAAACTTGTGTTTCCTCGTACTGATTAGTTTTGTGATGTGAATCGTAATTGTAGACTGACTGACCTAGTTTCATTTAGGAACCCCATTACTTAATATTGTTTATAAATGATTAATCGTTTAGAATGCAAATCTATAAAAAACACTTAAACAGGACGTGTCATCTGTTTTTATTTTTAGCAGGAACACGATACTACCAAAATTTAACATTGTTTAGCTGAAAAGACTATTTTAAGACAGTATTGAAACGACCGGTGAAATACCATGACCTCTTAGAAGATCGACGTAAAGTGGCTCATGACGCGTTTCGTTCGGTAAGAGAGGTACCCGGAGGCGCATCCCCCTTCCCCATCCTTCCCTATCCCATAACGGTCGGCAACGCAACAGTAACATTATATGTGTTGCTGGTGTCCATTGGCGGCGTTGGTTGCTTACCATCGGGTGAAACGCCTGCTCGTTTGCCCTTCTACCCCATAAAAAAATAACTACCTTAGCAGGAAAGAATTTGCTGGGTGATTTACTAAGATTGATATTTTTTTAACAGATCTAAAATTATTACTTTTCCAATATTCAACCAACTGACGTTTAATCGGCTAAACCGACCGAAGAGAGTCTGTGTCCCTTTGATAGGTAATATTCTAATTCCCTCAAAATTCACGGTCTGAAAAATAACCAACAGTTCTGATTAAATTGTAACTGGAAAATCTCTTTGAACGACTTGAATTTCAATATCGGTATTAATGCTGAAATAGTTCAAAGATTTTCTATTGTGTGTGTCGAATACAATGGCAAGATAATGAATTAATTTATTGAATGTAAATTAATAAATGCAAATATGCAGCTATCCGAAGCATGGACACTTAAAATAGAGAAACTCCTAAGATGGTTGACCAGGCGGAACAATTATCGGATCTGAGCTAGTTATTTATAGGTTTTACATAAAATAATAACCAAAAATATATTTTACAAACAAACAAGCGTTGATTTTATTACCTACTGGCTTACTTATTAGTAAGCTTTGACATTTTTCATTTTGCGAGAGCGTCTGATACATACCTACAATGTCAATAGCTTATAGGATATATTAAGCTCCAGCGCCCGACAAAATAATCATAGCAATAAATCACTAAACCGCAGGCGACCTCTTGATGGTATCAGGCGGTTAGCGTGTAGCTTCCTACAGAAATGTGTATTTATCTGAATAATTAAAACTCCCTAATTTATCTGGGAGCTTTTCTCAATAATATAAATATATTATGTCTCAGATGGTTCTAACAGTGGTAGAATCTTCCAGCTGGCTGCATGCACCTCTCGGAATATCGGCGTGAAGTGGCACGTGCCGCGTTTCGTTCGGTGAGAGAGGTATCCGGAGGCTCGATCACCTCTCCCCTTCCTTTCCCGTCTTACCCCCTTAAAGGACGGCAACGCACCACGATGTTCATGGGTGGTGGGTTGTTGCTTACCATCAGGTGACCAATAGCAATTGTTCGTTTTTTTTTTCTCAATGTTTTTGTGAACTTTCAAAGTTATCTTCAATGTTTTCTACCTACACCACATACTTGACATGTAATGCTGCTTTTGATATCGAATAAGATAAACGGGACGGTTAAGTTGGGATCAAGTTTGAAACCATATAAAGTAGCAATAATCCCAAACTTAATATTAAAATGTAAATGTAATAAGTATTTTTCACAAGTATAGTTGGCGGCTTACTAATAAAAAGCAATATGAACCTATTAGAATTATTTTGTTGTTGTAAGATAAAAAGAAGATAATCCCCTCAATAAACTTAAGTTATTTATGGCTGTTTTTATATTGGATACGAATATGATTAACTATAACTTGTTTAAACAAAAAGGAAAATTAATTATACGCCAAGAAGAAGAACATTTTAATAAATTACAGCGGTGTTTTTTTTACGGAATTGGAGGGCAAATGAGCAGGCGTGTCACCTGATGGTAAGTGACCAGCGCCGCCCATAGATACCTGCAACACATGTAGTATTACAGTTGCGTTGCTGACCTTTAAGGGAGTAGGATGGGAAAGGGTGGGGAAGGGACCTCCGGGTACTCTTCTCACCGAATGAAACGTGGCATGAACTACTTTACGTCGATCTTCTGAGAGGTCGTGGTATTTCACCGGTCGAGTCGGCCCATTCATGCAGCAAACTGGTTGTCTCTACCACTGTTATAGACTGTTTCTTTTTTTAAAACGTCATCTTAGATGCCTTTTGTTCATCATAAAAATAATAGTTTTTTTTTTTTGTTTTTTTAATAGTTCGTAAAAATTCTGGAACTACAAAATACATTTTATGTATAAAGCCATGATCGCTGACTTAACAAGGATTCTACAGACTTGTATAACTTTGTACTACCTCTGTTTAGCAGATGTTATTACTATTGATTCGCCACAATGCTCGACTATTCTCGGCTAAAACACTAACTACTACACAAACACCATCTAGTTTAATGTCTACTTAACTGTACACTGTGATCTTTTCAAAGATCTTTTACTTACAGCGTGATCTTTTCAAAGCCGATGTTCGTCCTGGGTACACACGAAAGCCTATCTCAACAACTGGTTCGATTATCTCAACTTTGTTCAAAACGTGACTGAGACCCTTCAAGTAACAGTCCTGAAGGACGCCTAAGCTATTTGATGACCTTATTTCTTCTTCTCAATCATTACACTCTTGGCAGAGTGGTCGTGGTCATCAATTAGGAGTTGGTGACGCGCTTCACTATCCGCAGCCAATCTTCGCGAACAGCTACCTTTCTAGTGCACTCATGGAGAGGGCCGTCGAGGGCAGCCTTCACTTGGTCGGTCTATCGCAGTGGTGCTCTACCACGCGGTCTAGTGCCTTCGACTTTTCCTTGAACCACAAGGCGCTCCAGGGAAATATCTCTCCGACGAGAGACGTGGCCGAAAAAAGTAAGAATGCGAGCTTGGACGATGGAGGATAGACGCCGCTTGATGTCTAGTTCTCGAATGATGGAGGCGTTCGTTCTAAAATCAGTCCACGATATACCAAGCATTCTTCTCCAACACCACATTTCCAGAGCATCCATTCCCGGAATGAATGGGCCAGCTCGACCGGTGAGATACCACGACCTCTTAGAAAACCGACCTCACTTTACGGCGGTTTTCTCTTACCCCGTTTCGTTCAGTGAGAGGGGTCTACGTATAACCACCCCTTGCCATCCCCCTCCCTATCCTGTTTTAAAGATTCTCTTCTTTTATGTATTTAATAATAAATTCTGTTTTCATCCCCCCACCTCGGAAATGGTATTTTTGCTATTCGATATCTGAGCGCAAAAGCCGTTTTTACCCGATTGAGCTTAAAGTAAATTTGAATTTAGAACATCGCATGCACGGTATGTGATTTCAAAACATCATTAAACCTATTTACTTCCATCTCCATGGTACCGTTTTTATCGTACAACTTTTTTAAATTTGTTAAAAACTCACGACTCTGAACCTCCTTGGTGTACTTTTGTTTTTAATTTTCTTTACGCGCTCCATTTTGTTTTGATATCGTATTGTTATCAATAAGAAACTTGAAAACAAGTAAAAAAAAAACAAAAATGAGTGATTCCAGCGACGAAGAAGTATATTTAACGCCTACCGAATAGACAGAAACTGTTATTAATGCGCAAATGAGCTTTCTCCCTCAACAATCACGCGAGAAGTATTTAAAACAGTACGATATGTTTAACTCGTGGCGACTAGCTAAAGGAGCCAAAATTTTCTCAGAAAGCGTTTTGCTGGCATATTTTATTGAATTATCCGAGACCAAGAAATCAAGCACTCTATGGAGTACGTATTCAATGCTGAAAGCAACATTAAAGATGAAAAAAGACATACATATCGACACCTATCCTAAATTAGTGGCATTTTTAAAAAGAGCCTCATCTGGTCATCGGCCAAAAAAATCTAAGGTTTTTAATGCGTCTGAAATTGAAAAGTTTCTTAACGAGGCACCGGATTCCGTGTATTTGGCGGCAAAAGTAAGTCAATTGCACATTCAGTATCTACAATTAATTACGTATGCATATAAATTTTATTAATTTATCTACCACAATACTCTTTATGTTACAGGTTGTTCTTATCATTGGAATAAACGGAGCATGTCGAACTAATGAATTAATAAAACCTAATGTTAAACACATTGAGAAACATTATGATGGGTTACTATTAATTAATTTACCTAACACAAAGACAAAAATAGGCCGCAATTTCGTCATTCGCAAGGAATACGTGACAATTATTGAGAAATATCAAGCCTTACGCCCGCCTAACACTCCAATCGATAGATTTTTTCTACAATATCGCAACGGAAAGTGTGTCAGACAGCCTATGGGTGCTAATAAAATTGGCAGTATCCCGTGATAAATAGCAGCTTTTCTTGAACTTTCAGAACCCCAGTTGTACACAGGTCACTGTTTCCGACGAACATCGGCCACACTTTTGCCCGATTCAGGAGCTGACCTCCTATCCCTTAAGCGCCATGGAGGTTGGAAATCCAATGCAGTTGTGGAGGGATACATAGAGGATTCCATCCAAAATAAGTCCAAAATATGTAAAGGCATCGTAGGAGCCATTACACTGAAAGAACCCCAGTCAGATCCTTGGAATGGCCCTTCTACATAAAAAATGAGCCGATATATACACCCAACCATCGCCCTCTTTCGCCAACATTTACGCCAAGGGAATCCGCTGAATCGGAACAACTATTAAGTTATGACAGATAGTTTACCAGAAAACATGACACAAGTCACTAACACCAACATTAAAGTGCCTAAAAAAATATTACACTCAACTTAAGTAACTGTAGCAACGTTACTTTCAATTTTTCTTAAGCTAAGTATTATTTGTTGTACATAGGTAATATAAATATTTTTCTGTAATATTTACATATCATAATGTTGTTGTAAATATGCACCTACACTGAAATAAAAGTATCTTGTGATTGTAAATATTTTATTTTGCATTTAGTCATTTCCTCGCTGAGGGGGGATGAAAAGTTACGCGTTGCACTCGAGTGCAAAGATTTTTCACCTTGTGCTCTTTTGATTCCCGCGCTAACGCTCAGTATTCTAATTTTAGACTCCTTCGCTTGCTCGGTTATCAAAATTGAGCACGCGGTTAAAAAGCAACTTGCACTCTTGTATAACAAATAACTATTTCCACTCACTCATTGGTACCTACTCTAATTGATATCACCTCGAGTCTGATCCACTGTGTAATAGACACTCGTTCTAAGTATACATTCCACTCAAAGCTACAAAAAAGTAATCTCTTTTTTTATTATATTTTGTAGAACTCTTCATTTTATATTTTGTGATCATACTAATATTATAAATGCGAATGTCAGTTTGTTTGTTACTTTTTCACGCAAAAACGACTCAGCCCATCGTCATGAAACTTTGTACACATACTCTTGGAGGTATCAGTGACATAGGATACTTTGTAATATAGTATTCCAGTAACGAAGTAACACACTCTATTACGAAAAAAACTTGCGGTGGGCGCCGCGCCGCCTCGACTGTTGCGTGGGGATATAGGCAGTGAAATATTTCTAACACGGACCGCAGTCCACTGACACTGGTAGTATTATATAAAGATACTGAAATGTAGTCAAAGAATAATCACTTGTGCCGGATACGATATTGGTCATTACACCTCATTAAAAGATCATCACAAAAGAATGTTATCTTTTTGTCTGACCTAGAATCTTATTTCTCTTACCCCTGATATTAAAAAATTTGCCCAAGAGTTCCGATGAACATGTAGGACTCGCGGTCCTACCAATTTTGTAATGGCCTAATAAGCCCATCGCATTATTAACTAGCGTTCACTTAATGTTATTTAACTGTATCAAACTGTCAAAAAGAAGAGTAAGACAGGTGTCATTTGTGCTGGAAGAATAGAATAGAAATATGAAATAATTCATATATGTACGCTTTTCAATTCAACTAGCGTACATGGCTGTTGTCTTGTTTGCGATGTACATAATTTTAATACTAGAGGCAAGCATAAGCTTGAATTACAGTATCATCGCCTGCACAAGGTACACAAGTCTTTTTTGGGAATGGGTGTACAGTTTTATAATAGGATACCTGCGCATATTCTGAATTTGTCTTATGATCGCTTTAGGCGGGCTGTGAAGGGTCGTCTCATTGGTGGTGCATACTACATAGTAGAAGATCCGAACCTACATCGACCTTCGCCGAGCTGATAATAGAATATAATTTATTTTATAATAAATTTAGTATATTAAAAAATATATTAAAATAGGGTTGTCTGCAAAAAATTTGATCCTAATAGGGGTTTGCGAATTTTAAAAATTTATTTTCAACGCGTGTGAAGATGAGTGACAGAGAGATCCGAGGTAAGTATACTGTGTAATAATAAAGAACCGAACATTATTAGTATTTGCAGACAACCCTATATCAACGTGTTCGTAATAAAACAGCGATTATACTGATATAATTTTTTTTTATTATCATAACAAGTGAAAGTAACTAGTATCGATATACCTGTTTATACCTGGCAACCTAGTAGCTTGTCCAGGTAAATTATAGACAACCCTACGTCTGCACATTTTATATGTTTAATACTTTAAGTCCAGCATAAAATTTTCTTATTATCTTGATGTTGCAACATTTAATGAAAAATCATTTTTTAAAAAATAATTAAAAATATACTGTCCAGGATTTTTTTTGACAACCCTATTTTAATATATTTTTTAATATACTAAATTTATTATAAAATAAATTTTATTCTATTATCAGCTCGGTGAAGGTCGATGTAGGTTCGGATCTTAGACCAACACCATCAACGACTTCATGACTGACAAGTCGGAGTGGGACCGTCAAATTGCTTGCTCAACGCGGATTTTGTAGTTTGTGTATTGGAATTTGTTCACTTTTTCGGAGTGGAGGCGTTCTGTAATAATCTCTGATAGCTTTTTATTTGTAAATTTGCCTTGATGTTGTGTTCAATATGTGATACTTAAATTTTATTATTCGCCACAATTCTTGCACAACGTTACCACTCTAATTAAAAGATGTCGCGTCAGTTGTGCTCGACTACTGTGATCGCATAGAATTTCTTGTTAACATGTAGGACGTTGATTTTAATTTGGTTGGATCTTATTTGTGATTGTCGAGTATTCTGTTTGCTACACCTTTTATTCACTAACCTACTGATTTGTTTTCAGTAGTTATAATAATATTGTTATTTATTTCAAATGGTTTCAAAAGAGTATTTGGCACATGAGTTTCTTGCCCGATTCTTCTCATGATAGCCCCTACACTCGGAATCGGGCCGCTCGTGGCTATTGCGTCCGTGTCTTTTTTTGTTCCACGGAGGCACTTTCCACAAGCGTTCGTGTTTGTATTTAATTTTAGATAATATATTATCTGTACTTGTTGACTATTTTTAAGTGTCTGTGAAGACCTATAAAAATAAAGTTATTTTGACTTTGACTTTGCAGACAACATATCCATGAATTTGTACCGACTAGCAAACTGAGCGAAGTCAAATTACTAATGAATCGATACCACGTTATCGATTCATTGGTAATTTGACTTCGTACATACATACTTGAAGTCGTGGGCAATAACAAAATACTTCGTAGAATATAGTATCGCTTTTAGTAAAACGTATACTTATAAAGTACCCAAGGGAAATTAGTTGAATAGACTTCTCTGTACAAAATACTCGCTAATTAACTGCTAATTTAATTATTTAGCACGGTGTTTGATCTTTCAGACAGAACAAACATTCCTAAATTACATGTTTGAATAATTATCAAAAGAAGTGAAAAGTTCTATGTTCGTTTCAGTATTAAGAAATATAACATTTGAGCGCTTAGATATCTGAAGGAGTAGGCAGTGGCTGTTTAGCCTCGACTCGCCGTTATGTTTACGTCCCAAATGGATTAGATGGCGACCCTATTGTCATACCGGGCACAAAGTTTTCAGTTATCGATATTTATCACACATAACTTACGAAAATTAATTTGAAAAGACGTTCGTGTAAACCAGGACTAAAACCCGCGACTTCTTGATTTAAAAGTAGGGTGCTTGACCACACTCACTCTCGCTCACAAAATAGACTTTCAGAAATTCTTCTGAGAAGTACTGTGTGAGAAATATCGATGAATGACAGCACTGTATGCAACCTTTCTATGGAAATATGGTCTACCATCTATGGCATTCCATTTGGCATATAAAAATTGAGCGAGACGAGACGGAACAGCCGCTGCTTACACTTTTGGGTATAAAAAAGCGTGAAGTTATTTATATTAATCATTAGTGTATGCTAATACTTTGTTTACTTTGTTAATACCAAAAAGTAGGTCACCCGAGATTTTCGACGCTTCATAAGCCATTAAACGGAGCAGTTTTGCTTATTCAGCGTTTATTTTTGCTGTTGTTAGAAATAGTATATTTTGTATAGCTATGTTTGTTTTTTTTATGGGATAGGAGGGCAAACGAGCAGGCGTGTCACCTGATGGTAAGCACCCAACGCCGCCCATGGACACCAGCAACACATATAGTGTTACTGTTGCGTTGCCGACCTTTAAGAGCCAAGGGGGATAGGAAAGTTCGGGGAAGGGGGGTGGGCCTCCGGGTACCTCTCTCACCGAACGAAACGCGGCATGAGCCACTTTACGTCGGTCTTCTGAGAGGTCGTGGTATTTCACCGGTCGAGCCGGCCCATTCATGCAGCGAACTGCTTGGTTCTACCAATTTAATTGTAATGTAATTCTTTGTTTTGTGTTTTATTTCTTCACGCTTTTCTCAGTATTTTTACGTATCGTCGAATTCATACATACATAACTTCACGCGAAATCCCTTGCAGGGTTGGCACAGAGAACAGAGCGCCATAAGGCACGATTCTTACACGCCTCATTCGCTTTGACTTTCATAACTGTTTTCATTCACGCCCGTCAATTTTTAAGGTTTCTAACATTAAGAATATCCTTCTATGGTCGAATATTTATGCTAGGACTCTAATTCCTGAGCTTCTAAACGAAGTCACCTATTACTTAAGGTAACGAGAATATCACAAAACTATTTTTGTACTATGTATGTTTTTGATGTTTTATAGTTGCGATCACGAGTAAACTGATAAGGTAAAGGTACTTTATTTTTGTTTTCAATACCAGCCTTTTCTGTATAACATAACATAAAACATAACTTTGTGCCTTTTTCACCCTAAGATGTGTTAAGTTCCAAATCGAATGGCCACAAATGGATATTTATCACACATACCTAATTTCCGAATAGAATTCCTATAAATCATTTGTGTCATCCGAAAATCGTTAACCAAGATTTCTGAATCAGAAGCGGGGAGCTCGACCACTGAACAGTAAAAAAAAATCATAAATATTATTCTACCGTTTTCATACTGCCAAAAGTGAATATAAATTAACAAATGTATCGCTAACTACATAAAAGTGAATATAAGAGAAAGAATCTTAAAGAAACCACCATAATTATATATTTTTCAAACAAACTTTTGGAGTTTACAGATAAACAAAATAACTTGTATTCCAGAGGGCGCATGGCTCAAACATGAAAATTGTAATAAAACAATTCATAATATCAAAAGTTTTCACTGATCATTTATGAATTGTTCTTAGAAAATATGGGTTCCACATAAGTTAGTTATTATAAGCCACCCATGTCCCAGAAATTCGCGTCAGAAATATTTGACCGCTTTTTAAATTTGTACATTATTTTAGCCTATGACACTCCTCAATAACGTAGCTTTCTATTGGTGAAATAGTTTTGAAAATCGATTCAGTAGATCCAGAGATTGCCCCTACAATAGTAGTAGAGCCACGCAGTTCGTTGCATGTATGGGCTTGCTCGACGAGTGAAATAACTTAAGCTCTAAGAATATCGACCGAGTAAAATTCGACCCAACAAAGTGCGGTATGAGTCCAGCATTTTGCTCGGTGAGAAAGATAGCCGGAGTACGGCTTCGAGTAGACTTGAAACGACATGATTTTTCTCAATAAGCTATATATAAAATTGTAAGATTATCGACGACAGTGTCAATTACACGCCTTTTGTTACCTGAAGGTGTAGGCAGCGGCTGTTAAGCCTCGTCTCGCCGTTATGTTTACGTCCCAAATGGAATAGGTACAGAACCTATTGCCGTACCAGGCACAAAGTTTTCAGTCATCGATATCTATCACACATAACTTCCGAAAACAATTTCGAAAATCATCGGTGTGAGCCAGTATCAGGAATCGAACCCGGACCTCTGGATCAGAAGCCGTGTGCTCGACCTCTGCGCCACCGAGACTTAAATTGGATTGGATTTTACATTTCTACATTATACATGAATTATACATATAAACCACCCGTTGACACCCTCTCCCAAAAACCACACCAACATCCATTGCGGAGTTGTAAAGATTTAAGCATACAGACGGATCTAGGAATAGAGATAGCGACTTTGTTTCATACTGTGTAATGATGTACCTACGAGCATGCCTACATTATTATTCATATATAGCAGTCCTCTAGAACAATTTATATTCAAAATGTTCCTATTTTATACAAATAATAAATGTATTGATTTGTGAGACCCCGAAATTATATGTACAAAGTTGTTAACTCGTATTTACTATTTCCGGTGTCCTTTTTACATTTTTTACAAAGCAATTATCAAAGTTCAACAGTGGTAGAGCCAAGCAGTTTACTGCATAAATGGGCCGGCTCGACCGGTGAAATACCACGACCTCTCAGAAGACCGACGTAAAGTGGCCCATGCCACGTTTCGTTCGGTGAGAGAGGTACCCGGAGGCCCACCCCCTTCCCCATCCTTTCCGATCCCCTTCCCTTCCCTGCTTACCACCAGGTGACACGCCTGCTCGTTTGCCCTCCTATCCCATAAAAAAAAAGTTCCAACATACGCAACTTTGGTGGATTCGTTTCCTGAAGAAAATTTCACAAGAAAATGTTACCAAAAACTCTTTTATATATCATTACATATTATAAAACAAAGTCACTATTATAAAACTACGCAACTGATTTTTATGCGTTTTTTTAATAGCTAGAGGGTGTCAACGGGGTGGTTTTGATCTATAATTCTTTATAGTGTAGTGGAAAAAAAGTGATAATTTTCAAGATTTAGAACTTTAATTGCAAACGCTGCCTGAACCCTAAGTGATAAGTCAAAACAATGTACTACATTAATAAACGCCTTTATAAGGTCTACAAAAATGTCCGCGTAAGCGAGTGTCTATCTCTTAGTGATAGCGATGTTAAACATTACAGCATAAACTTTCATTTAATTAAGTGTCCTATATAGATTGTGCATGTAATATAGATGATCCTGGCTACAACATGAAATTTAAACGATTATTTTCGATTTTACATAGGGAGTAATTGTAAATCCAGTCCCGCCGAACGACATAATCACTTCAACTCATTGGCTTATTGTGTTAACACAGATCGCCAAGTTACAGAAATATAGGAAAAAAAAAAGATATTGGAGTATATGCAGTGTTGTCTGTCTCGGTGGCGCAGAGGTCGAGCACACGGCTTCTGATCCAGAGGTCCAGGTTCGATTCCTGATACTGGCTCACACCAATGATTTTCGAAATTGTTTTCGGAAGTTATGTGTGATAAATATCGATGACTGAAAACTTTGTGCCTGGTATGGCAATAGGTTCGCCACCTATTCCATTTGGGACGTAAACATAACGGTGAGACGAGGCTTAACAGCCGCTGCCTACACCTTCGGGTAACAATGGCGTGAAGTTATGTTACTCGTATGTTTGTTATATTGTAGTATTAACATAGCGGGACAGCGGTAAAAGCCGATAAATAGCACAAGTTGAACCTCACGATATCCAAAATTTACTCATTTATTACTTTTGATGAGGACAAAGTTCGCCGGGTCAGCAAGCTTATTATATATCTATAAATTTAAAGGAGCTTTTAATGAGTATTGGAAGTAGATAAGTCAAATTGATAACATCATCGATTCCGTGTGAACAACTCTTTCAATCGGCAAGATGAATTGTTGCTGCGTACACCGTCAGATAAAGTGAGAATGAAGATACCAAAAATAAATCATTATTATTAATTTGCATAGATATTTGAAACTACGCAACGGATTTTGATGTGTTTTTTTTAATAGATAGAAAGGTTGGAGCTTTAATAGCAAAAGCTGGCTGAACCCTAAGTGACCGGTCACAATAATGTACACCTTAAAATAGTCTTCAAAAAGTCCGGGATCGTGACTCTATATGTATCCCATAATTGCCATTTGAACTATATCGAATCCAAAATTTACTTATTTACTGCTTCTGAGGTGAAACAAAGTACGCTCGGCCAACTAGTATTATTTAAATTGCGAGAAGCTCTATTTATTAGGGAGCAATATTCTTAAGCAAATAATATACTCATACAACTATATTCTATAATATTTTAACTTGCTTAAAATTATTTGTTCCAAGCGTGAAATGCCTCAACTCTGAACCCATCTATGGAACTTGAAATATACACTTAAAATTAATCAGGAGACGCTTCAGAGGGAACCCTTTTAAAGACTTACTATTTACATTTTCATTTAGAAGAGATATTAAAGGTAGAAGAACGGCCATATTAAACAGCTGGGTATATTTCTATAAGGTTGGTAAACACTTTGAATTACTTTCTTTTTATTATTCAATTCAGTTTTTGTTAATAAATTTTAATTGCTACTTGAAATTTAAGATTAAGTCTCGGTGGTCCATTGGTCGCTCTCCGCTTCCGATCAAGAAGCCGTGAATTCGATTCTGGGTTCACATCAATAATTTATTCTTCTCGGAAGTTATGTACGATAAATATCGATGACTACCAATTTTGTGCCCGCTACATGGCAATAGATTCGCCACCTTTTTATCCACCACCTTTTGATCTGGGACGTAACGTAACGATTCGGCGCGTCGACGCATTAATTGTCGCTGCCTACGCCTTATGGGAAGAAAAAGGCGTGAAGTTACGTACATTTACATTAAAAAGTTATGTTACATACATATCTTCACGTTGTTATCACTTTAAGACGTCGTAGGCAGCGACATCGTACTTCAATAGGTACGCTGTCAATCAACATCATTGATAGTTACTATTTTAAACTGCCTTGGGACATCTCAAAGAAAAATAGGTCTCCCCAGGCCTTTGAGTGTAGTAATCATGCTACTTTATATGCTATAAATATATATATATAGCATAGACTCACAAATAAATACTGTATTAAATAGTAATCCACAACAGAGTTCTCAACTCAAATCGTACAATAATTTTAATGGAAATTATCGCGTTATATTCATTTAAAACAGTCCCATTTCAAACAAAACTATACCGAGATAGTTGAACAAAACAATAACGATAAATTGTTGCCCGCAAACTGGCAAATGTTTTAATTAATTAAAGATACATTAAATTAACGTTAAACTTAGCGAGTCTCTCAGTTAGGTCCGTGACATACTGAGATATTGTAATATTGGGGAATTATTTTAATTTTAACATAACTTCACGCCTTTTATTACCCGAAGGTGTAGACGCCGTTATGTTTTATTCCCAAATGGAATAGGTGGCGAACCTATTGCCATACCGGGCACAAAGTTTTTCAGTCATCGATATTTATCACACATAACTTCCGAAAACAATTTCGAAAAGTCATTGGTGTGAGCCAGTATCAGGAATCGAACCCGGACCTTTGGATCAGAAGCCGTGTGCTCGACCACTGCGCCACCGAGACTGTTATGTTATGTTATGTATTTTAATTTTAGTAAGACATTCTACGGTAAATATTTCTTTGAGCTTCCTTATATTACAAAGTCATAGGGACATTAGCTCATAAAGGTAGGCACTATTTGATCTCAGATAAATAATAGTTACAAATATATAAAACATGTATTTAAAAAAATTACTAGAGCGTTCAAAAGGGGCCCAAGATCCTCTATAGATGTTTACTAAATCCTCCTCCAACTCCGAATTTCATGCGCTCAATTGTGGGCTCTGTGTTACCCATATTGGCCGCTATAACGTAGTTCAAATACTAAAACAAAAATACTACCAAAGGAATGTTTTAGCATTATCTTAAATTAATGTCTTTTGATAGCTTAGGATGTACTCAATACTATCGAAGAATTTTTTTCGAAAGTTACTTAGATATCATTACATAATTTCACTACCTAACTTTCTACCCGAAAGTGTAGGAAACGGCTTTTAAGACTCATCTCGCCGTTATGTTTACGTCCGTATGTGCAGTATGACGTTTCTCACGCGGGCAAGCTTACTAGTTTTTTTTTTGAGTTTGACATGAGGTACCTCATTTTACTCTATAAATTATTCTGATAATTTGTGATTTAGTTTATAGTACTGACAATTAAGTAAAAAAAAGACTCGAGTTTCTTGACAATTCTGCTCAGCGCGTGAGTAATCGAATTGGCGGATTGTAAATATTGTCATTCATAAGAGTCTTTAAATGACTTAAATTGAATAAATGAGATTTTGATTTTGTCCCAAATGGAATTGGTGGCGAACCTATTGCCATACCGGGCACAAAGTTTTTAGTCGTCGATATTTATCACACTTAACTTACAAAATTAATTTCGAATTGGTTTCAGCCAATGTGAGGATTTGAACTCGCGACCTCTGGATTCAGAAGCGGGGTTCTCGACCACTGGACCACCGAGACAAGATATTTGTTTAAGTTTATTTTTATGTAGTCTCGGTGGTCCAGTAGTTAAGCACACGGCTTCTGATCCAGAGGTCCGGGTTCGAATCCTGCACTGGCTCACATCAATGACTTCTCGAAATAGTTTTCGGAAGTTAAGTGTGATAAATATCGATGACTGAAAACTTTGTGACCGGTATCTCTATAGGTTCGCCACATATTCCATTTGGGACGCAAACATAACGACAAGACGAGGCTTAACAGCCGCTTCCTACACCTTTAGGTAACAAAGGCGTGAAGTTATGTTTATGTTTATTTTTATGACAGGTTCGGGATGATGGAAGCCGTAGTAATTTGCAGTCAGAACCACTAAACCACGACGGTCTTCCAAGTTAGTTAGAGGTTGTTTCCAATCTTATTAACAATACAATTTTGCACTTAGTCTGTCTCGTGTCGGAGTAATTTAATTTGGAGTGAGCCATACACAGGTGTAACGAGATTACTGGAATGAGATAGCACCGACTCTGGTTCTATAAACTGTTAAAGTAAGTTTAAGTTTAAATGTACTGGTTAATTAATTAAAAGATAATAAGCGTAGCACTAACCACTTACAAAAATAACACAAGTTTTTATTTAACTGCTGATGTAAAAAAGTAATAATAATATCAGTACTTCCGTTTCACGAAAATCATTACCCACTTTGTGGTGTAGTCGAATAAAAAACTAATTCTTACATACACACACACACATAACTTCACGCCAAATCCCTTGCAGGGTAGGCAGAGAGAACAGAGCGCCATAGGGCACGATTCTTACACGCCTCACTCGCTTCGTTGACTTTCATAACTCTTTTCATGCACGCGCGTCGGTTTTTGAAGCTCTTAACGTCACCTTCCTCCAGAACACGTTCTATTTGGTCATGGAATGTGTGTCTTGGCCGTCCTCGACTCCTACATCCATCCGCTGTTGCATTGTATATCTGCTTAGTCAGTCTTGCATCAACCATTCTTTCTACATGTCCGAACCATCGGAGCATGCCCTTTCTTACTTTTACACCGACACTCTCTTTCAAACCAACTTCCTTCCTTACAACCTTGTTTTCTACGCGGTCAGCGAGAGTCACTCCGCAGATTTTGCGTAGTGCCCTCATTTCTACCGCATTTATTCTACTTTCATGCACACTCTGCCATACCCAGCTCTCGCTTCCATAAGTTAGCGTTGGGATCAGGACTGCATTGTGGATTGCTAGCTGGGCTTTTCTGCTAATGTTTTTTGCGCCCAGCAATCTGCCCAACGCTCCATTTACGCTATTTCCTATCTCCACTCGTCTTTCTACATCCGCGGTGTACCTTCCATCGCTGCTAAAAGCGCATCCAAGATATACAATTTCATTCAGCTGTTCCAGCACTACATTATCAACCATTATCCTTGCATCTGTTCTGGATTCTAACATAACTTTCGTTTTCGTCGCATTCAACTGCAAGCCTTTATTCATGCAATCATCTTTCATAGTAGTGACTAGTGTTTGCAGGTCCGACGGCGATTCGGCTAGAAGCACGGCGTCATCTGCGTAAAGCAGGCAGCTCACAACTAGGTCACCCATTCGCATCCCTACATCCATCGATCTCACTCTCTGGAGACAACTGTCCAGGTACAGGATGAACAGTCGAGCGGACAGCACGCAACCCTGTCTGACGCCGATATTGACGTCAAACCAGGGGGACACGCCGCCGTCAAACGCACACACGCTGTGCAGCCCTCATAAGTGGACTGCACAGCGCCCAGCAGTGCTCCGCTCACCCCGTAGCCCGGGAGTATGCCCCACAGATCCTTTCGTAACACTTTGTCAAACGCTTTTTCCAGGTCCACAAAACCGCAGAAAACCTTCCGGTTAACAGCCAGTTGTTTCTCCACGAAGTTGCGGAGAGAAAAAATCTGATCCATGCACCCTCGTCCGCTTCTAAACCTGAGCCGCCCACAACACTCGATCAGATATCACCCTCATTCTCCTTTCAATAATTTTCCCATACACTTTTGCTGCTAAACTGATCAAACTGATGGCCCTGTAACTGGAACACTGCATACGTGATCCCTTACCTTTATACAAGGGCATAATGACAGCGCGCCTCCAGTCCATGGAAACCTTACACGACCTCCAGCACAGATTGTTCAAGGCCAGGAAAGCGTCCCGGACACAGGTTCCACCGTGTTTGATCATATTAGCGGACATCATATCAATTCCAGCTGCCTTACCATTTTTCATACTTCGCATCGACCATTCAATCTCTTCCATAGTAATGTCCTCGTCAGATGTTGGCGCAGCGGTGTCAGCCGTAGGCTCACTCGCGGCGCCCACATCCGGAATATACTCGTACATTTCCCCAAAATACTCACTCCACCTGCCCAATACATCGCTTGGGTTTGCAAGAATGTCACCAGTCTTAGATATAATTTTGTCCATTCTGGATGTTGACGAAGAACCACGCGACTTTCTAACTTCCCTCCAGAAGAGTTTGTTATTCGCCTCAAAGTTCTCCGTCAACCTCACTTCCTCATTCGCAACTAGTCTTTCACGCTTCTCTTTCACTAAGACTTTGGTAACATTCCTGCAGCGGCGGTAGCTCTCATACTTTTTCTCTGTCATACTATCATTCTGATTCAAACTTGAGACATAATCCAACCATGCTTTTTTCTTTCTTTCGACGCTGGATTTCACATCCGCTGATCATCCACTAATTCTTACCTCTCGGGAATTCGGTACTTATGATCCCGTATTCAACTTTGGTCCACGTTTATGAACTTATATGACCCATAATGATAGCCAATGTGTAAAAATAAGGATATCTATCTATCATTGCATGAGACGAAATACTTCATTGAGGAACTTCATTGGGTTTCGGCTTAACGTATAAATCATATAAGTATATAAGAAAGAAATTAACAAATATATACAGTAGAGTATTAGTAGATAATATGCTAATTTTATTTTTTTAAAGTGGAACTTCAAAGCGACTTGCATACGTTTAACGTGTTTAACGCCTCCATTCTTATAATAGGTAATTTGTTATATTTGAAAATTTCTTACACTTGAATTATCGCACAGAGACATATATTGGCGGTTGATATTGCAACAATAATAACATAACATAACTTCATCACTTTATTACCCAAAGGTGTAGGCAGCGGCTTTTAAGTCTCGTCTCGCCGTTATGTTTTCGAACCTATTGCCATACCGGGCACGAAGTTTTCAGTCCTCGATATTTATCACACATAACTTTCCGAAAACAATTTTAAAAAGGTCATTGGTGTAAGCCAGTGTCAGGCAACGAAAATAAACTCGTTATTTTTATTCTGAGTAACTCATGGAACCTCGATTTACCTTGTTGAATATACCAACCTTCAACAAACAACAAATAGTGGTTGATCGTGAAGGAGTGAAAATTTGGGGCTAAATGTATGTATGTATGTATGTGTTATTGCTGCTGCTTTATGTTAAATCATTAAAAAAACATAAAAAATTAAAAGATATATATTTATATACCCTTAACATTTATAGAGATCAAAATAGAATATTTCCTATTCTTAGACATTCCTGATATGCATACAAAATTTCATGAGAATCGGTCTAGCCGTTTCGGGGAGTAGAATTACAAACACCGTGGCACGACCGTGACCGGCAGAGAGAACAGATCGCCATAAGGCACGATTCTTAGAATTTTGTATATTAGGTAAGAAATGTGCTCAAATGTTATATTATTTATTTTTAAAACCATCAAACATGTATGTATGGTGAAACCCTACATTCTAACAAGAAAAGCATATTTAGTCAATATTTTTTAATATTGTGTCATAAAATTATGATTCCATTGTAGCTAAAGTCATCAAAATAGTACTCAGCCAAAGTACAACATCATTTTCCTGCCCTTATCCCACTCTAAGTAGGGTCGGCACAACACGTCATCCTTTTGAACTATCCATGTTGTCAAAAGTTTTGCCTGTGGCCTTATATCTGGCCAACTGCCTGACGTCAACGCTCCTTGGGAATGTTTCGTTGGTCGTTTAACTTTTCATAGCCTCCTTCTCTTAATTGTTTTAATTTATCCTAATAGTATCCCCCATCCTAACAATGGTAGAGCCAAGCAGTTCGCTACATGAATGGCCCTGCTCGACCGGTGAAATACCACACCCTCCCAGAAGACCGACGCAAAATGGCACATGCCGCACTTCATTCGGTGAGAGAGGTATCCGGAGGCCCACCCCCCTTCCCCATCCTTTCCTATCCTACTCCCTTAAAGGTCGGCAACGAAACTGTAACACTATATGTGTTGCAGGTGTCCATGGGCGGCGCTTATCACTTAACATCAGGTGACACGCCTGCTCGTTTGCCCTCCTATCCCATAAAAAAAAAGTTGGTTGTCTGGGTGGTGCTTTTCCAGTATCCTTTCGATTCTGGTCTCCAGGTTGCTAACTCCGACATACCACTTCAAAAGGAGTTCAAAAGGAGAAATTAAGTGTCTGTGAAGACTTATGAAAATAAAGCTTATTTTGACTTTGACTTTGGCCGACTTACCGTTTCTACCAATGAAAAATAGTGACGACACCGATACAAATTGATGAATACGTGCAAAATGTGTGTAATTTATTGATCCATGCTTGAGTTTCACTACGACTCCGCGTACAAAATATATGACAAAATAAAAACCCTTTGTTTGACCCAACATTGTAATAAAATTTATAGATAAATTATTATAAATTTACTAGTGCATATTTTCGCCTTCATTTTTCTCCATCAAACTAACTTCCACATTCGCAACAAGTCTTTCACGCTTCTCTTTGGTAACAACGCTGGCTTTGGTAACATTCCTGCAGCGGCGGTCAATCTCATACTCATTCTCTGTCGTACGATCATTCGGATTCAAATTTGGGACATAACACATGGGTCCGCGTGTCTGGGTATATTATATCTTATCTATATATATATAAGAGATTTCCACCTATATATTGACTCATCACGATATCTCTGGAACCATAAGGCGTAGCGACTTGAAATTTGGTAGGATTATTCCTTTCGCCGAGTAGAGGTCAGCTAAGAACGGATTTTACGAAATTCCACCCACAAGGGGGGTTGCGGGGGTGTTAACAATGGAAAATAATATATCGTAACCATAAGGCGTAGCGACTTGAAATTTGGTAGGATTATTCCTTTCGCCGAGTAGAGGTCAGCTAAGAACGGATTTTACGAAATTCAATTTTTTTTTTTTTTTTCAAATTTCAAATTCAAGGGGGTTGCGGGGGTGTTAACAATGGAAAATTCCCATTTTTAACCTATAGCTGCTATCGACTTCAAATTTGTCGAAGATATTGCAGTATTAACATAGCGGGGCAGCAGTTATTACTTTTGATGCGAAACAGAGTTCGCCGGGTCAGCTAGTCTTATATATATAAAAGAAAGTCGTGTTTGTTACAACACTTATAACTGAAGAACGGCCATACAGATTTGTCTGAAAATTGGTGGAGAGGTAGCTTAGAGCCAGGAATAACACATAGGATAAAGAAATTAGGGATAAATTGCGAGTAAAATACTAAAAAATACAATTTAATTTTCTCATACAAACGATTCGTTTACACTTTGACACACTTTGGCAATTTGACCTTTAAAAACATACCATAAAGTTCATTGTTAGTAGAAAAGTCTATCGTTCGTCAATGAGTACGTTCCACTTAAAGCCCACCAAGACCGCGACCGCGACCGCGGAAATTGCCGTTCCACTAACGAAAAAACGCCGCAGGCGTTGTGGGCGAATGTTATAAGTGGAACGCAAAACTTGAGCGCAGTGTGCAAGCAATATGGCGGCTCGGAAAAATCATCAAGTTCTGATGACATATGTCATTTTTTATTGAAAGCCCACCAAGACCTACCAATATTTTGCGGGCGAAGTGGGCGCGAAGCGGTCGCGAACAGTGACGTCATCTATGACGTCGAGCGATCGCTCGCAACGACCGCGGGCTTTATGTGGAGCGCTACTGTGGGCGTTGCAGTCGCCGCGGTCGCTTAGTGGAACTTGCCCAATATCGTATGAATATTGACATTTAAACTTTCAATCAAATGTCAAAATTTGTTGTGTCATGTCACTGCAATGTGTTTGAAGTATTGCAATTTATAAATATTAAAAATAAGTAAATATTTGGATAAGTTATTTTTAAACTAAAATCTGTGTTGAAATTTAAATAATCAAGCATTGGTTTGGAGAAGGCATCACAGAGGCGGTAACAAAAACCAGCAACGGGATGCCATTTTTGTCAAAGTTGTTAAAGCTTACCACGAAGAACATGACAATGATTTATCAGTTCAAATTGCATCTACTATAGATGAAAAAGATGTGGTGAGTCGTCACTCTGATCAGTCCAACTTCCTCATAGTGAAATTCAAGAACGGATCAATAAATTACGAGCACACATTTCGCACAAATTTCTCAATTTGTAACGATACCGTCTCTATTGTTCAATAGAAGGAACGGTTTTGAACCTAACACCCTGGCGACCATGATCGACAGGATACTGGAATAGCACCGCAAAGACCACTAATAATAGGGCAAATCAAGACAATTAAAAGCAGCCAAAACTTTAGCCGCTTTTCTAGCATGGTAGAGCCAAGCAGTTCGCTGCATGAATGGGCCGGCTCGACCGGTGAAATACCACGACCTCTCAGAAGACCGACGTAAAGTGTAAAGTAGTAAACTTTAATTAATTAGATATTATGATGCTGAGGAGAAGACGATGGTAGTCGCAGTCTATGTAAAGTGCGCAGAGCCATCTCACGTGCTAACTGGCACGCGCACTGAGAGAGATTGATCAAGAGAAGACTCGTATGTCAGAATTGTGTTTTTTTAATATAATCATGTCGAGCACATCAAACACAAAAAAATTACTTTAAAAATAAAAGTTAAACCGACTTCTAGAAACGTAAACCACAAAATCTTTATGTATGTGAAAACAGTACTTCTATAACTAAAAAGCAATAAATAACGTAATTTACTAATTTCTATACTTAATACAATACACAAAACGTAATACTTTAATAAAGTCATCTTTAACTGTTAAAATACTTGCTAAGTATTTATATTTTTGTAATTATCATGGGTAGACCCTATAACACTGCAGCCCGAATGAAGGCCAATCGTAGCCTGGAAACTATTGCAGAAAAAAAAACCATTTTTACAGAATTGTGTCCTAACTCCTAATCGTTTAAGAGTTTCTTCATCATCAGTACAGCAGTATCAGAAGTTGATTCAAGCATACCTCCTAGGCAACACGTTATTCATATATACTACTAAACAGTTTCCATCGACTAACTGCAGTAATGTCTCCCAACTCCTAACCGTTAAGGAGTTCTGTGACTTCTTCATCAGCATAGCAGCATCAGGTGTATATTCAAGCATACTTCACAAGCAACACGCTAGCCCTACATAGTACCAAATAGTTTCTGTTGATCAATTGCAGTGCTGTATTCAAACTCCTAACCATTGAGGAGATTTGTGGCTTCTTCATCAGCATAGCAGCATCAAAAGTTGACACCATAAAGAATATCCCTAAGACATCACTATTACGTAACAAAAACACCATACTTGCATACAACTTTTGGTGGATGCCTTCGATTTCTCCTGGTTCCCATCATCTGATCCTGACCTGGTGAAAATGGGACCATCTCGGAGGTAAACACTATACAAATAAAAATAAACTTTTTGGAATCCGTCCATAATTGACTAAAATATCGGTGAACATACATAAAAAAAAATTATACCTATAGACGAATTGAGAACCTCCTCCTTTTTTCGAAGTCGGTTAAGCGATTCCGCAGACGCAGTGCTCCTGTGATTTTGAAACAAGCGGCATTTCACTCTGTATCGATTATTGTGCCGACAGCTCGGTGAAAATTGGAGTTAAGATAATAATTTGTAAATATTGTTTTGCGTTGAAATACAATGATCTATGTACTGTTATATGTTGTGCCGGAGGCAAAGTAAAATTATCATAATTGGAGCCACCAGCAGATCCTATAAGTTCTTTTGTTTCTGGGATTGGAAATAATTCTAAGTATTTCTTGGCCTGTTGTGAATTTAGGTCTTTTAAGATGAAACGAAAGTGGACTGTATAATTAATCATAGGTTTACTGGATATGTTCAAAATTACATAAATTGGCAAATTAGTATTAATTATGATGATCATCGTCGCGGGTGGTCTCGAGCGAAGTGCGAGATATGCACAGTTGTAGGATCGTGACTCCCTCCGGACCCCCTCTCCGCCATCCTCCTGCCACCGTTATGTTATGCCGCCAATCAAATCTTTTTACGCTTTTTACGAAATGCATGTTTGTATATTCATTTATTGTACATAAATACGGTATTTACACCAAAATAATTTTTTTTTAGAATTATTGCCTTTCTGTTTGTTCAGGCTAATCTTTGTAGTGGCTGGATCGATTTTGATGGGACTTTTTGTATGTGTACCTAATAAGAACTAACTTGGCTTCTTTTATTCTAGAAAAAATCTTTTATTTCCTCATATAATGCTTTTGAGGCGAAACAAAGTTCGCCGGGTCAGCTAGTTTCTTATATACAGAAAAATATTTATTTGTAGAAGAAAAGTATATAATGTAATAATACCATAATCATAATCTAGTTTCCATAACACAAACATTTAGTTGCTTCGCGACTAACTAGAGGGCACTGTGTGTGTTGTGTTCAAAATATATTATTTCTTTTCTTATTTATATGTAATTCCTTATGTATATGTAACTTAAACATAAAGGCTGAATATAGTAACAGGAAATTTCTATACGCGTACGTACAAAGCACATCCGATCAATTCACATTGTTTTGTTAACGTGTTTACGGTCTGCAAAATAATTATTAGAATAGGTTCTCGATTTATTAACATTATTTTTGATTAAGAATGAGTCATATGATTAAGATACAGAATTCCCTTTTGATTAAACAAACTAATTGGTAGTTGTTAATTATCAGCGTATATAGCGATTATTCTGTTAGTACTTTAATGTATAGTATGAGAATATTTGGGTATATCTGTATGCATTCCTTTGTCCAATCAATACCGATGTCTTACCCAGTCGTATTACACTAGTGGAACTGATTACAGAGTAATATTTTTAATCCCGGTTCCCAAAATTCATCATCATCATCATCAGCATATTGCAGTCCACTACTGGACATAGGCCTCTCCTAAAGTGCGCCACAACATCCGATTCTCTGCCTTCCGCATCCAGTCTTTTCCAGCAGCCTTTCTGAGGTCGTCTGTCCATCGGGCTGGTGGGCGTCCTACGCTACGTTTACCATGACGTGGTCTGAACTCTATGACTTTCTTACTCCATCTACCATCGGTTCTTCGGCAGACATGACCAGCCCATTGCCACTTCAGCGAGCTTATTCTACGAGCTGTGTCGGTTGGTATCCATATATTTGGCATCCCGGCTCTAGACTACTGCCAGTATAAATGTTTAATACTTAGTGTATTTACAAATATTTAATACTTATTTAGCTTAACACTAATGACAGAGGAGATTAAACACCTACAGGGGGCCTCCCATGACCAAATGATCAAACCTATATTCAAATATTTTGATCCACGTTTTATTATAAATCTTACACGTTTCAACCTTACAAACTGTGTGCTATTCTGGTGGAATTCACTGAATGAAGTTTATTGATTTTTATATATGTTTGTAAATGAAATACTTGATCAATCTTTGTAAATAGAAAAGAGATGGATTCGCGACCTCTATATTTCAAATGCATCTAAAAACTATGAAAACTCTAAGCAGTGGTGATATTATTGAACATTTTTAGTATTTGGGGGTCATGTCAAGAGCGTGTACGTCGCTACCCCTGCCGTCCCAGTGGGACGCAATCTTGACCGAAGCAAACTCAGCCGGACGGGCTGCTAGGGCGTGCCCCAGAGGCGACGGGCACCGATTAGCCTCCGTCGGTGCGGCTGCATGCGCATGCGGCGAACGGGGCCGCCACCCTTCATGCAGCGCCAATCCTGGCGGGACGAGGAGAGGGGAGTGCCGTATAAGCACGTGGAATGTTAGAGGTAGTATGACAAGAAAGATAAATGGGATGATGGATGTAATAAATGAGAGATGCCAGGATGCCTTAAGTTTGTGGCATGGTAGCCCTATGGTCCGGAGTGGACCCGGACGTCCGTGCCAGTGGGGGTGTTGGAGTCGTTCTCTCCTCCCGCTTTGCTTCAGGAGTGAAAGATTATGAGTTGGTAGGCCCGAGACATCTTTGGGTTCGAATAAAACTGGGGATCAAGCGAGTTTTCCTGGTCGCAGCTTATGCTCCCGTCAGCTCCGCGGATCCCCGCGAACTCGAGGAGTCCTGGGAAACTGTTAGGGATATTCTGGATCTGGTTGAGGGAAATGAAAGGATAATTCTGTGTGGTGATCTTAATGAATGGGTCGGAACCAAGAGAGATGGCCTGGAGGCTGTCCTTGGTCCGAATGGTGACAAGAGAGTGAATGATACTGGTAAGCCGATATTGGACGTATGCCTGGAATGGAACCTCCTTGTGTCTAACACATTATTCCGTCATAAAGATATTCACACGTATACGTGGAGACGGAATGAACAAACAGTATGATTGATTTGATTTTGGTAGATAGTCGTCTCCGAAATACTCTAAGGGATACAAGAGCCTACAGAGGCCCCACTCTTGATACGGACCACTACCTGGTGGTAAGCCGTTTCGTGGGCCTTTTCAAGAAGTGGAGACACTGGCGAGTGCGTACCCATTTCGGAGAGCTTGAAAGGATAAAATGTGAGAAATTAGAAGATGGATGGAAGAGTACGGAGTATGTATGTAGACCTAGTCAGTAAAAGGCTCAGTGAGACGAGTCTTTCTGACCTAGGTGTTGAAGAATGCTGGGAAAGAATGAAAGATAGTATAGTGGATAGTGCAAAAGAAGTATGTGGTAGTGCAAAGAGGCATAAGATTCTGAGATGTGGTGATGCGGTGTGGAATGATTCTGAGGTGATGCCTGGTGGGACGCGGATGTGAAATTCAGCGTCGAAAGAAAGAAAAAAGCATGGTTGGATTATGTCTCAAGTTTGAATCAGAATGATAGTATGACAGAGAAAAAGTATGAGAGCTACCGCCGCTGCAGGAATGTTACCAAAGCCTTAGTGAAAGACAAGCGTGAAAGACTAGTTGCGAATGAGGAAGTGAGGTTGACGGAGAACTTCGAGGCGAATAACAAATTCTTCTGGAGGGAAGTTAGAAAGTCTCGGGGTTCTTCGTCAACATCCAGAATGGATAAAATTATGTCTAAGACTGGTGACATTCTTGCAAACCCAAGCGATGTATTGGGCAGGTGGAGTGAGTATTCTGGGGAAATGTACGAGTATGTTCCGGATGTGGGCGCCGCGAGTGAGCCTACGGGTGACACCGCTGCGCCAACATCTGACGAGGACATTACTATGGAAGAGATTGAATGGTCGATACGAAGTATCGTATCGTATCGTAATGGTAAGGCAGCTGGAATTGATATGATGTCTGCTGAAATGATCAAACACGGTGGAACCTGTGTCCGGGACGCTTTCCTGACCTTGAGCAATCTGTGCTGGAGGTCGGGTAAGGTTCCCATGGACTGGAAGCGCTCTCATTGTGCCCTTGTATAAAGGTAAGGGATCACGTATGCAGTGTTCCAGTTACAGGGCCATCACTTTGATCAGTTTAGCAGCAAAAGTGTATGGGAAAATTATTGAAAGGAGAATGAGGGTGATATCTGATGGAGTGTTGTGGGAGGATCAGGGTGGTTTTAGCAGCGGACGAGGGTGCATGGATCAGATTTTTTCCCTCCGTAACATCGTGGAGAAACAACTTGCTGTTAACCGGAAGGTTTTCTGCGGTTTTGTGGATCTGGAAAAAGCGTTTGACAGAGTGTTACGAAAGGTTCTGTGGGGCATACTCCCGGGCTACGGGGTGAGCGGAGCACTGCTGCGTACTGTGCAGTCCACTTATGAGGGCTGCACAGCGTGTGTGCGTGTTGACGGCGGCTTGTCCCCCTGGTTTGATGTCAATATCGGCGTCAGACAGGGTTGCGTGCTGTTTGCTCGACTGTTCATCCTGTACCTGGACAGTTGTCTCCAGAGAGTGAGATCGATGGATGTAGGGATGCGAATGGGTGACCTAGTTGTGAGCTGCCTGCTTTACGCAGATGACGGCGTGCTTCTAGCCGAATCGCCGTCGGACCTGCAAACACTAGTCACTACTATGAAAGATGATTGCATGATTAAAGGCTTGCAGTTGAATGCGACGAAAACGAAAGTTATGGTGTTTGAAAGGCAGGAATCCAGAACAGATGCAAGGATAATGGTTGATGATGTAGTGCTGGAACAGGTGAATGAAATTGTATATCATGGATGCGTTTTTAGCAGAGATGGAAGGTACACCGCGGATGTAGAAGACGAGTGGCGATAGGAAATAGCGTAAATGGAGCGTTGGGCAGATTCCTGGGCGCAAAAAACATTAGCAGAAAAGCCCAGCTAGCAATCCACAATGCAGTCCTGATCCCAACGCTAACTTATGGAAGCGAAAGCTGGGTATTGCAGAGTGTGCATGAAAGTAGAATAAACGCGGTAGAAATGAGGGCACTACGCAAAATCTGCGGAGTGACTCTCGCTGACCGCGTAGAAAACAAGGTTGTAAGGAAGGAAGTTGGTTTGAAAGAGAGTGTCGGTGTAAAAGTAAGAAAGGGCACGCTCCGATGGTTCGGACATGTAGAAAGAATGGTTGATGCAAGACTGACTAAGCAGATATACAATGCAAAAGCGGATGGATGTAGGAGTCGAGGACGGCCAAGATACACATTCCATGACCAAATAGAACGTCACGTAAATGTTATGAATGTGTGCATGTGTAAGGATATTTGTGCAGAATAAAGAACATTTTGTTGTAGTGAAATATTTAGGTCATGTTTAGTATGAAAACGGCGGCGAATATTTGGCTAGAAGATATTTGAAAAAATCCATTTATCGTTATTTATCGTAACTTGTCCCAACACTAACCTAAAATGCGCTGTGCTCGCGACGCCCGCACCCCGCTCTGTGCGTTTATGAGGCCTGCCACTTTTGAGGCGGATTAGACCTTCCTTCGCACTAAGCGGTAATTATTTTTATTCAGTGCGTTTGGGGCCTATTTAACCTCATATTGTACTAACTACGCCATCAGGCTAAACTTCGTGAGAGAATCAAATATATATATTTGTCTGTGTTATACTCGTAGAAATGTTAACGTACCTGTCTCCCGCACAGAGTGAAAGAACGCAATTTTGTCTGCCGCACCAGCGAGAAGTCACGCTTGTACCAATTCGACCTCATAACGCAGTGAACGTGTTAAATCGGTTTTATGATATAATAAATTATACTACTACCTGGAATCTAATAAATTTTTAAGATCCGAATAAAAAAGATTTCGGCAAAAAAATTACTTAGCTATTTTCGATGTCTAAAAAACAATCATTACTAATGCAGATCGAGGACTCCTATTTAAAAGTAAGAAAGGGCATGCTCCGATGGTACGGTCATGTAGAAAGAATGGATGATGCAAGATTGACTAAACATATATACAATGCAAAACCAGATGAATGGCGGTAGGAGTCGTCGAGTTCAAATAGAACGTGTTTTGGAGGAAGGTGATGTTAGGAGCCTTAAAAATCGACGCGCATGCATGAATAGAGTTATGAAAGTCAACGAAGGGAGTGAGGCGTGTAAGAATCTTGCCTTATGGCGCTCTGTTCTCTCGGCCTGGCGGGATTCGGCGTGATGTTATGTATGTATGTATGTGTGAGGACTCCTATTTGTGCTTTGTACTGTGATATGACCCAAGCTTTTGATTATGTGCATAGCAAATTAGAGGCATATGAAATTCTCGGAAATATTTTGAATTTAATACAATGTTAATGATTGACTAGTAGTTCACAAGTCACTGAGATTAGTAAAGTAAATATTCGCAATAAATATGATGTCTCATACCTCTCGTAATATCGCGTATGGTGTACCACAGGGAAGCGCACTAGGGCCTCTATTATTCATAGTTTTTATTAATGATTTGCCTGAGTGATTTAACGATTTGACGCCATCTAACGATTTTATTTGCAAATGACAGTATTTTATCTATTCAACATGGTGTATTTAACACCATATATTATCAGAGAGATATAAATAATTACCCGTCTTTAATGATAACTTAGACAATAACATCATAAAAGTGTTTTTTAATAAAAGTCTAATAATTTCTGTCAGGTATTTAACAATCTCAATAATATATGCATTTCATTTAGAAGTTGCTTGGTAACACAAATACACTATGAATTAGTTGTTAAGATTGAACTTAGTGCATCTGTTAGGAACATAACAGATGCACTAAGTACTCATGATTATATTCCTGTTGACCTTTTTTAAAAGTAAATTCGACGATTATTCCCTTTCATTTTCAAAGTTTATTGTATTAAAAACAAAAAATACAAAATTTGCAGGTAATTTAGACATATATTTTACCTTTTAGAGTACCTACGAGAGTATCAAGTTCTACATAACTATCATAGTTTTTTCTTTATTCGTGATTTTATTAATAAAACAAGGTTGTTATTTATTTATAAGCTTAAATTGTGTACATTTGCATTCTACAAGCTATTTTATAATAGAGGCCGCGCAAACCCCACAATACTATACTTCTGGACACATCTATTGGCCTACCTTGCTTTTTCAGTTTCATTTGGTCCTAGCTAAAATTTTATATTAGGTCGACCAAAACTATTGATTCAGTTTTAAACCTGATATATTTTACCATCTTTTTCGATCGTATTGTTTTAAATTTGAATTCAGAATACCACACGATATGGAGCTACGCCTAACAAGTCAGGTAGGTGCCTTGATAATTGCAATTTTAAATATTGCAAAAGGTTCAATTTAATAACATGTGTTGCCTCCATTGGTATCTACCACAGCTCTTATACGATTAGGCTCAGAGGTTATCAACCGCTCTATGAAATTTTGCGGGATCATCTCCCATTCCTCTTCTATAAGAGTTTCAACTCCTGCATCGTCTGGGCAACTGGCTGACGAGCCATGACACATCTTTTTAGCTCGACCCACATGTGCTCAATGAGGTTCATGTCTGGGCTTCTGGCTGGCCAGTCCATAACTGTGATGTTCACATCCCAAGGATATTCCCTGACGATGCCGGCCGTATTGGCTCTACATACATAAAAAGGACATTTGGGCCGACATAGTCCGCGTATGGCATCACGTGAGATTCTAAGCACTTACGAATGTACTTAGTAGATAGGTTTCAGACGGAACTACGGGTCCGTCTGTAAGATCAGGGTACCGCGGGAGCAGAGAAAAGCCCCACTGCGGGCGCTGGCGATCTCGGGCGCTGGCGCTTCGCGGTGTCTCTGCCTCTGAGGTTGAACTCGCGGGGGTTGTGGTTGAGCTGTAGGGATTGGACAATGTGCGTCTGTACGGTGATGGGTGGCCGTTCGTTTGATCCCGCGCGAAGCAAGAGGCTGTGAGACCGGTCGGACAGGGGCTCCGTGGTCTCCAGTCGCGGGTGCAGTGAGTGCGCCTCAAGTGTGAACCAACGGTTAGTTTGCTGAAGGGGACCACATCCCCGGTACTTGCCTGGACAGCAAGTAGCGCGGCTTTCGCTAGTGGCATGCGCCAGCCGACTCTGCTGGGCTTCGGCCGATGAGCAGCTGCATGGATGTGCAACGTGAGGTGAGTGTGCTATACAGCTCCGGAACCAGCTGGATACTGGTAGCCGGCTTATCTGGCATCCCAAGCATGGATCAAAATGTCAGCTAGCTCTCGGGCGCAGCGCGCGGTCAGCAGGCGTCATTCTGCTACGGAACCCAACCGGACAGTGGGGAGTGGAGTAATTCACGGGGCGACTCTCCTTATGAGTACCATCAAGAGCTATACGCTTGAGGTGGCGGCAAGACCTACCGTCTTTGGTCCCGCACTTTAGCTTCGGTTGGAGTGCGGCCATAGTGAGCGATCATATGCCTTTCTAGGTCGGTGGGTCGCTCACTATAAACAAATCACTGTAGGACGGGGAACGTGAACTTTCAGCATTTAATGTTTGCAGCCGTGGTCCCGTAACAACCTCCAGTTGAGTTTTCCCGCTCCCGGATATACCGCCCCAGACAGTCCATGAGCCACCGCACTAAGCAACCCTCTCTTCAAAGCAGCATTGTGCGAAACGCTTTCCCTTATGTCGGTAGACCTTCTTTCTTCCATCATTGCCATGTAACACAATTTTAGACTCATCAGAAAAGAGTACACAGCTCCGATGCTGCTGAGTCCAATTCAAATGAGTGCGCACAAAATGAAGGCGCGCTGTTTGGCGGCCCCGCGTTAGTTTGGGGCCATTAGCTGGCTTGTGTGGTACCAAATCGCGTTTTTAATCGAAGTCGAAGTTGGTTTTGTATTTCAATGGAGGTAAGGTGACGATTTCTCAAGCTGGTCGTCACGATGAATCGAACCTGCTTCTCAGTTGTGACACAAAATCGTAGCCCTCCTTGGCGACGAACAAAGCCGCCAGTCTCTAGGTACCCCCGATAAACATTTCGGACCGCAGATCGACTTAAATTAAGTTGAGCTCTCACATTTTTTGGCTGTGTCCGGCCTGGTTAAGTGCCACAGCTTGGGCGGCGAGTTCAGGCGAATTATCCATAGATTACTGATAGAACCTTGCCTTGATGTTAAGAATAAGTAATGTTTGTTGCAAAACCAAAGAGATCAAACACACTTTAAATTCTGTGTTCGAAATTAAAAAAAAAGACTATTGAATTGTGAATGTGCCAGGTTTAAAACTGCATAAAAACTTTTTGCTCGATCTAATATAAAATTTTACCTAGGACCAAACGAAACTGAAAATGCAAGGTGGGCCAATAGATGTTGCCCTGTGGCGTGAGTGTCGTGTGCTACGCAGACGACACTTTGGTGATCGCCACGGGGCCCGACTTCGAGCGTACGCTCAGGTTCACTGAGCTGGGGGTGGCTATCGTCGTGAGACGGATCCGCGGGCTCGGCCTGGAGGTAGCGCCTCACAAGAGTGAGGCGCTGTGGTTCCACCGGCTCACTCGGGGCCGGGAGCCTCCGGCCTCGCGGATCCAGGTGGGTGACACGGCTGTCCCGGTGGGGCGGTACATAAAATACCTCGGCCTCACCCTGGACAGCCGCTGGACCTTCGAGGAGCACTTCGTGAGGATGGTCCCCCGAGCGCGACGGGTGGCAAGCGCGTTGCACCGCTTGCTGCCCAACCTCAGGGGACCGGGAGAGGGAGTTCGCCGCCTCTACGGTGGCGTCGTGCGGTCCGTGGCCCTGTACGGGGCCCCCGTTTGGTCGCGAGACCTCGCGGGGGCCTCCCGCTCCAGGGCTCTGCTGAGGAGCCTGGAGCGGATCATGGCCATACGGATCGTACGGGGCTACCGTACGATATCGTACGAGGCGGTGACGGTCCTCGCGCGTTCCCCCCCCCCTTCGTCATCCTGGCCGAGATGTACACAGCCGCATACGATCTCGGCCGGGGAGGTGGGGGCCCGGACGCGCGGGGTCACGAAGTATGGAGGCGGGAGGCCTTCCGGTGGGTCCTGGGGGACTGGCGCGACGCGCTAGTCCTCCAGGGCGGTACGCGTTCACGCGCCGTCGGAGCCGTCCTGCCCCACCTCGAGGCCTGCCTGGGTGCTCCGTAAATGGGGCACTGTCACCTACAGGTTGACTCAGATGCTCACCGGGCACGGGTGCTTCGGTGAGTATCTGAGTCGAATAAAACGTGAAGAGACGGCGAGATGCCACCATTGCGCATCCGACCTGGACTCGGCCCAGCACACGCTGGAGGTCTGCCCGGCCTGGGCGGACGAGCGACGAGTCCTGGTCGACGGGATCGGGCGAGACTTGTCCCCGCCGGCATTGGTCGCGGCAATGCTGGCGGGCGAGGAGGAGTGGAGGGCTGTGGTCTCCTTCTGCGAAGCTGTGATGCTCCAGAAGGAGGCCGCCGAGCGGGGTCGGGAGAGAGCCGATCCAGCTCGAAGGCGGCGGCGGCGAGCTCAGTGATCGCCGCCGTCGACGGGCCGCGAGGGCGCACACCCCGCGGGTGCGCCCGGGTCGCGGCCCGGGATGGATGACCCCCTGGTGCGGCCAGGGAGGGTCGTCGGGGGCGCTGCTGGCCGCGTGCCTCTTTACAGCGCGTGGTCGGAGCCGCCCCGCCCGGGGGAGCTTCACCGAGGCTCCCCGAGGATGAGCAACCCCTCGTAACAGAGGGGGGGCGACGGCGGGGTGGACCAGAGGGCCGACGCACTGTCCTGGGCCACCCCAACGCCGGAGGAAGGCCGCCGCGAGGTTTTAGTCGGTAACCCTAGGATCGGATTGCTGTTCACTGTTTTGGGAGTGAAGGTAAAAAACAAATATTACAATTTTTTAAATTAATATGATTATTATTTTTGGGGTAGGAGGGCAAACGAGCACGTGGGTTACCTAATAGTAGGCAACTTCTCACCGCCCATGAACACCATGTCGCGCTGCCGTCCTTTAAGGGAGTAGGAGGGGAAAGAGCCTCCGGATACCTCTCTCGCCGAAAGAAACGCGGCACGAGCCACTTTACGCCGATATTCCGAGAGGTCGTGGTATTTCACCGGTCAAGCCATGCAGCAAACTACAAAACTCTACAACTGTTAAAAATTTCTTATTCGATTCCCTAACTTAACCATTCTTTCTTGTTCCTTCCTAGGTGAAAGTCAAAAAACATTACTCAAATAAGTAATTATTCTTTTTTAAAGAAACTAAGTTGTTCTACAATTGTATGTATTTATATTCTAATTCGTCTAAAGTCCTTGAATTGAAAAATTTAACAAACTCAATTTTCAACTGAATAAGGAATTAATTACATTTTCATCGCATTAGGTAGTGGAAAGTTGATTAAATTTGTATCGTGTACAGCCGCGGTGAACAGCGGTAGAGCAGCTTGCATTGGTGTCCGCAAATCCAGGTCCTGATCAAAAACGCAACAGAGTATGTAGCAGTTTTTTAAATCCTACCATTGTTGTAAAAAACCATACAGACCACGGTATACGTAAGTGGTTATCATGATATATAAACATAGGATAATTTTTTGTTTCCTAATTGTACAATAATGTGAAACATATTGCGGTAAATAGGGTACGTAAAAATTCTTGCTCATCAGTACAGCAGCATCAGATATTGACATCATAAAGAATATCCATAAGACATCACTATTATGTAACAAAAACGCCATACTCGCATACAATTTTTGGTGGATGCCTTCGATTTCTCCTGGTTTCCATCATCTCATCGTGACCTGGTGAAAATGGGACCATCTTCGAGGTAAACACTATACAACGAAAAAGAAATTTTTGAAATCCGTCCATAATTGACGAAAATATCGGTGAACATACATATAAAATATATATATATATACAGACGAATTGAGTACCTCCTCCTTTTTTCGAAGTCGGTTAAAATATGTTTTGATGACAATTACATTTTCAGAGTTGTGATACTACATCTGCCATGTTGATAACGGCAGCAAACTCACAGCGTAATGTTCCACTTATACAGGCTGCTCTCTCCGCAGTGGTCTCTCTGCATTTAACTACGGTGAAGTATCCATCGCAAACTTGTGTTTTTGGTAAGTGCATGGCTAACCGATTGCCGTAAAATGAGGTTTAGATTTTTCTATTATATACTCATGTACATACCTATATTCCGTTGAAATATCATCGGCTCCATTATTTAAGAGTAATTTAAGTTTCTTCTTATAGATCATTTAATTTTATGTGTAGATGAAATAAATAAATTACATTATTTACAATATATATACAATTAAAAAACTAGCTGAAATCAAATTTATTTGCATCTCGGTCTACTGGCAGCGTGCTCAGAAGACTGGCCGCATTGCCACGCTGAATGGCAATGCTAATTCTTTGTATGATGAATAGACCAGCCTTCTGGTCGCGAGAGTCCTCGAATTAATTTTTATAGTAAAATAATGTTATTTTGTTTTATTTGCCGGCATATTTAAAAGTTAAAGACGTTAAGTTTTCCAATATTCCAATTTCCTATTATTCATATGGATTATTTAACGTTATCAACAATTAAACAAGAAAATTAGAGGTACAATATTTTCGGCATCTAAGACTGATGCTATATTAAAGCGATTCTTTTATATAGCTTAATATAGAGCTAAAATATCTCATTTAATAGCTTCATGACAATGTTCAAGTTGTTTTTGGATGTTCCATCAACACCAGCAGAAATCCTTCTAAATAGCTCTTCACGATATCAACTTATTTCCAGATGGTCAGTCCTACGATTACATTGTGATTGGAGGAGGCACAGCAGGAATTGTTGTAGCTACAAGACTTGCAGAAGATAAAACTGTAACAGTACTACTAATAGAAGCTGGAGGAGACCCAGAGCTTGAATCCAATGTAAGTATTATGAAGGGCGGCTAAAGATGGTAAGGAAGAAGATAAAAAAACCTTCTTATATCTGTACATCCAGGAAATAAATTGTATTCCAGTAGAATTTAACATAATATGGATGTTAAATTCTACTGGAATTATATGTGGTTCATATATTCAAAGTTTACGTTAGATCGAAAAATACAGATTAGGCACCTTCTCCCTTCCTTGGACGGCTGTAGTTGCTTACCAGCTTGCTTGTTTAACAATTAGAGGCTAAGGAATCTATCGTGAACAAACGCCTAAATTATATATCAAGATACTGGATGTGTACGAGAGAATTAGTAATATTTATAATATTTTCTATTGCCACTGATTTTTCAGATTGTGTCGCTGATGCTCTACGGTAAATCAGATAAAAGTGCGTGGCAATATAAAATACAGGATTTTGGAGTTGCCCGGGAGACACATACAGACTCTAACGATGATATGTCTCTGGGTAAAGTTCTCGGTGGCAGCAGTTCCAATAACTTCCTTTGGTATACCGCAGGGCATAAGGATGACTACAATTATTGGGCAAAAAATGTCTCAGATTCTACATGGGAATGGAAGAATGTGTTACCTTATTTTAAAAAGTCCCAAAAGTTTAACGATCCAGAGGTCCGAAAAACTGACGGTCAATATTTTGGCAGAAACGGAAATATTGGTTTATCCGTGATCCGAAGTGCTGGAGTTATCAGTCAAAAACCATATTTCAATATGTTCAAAGAGGCTGGTAATCCTATCGTTCCTGACGTCAGTGGACATGTCCACCTAGGATATGCTAGTTCCATATTTAATATACATAATAATTTACGACAAAGTACAGCTAATAGTTATCTAGCACCAAAGGCCAGCAGTTCTAACCTATATGTATTGAAAAATGCAATAGTCAAAAAAATCATTTTCGATGCTTGCAAAAACGCAGTAGGAGTGGAAGTACATATCGAAGACTGTGGCAAGAGACATGTTTATATAAAAGCTAAAATAGAAGTAATACTGTCAGCTGGCGTTGTTAACTCCCCAAAAATACTGATGTTATCTGGAATAGGTCGCAAGAAACAGCTATCTCAGCATAAGATACATACAATTGCCGATCTTCCAGTAGGTGAGGGTCTTCAAGACAATGCAGGCGTAGTATTAGTCGCCAACATGTCAAAGCTTTAATACCTTCAAGACCTTTTGATCCTCGCTCATACCCGGCTACAGTTATAATGGGCTATGCGTCACGGACCAAAAAAGGCGAACACAAAAGTTATCCTGATTATCAATCGGTGAATTATATAAATATGCCAAAACTTTTAATGAATTACTGCACACATACATATGGTATAATTGAGTTAATATGCAATTATTTAATAGAAACTGCCCTCAACACACAAATGATGTTCATAGTAATTAACAAACAAAATTGGAAATCACGTGGCAATATCACACTTAAAAGTAACGACTATCGTGATAAGCCCATTATCTATTCCGGCTATTATAATAATAAACAAGATTTGGAAGATCAGGCTTTGAATCTTAAACATTATTTGAAAATAGTAAAGACAGAAACTTTCAAAAAGCTGGGTGGGAAAATTAAAGATCCAAAATTGGGAAAGTGTGGCAAGTTCGATGCAAATAATTTGAAATATTTGATTTGTTATGCTAAATATATGCTTATAAGTAGTCATCTATACGGCGGCACATGCGTTATGGGAGGAGTGGTAAACTCACATCTGCAAGTGTACCATGTCAACAGGCTGAGAGTTGTAGATGCTAGCGTGATGCCCAGTGTGACTGCTGGCGGCACTATGGGTTCAACAGTAATGATTGCTGAAAAAGCAGCAGATATGATCAAAAAAGATAGAAAAAGACGTAAAATGTGTTACTCACATTAAATTTTAAATATCTTTAATAATGTTTGAAAAGGTTCTTTTTTTATGGGATGGGAGGGCAAACCAGCAGGCGTGTCACCTTGATGGTAAGCAACCAACGCCGCCCATCGACACCAACAACACATATAGTTACTTACTTACTGTTGCGTTGCCAACCTTTAAGGGATAGTGGGTAAGGAAAGGATGGGGAAGGGATGGGCCTCCGGGTACCTCTCTCACCGAACGAAACGCGGCATGAGCCACTTTACGTCGGTCTTCTGAGAGGTCGTGGTATTTCACTGATCGAGCCGACCCATTCATGCAGCGAACTGCTTGGCTCTACCACTGTTAAACTGTGTCATATGTTTCTGCTTTCTTCTTTGAAGTTTCTTGTCTATAATAATGTCTTTCTTATTTTTTTTCCGTTCTTTCTTTCGGCATTTTTTTCGTTTCCTAAATTTCACTTATTGTTTATAGGGGGAATAAATTTGTATTTGTACTTTTCACACAAATCTAAATATCTATATTTAGTTCGTTACCAACGATACATTTCACTAGTTATTATAACTTCATATGTAATAATGATTGAAACTGGAACTTTATGTAATTTAAAATATTTTCGAAGGCATTGTATTGGATAACTATTAACATGTGTATGTGTGTATGTATATAAATAAAATATTTGAAAATGTGTATACTTTATTTACTTTTTTTTGTAATATGTATTTCTAAAGGCGCATTTGCTTGGTGTAAAGCCGTAAGGTCTCGACCTATAAGACTAAATATTTAGTCAAACCCACATGTAGTGCTTGAAACCTATAAAACTAAATTATAATACACTTACAGTGGTAGAGCTATAACAGTAATAGAAGCTCGCAGTTCGCTGCATGAATGGGCTGTTTCAACTGGTGAAATACCACGTCCTCTCAGAATATTGACGTAAAATAGGGGGTAAAATATGTGTTGCTGGTGTCTATGGGCGGCGTTGGTTGCTTACCATCAGGTGACACGCCTGGTCGTTTGCCTTCAGATCCCATAAAAAAAACTAAAGCTAACTAGCGCAAAAACACCACTCAGAACAAAATTCGTATACAGAAACGCTACTCAACTTTATTTATCTGTCAAATCAACTGTCAAACCTAAGTGAGCAGAACTTACATTTAACAGTGGTTGTGCGGTCTCTCAGTTTAATTACTCACTAAGTTTAATTTCTTTAAATCGAAGAAAAGCTATTAACAATATCTAGGTGGTCATTATCTTTAATTTCTGATGGAAAAACAAGTGTGAAGCAGAAAAGCCCAGCTTGCAATCTATAATGCGGTACTGATCCCAACGCTAGCTTATGGAAGCGAGAGTTGGGTATTGCAGAGTGCGCATGAAAGTAAATATGGGGGACTGCGCAAAATCTGCGGAGTGACTCTCACTGACCGCGTCGAAAACAAGGTTGTAAGGAAGGTAGTTGGATTGAAAGAGAGAGTCGGTGTAAAAGTAAGAAAAGGTATGCTCTGATGGTTCGGACATGTAGAAAGAATGGATGATGCATATACCAAGCAGACATGCAATGCAAAATCGAATAGATGTAGGAGTCGCGGATGGCCAAGACACACATTCCATAACCAAATAGAACGTGTTCTGGATGAATGTGATGTTAAAAGCTTTAAAAATCGACGCGCGTGCATGAAGAGTTATGAAAGTCAAAGAAGCAAGTGAGGCGTGTAAGAATCGTGCCATATGGCGCTTTGTATTATAATGAAGTTAGGTTTATGTAATCCTCCTCCATCCTTGCGATGATTAATTAAATGGAAATGCTAATCCTCTGCGCAAAGAATAGACGAGTCCTCTCGTCGCGAGAGGACTCGATCAGTCTCTTTGCAAGATCTTTATAGAGTGCACGAGCACTTGGACCACGTGTTCCTAGAGTCTCAACCCTAAAGGGCTCAAAAACATAATCACCTACAAGGAACTCCCACTCTCCCACAGCCAGCAAACGAGCAAGCTCAGCACAAAGCACCCGCTTTGCGCTATCTTCATCACCCACTGTCGATGGGATACTATTATTAGTAACTTATTGAATTTAAACAAACCTTATCTTATGCTTTCTTTTTCATATCCTTGATGATTTCATAATACTGAAAGTATTTAAAAATATTGCATTTATAAAATCAAATAAGAATAAAGTTTAAATTACAATAGAATCAAAGAAATAAATCAAAACTACATTTGCTTTGGCTACGTTTTTATTAGACTTCTGTTTGAGGTTTTCTTAAAAGTTTTTGCAGAGTCCTGGAGCCGCTCATAGTATCATCATCATCTCATCAAAATTTACATGACATTGTTTACATAAACACTTACTTACTTCTTAATGAATTCCAAGAGCATATCTTTTTTACGGTTGTATTACTGCATCCACATTTCTTTGTGTAATAACAATAAACATTATATTTAAAGTAATTCTTGTAATGAGAATCAAAGATTTTAATTTTGGGCCAAACAAACGTCAACAAAAACATTATTATTTATAACCATTACGATTTAAAAGTCAAGTGTAACGTTCCTTTCTATGATAAGCTACTTGTATATTTTGAAGTTTTATTTTCTAATTATTCAATTTTTTTATAAAAAACATGGAGGGAATTCTTCATTCAATCGTAAATACAACCAAACTCATGTTAGGTCATTATAACATAACACATAACATAACTTCACGCCTTTTGTTACCCGAAGGTGTAGGCAGCGGCTGTTAAGCCTCGTCTCGCCGTTATGTTAACGTCCCAAATGGAATAGGTGGCGAACCTATTGCCATATCGGGCACAAAGTTTGTCAGTCATCGGTATTTATTACACATAACTTCCGAAAACAATTTCGAAAAGTCATTGGTGTGAGCCAGTGTCTGGAATCGAACCCCGGACCTCTGGATCAGAGGCCGTGCGCTCGCCCACTGCGCCACCGAGGTCATTATATTTTATTTAAATAATAGTATTTGAACTTATTTACTAAAAAATCTGCGTAAAATGAATTTATAACGTACGCTAAATTATATTGTAACTATGAACATACCCATCGTATATATTTTGACAACATGTTGCCAGGATATAAACATTTAATCGGTGCTTACTTGATCATGGAAATAGATAGATAGATCATCGAATATAGGTTAAATGATGTTTGTGTATACTACTTAAATGTGTGTGTACCACTAAAATTTACCAATAGATAATTCAACCGCTATATATAGTTAATAGTTGTAGTCTTTTGTGATGAATCAATATAACACAAAAGGAGCAATTCAATTCAAAAAGTTTTATCGTTTATGTAATCTGAGATACAGTAGTATGCCCTTCTATGTGGTTTAGTGTTAAGATATTTCTTAAATTAACCCATATAATTGAACCGCGTCGTTTGGAAGTTTAAAAAAAAGAATCGAAAGTCGAATCGGTCAAGCCGTTTCGAAAGAATATGGTAACTAACACTGTGAATTTTATATATTAGAAAAAGTATTGACACACATTTTAAAATCATTTCATATGCCACCCCATCAGGTTTCAGTTAAGAAATAAAAATAAAAATATCGGCAAAATAATATCTCGTGCTAAACTGGATATCCATTGGATTATTAGTTCCTTTTCATACATACATAACTTCGCGCCAAATCCCTTGCGGGGTAGGCAGAGAGAACAGAGCGCCATAAGACACGATTCTTACACGCCTCACTCGCTTCGTTGACTTTCATAACTCTTTTCATGCACACGCGTCGGTTTTTGAGGCTCTTAACATCACCTTCCTCCAGAACACGTTCTATTTGGTCATGGAATGTGTGTCTTGGCCGTCCTCGACTCTTACATCCATCCGCTTTTGCATTGTATATCTGCTTAGTCAGTCTTGCATCAACCATTCTTTCTACATGTCCGAACCATCGCAGTATGCCCTTTCTTACTTTTACACCGACACTCTCTTTCAAACCAACTTCCTTCCTTACAACCTTGTTTTCTACACGGTCAGCGAGAGTCACTCCGCAGATTTTGCGCAGTGCCCTCATTTCTACCGCGTTTATTCTACTTTCATGCACATTCTGCCATACCTAGCTCTCGCTTCCATAAGTTAGCGTTGGGATCAGGACTGCATTGTGGATTGCTAGCTGGGATTTTCTGCTAATGTTTTTTGCGCCCAGGAATCTGCCCAACGCTCCATTTACGCTATTTCCTCTCGCCACTCGTCTTTCTACATCTGCGGTGTCCCTTTCATCCCTGCTAAAAGCGCATCCAAGATATACAATTTCATTTGCCTGTTCCAGCACTACAGCATCAACCGTTATCCTTGCATCTGTTCTGGATTCCTCCCTTTCAAACACCATAACTTTCGATTTCGTCACATTCAACTGCAAGCCTTTAATCATGCAATCATCTTTCATAGTAGTGACTAGTGTTAGCAGGTCCAACGGCGATTCGGCTAGAAGCACGGCGTCATCTGCGTAAAGCAGACAGCTCACAACTAGGTCACCCATTCGCATCCCTACAATTATCGATCTCACTCTCTGGAGACAACTGTCCAGGTACAGTATAAACAGTTGAGCGGACAGCATGCACCCCTGTCTGACGCCGATACTGACGTCAAACCAGGGGGACAAGCCGCCGTCAACACGCACACACGCTGTGCAGCCCTCATAAGTGGACTGCACAGCGCGCAGCAGTGCTCCGCTCACCCCATATCCCGGTAGTATGTCCCACAGATCCTTTCGTAACACTCTGTCAAACGCTTCTTTTAGATCCACAAAACCGCAGAAAACCTTCAGGATAACAGCCAGTCGTTTCTCCACGAAGTTGCGGAGAGAAAAAATCTGATCCATGCACCCTCGTCCGCTTCTAAAACCACCCTGAGCCTCCCACAACACTCCATCAGATATCACCTACATTCTCCTTTCAATAATTTTCCAATACACTTTCGCTGCTAAGCTGATCAAACTGATGGCCCTGTAACTAGCGCACTGCATACGTGATCTCTTGGCTTTACACAAGGGCATGATGACAGCGCGCCTCCAGTCCATGGGAACCTTACCCGACCTGCAGCACAGATTGCTCAAGGTCAGGAAAGCGTCCTGGACACAGGTTCCACCGTGTTTGATCATTTCAGCAGACATTATATCAATTCCAGCTGCCTTACCATTTTTCATACTTCGTATCGACTATTCGATCTCTTCCATAGTAATGTCGTCGACAGATGTTGGCGCAGCGGCGTCAGTCGTAGACTTACTCGCGGCGCCCACATCCGGAACAAACTCTTACATTTCCCCAAAATACTCACTCCACCTGCCCAATACGTCGCTTGGGTTTGCAAGAATATCAACCAACCTTAGACATAATTTTGTCCCCTGTGACGAAGAACCCTGAGACTTTCTAAGAAGAGTTTGTTATTCGCCTCGAAGTTCTCCGTCAACCTCACTTCCTCATTCGCTACTAGTTTTTCACGCTTCTCTTTCACTAAAGCTTTGGTAACATTCCTGCAGCGGCGGTAGCTTATATACTTTTTCTCTGATATACTATCATTCTGATTCAAACTTGAGACATAATCCAACCATGCTTTTTTCTTTCTTTCGAAACAGGATTTCACCTTCGCGTGCCACCAGGCATCACCTCTCAGAATCTTAAGTCCCTTTGCACAACCACATACTTCTTTTGCACTATCCACTATACTTTCTTTCATTCTTTCCCAGCATTCTTCAACACCTGGGTCAGACGTCCAGGATCGGCTTACAAGCATCATTCACTCTCAGTTCTATCTCGGGCTATCTCTCATCAGTTCCTTTTCACTCATCTGAAAACGTGTCTGCTCTTTTTGAACTAGCTTTAATCGTTTTTTTTTTATTTACGGTTTATTTAGGCATTTATACCTCCTATCCCAAACGAGCAAGTGACTGATGACAGCAAGTGACAACTGATGGTAAGTAATTTATCGCCCCATGAACACCAAGTAGGAGGGTAAAGGAAGGGGAAAGGATCTGGCCTTCGGATACCTCTCTCACCGAACAAAATGCGGCACGAGCCATTTCACGCTGATATTCCGAGAGGTCGTGGTATTTCCACATTCTTTCAGTATTGAAATTCTTTAGTAATTATGTTGTGTAGTTTTAGATTTTGATATCTACGAAATATTTATGTAACCGAGCATATAGAACAACGAGTCTTATCAGGAACCCAAGAACAACCTGTGTTGTTCTTGGGTTCCAGATTGTCAGATTTAACATCAAATTTCCAGTTAACTTACAGACAAAATGTTTATTTTCGCCCTCAAAATCAAATCTCTTGAAAGCTCCGTCGAGGGTGAGGAGGGTTCCATTGACTACGCGACATTTATACACAAATTCAACATTACAGTTGATATTGAATTCCCGAGTGGATAATAATTAAATTGTAGATGTTGTAACTTTGTTTTAATGATATTGTTTTAGGTATGTATTACTAATATTTTTTAAATTAGGATATTGGTAATCAAGCACTCTATCCGTATGATAGTGTATTGTATATGGCTGATTTTTTTAATCGCTGCAAACAAAGCTCTTTTAAAAGGGCCGAGAGAGACTTTTGATACTCTAACTAAAGGAACACCTGTATCTCGTCAAAATAAGGACTTATACGGACTAGCATTTAAAAAATATGTTAGTTGTCTAAATTTTCTACCAGTCAGAGACATAATTGATCGATATTATTGAAATGCCCTAAATTCTGAGACAGAATATGGGACAGGTATCCCAGCGTTTCTCTCGATATTTCCACTGAATGCTATTCAGTTGGAATATTTTTGTTTCTTTACAATGATGATCATTTGATAAATCGAGGTCAAATTAACGAGACAATGGAATAGAATGTATAAGAACAATAAATGGGTGAATTGCGCCATCACAAAAAATTCACGGCAAACCTGATCCACTGTACTCCCATGTGTTGGTTTTATAAATTTGATTGTTTTTATAGTAAAGCAGTTACTTTTCTCCCTTGGCCTTTTATTACATAAAATAATAGTAATTACAAAGTGTGTTTATCATTTTGGTGATCTGTTTCCAATCAATTTCCGGTTGAAAAATATCTTACAGCAGTTATATTTATTATTTGGACTAAAATCAATTTTTATATCAATATAAATGTAATTGGGGATAAAGTTGTTCGCGTCCGTAGGAGATACCTAACCACAACCCTACACGTATTCCCCGGGTGGTGCTAAAGAACAACAAACGCCGAGTCGTAGGCGGCGGTCAACTAACCTACTATGCTGACTTAACGGTCAGCTCATGTGGAGGTAGGAAATGACTTTCACAAACCGTAACCTTGCGGTCACGTTTCGTGAGAACGGTGGCCCTGGCTTTACCGCCCGGACCAAGAGAAAGACAATCTCTATAAAAAATATCCCTAATTCTAAGGTGGGAAACGCGCCGACAGAATCTATGGCTGAAGGAACTCAGTCTCGAGCGCCAACCTCGATGGACCTGGCCACATCGTTGTATAGTGCCTTCTCATGGGAATGGGCGTCACCCCGTGAGTGACCAACTATTCGTCCCGACTCGTGCGAACAAAATGAAGCCAAATACCAAAAAAGATCCTCAACCACAACAAAAATCTCTGGTGCAACAAGCACTCCTCCCAAGTCTTTTCAACAAACAACGATCGTCATCCCTTTCCGACTTGGGAAGGCCATCCGAAAGCAATCAAACAGTAGAAGCAGAGCAAGTACTTGGGACTTGTAAATCGCCTGAACCAAACCGATTGGAGGACACGCTCCAGCACCCTGCTCCTCCACCATGGCAAAGGGTGCCATTACCCAATAGCAGAAGCAGTAAGAAAAGGAAATACTGCAGCTCACCACCAGAGAGTACTACCACGAATAATCGCTTCAGTACCTTGCCTCTTGATCCAAAGGATGACACATCCTCTGCCGTTTCTCCGAAGCCCAGCAAACCTCCGCCTATCGTTCTCAATGGCATTGAAGATGTCTCTGAGCTATCGAAGCTACTTGAAACCGTAAGCAATAAAGAAGAGTTCAAATTCAAGCTCATTAACAAGTACCTACTTCACATTCTTGTCAACACTGCTGAGGAGTACAAGAAAATTATAGCAGTTATAAGAGCGAATGGTCTTATAGGGCATACATTTACCCCTAAAGACAGCAAATGTTATCGCATTGTCATAAAAAATCTCCACCACAGTACTCCCCATGAAGCGATATCGGAAGCCATTGAAGCAACTAACAATGTAATTAAAGGCGAAATCATCAACGCACGATATAGACCAGACAAGACGCCCACATCAACATTTTTTGTGAACATTGAGCCCAGTATAAACAATCCCGCTGTCAAAAGTATCACTCATATATTTAACCAAAAGGTTAAGATAGAGGATCCTAGAAAGTCAAAAAGTATTGTCCAATGCCAACGTTGTCAGCGCTACGGTCACTCGAAGAATAATTGCCTGAGACCATATAGGTGTGTCAAATGCGGCGAAGGCCACAAAACCTCGGAGTGCAATAAGAAAGATAGATCCACACCTGCTAAATGCGCTCTCTGTTCATGCGACCATCCGGCTAATTACAAAGGCTGTGAAATATACAAAGAAATGCTTGCTAGAAGAAACAAAAATGTAACCCCCAGAGATAATCATCGCACCCAATCCATCTCAGCCCTGCCAAACAACCCAATCCGCTCCACCTCCACTTTAATTGAAGGAACTGTTAGACCCGCTCACCAACGTACATACGCTGAAGTTACAGATGGGAAGAAGGCCCAATCCAATCAACAATCTGTCACGTTGAGTGACAATGTAAATTTTTATCATAATAAATTTAGGCTTCAAAGACACGGTTTCCAGGTCATAAATAAAAATACAACTGTAGGTAGTATATTAAGAAAGTTAATAATAAGATTATCTTCTATAAAGTAGGTAGTTAATTATTTAATATGAGAGACTGGCCAGACATTTTAAAATTAGACAGGATATTCGGCCATTTCATTTGACGCTTTTACCAAGTGAGGAGCCAGAATAATCTTAGACCATAAACCTTCAAGTAAACTTTTGATCTTATTGGTGAGTGTTTTAACCAATTTATTTCACCCTAATAGCTAAGATATTATTGCCTGCAGTGCCGTGAGCTTGATGTGCCTAATTTATTAAAATTATTTCATCAAAGTTTCAAAGTTCAAGTTTCATCAAAATTATCAAAGTTTTATAATACATGTTCAGACTCTGTTAATAGCAGCATATTATTTTTATATATATTACAGTAATTTCTTATATAAATTATTCTGTACAATTTAGATAATTTTACAAATCAAGTAGGTAGTGGTAACCTACCTACATTATTAATTATGTTGTTGAATAGTTTGTTATAACTCTTTTCCAAATTTATATTAATGATTTTAATGTAGGGTTATATGCTTGATCCACCCTGGGCATTTTCCAAATTACTGGCATGTGACACCACTGTCTACCCATTCTGAGAAATGGGGGTCGGTGGTGGCACTGATTGTCGATGCCAGTGAATGGGGATGCTCAGGGGCTGTTACTGGCTGTTCCAGACTGGCTGCCCTCTACAGCCTCGACTTTCATCTTTACTTTCACCTCTACTATCATCTCAACCTTTTCCTGTCAACAACTGACAGTGCAAGGCAACATCTGGGAGGAGACTTCAGTGGAGCACCAGGACACCCCTGCAGTGAGCCTTCGCGGGTCACTCGGCATCAGGTCGTACCTACTCCCTTCTTAGAATTTGGTAGCCACAAATTGAGGAGCAACTCGTTGTTAAAATAAAAACTTAATAATCGAGTGAATTTTTATTTTTGGAACCCCCGACCGCGTTACAAATCTTCAAATAAACTTGAAGAAATTCTATTAAAACAAAGTGAGAAAATAGATCTCTTAATACAACAAATAGGCTCCCTAGTGAGTCTTATAGCTATTCTAGTCTCTAGGCTTCCAAAATGACTTCTTTACATATTGCCACTTGGAACATTAACGGTCTTGCCCCTAATAAGAACGAATTGGTAACGTTTATTAAAACCAACAAGCTCGATGTGTGCCTCATTTCTGAATCTCACACCACGTTAAGAAGTCGAATAATCATTCCAGGATTTTCCGTGTATCTAACCTGTCATCCCGATGGTAGTGCTCACGCTGGCACCGCAATAATCATCAAGAATAGTATTAAGCATTGCGTATTGGAACCCAATACCGCTCCCTACCTTCAAGCCACAACGGTCAGAGTGGAAGACCGATCGGAACCCCTCAATCTCTCTGCAATATACTGTCCTCCGCGTCACACTATAAAAGAGGAAATGTTTACAAACTTTTTTAAGTCGCTAGGCAACAACAGATTTATTGCCGGGGGCGACTGGAATGCAAAACATTCATATTGGGGTTCAAGACTAACTTCCACTAGAGGCAGAGAACTAAAAAAGAGTGTTGCAGCCAACCGTCTATTAGTTATGTCATCTGGGGAGCCTACTCATTAGCCTACTGATAGCAACAAAACACCCGATCTCATAGACTTCTTTGTGACTAAGGGTATCAGTGAACAGAACACCCTCATAAAGTCAAGTCTTGATGGTGTCTCAGATCACTCACCTGTCCTACTGCTGGTCAGCTCAATGGCTCTACCCAACGACTCCTATAACGACTGCCTCTATAACTACAAAACTGACTGGCACTGCTTTCGGGAAATCCTGGATTCCCACACCAACCCTAATATTCCGCTCAAATCCAAGGAGGACGTAGACGACGCATGTCTCTATATCACTAACCTGATTCAGGTAGCGGCTTGGTCCAGCACCCCTGAGCTGAAGGGTTCGTCACACGGGCTACCGGTCCCTCTTGCAGTCAGGGAAAAAATCGCTGAAAAACGTCGCCTTCGTAGAATCTGGCAGACGACCCACAGGAGCGAGGACAAAACTAGACTAAATAGGGCAATAAAAGAACTGAAGGATCTCCTGGCTGAGGTAAAAAATGAATCGCTCAAAATGAGACTGAGGAATATGACCCCTAACGCAAACGGGATCCACAACCTCTGGAAGGCAACAAAATACCTCCCTCAACCACAACAATGTTCTCCGCCTATAAGATCCGGCACCACATGGGCGCGTACTGATCAAGAAAAATCAGAGGCTTTTGCTACATACCTGGCCAGTGTTTTTAAACCCAATAACACAGACAGTCCTGAAAACCCAGGAATAGATGAAGTCCTAAAACAAGACCTGCAACTATGTTCGCCACTGAATCCTACTTCACCGAGAGAGATTGCTAGAGAAATAGCCAAAATGGATAATAACAAAGCACCTGGATTCGATCTAATCACCCCCAGAATACTGAAAGAGCTCCCCAAGAAGTGTGTTGTATTCCTGACCATCCTTATTAACGCTACGCTAAGAACTTCACATTTTCCTGCCCTCTGGAAAACATCCCAAATTATTATGATTCATAAGCCTGGTAAGCCGCCTAACGACGCATCATCATATCGTCCTATTAGCCTTACTCCGGTGCTGTCAAAGTTGTGGGAAAGGATCATCCTTGCACGATTATCACTCTGCCTTGATTTGGATCATGTTATACCTGACCATCAATTTGGTTTCCGAAAGTACCATTCAACTATTGAGCAAGTCCACAGAGTCTACAGTACAATAAGAGAATGCCTGGAGAAGAAAGAATACTGCTCGGCAGCTTTTCTGGATGTACAACAAGCTTTTGATCGTGTTTGGCATAAGGGCTTACTATATAAAATCAAAACGCACCTACCACACTCCTACTACCTGTTGTTTGACTCTTATCTCGGTGACAGAGGGTTTCAAGTGAAACTCCGCGATGCAAGATCTTTGCTCTTCAGTTGTGGAGCTGGAGTGCCTCAGGGTTCTGTGCTTGGTCCGGTTCTATACAATATTTTTACTTGTGACCTACCCCTGACACCTGAAACAACTGTAGCAACATTTGCTGATGATGCGGCCTTTCTCAGTTGTAACCGAGACCCTAATATAGCGAGCAAACTGTTGCAATCCCAACTTAATGCTACTAATGCCTGGCTGACCAAGTGGCGCATAAAAGCAAGCGCTCTGAAATCTCACCACATTACATTTACCCTGAGACGCGATACCTGTCCTTCAGTACAACTAGGTCCCGATACACTGCCTCAATCAACCTGTGTTAAATACCTCGGATTCCACCTGGACCGAAGGATGACATGGAAAGACCACATAAAAACTAAGCGAAATGAGATAAACTTCAGATTTAAAAGCCTACTTTGGCTCCTCGGTAGACAATCTGCTTTATCCCTGTCGAACAAGCTAAGGGTTTATTGTTCTATAATAAAACCGATCTGGACGTACGGTCTTCAACTGTGGTCTTCGGCCAGTAAATCTCACATCATGTACCTGCAGAGAACTCAAAACAATATTCTAAGGACTCTTTCATCGGCTCCTTGGTATGCTCGCAACTCGGAAATCCATGAGTACCTTGAGATTCCATTCATCCAGGATGAAGTTAAAAGATACTCGGCCAACTACAGGAATCGCTTGACAACTCACCCGAACCCACTATCAAGCATGCTCTTACAGCCTAACCGAAATAGACGACTCAAGAGAGCTGATGTGCTGACTTACTGAGGAGAGTAGGAGCGATGGCTCTGGGGGGTCGCGCTGGCGGTGTCACTCGACATCGTCAACGCATTCGGGACCCTCCCCTGGCCGGCCATCAGGGAGGCCCTTGTATACCACGAGGTGCCTCCCTACCTCAGGTCGGTCATCAGGGCCTACCAGCAGGAGAGACGGGTGGACTATGTCGACCGGAACGGGACGGAGCAGAGGAAGGAGGTGACGTGCGGGGTTCCGCAGGGGTCCGTGCTCGGGCCCCTGCTGTGGAACCTCGCATACGATCCGGTCCTCCGCTCCAGTCTGCCCCGTGGCGTGAGTGTCGTTTGCTACGCAGACGACACTCTGGTAGTCGCCACGGGGCCCGACTTCGAGCGTACGCTCAGGTTCGCCGAGCTGGGGGTGGCAATCGTCGTCAGACGGATCCGCGGGCTGGGCCTGGAGGTGGCGCCTCACAAAAGTGAGGCGCTGTGGTTCCACCGCCTCACCAGAGGCAGGGAACCCCCGGCCTCGCGGATCCAGGTGGGTGACACGGCTGTCCCGGTGGGGCGGTACATGAAGTACCTCGGCCTCACCCTGGACAGCCGCTGGAGCTTCGAGGAGCACTTCGTACGGATGGTCCCCCGAGCGCGACGGGTGGCGGGCGCTTTACACCGCCTGCTGCCCAACCTCGGGGGACCGGGGGAGGGAGTTCGCCGCCTCTATGGTGGCGTCGTGCGGTCCGTGGCCCTGTACGGGGCCCCCGTTTGGTCGCGAGACCTCGCGGGGGCCTCCCGCTCCAGGGCTCTGCTGAGGAGCCTTGAGCGGATCATGGCCATACGGGTCGTACGGGGCTACCGTACCATCTCGTACGAGGCGGCGACGGTACTCGCGAGTTATCCCCCCTTCATCATCCTGGCCGAGATGTACGCAGCTGCGTACGATCTCGGCCGGGGAGGGGGGGACGCGCGGGGACACGAAGTGCGGAGGCGGGAGGCCTTCCGGCGGGTCCTGGGGGACTGGCGCGACGCGCTGGTCCTCCAGGGCGGTACGCGTTCACGCGCCGTCGGGGCCGTCCTGCCCCACCTCGAGGCCTGGGTGCTCCGTAAATGGGGCACTGTCACCTACAGGTTGACTCAGATACTCACCGGGCACGGGTGCTTCGGTGAGTATCTGAGTCGAATAAAACGTGAAGAGACGGCGAGATGCCACCATTGCGCATCCGACCTGGACTCGGCCCAGCACACGCTGGAGGTCTGCCCGGCCTGGGCGGCCGAGCGCCGAGTCCTGGTCGACGGGATCGGGCGAGACTTGTCCCCGCCGGCGTTGGTCGCGGCAATGCTGGCGGGCGAGGAGGAGTGGAGGGCTGTGGTCTCTTTCTGCGAAGCTGTCATGCTCCAGAAGGAGGCCGCCGAGCGGGGTCGGGAGAGAGCCGATCCCGCTCGAAGGCGGCGGCGGCGAGCTCAGTGATCGCCGCCGCCGGCGGGCCGCGAGGGTGCACACCCCGCGGGTGCGCCCGGGTCGCGGCCCGGGAAGGATGACCCCCCGGTGCGGCCGGGGAGGGTCGTCGGGGGCGCCGCCGGCCGCGCGCCTCTTTACAGCGCGCGGTCGGAGCCGCCCCGCCCGGGGGAGTCTCGCCGAGGCTCCCCGAGGATGAGCACCCCCTCGTGACGGAGGGGGGGCGACGCGGGGTGGACCAGAGGGGTTTATCCGAATCCTGGACCACCCCAACGCCGGAGGAAGGCCGCCGCGAGGTTTTAGTGGGTAACCCTAGGATCGGATTTCAGTTTACTGTTTTGGGAGTCCCACACTACCCCCTGCCGTCCCCAGGCGGGGGGTGTGCATAAAGCATTTCCTCGCGAAAAAAAAAAAAAAAAAAAAAAAAAAAAAAAAAAAAAAAGGAGCGATGGCTCTAACTCTCTAAATACCTACTTCTTGTAACACACCTGATTATAGTCTAGGCGACTGATCGCAGGTTTAACTAATAAAAAAATAAAAAAATATCAATAAATTGTAATACAATTTATTAGAAAAAAAACTAACATTGCCTCTTTATCTTCTTTCTTATACAATTTACAAGCAGCCAACTTTTGTACTGAAAAAGTTATCATTTCGGTGGATAGTAAGTTTGGATAACAATGTTTTCTTGCGACCCCTCTGCTTGTCCACTCTACGAACAAGCCGCTGGAGGCTACTCCTTCGCCAAAACATCAACGTGAATGCCTAATCAAAGGGTAGTCTATCATTTCAGTGGTATGGGGACTAAATATTCAAAAATAGTAGTCATTTCTACGACGTGGTAGCACGTCGAAATAAATTGTCTGCTTAAACAAGGCAAAATCTGTAGTACTCGAAACCAGCGTGAATGCTCATGCATTCACATTGAGATATATGACTGGATGAAACGAAAGAAGTGTGTCAGGATCGTAGCTTGAGGAGAGCCAAAGTCTCTGCCTACTTTTATGAGATACAGCCTTGAGTTTATATATATACTAGTTGACCCGGCGAACTACGTTCCGCATTAAAAGAAATAAATTAGTAATATTTGGATTTTAAAAAGTTCAATTTGTGCTATTTATCAGCACGCTTTATGGCGCGCAAACGCAACTGCTATGTACCGCTATGTTAATACTGTAATATCTTCGTAAATATTAGTTTAAATTACATGCTGTAAACGGCTATATTGATCTATATTAAAAGCACAATCTATTTAAGATAGTTAACTGGATGAAAATTAATGCTGTAATGTTTAAAATTGCTTCGTAAATAAGCCACTATTTCTCGTATAAAATAAAAAAATAAAAATGGTCATTGTGGGTTATCCCTAAGAGATAGACATATGTCCTTGCGGACTTTTTTGTAGACTTAATATATAATAATTTTCATTATTTTCTTAATCTCGTAAGTTACTCCCCTTCTATGAGAAAAGAAAAAAGTCATGTCAATAAAAACCACCCCCATACCCCTTCACTTTCATTTTCTCCATTAGTGCTATTTTGATGTCTTTTCTTTTCTTGTCTTATACATTTTTGGCATTCCTTTCGCGTATACGTTTAATGACAAATATTTTGTTCCTCCCCAAATATTCTATGGGTAAAAAAATATTTATGAAAGAAAACAACAAATTTACCAGTAATAAAACTATTTTTAACACAAAAAAAAAACGATGACATAAATTCAATTATCATAAATACGAATATCCAAGGAAACAAATTAAAACAATTAATCATAAGTACATAGCTATTACTATATCTAGCAGGCGAACCTATTTTGCTAGTGTCTTTATTATTGTAAGTTTGGACTTCAATAAAACTTCGTTTTCATAACATGCCACTCCTGAAAATTGCACTCCTTGCAGACCACGAGGAAGGAAATGAAGCAAGAAGAGGATAGCGTTAGTAAAGTTCTTAATGCGCAATGCATAATTAATAAAAGTACATTAGCTGAGTGATGAAAACGATACGAATTATATGACTCTAGTAAATACAGCAACTGATTATTGTAAGAAAATTTTAATATAATATAGAATCGTCGTAAATGTTTAAAATTTGATCTTTGGAAATTTTTTGATGTTTCATAGAAAGATACTCCTCTCCAGCATCTTCCATGATGAATTCAGCTGCTTTTGTAGCAATCATGGCTACTGCGTTGTAAGTCATGCCACCGATATTAGTAGGCATTACACTAGAATCGACAACCCTCAGGTTCTTTATTCCTCTCACTCTTAACCTGCTATCTACTACTCCAGTCATAGGACAAGTGCCAGAAAACACCTTTAGGCTTACCATCATACACAAATTATGACATTCCCAATATTCGTTGCTGTCCGCTGAAAAGTTATCACATTTTGGTTTTGTCAAATCTATCCTAGTAGCTTGTAATTTCTTCCAAGCTTCAGATTGTTCTACTTTCAGATAATCACGAATGTTATCGATAAGATCATATACATCTTCTCTGTCGGAGAAACAGTACGATTCTACTTTTGGCGAATCTTTCGGATCAGTACTACGTAAAGTTACTTGTCCGGTAGATTTATCGTATAGATTACCAAGTAACGTTAAAATTACTTGTTTGTTATCAGTTTTACGAATCAATTTATCAATTATATCTTTTTTGAATTTCAGGTCAAGTAAAAATTCAACTAAAAATGACTTGTTATTAATGACTAATATATTGGCTGTGTAACGTGCAAACTCATCTGTTGAACCGTATTTTGATGCATACCCAACATACACTTCTGCTGGGTATTTACCCGACTCTAATGGCTCATCTATCATTGGTTTATTGATTGTGTGAATCAAAACGACTGCTTGAATATCCATTAGCTCTTTACCTACCGGTATGTCTCTAATAGTTGTTATATTAAATTTTTCCAACTGTTCACGGGGACCTATCCCTGACAGCATCAATAACTGCGGTGTTCCCAGTGCTCCAGCTGATATTATTATTTCCTTTCTAGCTTTTAAAGTAACTTTATTACCATCATATGTGATAGCCTCTACTGCAACAGCTTTCTTATTTTCTTTATCAAAAACAATTTTGGTAGCCCTAGTATTTTTTCCTACCGCAATGTACTCATTACTAGTAACGAGACTTTGGTATATAGGTCCTACATTTTGTCTAGTATCATTGCCTATGAGCAGAAGAGCTTTTGAATAACCTAATCTGCTTCCATCTATGTCAGGTATAATATCTTTACCAATTTGCTGAAACCCTGTCAAAACTTCGTATGTAGAATTATGTTCATCTCTAGTTACTATTATGTTGCCTTTAGTACCAAATGTTTGATTAAACTTGGATTTTTGTATTTCCGAATCTACGACGTTTTCAATGCTCATGAAATATGGCAACACGTTTTCGCTTTTCCATGTGGGATCTTTAGTTAATTCAAACCACTCATCGAATTTCTGCAAGTTTCCTCGGGAATATATCATCCACATTAGACCCCCTGACCCTCCGATCATTCTGCCTTGGTTTAAATGGAGTACATCTTTATCGTGACATTGGTAACAGACTTCATCATTCTCAGAGGTACGATTCCAATCGACATGTGTGCCCAAGACGTAAGTTAGCAGTTTAGGATTCTGAAATGTATGTAATTGTGTTAAATGAACATGCTACATACAAAGATGCATATAACAAATCTTCAATTATTTGAATTGTTAAAATTAACATGTAGAATGCCGACCGTTATCAAGTCAGCTACCTAATCTATGTTAACTATAACTAGACATCATCATAATCAGCATATTGCAGTTCATTGCTGGGCTTAGGCCTCTCCCAATGTGCGCCACAACATCCGATTCTCTGCCATCCGCATCCAGTCTTTTCCAGCAGCCTTTCTGAGGTCGTCTGACCATCGGGCTGGTGGGCGTCTTACACTACGTTTACCAAGACGCGGTCTCCACTCTATAACCTTCTTACTCCATCTACCGTCGGTCCTTCGGCAGATATTACCACCCCATTGCCACTTCAGCGAGCTTATTCTACGAGCTATGTCGGCTACCGCAGTTCTCTGGCGGATATACTCATTCCTGAGTTTATCCTTCAGAGATACCCCGAGCATAGCCCGCTCCATAGCTCGCTGAGCGACTTTAAATTTGTCAACTAGTCCCACCGTGAATGTCCACGTTTTGGCACCGAAGGTCATCACCGGTAAGATGCACTGGTCAAAGACTTTTGGTCTTCAGAGATTGCGGTATAGGTGAGCTGAAGACCACAGTTTGCAGCCCAATCCAGCTGAATCCTGCTTTCGGTCTCCTTCTTTTTTTTATATACTTTATAGTACACAGAAATTTTAAAATTATACATAGGCGAGCTTAACTCATAATTGAGTTTTCTGACAGCAAACCTAGATTACAGAGAGATTTTCAACATAATAGGATAGGACAGTGTACAAGGGTGTTCGTCACCTGGTCGTGTATCTGGAGAGCTATCGTGGCGGTGTCATACAAGCATCTCAACACCTCGATATAACGCCAGTCAATCCAACATCGCTGCAATGCATCCAGAACTATCCAAGTTTCGATGGATTCGAAGGCTTTTTCGTAATCGTAATAATGGAAAAGGTTGTAGGCATCTGGATCCACTCTCACCGCGTCATGAGCTACTTTACGGCAATATTCTGATAGGCTGTAATTTTGCTGGCTAATCCACGAATTCCATACACAGCGGCTGATTGTACTCCTCGGTCTTTTGTACAATCTGCCGAAAAGTATGAATGTAGTCCATGGTACTAAAGCCATTTCGAAATCCGGCCTGCACCGGAGGCTGGAATTCGTCTAGTCTTGCAGCGAGACGATTCGTGAAAGAACAACTTGTAGATATGGCTCAGGACTTATCACCTTTTTTGAAGCACAGCACCACCGCACTGCTGCTCCAAGCCTGCGTGTTATGCCCTGGTGTATGACTTAATTAAAAAGACTTGCTAATTCCTTTAGGATAGGAGTCCCGCCGGATTTTAGAAGTTCTGTAGTAATTCCGTCATCACCGGGTGCCTTGTTGTTCTGAAGTTGCCCGAGAGCCGCCCCAATCTCGCTTTCTGAAAAGTCGGGGATGACCTCACTGTAGAGACGCGTTAGCGGGGCTCTGTGGTCATCATTACTGGGTCCCGTCGGCTTGGTCATCCGTGTGGAATAAAGGAGCCCAGAAAAAGATGCGATCTCTGAGAGAATCTCAGGCTTAGAGGTGACCACACGTCCATCCGCAGTTTTTAGCTTCGTCAGATGGGGCCTTCCAAGCTGCTGAGCGAACACTTTTAACCCTTTGTTGCGGTCGATCGCGTCCTTGATTGCTGGAGTATTCGATCGACGAAGGTCGCGCCGCATTAGCTATCTAATACGCTGGTTTAGGTTTTTCCATTCTGACGAAGACAGCTGATCGGATGGAGTTTCTCGCCTTTGCCTCATCAGCTCGAGTATCTCAGCAGAGAGCTTGGACTCTTTTTTCTGCGATCTCGGAAACAACCTCTGTGACACGGCTTTTTCGTCCACGTTGCCTGTGGATTCCATCAGGTCGAATCGATTTTTGAGTTCCGTTTGGAACTCTTGGTTTCGGCTTTTTGGAGTGGCGTAGGTTGGATAATAGACCTTATTTTCCGGGTCCTTTCAGCTTTCAAGTTAATATTTAGAGAGCCCCGAAGAAGTCGGTGATCAGTTCCAGTATTGAACCTGTTGATCACAGAGACATCTCTTAATATATGCTTACTATCCGTAATGATAAAATCTATCTCGTTCCTTGTCACAGAATCGGGGTTTCACCAAGTCTACCTCCTGTGGAGACTCTTCTTGAAGAACGAATTCATCAAGAAAAGCTCTTCAGCCTCCAGGAAGTTGACCAGCATCTGGCCCCTGTGATTTCGGCACCCCAAGCCGTGAACCGATTTTGGTTTCGCCGCGTTCTTGTACTCCCACTTTGGCATTGAAGTCCCCCATAACAACGTTGTAGTGAGCCTTGGCGGTACCATGTATTGCTTTCGCAATATCCTGGTACGTCGCCTCGGCTATCGCGTCAGAGTATGTCGAGGTCGGCGCATATACCTGTATTACCTTCAGGGTGTACCTGTTTCAGTTCAGTACAGTTTCAGTATAAGGTACACTACCCTGTTCGACACACTACTGATCTCCACAATGCTGTAACGAAGTCCTTGTGAACGAGAAAACCGACACCCCCTGGGAGAGCTGGTCACCTTCCCGTAAGTTGCCTAACTGTAGGCTTATCGTGTGTTCCCCTCTCGCCGGACTTCAGATAGCCCTAGAATATGCCAGTTCAAGCAACCAAGCTCTGCCTCGAGTTCGGTGAGGTGTTCGTCCAGCCGAAGACTGCGTCCATTATAAGTGGCCACGAGTAGTTGAATTCAAATTCAAATTCAAAATATCTTTATTCCATAGACTTTACAAAGTACTTAGAATCGTCACATAAAAAAACATTCACGGAGCTTAGATTCCCTTTCATCACACAGTCTTGAATGTGAAAGCGAATCTAAGTGCCAGTTCCGGCGTCAAGGCTTCTTGAGAAGAACTGGCAAGAAACTCAAGGCCGACTCTTTTCAAATATCCAGTTTAACAAATAGTGATAAGTACAATCAATACAACACAAAAGGAGCAGTTCAATTCCAAACTTTTTTATCGTTTATATAGTCTGCGATACAATAATAAGCCCTTTGATATAATCTACTTTTAATATAATTTTTAAATTTCCCCATGGATATTGTTTTTGGCAGCCACCCCCTGTTCCACCGTTACCACAATTAGCATTGGTGCTTTCATCGGGAAGTTTTTGCCCATAGTCCCCACGCTGGGCAAACGGGATGGAGACCGCAGGGGTAAACGACGCTGCTGTTCTCCCCTACCATAGGTTGACCAATATTTAGGAATGGTTATACCGCCATTCTTCGGTGTTGTACTTGTGTAAGCTTGTCAGCCATACGTTTTTTTTTCGCTCCCGGCTGACTGAGAGCCAACTAGACTAACTAACTGAAACCAATGATTGGGACGACAACAACTGGGAACTGATTATTATTGCAGGTAAGAATTACCATACATTTTAGTTAAACCTGTACATACATTGGCCAATTAAGATGTAAAACCTGTAGCTATCTATTTTTTTACAGCTAGTATTAGGGATGCTACGACATAATTTAATATTAACTAAGAACTTTTTTAATGGGATAGGAAGGCCAATGAGCTAAGCGGGTCGCCTGGTGGAAAGCGACTAGCGCTGGCCATTGACACCTACTACATTGATAATGTTGTCTTTAAGGAAGTAGGATGGGAATTAATGGAAAAGGTTGTAGGCATCTGGATACCACTCTCACCGCGTCATGAGCTGCTTTACGGCAATATTCTGATAGGCTGTAATTTTGCTGGCTAAGCCAAGCAAGCAGTTCAAGTCCAGCAGTCCAAGCAGTTTATTGCATGAATGGGCCCATTCATGCAACGAACTGCTTGGCTCTACCAGTACAGGTACAGTATATTACAGCACCGCTAATAATCTTTTCACTCCTGGATAATACTTACTGTTGTTTCAAATGGCGCATCCGGACCACCTTCTATAAGCAACACATTAATATCATTCTGCGCTAATTTAGTACTACAAATAACACCTGCAGTTCCGCCTCCCACAAATATATAATCAAAGGAATTGTTATCTGGAAAAAAAATGTGCATGGAGTCCCTCCGCGTTAAAGAGGTGATACTTCCAGTTGATACTCATATTGTAAAAATGTTTAAAAATGTATATTCTGCCATGTTGAATTTAGACGTGTCATTACTTTTTGAGTTACTATCAAAAATTCCTTTCATTAGATAGCCATATTGTGAAGAAATAAGAAATATTCCTTATGGGAGGGCGTGGTATTGCATAGTAGGAAACGGCACATTCAAACAGGGAACTGCGTGGCTCTATCTCTATTAATATCACCCAAATTCCAAACTTCATTGCAAAATAAAAAAAAAAAAACTGAGTTTATTATCTTGGTAATATCGTTAATAAGTAGTATAGTACCCCATAGACATCTAGGTCAATAGTTGCCTAGTTTTAAAAAATGGCTATAATTTTTTGTAAGTTGGTTATTCCATCGACCCTTCCACAGAAAGTATCATTTAAAATTAAAAAGGGCGTTAAAAGCGTTGAACGATTGCAAGAGAGATTATTAGAAGTTCTACTTCAAAAAGATGACTACATGGAGGAACACACGTTAAAGCCTATACTTACGAATATTATGGGTAACAAAAGTGTATTCTTGAGTTATAAAATCAAAATTAACATTCCAATAATAATATTATGATTAGTTATTTACTTTGTAAGTTTGCTGGCGATGAAAACATATATCCTGTCAGTTCCAACATGGTCAGTGCATAGAACGCCATCTCTTGGTTGTACATCATTTCCATGATCGATGTTGTATTCATGGTGATAGTTCTAATTGTCTGAAATTGTAATCTGATTGAGTTCACAATAAAAATATCTTCGACATCCAGGCCAGTGAAACAAGTCTTTGGGATAGTAAGTATGGGGCAGGGGGGTGGACCTCCGGGTACCTCTCTCACCGAACTAAACGCAGCATGGACCACTTTACGTCGATCTTCTGAGAGGTTGTGGTATTTCACCGGTCGAGCCATGGTCGATTCATGCAGCAATTCTAACCGAAATAATCAAATATATTTAATTATATTACTACCTCGGAAGAACGTTTAGTCCGATATAAAACTATAATGAATACAAATACAGTCTTTCTGTAGAGAAATATACATAATATATATAAAATTTCAGAATAATATATATCTATCCATATAACTTTCACATACTAATTATACTTACATATTCATCCACAAATTACGATGCTCGCAGATCAGCAGTCTAGTTAGATACTCGTGAATGTTACTAATTCCAATATCATCTAATTGGATAAAATTGTACTTTTGCTAATTACATGCAAATTTAACTAAATGCTCGTTTGATAAACTCCTTCAAGTTAAATTCCTTAAAATAAAGATATTTCTATGTCCCCATATGCATTGACATCAATTTCTAACAATTCTAGAGTTAAATAAAAATTAAAAATAGGTTCAAAGAGAATGGTCCAGGTGAAATATTAATATGATGTAATAGTTGATAACGAGGTGCTGGAATTAGAGATTGCAGCCCGGTATGTGTCTCAAACTGGCCGGGTCCGCCGGGTTTGTATGGGTTGTGTTAATAACGAAACTTTCAAATTATTTTATGAAATTCTAGCTTTTACCCTCGGCTTCGCTCGCATTGAAGCCATTAAATAAGTAACAAGAAATGATTTAATATGATAACTCTATTTTATTGCTTAGCTGGGATTTTTTAAAATTACAACATACAATAACATTTAACAACTTACAATACACTTTATTGAAATGCAACAACAAACGGTAAAATATATTTCTCTGTAACAAAAATAAATAATTTTGGACTTTTACAATTTTAACTCTACTTTTTTCCTAGACGTAGCCCAGGCTTTTGATAAAGTATGGCATGAAGGCCTGATATTCAAACTAAAGTCATTACTTCCTAAACAATTCGTGGACATACTAATTTCACACATTTCTAACAGAATGTTTAGAGTTACGCAAGACGACGCCTACTCAGAGCTTAAAGAAATAAAAGCCGGAGTTCCGCAAGGGAGTGTTCTGGGTCCGGTTCTGTACTTATTATCCACTTGTGACATTTCAGTCATAGAAAACACTACTATTGCAACTTACGTTGACGATACTGCTATTTTAGCAACAGGGAACGGTCACTAGGAAGCAATAGAAATGGTCCAAACAGCCATAGACCGTGTTTATCAGTCGACAAAATCATGGCGAATTAAGCTCAACGACTCCAAATCAGTTCATATTGATTTTACAAATAAGAGGCATAGGCCTCTTATTTGTAAAATGCACCCTCTCCGTCATATATATCGGGTGATACATAGGTATCACATATATACGACGGAGAGGGTGCGTGTGTGTGGGCGTTTATCTTTATTCTTCCTTTACACAACTGTAGGATTTGAAATGAGAAGAAAGTTACTATCAATTACTATTTTTAATTGAATAAGTCACAATAAAGAGGGTAGCTGTGCGCTCCTCGAGAGCCGACGAGCGAAATGTCCTTTGCACCTCATCGGGCGGCTTTTTATACACACGATGAAGCGTGATCGACGACGTTCGCCGACGATCGGAGCTTTTATTTTGAGCTCTTCCTGCAATGCCTTTCGTTTCTGTAATACCTGAGGTGTGTAATCTTCCTTTAGGTAAAAACCGTTGTTTTCTAATGACTTTTTCTTTTTTAAAATCTGTAACTTTCTACTTGTTGTTGTGATTGTAGCAACAACTGGTCTTACTCTCCCATTTTTCTTCCTTATTCTGGCTACTGTTTCAATTTCCCATTTAGAACATGTTATTTCCATTTTATTATTTATAATCTCTAAAAAAGAGTTAAGTAAATCTTCATAACTTTTTGCGTCTTCAGGAATACCGCAGAAAATTATATTTTTCTTCCGCATTTGTTTATCTAACTAAATAATCAATCTTGTTCCTCGAGTTATTTGGTTTTTGTTTCGATCCGAATGAATTTATATTCTTATTAATAGCTTTCTTTATATTCTCTTCCATATCTTTCACGTCTCGTTTCTGTTGGGCTAAATCACTTTGTATACATCGTAGGACTTTCATAATTTCTTCCATTGTTGATTGATCAATTGATTTTAAGTTTGTTTTCAGTGCCCTCTAGTGGTGGTGTTGAAGATACTAAATTCGTTTTGACATAATTTTGCTACTTGCTCATAGATGGCGCTCTATAGTATATATCACTGTGGAGATGGTGTATGTACTAGTAATGTACACCACGTTTCTATTGTTCTGTTTCACTATTTGTAATTTTTATACATTTCACAGCTGTTATATGCCACCATTTGCCTATATTTATCACACCAGAAAAAAAAACCTAAGTAATAATTCCACCGAAAATAACTTATTATTTTCTTTATCAGAAATATTTTTGGTTGCACTAGTATTTTTTACTACTGCAATGTACTCATTACAAGTAACAATACTTCGTTAAATGGGTCCTTTTTATACGCGAGGAAATGCTTTATGCACACTTCCTCGCCTGGAGACGGCAGCGGGTAGTGTGGGACTCCCAAAACTGCAATCCGATCCTAGGGCTACCCACTAAAACCCCGCGGTGAACTTCCTCCGGCGTTGGGGTGGTCCAGGATTCGGATAACCCCTCTGGTCCACCCCGCCTTCGCCCCCCCTCTGTTACGAGCGGGTGCTCATCCTCGGAAAGCCTCAGCCTCCCCCGTGCGGGACGGCTCCGACCGCGCGCTGTAAGGAGGCGCGCGGCCTGCGGCGCCCCCGACGACCCTCCCCGGCCGCTTCAGAGGGTCATCCTTCCCGGGCCGCGACCCGGGAAGGATGACCCCGACGATCACTGAGCTCGCCCCCGCCTTCAAGCGGGATCGGCTCTCTCCCGACCCCGCTCGGTGGCCTCCTTCTGGAGCATCACAGCTTTACAGAAGGAGACCACAGCTCTCCACTTCTCCTCGCCCGCCAGCATTGCCGCGACAAATGCCGATCCCGTCGACCAGGACTATATACTATAACCAAATACAGGAAACATAAATATGAGTCATTTAGAACGCTTTTCATTCAGGAATAAACCTGATAATAGTTGTCAATAAAATTGCGGACGAACTGTTGACAACCACGGTATCAACTGCTACGGTACCACGAAGTGCCCAACGATATATAATTTCTGTTTGGGTAAGAACTCCAATTTCAAATTAATGTTATTTAAAAATACATGGAATTCTTCTGGACATTTATTTTTCATTTCGTCATTTCGTCTTCTGGACATTTTTCGTCATCATGGATACGTTAAAAGTTCGAGTATTTGTAGAATATAAGTACCGTTTTGGCAACAACGTGGAACCAGCGGCACGCAATATCAATGGCGAAAGAAAGAAAGAAAGAACTTTTTATTTGCTAGATATGTGGTACATTTCAAGATGTTACAATTATATTATTCCAACACACATCACCATTTGGCATGCAAATATTTACTGGTCAATATGTAAATAATGATTTATAATTTAATTAAACAATACTTCTTTTGCACTATCCACTATACCTTAGGGTCTTAGGGCTACTATGCCACTGGGAAGGTCCTCGGCATCACTTCCCCTCCGCTTTGTCTCCTTGTCGCTTTGTGGCAGACATGCATCTCTCATTAATTACATCCATCATCTCATTCCTCTTTCTTGACATACTACCTCTAACACTCCACATGCCTATATGACCGTAGGGGTAAGTGGGTAGGTGCACTCCCTCGCGATACACGTAAATAGACAGGGCCTGTTTTATTTTTTAAATTAAAAATATATTAAGCTATATTTACAAGCAAATACGCCTCAATATTAAGAAATAACAACAAAGAAAACTGTGTGTTAAATAATAAAAGTCTAACAAAAACTGTGACGCAAGAAATAGAAGAAATGAACTAGGTGAGTACAAGAACTCACTTTCACATATACTTGCTTTTATAAACAGTGTCTGTTCGTGACTTTATACCATTTTTTGACAACACTGATATGAATAATTTAAGAATGGACTATGACAGCAATGTATAATAATAATAATAATAAAGCTCATTTATTCCATGTAAAACAAAATATCGCAGTAGTTAACTAAAATAAATAAATAAATAAAAGCATTCTACATTCAACAATCGAAATAAAGATTTCAGAAATATAAAAATATAAAATTCAATATAAATTCATTATTTTGTACTTATGTTATAAGTTAGTTTTTTTGTTATATATGACTTTGTACATTCTATAACACTTATAAATACTAACATTAGGTATTATACCTGAATAAATATTTTAGGACATTCATTAGTATAAAATCATTGAAAATCAAACAAATCAATAAGATACATTCATTAATTCATAATTCATCAAAAGAGTAAATTAAATATATATATAAGTATAATTAAATATTATTTAAATTGATGAGTTTTACTATCATTTTAGATATAACTTTATTCACATTGGATTATTTCGATTAACCATAAAGTTGTGCAAGCAGTAGTATGTTAATTCATTATTTTTGCACGGACCCCTTTCGGGTAAGAGCCTCCTCCAAGGCGTTCCACTTGTCTCTATCTTTGGCGGTGTTGATAATGTATTTACGTTTTACGTTGAGAGAACCAATATAGAAGGTATTATTTATTGAAGTGATTTCTCTTGGAGGGTTTTGGTCGACCTCTCCCGCGGTGACCAGCCGTACTGGGAGATGGGGCGAGAGTAGAGGGGGCCGCTCCCGATTGCTATGCTGCGTGATGCTGTAATACGTTTGCTTGTAATTGGGGTATTTCTTTTGGGGTGATTAGTAATTTAGGTTGTTGTATTATATAGTTCTTCATCGTTGCTGTCTTATTTTTCTTTGAAGGTTGTTTGCTAGATCGAGGGGCATCCTGGCCGGTGGTGGGGGTAAGTGTCTCTGGGGATTCAGAAAAGTCTCTTTTGTGGAGGTTACTATGAGGGGATTGTTGTCTACTCAGAACAATAAGTTTATCATATCTTATAATTGCATTATTCCCCGCTTCTTTTTCTTTTTGCAGTTGTGGTTGTAACTCTTTGCGTATTTTTAGAACTTCAGTTGGGTAGTCTTCTTTTATATAGTAAGTAGTATTATTTAATCTAAATTTATTTTTCAGAATTTTTACTTTAAGACCCATTGTATTAAGTGTCACTACCACCGGTCTGGCCCTCTCGCCTTTTTTCCCCAGTCTCCTCGCTGCTTCAATATTATTAAAATTACATGGTACTTCTAAATAGGTGATTATTATTTTGATTATCTTTTCTTCTAGTTCGTGATATGAGTTTTCTTCTTCTTCTAGCCCAAATAGGACTATGTTTCTACGTCTTAATTGTCTTTCTAAGTAGTTCATTCGTGTGTGTTGATCGTCTATTTTCTTCTCTAAAAGTTTGTTTTTTTGTTCAATGTTGTCAAATTTCTCAGTAAGGCTGTTTACTATTGTGTTTTTAATTTCTTCTTTCATCTCTAACATATTCTGGTTTTGTTGTGCTATATCCTGTTGCATTCTTATAAGCATATTTTTTATTTCTTCCATGATCTATTTGTTATGGTATGCGTAGCGACCTCTATGGAGAAAGTTAGGTACTTTTACTTCCAGTAAAACTGGCAATCGACATGCAATCCGTTGATGAATGTGTTTTTGTTGATAGGTTGTAATTTGGGTAGTTATCGATAGATGACGCTGTTATTAGTTTAGTGATAAATGATAAATTGAACAATACGTTGCGGTTTCGAGGTTATAATTTATAATCACTTTTATTTTTCAGCACTTTTATAGCACATTTTCCACCAAATCGTCGCACAAGTATATCAACAGGTTTTATTGAATGTATAATGTCTCGCTTCTCAATATTTCTAGTATTTTGAAAGTTTTTAACGAGAACGTATTTTTAACAACTGCACGGTTTCTCTGGTTGTTCGCTATGTTCTTTATAATTTTCGGGTCGTTTTAAACGTTTATAATGCACTTCTGTATAGTTTATTCACTATTAGTCTCTTCAAATACTTCGAAAACACTTTTTATTAGTAGTACGATGTTGACGATGCTACTGTGGCGCCCCTCTCCGACAGCAATGTAACGTGCCGTAAAAAAACACAAAGGTCGAGCTCCTTAACCGATTTAAACCAAAGTTGTACTAATAATGTGGGTAGTTCGTCATCCTTATTTAATGCAACAGTGATGAGTATTCCAGATAGTTTACATGATAAAAATGTATCAAATAATAATGATGAGTATATAAGCGAACAGATTACTTCACTAACCATGCAATTAATGAGTGCTCATGAAGAAATATAAAATTTAAACACTGAAAATTTTCGATTAAAATCTGAATTGCAAAGTGCTCTCAAGACTCTTGAGACTTGTAAAAAAATTTGTCAATCACCCAAAAGAAAAAATATAACTCCAGTCAAATCAGGCAATAGCAGGATATCGTCCAAAGAGAAAATCTCGTTAGGTCCAGATGATAATATACCGCGTTTAAAGTCGCAAATAATTTCGACTGAGTTTAAACATAATAGGGAAGCACAGACTAGGACTGTAGCTACCATTGTTCACAATAGGGAGACACAAACTGATGAAATAAATACTTATAAAAAAAACAAGGAGACACAAACTAATGACACAACTGCTGCATACATTAACAAGAAGAAGATCATCACCCGGCTTAGCCACCACACAAAAGACAATAGTGACACTAAGCATAAGACACTTTTGACACCTATACATACAAAGAACAGGATATGTATCATTAGTGAATGTAAATACAACAATGTTTACTCCGTAGCAGATAATACTTTTGGCTATAATTCTACTATATGCCACTACCTTGTCCCAAATGGTGGTATTAAGAATATGATTTCAAACTTGGGAACTAAATTAGAAAAATTTACTATGAATGACTTTTGTGTGCTGTTGTTGGGAGACACTGATTTTAGAAGCACAAGGGATTATTTTAGTTTGATAGTTCACATGCGACAACTGCTTAGAAATATAACCCATACAAATGTGATACTCTGTACTCCAACATATAGATTTGCAAGTAATGCTAACATGTTTAACTGGAGGGTTGAGAATTTTAATAACTTATTATATTTAGATATCATTACACATGAACATGCATATTTATTGGACTCCAACAAAAATTTAACATGTGACTACAAATCATTTTCCTACAAAACAGGTTGCATAAATAATTATGGTATGGCTACAATTTTTAAAGATGTTCTATATCTAATAAATTCCATAAAAGAAAACGCAACGAATCTCACACATAATACCGATAACTTGCCTACTAACGATAACCATACGAATGAACTTAATGAGATGCATTTTTTTCTGTGATAAGCGTTTACGTATTCTTCATCAGAATATTGCAAACTAACAAAAATATATAATAAAATATTTATATGTAACGCAAATATATTGTCAGGAAAATATTGTTATTATTCACATTTTTTATTTTTTTATTTTTAATGAGTTACCCTTTTATGTGTGAATATCTGTTATCAACACTTTTACCTATGTTATTATGTAATTTATTTCCTGACATGATAACTATATTGACATACAAACATTTGTGCATGATTTGACGAATCTTATTTTTATTTTACTCTTTGACAACGACTGACATTGTAAAATAAGTAACTACCTACCTACATTAAATTTAGTTATTTTGTACTTAGTAATGATCCTAACATAATGTTTTAAAGTATTGACATCTGTATTAATTGACATCTGTATATTATTATTAATTGATTTAGCTTATTTTAAATAAATGTACTGTAAAATATTCATATGCCATTCTTGGCAGATTTTGGCGATACGAATTGTAAATTGTTACCTTGTACTTACTAACCCAAAATTTTATGAATAAATGATTGATTGATTGATTGATTGATTGATGACACTCTCCTCTCCTCATCCTGCCAGGTTTTGCGCCACATGAGGAATAGAGGCCACCCTCACTGCATGCGCATGCATCTGCACCGACGGGGCTAATCCGTGCGCGTCGGTTCCGAGGCACATAGCAGCCCGCGTGTTTGAAGTTGTTTCGGTCAACATTGTGGTCAACAGCAGGGATCGCGATGTGCACGTTTTTGATACGATCCCCTAAATTAATTTTTGACATGAAAATTTATTTTGACATGGCGTATAAACCATGAAGCTCGTTTATTTGTAGTTGTCTTTTTTACAACAGTAGTGCGTTTTGTTATTTATGTTTTATAAACTGCCACTGTAGGTAGTTTAAAAAATATAAATGTGAAACCTACATGTGAAGCTTGACAAATTCACTTATTTCATACAAAAAACTTACTTTAATAGACTTATGAGTGATTATTGTTCGAAATAAATATTAACCTTGAATCCCGGCCCGGCCGGCTCGACCGGATTGGCGGTAAAAGCAACCGCAAATCCTTTTAATTTTTTATATAAAATGCGAAGAAACTTTTACCCTAACCTAATATTACATTTAATATGGTGGAATTTAAATTCAAAGGACAATACAATACAAATAAGCTTTATTGTACACATGAAACATTACATTACACTATTCACAAATTATTACATGTACAATTGGTGGCCTTATCGCTACAAGCGATCTCTTCCAGGCAACCTAAATGGAGACCTGGAAAAGGATAGTATGACTTAAGATGGTTTTTAAAGATAAACTTCTTTTGGCGCGTTAGGGAAAAATGATGAGGGTATTTTTCTCGGGTCTCGGTGGTCTGGTGGTCGAGAACACGGTCTCTGAATCCAGAAGTCGTGGTTCGAATCCTGACACTGGCTCACACCAATGACTTTTCGAAATTGTTTTCGGTAAGTTATGTGTGATAAATATCGATGACTGAAAACTGTGTGCCCGGTATGGCAATGGGTTCGCAACCTATTCCATTTGGGACGTAAACATAACGGCTAGACAAGGCTTAACAGCCGTTGCCTACAACTTGGGGGTAACAATGGCGTGAAGTTATGTTGTATTTTTTTACGATGCACTCGCACGCCGTGGCTAAAAACCGACACCCTGAAGTAAGCTGTAGTTATTTAGTCAGTGAAAGTTAGTTATGTGCTATTTAAACAAATTTTATCTAATTAGATAATAAGTTATAATAGAACTTTCTTGAAATGCGTTGTAATAAAATGTTTTATATACTTTTTTCTATTGTTATTGTTTTCTACATAATAATATGCAGAATAAGGCGTAAGATATTATTTTTTTAAAAGACTTTTATCTTTTTTGCCGAAAAAGTATAACTTCTAACGCATGTACATAAGTACATATACACACATACTTTTTTAAATGAAGTATTAAGTTGAAGTAGTTGTTAAGTATTTACTAAATATGATCTAATTAGCATTACAATCAAACTGATGTGGATAAATTGCTTTTACTTAAATACCCTAAATAAAATATACATAAGAATGTGCGGGTCCATGAACAATTTTTCTCATTGTCTCTGATATAGGGAAAACAGACATACACTCTTTCTTTATATTTTGTTTGTTTCTGTAAATTCTACTAGCACCTGTTGATGAGATGAGAGTAAGATAAACTAAACGTTAGTTATGTCTGATTAGAAGGTGATCACAATTCTTGCGTATTTTAAATTTATATTACTATACATATACTCAATTACTACTAGAAGTTTGGAGATAAATAACTAAAATATGCTCATTACGGCATCGAAAATAAGTAACGACGTGACAGTTATACAAGCAGCCCTGGTTGCTCTGGTCTCTCTACACATAACTCCCGAGAAGTATCCACAGCAGACATGTGTTTATGGTAAGGGTTTATTTATTTGTATTTTATTAATAACGCCACATTTGACACCGTGTTGGTGTCAAATGTGGCGTGAAATGATTCAACAATAACTGCTAACCAAAAGTTTTCATAATAATTGTGTGTCAAAAAAAAAATACTATACAATATTTAAGTTCTAACTTTTCATGCTGCATCCCAGGGTAAATATTTTTATAAAATTAATTTGTTTATCAGATGGTCAGTCTTACAGTTACATTATAGTTGGAGCAGGAACAGCAGGAAGTGTTTTAGCAAGCAGACTTGCAGAAGATAAAGATGTAACAGTACTGCTTATAGAGGCTGGACGAGAACCACCTCTTGAATCTGTTGTAAGTAATATGAAAAAACTCGTGGCTCTGATATTTTATTGATTATAAAAATATCAAAAATTAGTTCTCTTGCTGTCGTTAATACAATTGAATGTGATGAAAAAGAAAGTTATGGTATTTGAAAGTGAGGAATCCAGAACGAATGTAAGGATATTTTTGGATGATGTAGTGCTGGAGGAGGTGGATGAAATTGTAAATCTTGGATACGCTTTTAGCAGGACTGGTAGGTACACCGCGGATGTAGAAAAAAGAATATAGTTAGCAAACAGCGTAAATGGAGCGTTAGGCAAATTCCTGGGCACAAAGAACGTTAGCAGAAAAACCCAGCTAGCAAACCACAATGTAGTACTGATCTTAACGCTAACGTATTAAAGCGAGAGTTGGGTATGGCAGAGTGTGCACGAAAGGGGATATACGCAGTCGAAATGAGGGCACTGCACAACATCTGCGGAGCGACTTCACGGACCGCGTCGAAAACACGGATGTAAAGAATGAAGTTGGATTGAAAGAGAGTGCCAGTGTAAAAGTAAGAAACGATCAATGGTTCGGACATGCACAAAGAATGGATGATGCAAGACTGAGTAGGCAGATATACAATCCAAAACCAGATGGATGTAGGAGTCGAGAAACGGCCGAGACACACATTCTATGAGCAAATAGAACGTGTTCTGGAGGATAGTGATGTTAGTAGCCTTAAAAAACGACGTAAGTGCTTTGAAAGAGTTATGAAAGTCAACGAAGCCAGTGAGACGTGTAAGAATCGTGCCTTATGGCCGCTCTGTTCTCTCTGCCTACCTCGCAAACGATTAGGACTGCAGTTATGTGTGTGTGTGTGTGTGTGTAGTTGTCTTTATTACCACACGTTTATTTTGTACATGAAACACGCCAAACGTACATGAAACTCGTCAAATATGAAGCAAAATCATATATATATTAATGCAAAATATGAACGTATTGTTGGTAATAGATCAGTAATAGAGCGCAGACGAATTTTAATTACAAATATTTTATGTGAAAAAATGTACATAAATAAAATATATTTTTGAAATAAAGTTGAAAATCTTAATACCTAACACTTTCAGTTTCCTTCTTTGATGGCTTTCGGAAAATCAAAGAAAGATACCTGGCAAAATAAGATAAAAGATTTTGGAGTTGCTCGAGAAACACGTAAAGAAACTGACGATGACATGTCACTAGGTAAAGTCTATGGTGGCAGCAGTGCATTTAACTTCCTTTGGTATAGTGCAGGGCACAAGAGCGACTACAGCTACTGGGCAAAAAACGTCTCGGATTCTTCATGGGAATGGAAAAATGTTTTACCATATTTTAAAAAGTCTCAGAATCTTAAGGATCCGGAACTACGAAAAACTGACGGTGATTACTTTGGAAAAAATGGAAACATTGGTTTAACTGTCATTCGCAGCTCTGGAAATATCAGCGAAACACCATATTTTAATAGCTTGAAAGAGGCTGGTAATTCCATAGTTTCAGATGTTAGTGGGCATGTCCGTATAGGTTATGCTAGCGCAGTATTCACTATATTCAATAATAAACGGCAAAGTACGGCAGTTGCTTATCTAGCACCAAAAGCTAACAGTTTTAATTTGTATATCTTAGGAACTGCTATAGTAAAGAAAATCGTTTTCGATGCTTGTAAAAACGCAGTAGGAGTGGAAGTATATATCGAAGGCTGTGGCAAGAGACATGTCTATATAAAAGCTAAAATAGAAGTAATACTGTCTGCTGGCGTTGTGAACTCACCAAAAATATTAATGTTATCAGGAATAGGTCGTAAGAAACAATTATCTGAACATAAAATACATACCATTGCCGATCTTCCAGTCGGTGAGGGCCTTCAAGACCATGTAGGAGTGCCTTTAGTTTTCAATATGACAAAACTCCTAATTCCCCAAAGACCATTTGATCCTAAAGAGTTTCCAGCAACAGTTACCTTAGGATATGAATCGATAAATAGAACGAAGACATATCCCGATTTTCAAGCGATTAGTTTCGTGAATTTCCCAAAATTTCAAATGTATTACTGCACACGAACATACGATTTTAAGGATAGAATTACTAATAATTTATTTCAAACTGATGTCAACACACAAACGATGTTTACTATAATTAACAAACAAAATTGTAAATCTCGGGGCAATGTAACACTTCAAAGTAACGACTATCGTGATAAACCTATAGTCTACGGTGGCTATTACACTATTGAACAAGATTTAGAAGAACAAGCTTTGAATATACAGTATTTTTTAAAAATACTAAAGACGAAATCATTCAGACAGATCGGAGGCGTATTGAAAGACCCAAAATTGGATAAATGTGGAAAATTCGATGTGAACGATTTGGATTATTTGAAATGTTATGCTAAACATCTGAGATTATCTCATCATCAATATTCTGGTACATGCGCCATGGGACTAGTGGTGAATTCTCACCTACACGTGTACCACGTAAAAAGACTGAGAGTTGTGGATGCTAGCGTGATGCCCAGAACTACTGCTGGTGGCACTATGGGCTCAACAGTAATGATTGCTGAAAAAGCTGCTGATATGATAAAAAAAGATAGAAAAAAGTCTAAAAAGTGTTACTTGCATTAAAAAAATACGTTTACATTATCCGTAATTTAAAAACTAATTGGTGTGAGCCAAATTATAGACACATTATAGTATTTACAGTATATTACTATCATTAAAGGTAATGTGTATTTAGCAAGACATGGAATATCGTAGGCCCATCCTGGACCACCCCAACGCCGCTGGGGGCTGGTGATTGTACAAGTGACGCCATATAAATATACTTCACCTGCTTTTGTTTCGCACCGTGCGTTAGGGATAATTAAGAAGGTTCCCCGAACGTTGTATTTGTGACTCATTAGAGTTTTCTGATATAATTAAATTGTCTTCTGCATAAATTATACCATTGATTGTCGAATAAACTCTGTATGACATTTTTTATCTTAATCTGGTTCTGGAAGCACCTGCTGTAGTTAGATTTTATCAACATAATCAGTTCGATACATGTTTCTACTGGATACTGGACTAGATTACTTTCTGAGCACATAAATTTGCTGTCCTCAATTTCTACACATGGGTTGCCTACGGGTTTGTATTTCAATCTATTAAATAAGGGTATTCAGGAATTATGACATTATGAAATGGTAAATAGGTATAAGAACAACATTGTAATATCTGTACGTCTATTAGAGAGATTTCCAGCACGAAGTCATAACTTGTCATAATCTAAGTAAGATGTAACTATAATGTTGTGTATTTAAACTATAACATAATTTTATTAAATTATTCAAACTTACTGAGTAAATAGTTCTAGCATGTTTAATAACTACTAATAAAGTATTAATTAATTCTGTACTATTAATAATTGGTTGATTAAACTAATAATAACGTCAGAGTTAAATTATTGTCCGTCTTTTTCTTTTCTTGCTTCTTTTCCATCAATGTACTATTTTCGGTTCGGTTTTACATCTATCTTCTCATTTGAAATTGGAATACCTACGTGTTCCATAATTGATATCGATTTAGCTATGACTCTATCATTGAATTTCGGAGTGTCATATTTATTTCTTACTATTGATAAACCACATCAGACCATGAAACAAAATTAAATATTTATTTAAAAGATATCTTTACTAAAGAAATAAAATAGTAAAAATCATATTCTTAATATCAACTTTTTGATTTTTATTTCCAAAAAGTGGGTTTTCTCTGTATCAATGAAAATAGCATTGGAACGACTACCATCTTTTTGTTCTTCACTTGTGAAAATGAACTCTCAGTTCGAAACGTCGGGAAATAAATAAAAATAAGTTGTAAATAAACGCGATATAATCCATAAAAAGGCAATGTTATTTCGGAGTGTCTTGATTCTCGGAAGGACGGATGCTAATCGATAAATCTTGTTCTAACTCATCTACTATTTTTCTATCAGTTTTGTGTCTATTCTCGACATTAACGAAAATAGAATCTTAATCATCATCAATCGCATTAATTTTTATTGTACTTTGTATGCAGTGCGCCATACAAGGCCATACGTTTAATCAGCCTAGCACCGAAAGTGGAAATAATTGTGTATCCCTTTTGGCTAATAATTTAATTCTAACTTTAAAGATCCAAATAAAAATATGACATATGATATTATACTTCAGTCTATTTTAGGGTTTAGAGGATTGAGTTAAGGAATTCTGTAATTATTTATGAAACCTAACTACTGCTATAATTCTATTTCTTTATCAGTGTATCATTCAATAGTCATGTAGTATTTTACAGAGCATTAACTTTGATTGGATCTTAATTTTGATAGTCGAGTTTTCTAACTGCTGCACAATTTTATGCTCTAGTCTGCTGTATGTGATGTGAGTGTAAGTGATGTTACGAATGTTGGATTTTTGACATTCGCGAATGCGAATGCGAATACGAATATTTCTTAAAAACATTCGCGAATGCGCCACGACATGCAAATAAAACGAGTTCCGCAGGAAAGTGATGTCAGTCAGTCAGTCATGCCTAAAGGTCGAAAACCGTGTATGACAAGAATTATGAAACTCAAAGAAACGAGTGAGGCCTGTATGAATCGTCCATTATAGCGCTCTGTTCTCTCTGTCTACTCCGCAAGGGACTTAACGTGCAGTTATTTAAATAACTAATGGCTGATCCATAATATAATACTTTTTATACTAATCTAGGAGGGTGAAATATTAAACAAAATATAAAGCTAATTTTTCGTATCATATATTGCTATATATAATTTCTTTATTTTTTGTTATTAAAAACATTCGCCAAACATTCGTAATATTTCTTGCGAATGCGAATACCCAAAAACATGCAAATATTCGCGAATGCGAATGCGAATATTCGTTACATCACTAATGTATATATAAGTATCGCTGTTGTATGTATATATATATATATATATATATATACATATAATTATTATATTATTATAATAATTATAATTGATAAGTTACCGTCAGTACGGATTCCGTCAAGGTCGCTCAGCTGGTGATCTTTTAGCGTACTTAACCTATCGTTGGGCGGAGGCGGTTGAGAGTAAAGGAGAGGCGCTGGCCGTTAGTATGGACGTAGTAAAGGCCTTTGATCGGGTTTGGCACAAAGCAATTCTTTCGAAGCTTCCATGTTATGGGCTTCCCGAGAAATTATGCGATTGGGTTTCCAGCTTTCTGACAGCTCGGAGTAATAAAGTTGTTGTCGACGGGTCATGCTCCGACTTAAAACCTGTGAATGCTGAAGTTTCCCAGGGCTGTGTGCTATCCCCTACACTGTCTCTTCTGCATATTAATGACATACTGCTTAGCAGCAATCTTCATTTTTATGCAAATGACAGTACCGGGGATGCCTTATATACCGGCTACCCGCGAAATTCTCGGGAAAACGTCGACGAGCACCGGAACAAACTTGTGTCTGAAATCGAAACTTATCTTAGTCAAGTTTCGGACTGAGGCCGACTAAACTTGGTTCAATTCAACCCTGAGAAGACACAGGTCTGCGCGTTTACCGCTAAAAAGACACCCTTTGTCATAGCTCCCTGTCCCCAAAACTCGACAAGTCGACACCAAGAATTCCGATAGCGGAATTCTTGTCGAGTGACGTCCAGTTCCGCGGTCATCTGGAGAGCAAGGCCAAATTGGCCTCCGAAAAGCTTGGTGTGCTCAATAGAGCGGGACAGTATTTCACGTCAGGTCATCGCTTGCAACTATACAAGGCATAGGTCCGTCCTCACGTGGACTGCTGTTCACATATTTGGGCAGGGGCACCCCAGTACCAGCTTACTCCATTTGACCACATCCAACGACGCGCGGTTCGACTTACCGACAACCAAGCTCTTTCCGATCGGCTTGATCCTCTGGTGTTGCGGAGAGAGGTGGCATCTCTATGTATCCTCTACCGCATATACCACGGGGAGTGCTCTGAGGAATTGTTCCGATTGATACCGCCAGCTGATCTTCGCCACCGCTCGACGCGCCAACGCTACCACCCGCATTGGCTGAATGGTTGGCGATCGACAACAGTGCGTTTCAGCAGGCATTTCTTGCCACGCACTGTTCCTTCATGGAACCAGTTACCGGCGACGATATTTCCGGACCGCTACGACCTAGGAACCTTCTAGAAACGAGCCTATTCTCATCTGAAAAGCCGGCAACGCTGATGTGATGCCCCTGGTATTGCAGATGCAATCCCATAAAAATCATAAAAAAAGATATATATCGATGACTGAAAACTTTGTGCCCGGTATGGCAATCGGTTCGCCATCTATTCCATTTGGGACGTAAACGTAACGCCGAATCGGGGCTTAACAACCACTGCCTACATCTTCGAGAAAAAAAAGCGTGAAGTTATATGTATAAAGTACAGAAAAAGTGTTCGAGATATTGTAGAAGTTGCAACTAATTATGGTACGGTAATTAGCATTTCTACAATACCGAAGACAGAATACATAAAATAAATAGAAAACACCAAAGATCACAGCAGTAACACAAATAAATGATTAAGTTATATTGAAAAGGTTTTATTGAATTGATCTGAAGCGTCCCGCAGTAAAGTTTGAAATTGACATTTCACCTGGATAATCTTCCTGAAGTCTCTTGTATCCTGTGTTTGGCTGTGATATGAATAGTAGCCAATAGACTATACAATACACACAATATGGTTTAGTTAAGGAAAGTTCTTAAAGAAAGCAAAGAATAAACTCAGGTTCTAAGGTTTTTTTTTATGGGATGGGATGGCAAACAAGCAAGTGGGTCACCTGATGGAAAGTAACTGCTCACCGCCCATGAACACCGTGGTGCATTGCCGTCTTTTAAGCGAGTAGGAGGGAAAAGGAAGGGAAGAGGGGAGCGGGTCTCCGGATACCTCGATACGAACGAAACGCGGCACGAGCCACTTCACGCTGATATTCTGAGTGGTCGTGTCCTTTCACTGGTCATGACGGCCCATTCATGCATAAAGTATTAATAAATTGTATATACCTAATAAATAATAATCCACATTTAATTTTTACTTTTACTTTTTACAAGGTTTCATTCCAAATAAGGAACTGAAAATGACAGTAAATGCATATATATAAGTATTTAATTAAAACTTCGTCCGCTACACAATTAATTCGTGATAATATTGTACTTATTATTTATTTCCTGTATACAATTTATTCCGCTCGCCAACACATTGAGGGTTAGAATTGAATTTCCAACGTTGAGGATGGGATTGTAAATGGGGTGGGGAAGGAAAGTGAAGGGGTTGTGCCTCCGGATATCTTTCTCAGCGAACAAAACGCGGCCTGGTACACTGTACGTCGATTGGCTTATTTCACCAGTCGTGATGGATTATTTATGCAGCCCATTGCCTAACTATAGCAGTGTATCAGCAGTAACAACTGATAAAAAGAAACGTATTTCACTTACGTACGTACGTTAAGTACAAACAGACCTTTTTAGTTTTGAGTAGATTCATTGTCTTGAATACGCAGGAGACCAGTTTCCTCTTAGTTGATAATTTAATGTTTGCTTTTAAAAACTTGTTGTGTATACCTATTAGCTATTACCTTTGATGTAGAATATATCAAATTACTGGTGAAAAAGTATTTTTTGTTGGAAAAATAACTCGAGCACGTATAGACAGTAATTATATATATGTTTGCATTAAAATAAATGAATATATGTTTATTTGTTATACTCGCTAACCGTCTATAATGGACCAAAGCTTATTATCTACGTTGTTAATACTTTTCGAGATCCATTTCCTGACCCTCGACGTCCATTAATATGTAATGAGTCGGCTCTCGTTATATTTCCAACAAGCTGTTACTTTTGTATTAATTAAAATAATACCAAAACCTTCTTGGTTGGTTGATTCAGTTTACATCTGTTTGCAACCATACGGTTTTCAATCTTTATACATAAATATTTCAATTCGTTACAAGAGACAATACTTTTTACCTTCAGGTGTAAGGGCGTGAAGGTTGAAAATATATGTATGCTACCGTCAAATAGATCCAAATTACAAAAAGAAAACATTAAAAGTTAAAAACTTCAAAATGAAGAATATCAGTTGCATGTAATTTTTGTAAGCTTGTCTTGTATGCATACTATTACAGAATACAAAATTGCCCGCTTGAAATGAAAAAAGATGGCCTTTCAATTTAAGCTGGAGAGAGGATCCGGAAGATGGTTTGTGACAACTGCTCATGTGATGCATGCTATTGGGTATTTGTCACTATTTGTTCACCGACGTCGTCCCCGGAGGCAACAGAAGCTAAAACAATAGAGTTTATATTTTTTTATTCATCTACCTAACATAAAGACTCATTGTAATATAGGAATATCCCCATTGCATATTGCTTTATTATTTACTGAATTGAGTCATTAGAAGTCTCGGTGGCCCAGTGGTCGAGCACACAGCGTCTGATCCAGAGGTCCGGGTTCGAATCCTGACACTGGCTCACACCAATGACTTCTCGAAATTATTTTCAGAAGCTATGTGAGATAAATATCGATGACTGAAAACTTTGTAGACTTTGTACCCGGTATGGCAATAAGTTCGCCACCTATTCCATTTGGGACATAAACAAAACGGCAAGACGAGGCTTACCACCTTCGGGTAACAAAGGCATGAAGTTATGTTATGTTATGTGAGTCATTAGAAAGGTCACGCGGCAGAGCTGAAGGCACGCACCAGTTATGATATTTAAGCAGCTATCGTTAAGGCGAGTTAGCAATGTTTGTTTGTTTATACGCTGAGCTAAATGTGTTACTAATTCTCTCGTTAGACCAATGACAGACAGAAAATTTGCCTGGATCTTGCATTTACAAAATTTGCATAAAACAGCTGTTAATATTCGGAGGTATAACTTCTGGGCATGAACTTGGACAAGACCAAGGTCATGTTCAACGAACATGTCGTGCCCGGACCGATAAATGTCGATGGGTCAATTCTCGAAGTCGTAAACAAATACGTCTACCTAGGCCAAACTATCCAGTTAGGTAGACGAAACTTCGAGAAGGAAGCCGACAGGAGAATTCAGCTGGGTTGGGCCGCATTCGGCAAACTGCGTCGAGTTTTCGGCTCGCCTATACCGCAATGCCTGAAGACCAAAGTCTTTGACCAGTGCGTCCTACCAGTAATGACCTACGGTGCCGAAACGTGGACACTTACGGTGGGGCTAGTCCACAAATTTAAAGTCGCTCAGCGAGCTATGGAGCGAGCTATGCTCGGAGTATCTCTGAAAGATAGACTCAGGAATGAGTATATCCGACAGAGAACCGGAGTAACCAACATAGCTCGTAGAATAAGCTCGCTGAAGTGGCAATGGGCTGGTCACATCTGTCGAAGGACCGATGGTAGATGGAGCAAGAAGGTCATTGAGTGGAGACCGCGACTTGGTAAGCGTAGTGTAGGACGCCCACCAGCCCGATGGTCAGACGACCTCAGAAGGGCTGCTGGAAAAGACTGGATGCGGAAGGCAGAGAATCGGATGTTGTGGCGCACATTGGGCACTATGTCCAGCAGTGGACTGCAACAGGCTAATGATGAACTTCTTATACCGAAAAGTCTAGGGTTTGAGTATGCATTAGCTATCTTTGAAGTAGATCTTTACCGATTTATATCTGAAAAACAACTGAGTTTTTGGAAGAGGAAGGCAAGCGAGCACGCGGGTCAGCAGATGGTAAGCAACTACTGACGCCCATGCCATACAGATAGTGTTACAGTTGCGTTGCGGGCCATTAAGGGAGTAAGACGACAAAGGAGAGGGAAGGGAGTGGGCTTCGAGATACCTGTCTCACCGAACGAAAGACGGCATAAACCAGTTGACGTCGAAACACTTCTGAGAGGCCGTAGTATATTACCGGTCGAGCCTGCCCATTCTTTTTACTTTTACATTCTTCTGTAAGATATAAAAACTATAATTTGTTAGTCTCGGAACTAAAAATCTCTCAAAATTTGAATTAAATCTAGCACGTTATTAAATTGATACGATAATGCGATACGATCTTTAAGATTTCTTTATTAGAGAGCTTGAAAAATTGTTTTGGGACGGTGAACGTTTACGAGCTGTACCAACCTCACCGATTTTGGGTTGAGTGCCATTTCAGTTTGCGACAATCGGACCGTACCATTACCCCCATTATCCCCGAGTTCTGTGCAGAACGAGAGGCCTAACTTCATTCGTAGAAATCCAATGCCTTTACTAAAAACCAACCACAAATTTCGGAAACAGAAATGTGAGTAACTAAATCACGTTTGCGGCGACCCGAAATTCAATGTTTCCCTAATTTCGGTGCCGGTAACTTAAGACCCCAAAAGCCACTTATTTAAACTAATTTATAGAAATTAATATGTAATGTAGGTTAATATTACTTTGTAATTTATATTCACGGTTGTATAATTTTAGTTTAATGTATCTAACAGGCAAGCAAAGTATATTTTCATGCACCTTTACGCAGTTTATACACGAAGGTATAGGTAGCGTTGCCTAATGTCGTACATAGAAAGGGCAAGCGATAGGTGGCAAGCTCATGCCATACATCTGGAAAATAACTGAAAAAGAATACTAATAATAATACATATTATTAGTATTCTCTTTTTGCTGGGGCCAACGAGCAGGCGTATCAGTCGATAGCAAACAACAAGGTTGAGAGCAAGGAAATTTGATTGAGAGATTTTTTTTTACTGTTACACCGGTAAAAGTAAGAAAGGATTCGCTCATGACTAAAGCAGATATACTATGCAAAAGCGGGGGGATGTAGGAGTCGAGGATGGCCACAACACACCTTCCACGACCAAATAATGTACGACCATGATGTCTGGAAAAATGTGATGTTAGGAGCCTTAAAAACGACGCGCGTGTATGAAAAGCGTTATGAAAGTCAAAGAAGCAAGTGAGGCGTGTAAGAATCGTGCCTTATGGCGCTCTGTTCTCTCTGCAAATATCCAGCAAGGGGTTTGGCATGAAGTTATGTATGTATGTATGTATGTATTAGTAACAATATTTCTTATAAACAATATTTTTGCATAACTGAACAATATGCTTTCATAACAAACATCGTCGTTGGTTTTATTTTTCGGGTAAAACTACTAACTCTCTGTGCCTAAAAAACAGGAAATATTCCTTTTGTTGATCGACATTAATAATAATGGTGTTGGCCCAGTTTAAATTCCATTACTGTCAATTTCAGGAACACGTCCGCATCGAAATTACATCTTATTCTGAATATGAGAGAGTTTGTTTTCGTTAGAAGTTTTATAAGGTCGTGTTATGGGTTTTCAAATCTACCGCTGAAAGGTTTGTCAACATCCATACATAACGGATTATATTTTTAAAATGGCGATCCAATGATACTAATTTTACAAATTAGAAGGCATTTATTTATATTACAAATATCATTTGTATTTGATTTTAGATTGGACGTGGACCGCAGTGGTCCAGTGCGTATTCTGGCTGCCTGTGCTACATCCGGTGCCGGCGAGTACTATATAACCTTACCGTTAATAAATTATAAATACTTACATAACTTATATTCAAGTCCATTGCGGCGTAGGCAGAGAGAACAGAGCGCCATAAGAAACAATTCCTTTACACTTCACTAGCTTCTTTAACATAAATAACGTCACACCTTTTACTACCCGTAGGTGTAGGCAGCGGCTGTTAAGACTTGACTCGCCGTTATTTTAAATGCAATAGGTTGTAAACCTATTGCTATACACTGGGCACAAAATTTTTAAGCCATCGATATTTATCACACATAGCTTCCAGAAAGAATTCCGAATAGTCATTAGTGTGAGCCCTGATTCGAACCCGTTACTTCCTGATTCAGAAGCGGAGTACTCGACTACTGGACCACCGAGACTTATAACTCGCTTCTTTACGTTTCATAATTTCATATCATACACTGTTTTGAAGGCTTTTCACGTAACTTTCCATAATGACTTGTTCAATTTGGTCGTAGATAGTGTGTCGTGGGCGTCCTCGACTCCAAAATAAATACCTACAAATAGTAATAAAACTATTCTCTAATTCCTTGTAATGCTTCAGTTCATTATGTGTACAAAAGATTTATATCATATATGAATGTATGATATTAAAATATATGAAAGTACTTACAAAGTATCAGACACTAATCCAGTGGAATATAAGTTCACCGCGAGTTATTTCGATTCGTAGTTTCTTGTTTTATTTCTTCATAGGAACGTGATCAGATTCCGAAGGAAATGAACGACTTTTTTCTAAAACTTTCTTACTCTTTACGCTATTTTATATGAAGCCTTTATTTTGAACATATCAAGACTTTTTTCTCATACTGAGTGTGAATTATATGTCATTACATAACATAACTTAACGCCTTTGTTACCCAAAGGAGTAGGCAGCGGCTGTTAAGCCTTGTCTCGCCGTTATGTTTATGTCCCAAATGGAATAGGTGGCGAACCTATTGCTATACCGGGCACAACGTTTTCAGTCATCGATATTTATCACACTTAACTTACGAAAACAATTTCGAAATTCATTATTGGTGTGAACCAGTGTCAGGATTTCAACGCGGACCTCTGGATCAGAAGCCGTGTGCTCGACCACCGGACCACCGAGACTTTAATGACTTTATATGTCATTATTTTAGGACAAACCGTTGGATAAACGCAAAATTAACGGAATTGCTCTCGCTGACTGCGTCGACTAAAAGTTTGTAAGGAAGGAGATTGAATTAAGATAGTGTCGGTGTAAGAATAAGAAAGGGCATGGTGGGGTTGATGCAAGATTGACTAAGCAGATATAAAATGCTAAACCCGATGAATGCAGGAGCCGAGGACGACCACGACACAGTTTTTGTCAGCAAATAGGACTAGTCCTTGAGGAAAGTAATATCAGAAACCTCGAAAATCGATGAGCGTGTATAAAAAGAGTTATGAAAGTCAAAGAAGCGAAAGGCGTGTAGCGTGTGCCTTATGGTGCTCTGTTCTCTCTGCCTATCCCGCAAGGTAGTTGGCGTGAAGTTATAAATGTATAGTATAGTATATGTATACATTAATAATTTCACGCCAACTCAAATTTGAAACGACTGTTTCATACAATACATTGGCATGACGTTTAATGCGGCAACTTGGAAATGGAAAATCAAATGACATTACTGTTTTAGCCCGTTCTAAAACGGTAATGATTTTCCATATTTCTAAATTAGTCCATTAAAATCTTAATGTTATTTTTTTTTTAATTTTATCCATTTAAAACGCTATTACAGCGCTCCAAAATTGACCAGGTTCGTCAATGATTAAGAGAATACCATCAAAACAAAATTGTTAACTTATTTTGTTTTTTTTTTCATTGTAAATTTTTATTGGATTCTTTATGTAATTACATACAGTAACATCGCGGCGCTTAGAATAGGAATCACATTTGTTGCTTTTAGCTAGGTGGACTTGCCATTCACTAAGTTTTTATGCTATTTTGAAATTGAGTATTTATTCTTACACAAACACACGTACACACGATACAAAGGTACAAAATAATTTCCAACGCGCGTAAAAAAACATTGAAATGAAAATTTATGTATAATATATAAAACAATATTTTATTTATGTGTATCTAGCTGACCCGGCGAACTTTGTTCCGCATCAAAAGTATTATCGGCTGTCCCGCTATGTTAATACTGCAATATCTTCGAAAATATTTGTTTAAATTGCATGATGAAAAGGGCCAAGATCATCTATATTACATGCACAATCTATTTAAGACACTAAATTGTATAAAAATTAATACTGTAATGTTTAAAATCGCTTCGTAAATAGGCCATTATTTCTCGTAAAAAGTAAAAACATAAAAATGGTCATTGTGGGTTATCCCTAAGAGATAGACATATGCCCTCGCAGAGTTTTTTGTAGACCTTTTGAAGGTGTATAATAATATAGTAGGTTGTTTTGATTTATCACTTAGGGTGCAGGCAGCGTTTGCGATTAAAGTTCTAAATCTTGAAAATTATCACTTGTTTTTACTACATTATACATGAATTATAGATCAAAACCACCCCGTTAACACCCTCTAACTATTAAAAAAAACCGCATCAAAATCCGTTGCGTAGTTTTAAAGATAAGCGCATATAAGAGGACAGACAGCGGAAAGTGACTTTGTTTTATACTATGTAATGATATATAAAACAATTTATGTAGAATCAACGTTGTTATTTTTATTTCAGGTATTTCGATTCTACAGTTGCACGTGTTAATATGATGACCAAACTTAATAATTAATAGTATTAATAGTATATAATATTTAGTGCTATTTAGTGCTTCGGCATCGGCAGGACCTTCGGCTTCGGCCGGATCCTGGTCCGAAGCCGAAAGTCCCGCCGAAGGTCCGAGAACCGTCGGCATTAAACGAACTGTTACGAAAGAGTGAGTAACTGATGGACCGGACTGCACTTAGTTCAGTGTTTTGTTTTGGATTCGTGTTTATCAATTAAATTGTGATACATGGTGTGATAGGGATGGCGTTGTAAATTAGATGGCGAGGGGAGAGGGGAAGGGGATGGACCTGCGGATACCTCTCTCACCAAGAGAAAAGTGGCATGAGCCAATTTACGTCGAAATTTTTCTTTAACTGTGGATAATATTGAACAAATATATGAAATTACTAAGAGTTTACAAACCTTCGGCTTCGGCCGAAGGTTGCGGAGATTGCCGATTAATCGGCTTCGGTCGGACACTAATAAATTTATCCACTTCTATATCCGACCCTATTTGTGTTAGGAATGGTAAGTTACACGAAGCTGGAAATTAAAAGAGAGGTTACCTTAGCAATGTATTTATTTCAAGTTCTGCGCGGGAAAATACATAACCCGGCTATATTGGAGATACTAGGTTTATGTGTACCGGACGAGTACAGATGGCGCACTGCTGGCCGTGCCGCGAGCGCGCACCAACCCGCTGTAGCAGACGCTTTTTACGCGAGCACTGCGGGCGCTCCACGCGCTCTCCGAGAACTTGGATCTATTCTCATGCTCACTGAGCGAGTTCACAAAGGTCGCATATAGGACTCTTTAATTTATTGTACTATATTTATATGCTAATATTAGATGATATTAGTTGTTACACTATTGTATTGGGTTAGCCTGTAAGGATAGTTGTATTTTTTTGGGAATAAATAAAAATACAAAATATACAAGTATTTTATATCGTCTTATATAATTACACCTAGATAATTATTATTTATTAAATTATATACATCATGTAAAATATAAGTTACGAATAAGCAAAACTATAATTAAATTATTCGGGTACACTCCTCCATAATTTATACGCTTCAATACCTAGTGATTGTGCACTCAAATTTGTAACAACCCACTCGCCATCAGGATAAACCCTAGTACTGAAAACTATTTCTCCTTCTCCACAAAATAGTTCCATAGAACTAGCATCGAGAAACTAGTATCTTGGATTAATTTCTGTTCTCTTCTCTTCAATATATGCTTCAAGTTCAGCTAGGCTGTTGCTCTGTTTATTGGGTTTCAGATGAGCTGTTACAAATAAACACAAAAAGACGAAGACCTTCAGGTGGATCATGATTGATTGATAAGTATTCTGGTGTGACAAACTGAATATATATACTGAGATATTGATAAGATAGTTTGAGTACTTTATTTATTTAATCATATCTTAAAATCAGACATGGCTTATCATCAGAGATTATTACATCAGCATCCGAATTGCCACGTATACAATTTACAGTACAGGGTGTTCCGGTTCAGGGTGACATGGCTACCCATTTGCGGTTATTGTGGAGGTTTTTATTATTAATGACTGAATTTATATTAATGACACAATCGCTCCAAGTTACCTAGATTTAAGACTAATTTAAAACTAATAAACTTATGAATTTAAAATTTTCATTAGTTGTAGACTTTGAAGAGACTCACTCATGCCAAACTTGTCTAGGATCTATTTCTCTCATCATTTTGCCGTAAAACTAAGAACTTTTGTCAATAAAAACATTTTAACTGAGTAAATGGATTAGTAAACGTCAGGTAACTTGAGGTTTTTATTTTTAAACTTATTATTTAGAATCAAACTAACAAGTACTGCTTTTAATTTACCACGTAATAACATAGTACATTTTTTTTAAAAAGGGCGCTTCAAATTCTACAAATTTTAAATTCATAGTTTAATTCTAGGAATCACCCTCTCGGTGGTCCAATGGTAGAGCACCCGCTTCTGAATCCGGAAGCCCCGGGTTCGAAATGACTTTTCGAAATTGTTTTTCGGAGGTTATGTGTGATAAATATCGATGAGTTTATGCCCGGTGTGCCAATGGGTTCGCCACCTATTCTATTTGGGACGTGAGCATAACGGCAAGACAAGGCTTAACAGCCGCTGACTACACTTTAGGGTAACAAGGCATGAAGTTATGTTCTAGGAAACTTACGGTAATTGTGTCAATAAGAAGAGACAAAAATGATAAAAATCAACCGATAGTTTGATCGAATTTGTAGTTTTTTCTAAAAATGTCCATAATTTTGAAACGGCATGAGAAATATCCATAATTCGTTAGCACGATTCATAGTGTTACTTAGCTGCAGAGGTATAATTGAAATTTTATCAGCCCATCTTCTCCCATTTCAAGCAAACAATCGCCGCCCTTGAATACAGCTAGTGTAGCAGTTGCGTTGCCGTCTCTTACCATACGGTATGGAAGCGGTCACTAAACGTAGATATTCTGAGAGGTCGTGGTATTATAACGGTAGGGCCGGCCAATTCATGAACTGTTACGCTCTACCACTGTTAAAACTACTGAATTTACTACCTGCCAAATAGTCTTTTTTTTCTTTAATTTCTTTGTAATTCGCTCATCGGATATAATATATGCTATTGGATATATAGATAATATGTCACAGTGGAATGGAAACACTTTTTTATGCTAATTTAACTACTGTAGGAAAGTTATTTCAACCTCACTAATTGGTTATCCAATTGATTGGTTTATTAATTACTTACTTGACTCCAGTAAGTTGTGTAATAATGTACTGACGAGCCTCGTGCAACCGAGTGAAAATTGTCGGGTTCGATTCTCACTCGAATACAAATTTTTTTATAGGTAGGTTTATAGGTGTGTTTATATTCAGTCTAAGCATCTATTTATGATCAGCATGCATTGTGTGGCATAAATTTAAGCAATATAAGTATATATTATATTTACAATTTGCTTGGAAAACTAAATAACGCTTTTTGTACTGTATTCCAAATAATAAAAAACTTAAAATCTTCTTAAAATCTTAAAACATAAATAGTGTAAATTAAAGTGCGTGTAACTAAGTGACCTAAGTATTGATAGTTGAGAAATGAAGCCTTTTTTATAAATTGAAAAGGTTTCGCGTCAGTAGAAATAATAATTTTCAGTGAACGAAAACTACCTCTTTTGTGTACTGAAACCGTTGTGGATATATTTAACAAATAAACGTAGTGAACATTTGAATGCAGAGCACGATTCTGTAAATAGAACAAGCATAGTTTTGCACACAAATATGTAAATAATTGCTTTGCTGGCTCTGACGTACATATCACACGTTTTATTAATGTGATATTATGATCCTGTTATAATTTTTAACAGACTATAGCCCGAATACTGAACCGTCACTCAAATATATAAGCGCTACTTAAGCGTTTAAGTAGCTGTCACATTAGACAGAATACGTGAAATTTGTGCAGTAAGTAGCACTTTATTGAGTGTCAGATTTGAGTGACGGCTCAGTATTCGGGCGTATATGTCTTAAAATAAACACAATTTTAATATTAAAATTATTTATGCTATCATTTTTTTTATACATACATATCACAAGCCACACGTAAATATAAAAAAATTTTGATCACAAATGTTGAACACAGTCTCTTACACACTAATTCCTAACTTATAAGCTACTATATCTAATGATTGTTGACTCAAATTCGTCACTTGCCAATCGCCATCGGGAAAAACTCTAGTGCTGAAAACTACTTCTCCTTCACCGCAAAATAGCTCCATTGAACTAGCATCGAGGAATATTCTCCATATCTGCGAACCAATCGGTAACCATTCCACCTGTCTTATATCTCCTAATCTGTTCACAATTACTTTACGAAGATCTTTATCCCATTTTATTGAGACCTGTTCACCGCCATCGATGCCTTTGATTTCTAATTCAATGTTTTCACTCAAGTCTCCATGGACTATTAATTCCGCAGTTTTACCAAATGATATGCCTTCGTTCTCTTTCAGTTCTCCCTCAAAGACAGTTTCTTTTCTGAGAGTCTTCATCTCCTCAACTGGTGTCATTAGTAGACGGCTACCACGTAACTTCAGATCTCTAAATATTGTCAAAGCGCCTGCCCATCCGTCAACAGCCTCAGGAAATGCGGTTTCCCACATTCCAAACCAAGCGCTGAGAATTCTTCTTCCATCGTGTTCCGTAGTCTGTGTGGCATAAAAATCGTGACCAAAATCGAGCTCTTGAAAAGCAACACTGGGCACAAACTCAAAAGTTTCGTAGTCGAATTTTCCAATTATATAACCTGTTTGGTGTAGATTATGATATCTATCACCTTTTGGTTCCATACCTTGAGGTGACATCAACAGAATATGCTTACCATTTAATTCGAAAAAGTCTGGGCATTCCCACATATACCCCAAATCTCCGGTCGATTCTCCAAGTACAGACAAAAATTCCCATTCGACCAAGTCTACGGATCTGTATAGCAGTACACGTCCTCTTTCGTCCGCAGTCTTACTACCGATGACTACATACCAATAATCTCCATGTTTCCACACTTTAGGATCTCGAAAATCTGGTGATCCATTTGGAGCGTCAACCAGAACCGGGTTGCCCTCATATTTATGGAAATTGATTCCATCATCACTGAATGCCAGATACTGGGACTGATTGTAAAATGGATCAATATCGCTCTCTTCATGGCCAGTATACATCAGTACTAATTTATCATCCTTTACTACAGCACTGCCAGAAAAGCACATCTCCTCATCTGGTAGCAACGCAGTCGGCAGTTGTGTCCAGTCCACTAAATTGGAACTTGCTGAATGTCCCCAATGCATAGGTCCCCACTGGCTGTCGTAAGGATAAAACTGGTAGAATATATGGTACTCTCCATTGTAGAAAGAGAACCCGTTTGGATCATTCATCCATCCCACTGGTGGAGCTACATGATAGTGCAATCTATATCTAGGATTAATTTCTGTTTTCTTCTCTTCAATATATGCTTCAAGTTCAGCTATGCTGTTAGTCTGTTTATTTGGTTTCAGATGGACTGATGCCAATAGACAAAAAAAGACGATTTTTTTCAGGTGGGTCATGATTGATTGATGTGTTTGCTGGTGTGCAAAACTCTATATATACTGAGATATTGATAAGATTATTCAAGTACTTTATATGTTGTGCGATATTATTACAAAATTATATAACTGAAATATGTGTTGTGATGACAGCTTCTTTTTTTCTAATTACATATACGATCATAACGCTGAGTGTCTAGAAGTTAAATATTGTAGAAAGATAATTAGTTAAAAAGACTATAAGACCTGCGTAGCTGCAGTTTTAGTTTCTAGTTACATAGTTGTGTGATTATATATATCTCATGTCACATTCACAAAACAAGGAAATGAGAATTTCAAATGAAACAATGTTATTTCATGTGGCCTTATGCTTCATAATTATCATTTAATTTTCTTCATTGCGCTTTACTCTGCTTTGTTGTATAACTAAATTTTAAATTCACAGAGTAGTAAAGATACATCAGAGAGAGTATTGTGTGACACACGAGATTAGCTTCGTCTGTGTGTTGTATCACGTGATACAGACAACAAGATGAAAACTGTGTTTCAAAGCTTGCTCACAATTTGAATAACAAAACCGAGCTTTGCTTGAATATTGTTATGAAGCTAGATTTGAGTAAGAATGCGCCGTGTTATTACTATGACAGATAATTAAGTAACTAGTTTAATTTTTTCATATACATATAAGGAACTAACATATTTATTCTTTTATTATAACAATCTAATCTATTAAAATACAAAACTATTGCTCAAAAAATAGTAAATTTGGCCAATCGTTTTGCGAAATTTGTTATAAAACGAATCTGGCCTTTGCGGTGTCAATGTCAGATGTGGTGAACTAAGGCACACCAAACTGGCTGTAAGTGTTTTGCTGTTAAAAATATTTGTCATTGAAATACATTAATGATGGTTATTTTATCATGTGAAATTGGCTCGTGAAATGTAGAAAAACTTTAAAATACGTCCGCTTCTATAATGCGAGATTAGTATTCAAATACTAAGTTAAAGTTTGGTCGATTTTGGACATTCTGATACTGGTAGAAACAAGTGTTAAGTAGAGGGTGGGAATCAATCCTCTACTTAACACTTATTTCTTTACTTTGGTAGAAATAAGTAATAATATGGATATTTTTGTATCATCCGTGTAGATTTTCTACGTAATATTTTTTTTAAATACGTACGTGCTTACGTAATAGACGTACCTACGATATAAGTATATCTTTAACATACATAGATTGTTTTCATTTCATCACGCTATATCCGGGCACAACCATATATTAACAAGTTTACTCTGAAAACATAATGTAATTGTAAAAAATATAAAAAATCTTAATAGCCCAGTGGAATAGCATTTCGCCTATGATTTCCGTGTTCGAATCCTGAGACTTACTAATGAGTAGGTACTTTCCCAAAATTTCATCAGAAACTATGTGTTAAATATTGATGACTGAAAAATTAGTCACCGAAGCAGAGACTCCGAAACTACTACGCGTATGGAGGATTAAAGAACATGTGTCGCAATTTTTTCTCTTACCTACCTACCTACAGTATACCAAATGTAACCCACATTGTTGCAGTAACTAATGTCTTCCCCTCGATTTGTTTTCATTTCGTTCGCACCTTTTTCGTTACACATTCACCAGCTGACCCCTAGTAAGGCGTGCTTAAAAAAAATTCATAGTCGAAATGAACTTGTAACTTTTACGTAATCACTGACTTGCATTATGTAGGATTACATAAAAACAATAGAAATAAAAGAATTGTATGTCATCTTATCGACTTCTATTCCACTTCACTGAACACTTTTATCGTTCATCGGATCGGATACCCACGCGGCCACGCGGAGATATCTGAGTATCTTGATCTATGCACTGAGATATCCTTTGAAGTGGAGCATTACTAGAAATGTTCTTAACATTTTTCTTAAAAATTTACAACATATTTTTAACCGGCTTCAAGCAAGGAGAGATTATTAACTTAGATGACTACAGTGTAATTTATTGTGGTCCAGTGGTCACGCACCCCACTTTTGAATAAAAAAGCCGCGGGCTCGAATCCTGGCTCATACTGGGGTACCCTTTTTGTTAATATAGGAATCTTCCTGGGAGCAAAGAATATTAACAAAAAGGGCCTAGTTGGGTAGATACCCAACGCTACATTCACGCTGTTTCCTAACGCTCTTCTTTCGATATCCGCGGCGTTCCTGCCATTCCTGCTAAAAGCGCATCCAAGATTTACAATTTCAACCACCTGCTCCTGCACTACATCATCAACCATTATCCTTGCGTTCGTTCTGGTTATTGTTATAATAAAATGTCGGTCATAATGTAGAACTATGTTTTTGGAATCCACGCGTGGAAAAACATAATAAAACCTAACCTCACAGATAAACAATGGATAAGAAATTTGACGTCAATAGGTTTTTTTTTACGCCAATATCACAATATTTAAAACAATAACATGTGTAAGTTTAATAGTAAAATTATAATTAATTGCGCAAAAGCAATCTGTATAGCGCGTTTCGTAAATAATTAACTATCAACATTGTTTCATAACTTAATAATTGTTTTAATTGCACATTGCTAGAGTGGTAGAGCCAAGCAGTTCGCTGCACGAATGGGCCGGCTCGACCGGTGAAATATCATGACCTCTCAGAAGATCGACGTAAAGTGGCTCATGCCGCGTTTCGTTCGGTGAGAGTGGTCTCCAGAGGCCCACCTCCTTTCCCCATCCTTTCCCATTCTACTCCCTTAAAGGTCGGCAAAGCAACTGTAAAACTATATGTGTTGGAGGTGTCCATGAGCGGCGCACGTCACTTACCATCAGGTGACACGCATGCTCGTTTGCCCTCCTATCCCATAAAAAAACACGTATTTTCAACTAACTTTAAAATAAATATATATTATTATACACAGCTCTAAAATTCCTAATTTCGTTGGTCTTTTGAGTTTCCGTGACTACACCCTGATATGTTTAAATGGTATACTTGGCGTAATGGCCATGTAGGTACTTTATAAAGTCTCAGTGGTCCAGTGGTCGAGCACCCCGCTTCTGAACTCGGCTCTCACACTCGGAACTCACGGGCTCGAATCCTGGCTCACACAAATGACTTCGAAATTCTTTTCGAAAGTTATGTGTGATGACTGAAAACTTTGTGCCCGGTCTGTCAGTAGGTTCACCACCTATTCCATTTGGGACATAAACATAACGGCGAGTCCAGGCTTAACAGCCACCGCCTATACCTTCGGGTAGAAAATGGTGTGAGGTTATGTTTTGTTATGTGTTAATAATGGGCCGGCTCTTTCGGTGAAATACTACCTTTTTATCATTTTTAATCATTCAGGCGTGTCACCTGATGGTAAGCAACAGACGCCGCCCATGGACACCCGAACACATATAGTGTTACAGTTGCATTGCCGGCCCTTACAATGAGATATGGAAGCGGTCGGAAGTGGGATGGACAGAGAAAGGGGTTGGACCTCCGAATACCTCTCTCACCAAGCGAAAGGCGGCAAGAGCCACTTTACGTCGGTGTTCTGAGAAGTCGTGGTAATTCACCGGTCGAGCCGGCCCATTCATGCAACGAGCTGCGTGTCTCTACTACTGTTAAAATATCACCTCTCTGAATAAAGGTAAAGTGGCTCGTGCCGCGTTGCGAGAGGTATACGGAACTTTCGTCTGAGCTTATTAGTAAATGTCACATTTATGTAATTTAAATAATTTCATAAGAAGCTGTCCACACTTGTGTGGACCCCCACACAAGTGCTAAACATAACACTTTGACCTCCCATTACAAAATTCAAAATGACTAATTTGTAAAACTCGGAGCTCTGTCAAATCTAATATCATTTTGAATAGAATCCATTAGGCGCTTTTTTGTGAACGTTTCCAAACTAATTTCAGGTGATATTACGAATTCTAAGCGTGTTATGACCGCTGTGCCCTTACTTTTTTCTTTTGCGTGGTATTATTATTATTATTTCTTTCATTTTCAGTAATTCACTAAGTACTTATATGCGTGTAAAAATAATTCCAGTCCCTTAAGCCGAAGAAAAAAATATGTTTAGCTCGGCTTAAATAAAGTTTTTAAATTAACAATTGATTTGTGACGTGATGTGAAGTAACGCCGTAGACGTCTTTTGATTTATAAAAAACCTGCATTTTTAATGCAAATAGGATGACAAACGAGCAAGTCAGGTCCAGGCAAGACCCTGATGGTAAGCAACTACAGCCGCCCACGGACACCTGCAACATATAGTGTTACAGTTGCATTTCCAGCCTTTGAGGGAGTGGGATGGGAATGACAGGCTGTGGTATTTAACTGGTTAAGCCATCCCATAAATGTAGCAAATTTTAACAGTTTCGGTAGTCCAGTGGTCGAGCAACCCGTTTCTGAATCCAGAGGTCGCGGGTTCGAATCCTGACACTGGCTCACACCAATGACTTTTCGAATTTGTTTTCAGAAGTTATGTGTGATAAATATCGATGACTGAAAATGTTGTGCCCGGTATGGCGATAGGTTCGCCACCTATTCTATTTGGGACGTAAACATAACGGCGAGACGAGGCTTAACAGCCGCTGCCTACACCTTCGGATAACAAAGGCGTGAAGTTATGTTATGTATGTTATGTTATACAGTATACAGTATATTATTATAGTATACAGAGAGCGGAAAGGAAAACGAAATACTAATACAGACTTATAATTAATTATATAAGTCTGTATTAGTATTTCGTTTTCCTTTCCGCTCTCTGTCCCCATAAATGCTTGTATCTTTGAAACTACCAACGGATTTTGATATGTTTTTTTTAATAGATAGAGGATGTTCATCATCATCATCATCAGCCTATTGCAGTCCACTGCTGGACATAGGCCTCTCCCAATTTGCGCCACAACATCCGATTCTCTGCCTTCCGCATCCAGTCTTTTCCAGCAGCCTTTCTGAGGTCGTCTGACCATCGGGCTGGTGGGCGTCCTACACTACGTTTACCAAGACGCGGTCTCCACTCTATGACCTTCTTACTCCATCTACCGTCGGTACTTCGGCAGATGTGACCAGCCCATTGCCACTTCAGCGAGCTTATTCTACGAGCTATGTCGGTTACCCTAGTTCTCTGGCGGATATACTCATTCCTGAGTTTATCCTTTAGAGATACCCCGAGCATAGCCCGCTCCATAGCTCGCTGAGCGACTTTAAATTTGTGGACTAGCCCCACAGTGAGTGTCCACGTTTCGGCACCGTAGGTCATCACCGGTAGGACGCACTGGTCAAAGACCTTGGTCTTCAGACATTGCGGTATAGGCGAGCTGAAGACCCGACGCAGTTTGCCAAATGCAGCCCAACCCAGCTGAATCCTCCTTTCGGCCTCCTTCTCGAAGTTTCGTCTACCTAACTGGATAGTTTGGCCTAGGTAGACGTATTTGTTTACGACTACGAGAACTGACCCTTCGACGCTTATCGGTCCGGGCACGACATATTCATGCCCAAACCGACACGCCGGGAGGACTCGTCTAGGCTGCGCAGCATTCCGCTTAACTGTTCCAGCGACTCTGCCATCACAACGATGTCGTCGGCAAACCGAAGATGTGAGATGTACTCACCATTCACGTTAATACCCTGTCCAGTCCAATCCAGTGTCTTGAAGACGTCCTCCAGAGCGTTGGTGAAGAGTTTGGGAGATATGACATCTCCCTGTCTTACACCTCGATTCAGCTCGATGGAGCTCATCACCTGGTCATGTATCTGAACAGTCATCGTGGCGGTGTCATACAAACATCTCAACACCTCGATATAGCGCTAGTCGATCCGACATCGCTGCAGTGCATCCAGAACTGCCCAAGTTTCGATGGAGTCGAAGGCTTTCTCGTAGTCCACGAATGCCATACACAGCGGCTGATTGTACTCTTCGGTCTTCTGTACAATCTGCCGAACAGTATCGATGTGGTCCACGGTGCTAAAGCCTTTTCGAAACCCGGCCTGCTCCGGAGGCTGGAACTCGTCGAGTCTTGCAGCGAGACGATTCGTGACGACCCTCGAGAACAACTTGTAGATATGGCTCAGAAGTGAGATGGGTCTGTAGTTCTTCAGTAAGGTCTTATCACCTTTTTTGAAGAACATCACCACCGCACTCCTGCTCCAAACCTGAGGGGTTATACCTTGCTGTATGACGGAATTAAAAAGACTTGCTAATTCCTTTAGGATAGGAGTCCCGCCGGATTTTAGAAGTTCTGTAGTAATTCCGTCATCACCGGGTGCCTTGTTGTTCTGGAGTTGCCCGAGAGCCGCCCCAATCTCGCTTGCTGTGATATCGGGAATGTCTTCACTATAGTGACGCGTTAGCGGGGCTCTGTGGTCATCATCGCTGTGTCCCGTAGGCTTGGTCATCCGTGTTGAATAAAGGAGCCCATAAAAAGATTCGATCTCTGCGAGAATCTCAGGCTTAGAGGTGACGACACGTCCATCCGCAGTTTTCAGCTTCGTCAGATGGGGCCTTCCAAGCTGCTGAGCGAACACTTTCGACCCTTTATTGCGGTCGATCGCGTCCTCGATTGCTCGGGTATTCGATCGACGAAGGTCGCGCCGCATCAGCTTCCTAATACGCTGGTTTAGGCTTCTCCATTCTGACGAAGACAGCTGATCGGATGGAGTTTCTCGTCTTTGCCTCATCAGCTCGAGCGTCCCGGCAGAGAGTTTGGACTCCTTTTTCTGCGATCTCGGGAACAACCTTTGAGACACTTTCCTCAGCGTGTTGACCACAGTGTCGGTCCTTTCGTCCACATCACCGGTGGTTTCCAGCAGGTCGAATCGATTTTTAAGTTCCATTTGGAACGTTTCGGTTTCGGCTATTTGGAGTGGCGTAGGTCGGAGAATAGACCTCATCTTCCGGGTCCTTTCAGCTTTCAAGTTAATATTTAGAGCGCCCCGAAGAAGTCGGTGATCACTTCCAGTATTGAACCTGTTGATCACAAAGACATCTCTAAATATATGCTTACTATCCGTTATGATAAAATCTATCTCGTTCCTTGTCACAGAGTCGGGGCTTCGCCAAGTCCACCTCCTGTGGAGACTCTTCTTAAAGAATGAGTTCATCAAGAAGAGCCCTTCAGACTCCAGGAAGTTGACCAGCATCTGGCCCCTGTGATTTCGACACCCCACGCCATATGGACCAATTTTCGTTTCGCCTCGTTCTTGTACTCCCACTTTGGCATTGAAGTCCCCCATAACAAAGTTGTAGTGAGCCTTGGCGGTACAATGTATTGCTTTCGCAATATCCTCGTACATCGCCTCCGCTATCTCGTCAGAGTATGTCGAGGTCGGCGCATATACCTGTATCACCTTCAGGTTGTACCTGTTGGAAAGTTTTAGTACAAGGTACGCTAGCCTGGTCGACACACTGCTGACCTCCACAACGCTGCCAACGAGGTCCTTGTGAACCAGGAAACCGACACCCCCCTGGGAGAGCTGGTCACCTTCTCGAAAATAGAGCAAGTTGCCCGACTGTAGGGTTATCGTGTCCTCCCCCTCTCGCCGGACTTCAGATAACCCTAGAATATGCCAGTTTAAGCAACCCAGCTCTACCTCGAGTTCGGTGAGGTGTTGGTCCAGCCGAAGACTGCGTCCGTTGTATGTTGCCACGCGTAGTTGTTTTTGACAGCCTGCCGTAACCCGGAGATTCTTAGCACCCCCTGTCCCACCGTTACCACGACCGCTGCCTTGGCCAGGAATAGTGGGACCACCGGGAACTGGGGGCCGTTGGTTCTGCGCTCTTTTCATTTTGGGAGGTTTTTGCCCATAGTCCCCACGCTGGGCAGACGTGTTGGAGACCGCAGGGGTTCACCTGTTATTGATAGGAACGCTGCTGCCCATCCCTACCGAGAATTTTTGGGTTAACCCTTGTTTCGGTCTCGGTGGCGCAATGGGCGAGCGCACGGCCTCTGATCCAGAGGTCCGGGGTTCGATTCCAGACACTGGCTCACACCAATGACTTTTCGAAATTGTTTTCGGAAGTTATGTGTGATAAATATCGATGACTGACAAACTTTGTGCCCGGTATGGCAATAGGTTCGCCACCTATTCCATTTGGGACGTAAACATAACGGCGAGACGAGGCTTAACAGCCGCTGCCTACACCTTCGGGTAACAAAAGGCGTGAAGTTATGTTATGTTATGTAACCCTTGTTTCGGAATGGTTATCCCGCCATTCTTCGGTGTTAAGCTATGTAAGCTTGTCAGCCATACGTTTTTCTTTTTCTCCCGGCTGACTGTAAATGAATGAGAAATGAAGAGGATGTTAACGGGGTGGTTTTGTTTTTCATGTATTATGTATTATATAAAAAGTGATCATTTTCGAGATTTAGGATTTTAATTGCAAATGCTGACTGAACACTAAGTCATGTAGCTAGATCGAAACAAACTACTAAAAGTCCGCGACAGTGTAGGTGTGACTATCTCTTAAGGATAACCCACAATGACCATTTTTCACAGGTTTTTCTTTACGATACTTCCCGATCATTCGTTTCTTTCGCACCAACACCCTTCTTAATCATGTCGTCTTTTACACCATCCATTTTATCTTAAGTCTACCTCTTCTCTTAGTTCCTTCCACATTGAGGTTTACCATTCATGTCTTGTGTCTCATCAGTCCTCATCATACGCCCGGAGTATGGGCAATACTATTTCCTCTCAATTATTGGTGCAACTTTCAATCTTACTTTGGATCTTCTGCTGACCTCCCATCCGGACGGATATGTGGTTTCTGTAGATGCCCCTTTGGGTTCTTCGGACCACTATCTGATAAGGAGTACGGTGCCACTCACGTGACCACTTCGACCGCATATTGCGAGCCGCCGCCGTGTGTGGCACTATAGGTCAGCAGACTGGGATGGGATGCGAAATTTCTTCGCATCCTACGCATGGGGGCAAATTTGCTTCTCGCCGGATGATCCTGACGTCGTTGCCGACTCTATTGCTGATGTGGCGCTGCAGGGAATGGAGCTCTTCGTTCCATTCTCAGTGATGCCAATCGGCGGCAGATTCCAGCCGTGGTTTGAACGGTCATGCAAAACGGCATTACGTTTTAAGCATGAGTGCTATCAAGCCTGGGCAAAAGCAGTGGCGTCCCAGGACTCTGACACCGGCTCTCTTAAGAAGAGGTACAACCTTGCCTCCAGGTCCCTCAAAAGAGTTATAACCGTAGCAAAGTCTCAGTACATAGGCAAAATTGGCGAGAAACTAGTTCGCCTTCCCTCGGGAACCCGTGCGTTCTGGTCGCTCGCCTAGGCTGTTCTTGGAAATTTTTGTAAGCCGTCTCTTCCACCGTTGCACCGGGAGGACCAGTCACTAGCCCACGACACAAAAGAGAAAGCCGGCCTTCTTGGCACTCTTATTGCTTCCAACTCGACTTTGGACGATAGGGGTAACATCGCACCGACCATTCCACAATGCGGTCACGCCATGCCGGAGATTCGTTTCCGGCAAAGTACTGTGCGACGCATACTTTTATCCCTTGATGTCTACAAATCGAGTGGGCCTGACGGAATCCCAGCAATAGTGCTGAAGACGTGTGCTCCAGAGTTGGCACCGGTTCTAACGCGTCTTTTCCGGTACTCCTACTCTCTCGGCGCTGTACCAGCATCATGGAAGATTGCTTTAGTCCACCCGATCCCTAAAAAAGGTGACCGCTCAGATCGGTCCAACTACAGACCTATAGCCATCACCTCCCTATTCTCCAAAATAATGGAAACACTCATCAACCGCCAGCTCCTTAAGTATCTAGAAGAGCACCAGTTGATAAGTGACCGTCAGTACGGATTCCGTCAAGGTCGCTCAGCTGGTGATCTTTTAGCGTACTTAACCCATCGGTGGGCGGAGGCGGTTGAGAGTAAAGGAGAGGCGCTAGCCGTTAGTTTGGACGTAGCGAAGGCCTTTGATCGGGTTTGGCACAAAGCACTTCTTTCGAAGCTTCCATGTTATGGGCTTCCCGAGAAAATATGCGATTAGGTTTCCAGCTTTCTCACGGCTCTGAGCATTAAAGTTGTTGTCGACGGGTCATGCTCCGACGTAAAACCTGTGAATGCTGGAGTCCCCCAGGGCTATGTGCTATCCCCTACGCTGTTTCTTCTGCATATCAATGAGATGCTGCTTATCAGCAGTCTTCATTGTTATGCAGATGACAGTACCGGGGACGCCTTATATACCGGCCAACCGCGTATTTCTCGGGAAAACGTCGACAAGCACCGGAACAAACTTGTGTCTGAAATCGAAACTTTGCTTAGTCAAGTTTCGGACTGGGGCCGACTAAACCTGGTCCAATTCAACCCTAAGAAGACACAGGTCTGCGCGTTTACCGCTAAAAAGACACCCTTTGTCGTAGCTCCCTGCTTTGAGAGCACTCCCTTACCCGCTATCGGAATTCTTGGTGTCGACTTGTCGAGTGACGTCCAGTTCCGCGGTCATCTGGAGGGCAAGGCCAAATTGGCCTCCAAAAAGCTTGGTGTGCTTAATAGGGCGGGACAGTATTTCACGTCAGGTCATCGCCTGCAACTTTACAAGGCGCAGGTCCGTCCTCACGTGGAATACTGTTCACATCTTTGGGCGGGGGCACCCCAGTACCAGCTTACTCCACTTGACCGCATCCAACGACGCGCGGTTCGGCTTGTCGACAACCAAGCTCTTACCGATCAGCTTGATCCTCTGGCGTTGTGGAGAGAGGTGGCATCTCTATGCATCCTCTACCGCATATACCACGAGGAGTGCTCTGAGGAATTGTTCGGATTAATACCGCCAGCTGATTTCCGCCACCGCTCGACGCGCCAACGGTACCACCCGCATTGGCTGAATGGTTGGCGATCGACAACAGTGCGTTTCAACAGGCAATTCTTGCTACGCACTGTTCCTTCATGGAACCAGTTGCCGGCGACGGTATTTCCGGACCGCTGCGACCTAGGAACCTTCAAGAAACGAGCCTATTCTCATCTAAAAGGCCCGAACGCTGATGTGATGCCCCTGGTATTGCAGACGCCATGGGCGGCGGTGATTGCTTTACATCAGGTGACCCGCAAGCTCGTTTGCCCCCTTATCTCATAAAAAAAAAATCTTACGCTACGAGCCAAACGCTACGCAATATAAATCTCTACTTAGAAATATCGTAATAGATCTAAATGTCGTGGTGATTGGAAGGCTTCTTATCTAAGAACAGAGAAATATCGGTACATTTGATGCAATACATTCTATTCGGTCTGATCGAATAGTTCAGACCCCGAGTAGTTAGAATCTGAGTTAACTATATTGCAATAGACTGCCAGGATAGCAGTGAAAATCATTCACATTTTACAAAACTTCAATCGTACATATAAAAAAATACAATAACTTCATTTTATTAAATGTAGGAATATGATTGTATACAAGGGTAAATATACGATTATTTTTTCAATTTACTTGCTCATTGTTTTAATCACCCTCTCAAACGGTTGGACCGATATTGATGCAGATTCGATATCTATAGATAGATATATATATAAAGATATATATATAGATATATATATATATATAGATAGATATAAAGATTTGTATTTTTGTTTGTAACGAATAAACTTATAAAATACTGGAACAATATCAAAAATTCTTTCACCACTGGAAAGGTTTTCCCAGTGGTAGAGCCAAGCAGTTCGCTGCATGAATGGGCCGGCTCGACCGGTGAAATACCACGACCTCTCAGAAGACCGACGTAAAGTGGCTCATGCCGCGTTTCGTTCGGTGAGAGAGGTACCCGGAGGCCCACCCCCCTTCCTCATCCTTTCCTATCCCCTATACCTTAAAGGTCGGCAACGCAACAGTAGCACTAAATGTGTTGCTGGTGTCCATGGGCGGCGTTGGTTGCTTACCATCAGGTGACACGCCAGCTCGTTTGCCCTCCAGTTCCATAAAAAAAAAAAAAAAAAAAAAAAAAGGTACATTCACCCAGAGTAACATACCTAGGCAATATTTAATCAACATCGTCATCGCCATTTTCTTTGTACATGCAAACAACCAGCTGATGTAATAAGGTGTAGCACAAAGAAGAAATTTAAAAAGAACACAATATCCCTGTTAAAATCTGAATCAAATCAAAACGTTATTTATTTTGTAGATCCTAAAGGACACTGAAATAATCAAATTATAAGAACGTGTTCAGGAGGCAGGTGATGTTAGGAGCCTCAAAAATCGACGCGCGTGCCCGAAAAGAGTTATGAAAGTCAACGAAGCGAGTGAGGTCTGTAAGAATCGTGCCTTGTGGCGCTCTGTCTTCTCTGCCTACCCCGCAAAGGATTTGGCGTGAAGTTGTGTATGTATTTATATTATAATAAAACCTTATAAAATTAACTAAAAATAGTAAATTAATAACACTACAGTAAGTATTGAAGGGTGAAGCAAACACAGCAACATGCCAGTATAAAGTTATATATTAATGCGCTTCTTTAAGTTTTTGTTATGGGATAGGAGGGCAAAGGAGCAGGCTTGTCACCTGATGGTAAGCAACCAACGCCGCCCATGGACTCCAGCAACACATATGGTATTACTGTTGCGTTGCCGACCTTTAAGGGATAGGGGAAAGTAAAGGATGGGGAAAGGGGGGTGGGCCTCCGGGTACCTCTCTCACCGAACGAAACGCGGCATGAGCCACTTTACGTCGATCTTCTGAGAGGTCGTGGTATTTCACCGATCGAGCCGGCCCATTCATGCAGCGAACTGCTTGGCTCTACCACTGTTATATGTCTTTCATAACTCGTGTCATGTACGCTCGTCGATGACTCCTGACTCCTGACATCATCTTATATTATATATATATATCTATATATATATATCTTATATATATTAAGTTTGTCATGGCCGTTCTTGACATCCATCCACTTTGGTATTGTATTTCAGCATATAATCTATCTTTCATCGTCCATTCTTTCTACATGTCCGAACCATCGGAGCATGCCCTTTCTTACTTTTACACCGACACTCTCTTTCAATTTAACTTTCTTTCTTACAAGTTTTCGATATTTGGTTTTGTTATTATTAACATTAATTTATTATTGGAATTAATTGTTCATAGACTTATAACTGAACGGTGTTTGTCCCAGATATTTATAGTTCAGTCTATAAGTATGTAGTACTTAAAGTACATACTTATAGATATTTGTGTCAATCTATCTTCCCAATGAACTAAGGCAGCTAGAAGAATACAAATTGTTATAAACAGCATACAATGTAAACAGTCATTAAAAGTACATAGACACTATCGTTCAGCCGATAGGAACAATGAAACGAACACGTTTAAATAATATCATTTATTATTATCTGGACACGGAATTACCAGAGGCATACTTGACTCCATTACAGAGTTCAAGGTATAGTTCTTGGTAAGACAATCGTAAACAAATTAATCTAAATATATCACAGATAATTCAATACTTATTTATATAAATGCATGTGTGGTTTAAAAAAATGGAGTGACATCACTAAATTACTACAAAAATAAAACCTTTTTTCATGAAACTTGTTACCGTTTAGCCGTGGAAATACGATAAATAAAAATATATTACATGGTACATTTCAGTGATAAAATTCTTTTTTGTTATCAATACAGTTTTCCTTCTATTTCGTAAACATTTTCTATGTCTCGTATTCTATTTGACAAAAACACTGCCTAGAAATTAAATTGATAACGTATTGATAGCAACGAATAATTTTGTAAAATAAAAGAAATAAAAGAAAATAGAGCATTAGTTTTCTGTTATTTCGTAATGTAGGTAAGAACCTACATTATGTATGGACCTAAATTCACTACTATAAAATAGTGAATTTAAACCATAAACAATTTAAAATTCCAGTCACGGTAATAAAATCTTTGATTCGGAATCGGTCCCGTGTTAAGACTACCACAATAGCTCATTATTTCTCCCAAATAAATTCTTGAGAAAGGATTCGGAGGTTTCGTTAAAATTTAAGCGAAAATACAAATTTAGGCACGTTCATATACCTATTCAGAGACTGGATAATTTCATTATTTAATAACCTAGGAGCATCAACGGCCCAAAGATAATCCAAATGGTTGAATTGTTCGTCGGGAACCAAAAACATTTCTGGTTTCGTAGGCAATCTTTCGTACAGTGACATAACATCTTTCTCACTTGATAGCAAATCATTTTTTGACCAAAACAGCTTTATAGGAAGCGTGATTTTACCTAGGTCATACTCTGGAGGTGCAGTCGATCCATACAATTTCATATTAAAATATCCATAATCAAAATGTTGAAATTTACCACCAGATAATATTTCTTGAGAAAAATGTACGGCTGTCTTCCAAGACGTTCCAGTGCCTAAGTGTGCCAGAAAAACTGGTAAAAGCGTTTTATTAAACTGAGCCTCGTTAAAGCCACATAAATAGAAAACGACATTTTTGCATACCAACGTGTCCATATTTTGGCCATTGCAAGAATTGGATATTTTACCCACAGCTGAATTCTTTGGTATAAATTCATATGATCCCTGTAGCATTTCCACGGATGCCAAGTTACTAGCCAACGGTGCCAAAGATTTCAATGGAGATTTCATATCTGATAGGAACACAACTGGAGCTAAAGCAAATCCAGCTGTCAAGATTTCATTAAATTCAGGTCTCATAGACAACATAGCAAACATGATTGTGGTCCCCATTGAATGACCAATGTAAGTTATTTTGGTATCATCACCCTTAGTCCTTAAAATATAGTTGATGATTTCTGGTACATCATAAAAAGCGACATCGTGCCATGAGAAGTTCCAATAGGATTTCGAATCAGTTTTAAACCAAATATGTTCTTTAGAGTATCTATTGCCTCTTATGTTTCCCATCCATACATCATAGCCTGCATCAGCTAACACATAAGCTAAGCCTTTTTCAGGTCCATTAATAACCCAATCTGCAGAACTTGCAAACAAACCGTGTTGAAGATAAACCGTCTTTGCTGATACTGCAGCACTGTGTCTTGAATGTGGTATTCTGTGTACATTCAAAACGTATCCTTCGGATATGACAGTGTGTGTCTCACAAACGTATCCGTTTCTTAATATTAAACTAGGTACTGTTAGCAACACATCTGGATTTTTCAATAACGAATCGTCATTATTTTCAGGAATAAAAGACCATGTGTCAGCAACCTTTCTACCGCTCTCCTTGATACCTTCAACATAGCTATTCCAATCGCTTACAATTTTCGTTTGTTGCTTCTCCACATAACTTTCTACTGAGTCTTTCATCTTCACAGCATCATTGTAGCTGGTTGTTACGAAAGACTTCACTTTGCCGGTCTGCTCTTCAAAAAAATTTGTAATCGATGGTGTTTCTTTCAGAAGACCGTTCAAAGCTGGCACCAGTGACCAATTATCTGGTGAAACGAATGGTATTAATACACTTATGAGTATCACACGTAAAGAGACGTCCATTTTTTGTGGTTATTTAGTTCAGACTGTATTCGACACAGTCTAGTTTCAATAATTAAAGCTAGTGTGTCGACTGACCCCGGAGATAGGGTCAATACGTCATAAGATAATATACAGTTCGGCCAATTATAAAAAAATATATACTACTGCTTGTAGGTAAATTATTTGCATATATCGTCAATATTTTATATCATGTTTATAAAATAAATTTAGTAGTAGGAATTAAGGAATTTGTTTATAAGAATAGTATGCATATTTAATAGCCTACATCGATAGATTTTATATTGCAGGCTACTCCGGAGAACGCCTTTTGGGAGCTGGCCTGTTGGTAAACTCTGAGTTAACGTATAACAATAGCATACATACATAACTTCACGCCGAATCCCTTGCGGGGTAGGCATAGAGAACGGAGCGCCATAAGGCACGATTCTCACACACCTCACTCGCTTCGTTGACTTTCATAACTCTTTTCATGCACGCGCGTCGATTTTTGAGGCTCCTAACATCACCTCCCTCCAGAAGACGTTCTATTTGGTCACGGAATGTGCTGTATATAACAATAGCATCGGTTAAAATACCTCATAACTGTTATGAATGGTTAATCAACTAGACAACTCTTCGACAAACCACACGACGAACTAACAAGTGTTTATATATAGACTTTTTATACATACTTTAAAAGTGACTGACTGATATTGATAGAAACTTTTCAGCCTTTGTACGCTAGCCAATGAAATAAGTATTCAAACGGCCTGAGTGCTGTGATGTCCACGTTGTCAATCACTTCACAATAACTTTCCTTTGTATACTTAGAGAGTTATTGTGCCCTACGTCCCCAATAGACAAAGGATATCATCCAATACATGGAAATGTTATTGATGAAAAAGAATAGTTCAATACTATGGCATTAAAACAACTTTTAGGATTATATCGCGTTTATTTATTACTATTTTGATTTTATCACCCACATCAGACCATGAAATGACATGAAATTTCATGGTCTGATGTGGGTGACCAATAGTAAAAATCATATTTTTAACATCAACTTTTTGATTTTTATTTCCAAAAAGTGGGTGCTCTCTGTATCAATGAAAATAGCTTTTGAACAAATACCATCTTTTTGTTCTTCACTCGTGAAAATGATCTCTGTAAAGAGTTCGAAACGTTGGGAAACAAATAAAATAAGTAATAAATAAACGCGATATAATCCTAAAAGTTGTTTAATTGTTAATTTCCAAAGTTATGTGTGATACATATCGATGATTGAAAAACTTTGTGCCCGGCATGGCAATAGGTTCGCCACCTATTCTATTTGGGACGTAAACATAACGGCGAGATCAGGCTTAACAGCCGCTGTCTACATCTTCGGGTAATAAAGGCGTGAAGTTATGTTTTATTAATTCATTATTTTTGACAACTTGCTAGAATTGATCAAAACAACTTTTAGGATTATATCGCGTTTATTTATTATTCATTTATATTTATTTCCCGACGTTTTGCTAGAAGATTTTGCTAGAATATCATTACATAGTATAAAACAAAGTCACTTTCCGCTGTCTCTCCCCTTATATGCTTATATCTTTGAAACTAGGCAACTAATTATGATGCGGTTTTTTTAATAGTTAGAGGGTGTCAACGGGGTGGTTTTGATCTTTAATTCATAAATGATGTCGTAAAGAAAAAATGTAATTATCGAGATTTAGCACTTTAATTGCAAACGCTGTCTGAACCCTAAGTGATAGATCAAAACAATGTTCTACAATCTACATTATTAAACACCTTTAAAATGTCTACAAAAAGTCGGCGAGGGCATATGTCTATCTATTACGGATAACCCACAATGACCATTTTTATTTTATTACTCTTTACGAGAAATAATGGCTTATTTACGAAGCGATTTTAAACATTAGCATTAATTTTCATCCAATTAAGTGTCTTATATAGATTGTGCATGTAATATTTATTTATTTATTTATTGTTTGTCAACATAATATACATTGTTTCTTTTTAAATAGCAATCTGAAATTATGACAAAATGATAAATGTTATTATAATTATAGACAAAACCTACATGCACTAAAAAACGAGTACGGCGATATATCACTACATAGTATAAAACAAAGTCGCTTTCTCTTCCCCTATGTCCCTTTGTATGCTTAAATCTTTGAAACTACGCAACGGATTTTGATGCGGTTTTTTTTTAATGGTTAGAGGGTGTCAACGGGGTGGTTTTGATCTATAATTCATGAATAGTGTAGTGAAAAAAAATGATAATTTTCAAGATTTAAAACTTTAATCGAAAACGCTGCCTGAACCCTAAGTGATAAATCAAAACAATGTACTACATTATTATACACCTTTAAAAGGTCTATAAAAAAGTCCGCGAGGGCATATGTCTATGTCTTAGGGATAACCCACAATGACCATTATTATTTTTTAACTTTTTACGAGAAATAATGGCTTATTTACGAAGCAATTTTAAACATTACAGCATTAATTTTCATCCAATTAAATAGATTGTGCTTTTAATATAGATCAATATAGCCATTTACAGCATGTAATTTAAACTAATATTTACGAAGATATTACAGTATTGACATATAATAGCGGTACATAGCAGTTGCGTTTGCGCGCCAAAACGCGTGCCGATAAATAGCACAAATTGAACTTTTTAAGATCCAAATATTACTAATTTATCTCTTTTGATGCGGAACGAAGTTCGCCGGGTCAACTAGTATATATATAAAATAAAAATGTTAAGCATTTCAAGAAATTAAAATCAATAATTATACATTTAAATAAATATACATTATCAAAAATTATACATTTAAATAATTAAAGAATGCAACAGTACATAAAAATTATAAGAGTTGAATGAATTTTATATAGATAAAATTAACAACAATTAATTATTAATATTAGTGATATTGATGAGGTTTTATACTAATAGTTGATTATAATGCCCTCAGAGCGAGCTGACTGCCTTTCTAAATTTGGTAACATTATCCGCAAACAAGTCAACAGTCTCATGCTTTGAAACAGCTTGGAACTGGCGCACCATCCTGTTAAGGGGCGCATTGTGTCCCAGGTTAGACTTGCTACTTGAGACTTTCAATAAGTTGAACCTTGATACTCTTGGTAAAGTGTAAGGTATTGCGAAATTCAAAGATGGTAACAAATTAGGAGCATCCTGCAGACCATTAGCAAGTTTGTATAAAAATGATAAATCTAGCATGCGTCTACGATCGGCCAGGGAACTTATCCCGAAGTACCTCAAGTGGTCAGCGTAAGTTATAAGATTTTCACTAAGTTTACATGAGAAAACAAGATGCCACAAGAATCGTTTTTGCACGCTTTCAATACGTTTAATGTAAACATCGTAAAAAGGACTCCACACGACACTGCAGTACTCCAGGCCGCTACGAATCAGCAAATTGTAAAGTAAAATCTTTGTTCTTGGGCACCTGAAATGTCTACAGTTGCGCAAAACGAACCCCAAACATTTAAATGCCTTCGTGCACATGTACTCGATGTGTAAGTTCATTCTCAGCTTGTGATCGATTGGCACGCCCAAATCCCTGATGTGATCTACTTCAAGCAGGATGTCGTTGTTAATTAGGTATTGATGATGACAGCGTGCGGTTTTCCGTGAGAAGTTGATGGCAAAGCACTTAGAAGCGTTGAGGTCCATGTCATTGTTATGACACCACTCTATGAGGCGGTCGAGATCCTTTTGCAACAGCAATGAATCTTCAGCTGAGTTGACAACTTTGAAAAGCTTCAGATCGTCAGCAAATAGATAATAATGGATAGAAAAACCTGGCCCTTTACAGCATGCAATTTAAACAAATATTTTCGAAGATATTGCAGTATTAACATAGCGGGACAGCAGTTAAAGCCGATAAATAGCACAAATTGAACCTCATGATATCAAAAATTTGCTCATTTATTACTTTTGATGCGGAACAAACTTTGTCGGGTCAGCTAGTGTCAGTCAGAATGAAGAAAAAATGAACAATGGTCAACTAGAATTCTCTAGTTAACGCCATCTATATTTACGATTAGAAAATTAATGACTTTTTGCGGCATAATTATATACCACTGCCTTCCCACATCAGTGACGTCATCTAATCTTAAAACATTTAGATATTCAGATAAATGGTCCGGCTCTTAAATTTGTCCAATTGCCTCACACATATTGATACATATTGTGGATATGTAAGCCTGAGTCGCTTATAGTGTAGTGTTTTGATAAGAGGAATTATGCTTTAGTTTAAATGTCTTGCTGATAAATGTTAAAATGCGAATTAGCATTACAAATTAAATTAACGCATTTATGATTAGACGAATTAAATTAACGCATAATTATATTGCCAAATGGTACTTAAATGTTACTCTAGTATTTTTTTTAATACATTTCATTATCGCCTTATTTACATGTAGTAAATGAATAACTAACTTTTACTCATTGCTGCGCTCGCATTTTAGCTTAACGCTATATGGCGTTGAATATAACAGGGATAGGGATATACAAGTATAGGTCAAGTACAGTATTAGATTTCCGTATCTCAGTATGCAAAAATCGGAACTAGTTTCTCCTATAACTGGCGGTAATTGTGTCCAAACTAGAAATACATATTATTATTATTAGGTATGTTTCTTTAATACGAAAACGTAACATTGTTTTTTTTTAATCGACAGACGGCATACGAGCAAGCGGGTCCCCGTTTTTTTATGGGCTAGAGGCAACACAAGCAGGGGTGTATGTCCCCTCTTACCTGATGGTAAGCAACCAACGCCACCTGCAACATAGAGTCAGTTGCGTTGCTAGTCTTTAAAATGGGATAAAGAATTGGTCGGAAGTGGGATGGGGAGGGTAGAAGAGAAGGGGTTGGACCTCCGGATACCCTTCCCGCCGAGCAAAACATCCACGTTCCTTTACATCGATATTCTGAGAGGTCGTGGTACTTCACCAGTTGAGCCACGCATCCAGCGAACTGCGTGGTTGGCTTTCCCCATAAAACTGTACAACTGGCCTACCCCGCGTCGAAAAGTTCGTGGTCGCCACTCGAGAACATTTTTACCACAACGGTTATCAGTTCGTCAAGCAATATGGCCCAATCTCCATTTCAACGTGCTAACCTTTTGGGCTGTGTCGGTCTTGCCAGATCTCTCGCTATCTTGGCGTGTCACGGTGTTTCGCAGAGATATTCTAAGCATAGCCCCTTCATAGCACGCTGAGTCGACTTGGAGCTTCGTCATGAGGCCAATATTCAATGACCACGTCTCATTTCCATATATCTTCACTCATCACGGGTAACACACATTGGTCATAGACCAATTCCACCCAATATTCAGTAATAAATAGTGATTTTTGACTACTAACAGTGCAGAAAGGTCGCATAAAGCCAACGCAAATAAAACAAGCCGATGTTAGGAGATAAAATACGTTTATTTCTTAAAATCTGTCAATTTTTCCGTATTTGTGTCATACAACCACATGCGATGACCTCACCTAACCAATAATATAAACAACAATGATATTATAATGAACCCTACATACATACAAACGTTTAAACGAAGAAATGTTCAAGCATTAAATGCCTTATACATATATGCCATAAAAAGATACAATTTAAAAACTACAGTCACCTGGACTTGTTTGCTACCAGAGCGCCAAGATAGATATGGTATTGTATTTTTAATAATTCACGCTTGTCAATCCCAGAACCGGTAGGCAGGGTTATACTATACACGCCATCATATTCATTCCATTTGAGCATTACAATCCTATAAGAATATTTATATAATTCATAAACACATACAATTCGGGGGTCTCTACCAAAACAACTAAAATAAAACCTTAATCTGAAATTAATTTACATCTATATCTATATTGATCAGGGATGTTATTTTTTACATGAATTCTTAAACTAAAAACCAACCACGCAATTATTTAAAAACCATATGGTGGAGATGAAACATTCGAGGCCACCGGGTGGCACTATAGCACATCAAGTTCTAAACCAATCATAATTTAAAAGTATATTGCAATGTACAACCCTGTTGTATAAAATAAGTATTATAAATATAAAGCTGTTAATTAATTAAAGCAATAGTACGGCTTGCCACAAGGTTGTGGGTTCAAATCCCCCGTCTGTACATTTCCCTCCTCACAATTAAATTTAAGTAGTTTTTGTTTTATTCTATTACACAACCAGGCCTCATATAAACATTCATGGTCATCACACAAATATTTGTTCTCGGGTGAGATTCGAACCCATCGACAAATCTGCCACAGCACACAAATAAGTATATATTAATGAAAATATTGAAATAATCCAATTTAAAATAGTCTATATAGTCGCACAGATCAGCCGAGGTTATAGGTTCCTGTGTTTTTATGTAAACTTTGCATTTTTTTTAATATGTATAGCTAAAAAATATAATATATGTATACATAAACCCACTGGAATACATATAGAATTCCATTGAATGGGATGTTGTACTAAAAATCTACAAATAATCACTAGTAATTCTCAAAGAAATTGAACTCATTATTACATATGTATTAATGAAAAAAAAAATTATTGCACATTAATTTAATTAGAAAAAGAAAAATTGGCGTTGAAACATTTATTTTACATTGCATTTCCCCTATCGCAATCATCAATACCACGCGTTTTTAAAACCATAACTAAACAAAAATTGACTCACAACATTTTTGTACAAAAAATTATAAAATACCATAACGCACTGTACACAACAACTTGTCGACAAATTGTTGTGCTGCCCTGGTAGCAGTTCATTCTTTTAGATGCTCACACATTTTGGAAGTGTTTTGGTCTAACTATATTATAAGTATGACTCCTTATCTAGGACTATACTATATTCGCTTCAAAATAGTATTACACAATTGTTTATGATCTTACATATTTTATTATATATTCACGCCATTTAATACCCTAAGGCGTTGGCAGCGTTGCCTCTAAATCACCGAATGAAATATTTAGTCCATTGGAATAGATGGCAAGCCTATTGCCATGTATCAGGCACACCCATACTACATACAAACTCCATCTTCTTTCTTTTACTGTATTTACTTGTATGGGGATTCAACTTGCAGACCTCATTGCGACAGCTAGTACCACAAGCCAATGTGTCACATAGCCCATGAAGTGATATATTGTTTAAAAAATATTCAAATATAAATAATTAGATCCCACTTCTGATGATGAATGTTTGAAAAAATTAAAACTGTACTTTAATTAACGATCCATACACAACTACAAGTTAAAAATAACAACGCAGGTCAAAATAAAATAAGTTTTTTTCCTCCAACTGCACAAACACCTAAAAATAATATCATTTAGTTTTTTTTCTGTACACATTTTTTACAATTACCCTCTATCTTTAGCACACAACAAAAAAAACTTCTTACTGCCAAAATGGTGACAGATTTTTTTGCATTAATGTTATACATTGTCATCCAATGGTAATAGCGTGTCAATTTAATTAAAAAAAAAAAAAGAAAACCATGACAAATATCGATATTCGAATATTATAATACCACCAACTGTTAATACATAGCCGTATTGTCCTTCCATCGACAAAGTCGATAACTAGTTTCTCACCTCAATAATTTAATGTTATTATTTATTCAATGTTTTATAATTAAATGAAAGTACCTATCGAATATCGACATTTACTAATACATAATAGAAGTTAACATTAAAAGAAGGGCGGCGTTAAAATAAGAGAAAATATATGCTCTCTTTCTTTGTTATCCATAAGATAAGCCTCTCGCTAAACGATTACAATTCACAGATATATATATTTATACTGATATATTAAATGCTGAATCATAATCATTCTCGTACAAGTTCTGCGATCATTAAACACTAAAATATAATATTAATAACATTTTACATGCTACTACAACTTTACATATTCTAACTATAATTCATTTATAATAAACACCTCCCAATCCGCGGGATATAATAAAGGAGAAAAAAATTAAATGAAAAAAATTGTTCTCTCTAAGTTAAATCACAAGATTATTTAAAGTAGGTACATCCGCCGGTTATACTAAAATGTCTTTACATAAACATAAACAAAAGCCTAACGAGTCCTTATTAAAAAAAACATGAACTAAATGCCAGAATTATATATCATTACACATAGACTGTTTAAAGTGGGTAATTTAATTTTAAATTTTATTTAAACTATCTTTATAAAGTAGAAGAGATTGACAAACGTATAACTAGCAAATAACAACAGAATAAACGTCAATTTTTGCATGCTGTAGACAGCGCCTCTAGTGGCCCATTATGTCAATAAAAATAATTTATTGACTTAAATGGTCACTAGAGGCGCTATTTTTTTGTTTGTATTTACGAATGCACGTCTGTTTCAAGCTATTTTTACTGTACCTACCAAGTTCACTCAAGGCTCTTTGCGCGGTAGTGATGCTATACAGACTCGTCGGCTTTCAATTATTTATCATAAATAATATATAAGAATATATGTAAGTTATATATACGGTTTATACGTGTATACACGAATATATTTACACTAATATATAATATATGGTTTACAATTGTAGAAATTTGTTACTTACTTTTGAAAAATTTTTATTTAAAATTATCTCTAAGCCTTGTTGTATATTTTGCTAACGGTACTTAGGTTAACAAGAATTGCAGTCATGATACTGCAAAGTACTTGTCTTAAGCCCGAATACTGAACCGCCACTCAAATATATAATCGCTACTTATGTGTTTAAGTAGCTGTCACATTAAACAGAATACGTGACATTTGAGCAGTAAGTAGCACTTTATTGATTGTCAGATTTGAGCGGCGGTTCAGTATTAGGGCTAATTGTAGTTAATATTGTGCAAAGTATCAACGGCTCTTACGTCTCTTACGTCGAATAACGCCATGAACAATTTTGCCATTTTCCATCCCCAGCTCCTTAAGTGTCGGGTAGGCAGAGATAACCAAGCACCATACACGCAAAAGTAGATTATTTAAAAAATATGCAGGTTATTATTACGAGTGGATCAAATAGGATGACGACGAATAAGCACTCGTAAAATGTGATTACTTTCACTAGCTTTTGCTCGCGACTTCGTTGGTGTGATAAAATATTTTTGGAGATTACCCATTTGGCAATGCAAGATTTTCATGTCTCTTCAAATCTTGGTCAAAACTTAGTATAATATTCTTAAAAATATTTGAAAATAAACTCCAAATTCTTTCAGATTACACCCGGAACAAGCAGATGGACAAAGGTTTAATACACATAGAATTACTTTAAAAAAACTTGACAACTCACTCAGACACTTCAGTTTTATTTTAATTTATTTTCTATTTATTTACAATACAAAGAGCAATTCAAAAACTCTAATTTACCAGTAGCTGTATAATCAAACAGCATGTGTCATTAGGTCCATATATCATGGCAAAAGCGTTACTTACTCAATATACTTTTGCAACCACCAAACTTTCAAATTAATAAAGGAATTTCGCTTGATTGTATTTCTAAAAAAATTAGGTGAAGTCAAAAGTCAGATCAAATGTCATTTTATTGGGCATGTGGAAATAATGCAACACATATGACTAAGTAGATACACAATGCAAAAAGGCAAGGACATTAGGAATGAGGATGGCAATGAGATATGTAGAATAACCAAATTATGAGTGTATTTAAATATGTTATTATTGTCAAAAAAGCAAATGAGATGTGTGAGCATTTAGTCTCATAGCATTCAGGTATTTCTGCCTATCACACTAGCAATGTATGAAGAATATGTACTTCCATAAAATGTGACCTGTTAAGGAATTCTTTCTTTCAATATGTAGAATAGAACTCCGCATTTATAGTCATATCTAGTTACTGTCATACACAAAAAGTTTTACAATTCAAACTATTTTTTTCCACAATTTAAGAGCAATCGTAAAGAACGCACGCGTTCCTGAACACGAATTCTATCATTCAAAATGTTTTATTTGGGAGGTAAGGTTTACAAAAAAAAGCACGGGAAAAGTTAATAAAAACATTTTGACTACGCAACAAACTGGCAAATAACAAGATGTTTCAAATGATGAGAAATTGACTACTTGCTTAGTGGAAAAAAATAAAGTGTATGGCTTTATATTGAGCACTCTTTATTTGCACTACAATTAAAGCCAGATGGAGATATTAAATCATTTAACTACTCTCTAACATTTTAGCTGTTCAACAATTTTGATTAGAATCAATGCAATACCATTTGGAGATTGCTTTCCACAATTACGACCATTTCGAGAACATTTTCTTCAAATAAAATAAGGCAAACGTTTTTTCAAAATTCTTCCCAAACACTTTAAAGCTTTCTCGACGCTATATTTAAAAAATAGCTTTTTCCACTTCCTGGTTTTAAGAAACGCTTGCTTTAAAAACGTGACTCCACCTTGTCCTACCTGATCATTTCTGTACTACTATTATTGCTATGTTCTTAAGTTGATTGATGGATTTCAACACACTTATTTCTCGCTCAAATGATCTTCTTTACTGAGAGGATTTAAAAACATACTGCTCATCTAGCCCCCAAACCGAGCTTAGAGCTTATTAAATGGGAGCTATAGGCAATAAATACAATGCATAATATTATTTAATAGTGTCAGTAAATCCATAGTATAATAATATATAAAAACACTTGGACAATGTACAAACTTTCACCTCAAAAATGGCTGTAAACATGTGTTATTTGAACCCTCACATCTCAGCACAGGAGCTAACGCTGTTCAAATCTATCCACTATGCCACAAGATTTGTGATTTTGTATGATTAAGACTGTACGAGATATCTGTCTTAAATATACACAAAGTCACCCATCTGTTACGTCTTGCATATGTTATAGAAAAGCTTATATTTGACAAAGAATGGGATTCCATAACAAATCACAGCCCCCTACTCCATCTCCTAATCCTACTGTGTAATAGGTCCATCCATGCTGGACTCATGTACTTGTCTGATATATATTCAGTATGCTGCATATGTTTTTATTTAAATATTCTATTTATTTATTTTTGCTGATGCTATATAGATAATAATACATTGTTATAGTATTTTTATCACCATTTACAAGATAATTTGTTAAGTAAGCATGGTGATGGTCAACTTTTTCTTGGTTAATTTGTTGATAATTGGATTTAATTTTAGAAAAAAGGATAAATCAGACCTAGTATAACATATTACAGTAACTAATAAAGTTGTAGATATTTATATTCTATGTCGAGGCACACTACTTTTGCAAACTTTTAAAGTATGAAAAAACCAAAAACTAGTGCGGAATAACGAAAAATGTAAAAACAAAACTATTCGGTACATCTGTTTAGTGTGATGTGTCCATGTCGTGCACTGTTCTTACACGACCGCTCGGTACCGGGCTTGTTCCCGTGAGTCACCGCGTCAATATGCACGTCTCTCCTCCAGCTCTGACATCTGCAACATACGCAAAAGTTCTTTTTATAATCACATAATATATAATAACTGACTAAATGTTATTTGTGTTTTATTATGTCAATTATATGTTTTTTCATCATTTTTTAAAATGCATATACTGACTTATGTCCTGTGTACAAAAGCCCCCATGTGTGAAATGAGTGAATTATTCAACGATTGGAGCAAAGTTATAATTGTGTTATTGAAATCTGAACGGAGAGCGGTCAGATAATATAATAATATAAACAATGAAAATAGCAAGATGTTATTGTTTAAAAGAACATAGAATTACGAATTAGCGTATAATTGTTGTAAGCTAAGTAAGATTTCTTACTCCAATATAATCTGAATATATTTGTAATAGATGTCTAAAAATAACAATATTTTCTTGTGAAATTAATTATGCAAATATAATTTTTGTCTGTGTTGATGGGCGGTGAGAAATTACTTAACATGAGGTCACCTACTGTCTCGTTTGCCCCCTATGCCACAGAAAAAATCATTAAAAGGTTTTTTATGGCAGGCGAAGCCAACGAGCAAGCGAGTCATCTCATGGTAAGCAACAAGCTCTGCCCATGGATACTTGCTACTCAGATAGTGTTACAGTTGTGTTGTACAATAGAATTAGCTGCAGTACGCACGTTGTGGTGGCGCGCGCGCTTGTGCGGCACGTGCACGTCGGGCAGCTCGTCCGCGCTCTCCGCCGCGTCGCCCGCGCCGCCCGCGCCCGCCGCGCTGCACACACACACACACACACACATACAATTACAATTTTTGTTTGTCTGTCTGTTGTTCCGAGTAATCTCTCAAATGGCTGGACAGATTTTGACGGGACTTTTATGGGCAGGTAGCTGCCGGAATGAGGAGTGAGTTAGGCTACGTTTTAAGAAAATATACATACATACATACATAAGCTCACGCCTGTATCCCATGGGGGTAGGCCGAGACTTTGGCTTTCCACAAGCTACAATCCTGACACACATCTTTCGCCTCATCCACAGTCATACATCTCGTCATGCATTTACGTCGGTGTCGGGTGCTACGCATTTTGCCTTTTTTGAACAGACCATTTATTTGGTTGTGGTAGCTCCGTCTTAGTCTCCCGATCCCGACCCTGCCACTCGCATTCGCTTCGTATACTTTTTTAGTCAGTCGGCTTTCATCCATTCTTGCAATATGACCGAACCATCTTAACATACTTCTCTCCACTTTGGTCACCACATCATGCTTCAACTTGCATTTCTCCCTTATCACGCTATTTTTCATTCGATCCGCAAGGGTGACTCTACACATACTTCTCAGAGAACGCATTTCCACTGCATTCACCTGTCTTTCATGCTTCGCCTGCCACACCCAACACTCACTCCCGTATGTGAGAGTTGGTACCGATGTGGAGAACTTTCACCAAAACAAATTTTCATAATTTATATAATTATATTTAAGATCAATATTTCTCATTTACCTCATGATGCAGTAACTGCCACCAAATAATACAATCATACAAAACAATGAACTCATTCATCCAATCAGTCACAAACAGTCGCACACCTACTAGAAGACCGTTCATACGTATTTGTAATAAATTTCTCGCCACTCTCAATGGAAACAAAACCATATACAAAGACTCATTGTATTCGTAGTTCAGTGCAGTGTAAATAACACTCAATATCGTTCAGAACATTTAGACTGTTAATATTTAATAAACATTATTTGTGACAAACTTGTGAAATAAGAAATTATATAACTATCCTTATATCATACATAGTTGTGTCATTTAAATCTTAATTAATAAACGTAAATTATTGGAGATAACCATCCCCTATACCAACACACCATTGTGAATTGTCAAGCATACCTTTTCAGACACAGCCTGACTACGCATCAAGGCATGCAATGCACCATTAACTCTGTTACCCGCAGTCGAATATAAGTTTTCGAAGAAAATATAAGTTTTACATAAAATGACGGAGCTTAACGCCTTCTTCTACTCGAGGTTGTAAGCAATGGTTGTTAAGGACCAGGAGTAGGTGGCAAACCTATTGCCTGCCAAGCACCTGTATTCAGTCCTCGATATTTATCACATATAAATTTCGAAAACTCATTGGTGTGAGCCAGGATTCGAACCCACAACCTCTTGATTCAGAAGCGGGGTGCTCGACCACTGGACCACTGAGACTATATAAATATTAAAATAGACTACGATTACAATCATATTTATAGTTCTCTAATATTACAAGTTACCTATAATAAGGCGAGTGTTGGTGAATGACAACGCCAGAAGGTACATCCTCTTCCTGTATGGACACTAAATTCCCGCCGGTCGTGCCGACCACGTACTTTTCTGTAACAATTATTGTTATAATCTGTGAGTTTTGCTAAAGAATAGTAAAATTTCATTCCTGTGAAAACATCGGAAAATAATGTAAAATACACCATACTATCTCTCGGAGTTTAATTACAAAATAACAGTCAAACCTCATTAAAAACAATCCAATCAAATAGCAAAATATGGATTCCAATGAGCCAATTCTTAACAACAGGTTAATTTTAACGCAAACAAAGCCAACTGAATGTATATACCTTCTCTTTCACCTCCAGCGCCATTGGTGACGACAGTGATCTGATGTCCGGCCATCATTAGGCCACTACCCCCGCCACTACTGTACGACAGACCGTGACCTGTAACAACATATCAATATAATAATAATACAACATCAATTGAGTAGGCGGAAAGAACTAAATGCCACAACACTTCACTATTCAAGACACTATTTTTTAAAGCTCCTAAAGTTACTGTCGCATAGAATATGATCTGTTTGGTCATGAGCAGTGCATCAGAACCATCACCGCCTCTACGGGGATAGTACGTCCCACCTCTTTTGCACTAAATATATGCTTAGTCAGTGTTGCATCATCCATTCTTTCCACTTGCCCAAACCAATGAAACATCTCCCCGCAAGGGAGTGGTCGTAAGTTTGGTGTATTAACAAGACTATTTTATATTTATTTCTTAGAATTTCGCCAATCACATTCATAACATTAAAACAACTTTTTATGGATTATATCGCGTTTATTTAGAGTTTAATCTCTATTTATTTTCCGACTTTCGAACTCTTTACAGAGATCATTTTCACAAGTAATGAACAAAGAGATGGTAGTCGTTCAGAAGCTCCTTTCAATGATACAGAGAGTACCCACTTTTTGGAAATAGAAATCAAAAAGTTGAAGTTAAAAATATGATTTTTACTATAAATAGAAATATATAGGAAATAAATAGAAAATAAGCTCTAAATAAACGCAATATAATCTATAAAAACTTGTTTTAATGTTAAGACTATTTTAGCGAAGTGTGTAGTGTTAGGTTATAACAGTAGTAAAGCCGTGCAGTTCACTGCATGTATGGGCCGGCTCGACCAGTGAAATAGCATGGCTTCCCAGAATATAAAGGGGATCATCATTCGCAGGCCCACCCCCTTTCCCCATCCTTTCATTTCCCCTATCCCTTAAAGATCGACAACGCAACAGTAACACTATATGTGTTGCTGGTGTCCATGGGCGGCGTTGGTTGCTTACCATCAGGTGTTACGCCTGCTCGTTTGCCCTCCTATCCCATAAAAAAATAAAAGGGGGTCATCATTCTGCATTTTTAAAGGGTTTCAAAAGAGTATTTGGCACATGAGTTTCTTGCCCGATTCTTCTCATGATAGCCTCTACACTCGGAATCGGGCCGCTCGTGGCTATTGCGTCCGTGTCTTTTTTGTTCCACGGAGGCACTTTCCACAAGCGCTCGTGTTTGTATTTAATTTTAGATAATATATTATCTGTACTTGTTGACTATTTTTAAGTGTCTGTGAAGACCTATAAAAATGAAGTTATGTTGACTTTGACTTTTGACTTGACATGGCGAGTTTAGTCCGAACGGAACTCGGCGGGTGGTGTATAGCGTGTGTACTGACCGGGCGAGCCGGGCGCACTCTGGCTGACGCCGGAGCGCTGCGGGAACAGATACTGCGTGGACTGGCTGCTGTTGCCGAGGCGCTGCTCGCGCGACTGGAACCACACGATACACGTTATAGTTATTGATGATGATTCACAACAACTATTTATAGATCTATTCCATCAAGTGGTATCTATCTAAAGTAAAGAGAAGTTTTCAACTCAAATCAATGTTTTTTATTGATGAAATCAATGACCGACAAACTTTTGAGGTCCACTGCTGGACGTAGGCCTCCACCATACAAGGCCACTACGGACAGTCGCGTGCCACTTGCATCCGTCGGCTTCCGGGGTCTTTTCCAGGTCGTCGCTCCACCTAGTTCGGGGACTCGCGTCTACCGATTCGTGGTCGCTCGAGAACCTTTTTACTCCGACGGTCTGAACTGAATCTGATGTGATGTGATCCCCAATTCAGCGTGCTAACTTCACAGGCTATGTCGGTCACGCCAGATTTCTTGTGTATCTCGTATTTTTAATATTAATCTTAATTTATATTATCCACATAGATGACTATACTCGCTAATCGAGGAAAAGATCAACAGGCTGAACCAAATCTCGTTCGGAATTTTACAATCAATCACTAATAACATGGTACATCATCTCATTCATTAGCTATGACTTCACAAATTCAATTCTGAACATGGAGAAAATATTCCCACTAAAATTCCTTCTGTTAATATTACCTGTTGCTCGTGCTCCTCAGGTGGGAACAGATCGGGAGTGGGCTCCCTGGACAATTCCTCGGGCGTCACCAGCCCAGACACGCCCACCTGCGACGGGGAGGTTGGAGCGCTCCTTGAAATTCAATTTAGTTTCATTCAAGTTAGTATACAACCACAGTCTCGGTGTTCCAGTGGTCGAGTAGACCCGCTTCTGAATCAAGAGGTCTCGCGGGTTCGAATCCCCACACCAATGAGTGAGAGAAATTAATTTCGGAAGTTAGGTGTGATAAATATCAATGACTGACAACTTAGTGCCCGGTATGGCAATAGGATAGCCACCTATTCCATTTAGGACGTTAGCATAACGAGGAGACGAGGCTTAACAGCCGCTGCCTACACCTTCTGGTAGAAAACGGCGTGAAGTTATTAGGCGATTTTATATTGCAATATAAAATCGCTGTGATAAATTGCAATATATTAACAAGTGTCCCTTACCTAGAGGACAGTCCGAATGGAGCTCTGAACTGCACGCCTCGCGGTCGTCGCGGACGAAACGCTAATTCGATAAGTTTTCCCTCGCTCTGGGGGTCTATGCGCCAAAAGCTCCCCTTGCCCGGCTCCTCTTGGCTGCGCGGAACTTTTATAAAATATCTGAAAATTCATTACACAACAATTAGTTAAATGATATTATTGTAACCTTTATAATTATATTGTTTCCTAGGTAATTATACATAAAATAAATATTATACTTAATATAAATAAAAAACTCCCAAGACTCATTTCAAAATATGCTGTAGTGATGTTTCTTGTTCCTCAAATCTGTGACACAATCTTTTCTTATTATATTTATTGTGACATAGAAAGAAGATACACTATTTACATAATATATATGATATAGGTTTAGATTATGTTTTTTTTTACTTCCTCCACCACTGTACTCCCCAAATTGAGCATGCGTAAAGAACTGTCACATTAAAATTCCGTTTGAAATTAGGATAACTTACCTTCCTAAAGTTGTGAGTTGAAACATTCATCTTTTTTAGTGAATTATTGACGAGTTTAAACACTCACATCTATATGAAGAATTAGGGAGTTAGGTACATACAGTAGATTACTAAGCCGAGTCGTAAGTTAAAAACACTCATCAAATTACAAGTATTTAACAGTACAAACACACACCCATTTAGCGCAGAGGAGGGCTAAAAAGACTCATCTATTTATAAACTATTGGAAAGTTAAAACACTCGCTTCGCGGAAAGTTAAAACATTCACTGTTTAAAAAAAGATTGGACGGAGAAACAACACTCGTCTCCTGGTAACTTTTTTTTAGGAGATAGGAGGGCAAACGAGTAAGCGTGTCACCTAATGGTAAGCAACCTGCGCCGCCCATGGACACCAGTAACACATATAGTGTTACCGTTGCACTGCCAACCTTTAAGGGAGTAGGATAGGAAATAATGGGGAAGGGGGGTGGGCTTCCGGGAACCTCTCTCACCGAACGAAACGCGGCATCAGCCAGTTTACGTCGATCTTCTGAGAGGTCGTGGTATTTCACCGGTCGCGCATGTTGGTAAATTTCAAGCGCCTCACCTATTTAGTGATAAATTGTGACGTATGGAGTTCTGCCAGCCCTTGTCGGCGGTGCGGTAGTACGGGTAGTGCTTGGTGATGTAGCTGTAGATGCCGGACAGCGTGAGCTGCTTGTCCACGGCCGAGGCGACGGCCTGCACGATGAGCTGCGCGTACGAGTAGGGCGGCTTGGCGTCGTCGCGCCCCTCGCGGCCCTCCCGCCCCTCGCGCCCCTCGCGACCCTCGCGGGACTCTCTCGCCTCGCGCGCGTCCCTCGACTCGCGCACGTCTCTGCTGCTACTACTGTAGCCTGTGTCAGAATTCGAGGAAGTCGCCTGAAATTTATAACAAAAATCGTTATGCAATTAATCTATAAATTATGAACATTTGCCGTAAGCCGTACGTCATAGGTTTGGAATGGAATCACACAACGCGATCTAGACTAGAAGTATGTGCAAAATATTGTGAATGCACATAAATACAAAATACAAAAGAGTGCACCCGAACACCATACAAACAATATATTCACCAAACAAATATTTGTGTTACTATTAGCTATTACGCCATCGGTCCTCTCGAGTCCTCCCTAAGCGGGTAATGACGCAAATAAAGAGCCCTTTTGTTTGTATTGCCACCGATACTGAAGCTTTAATTAACGAATCTTTACGAGACATACTCTCATACATATTTAACGCTTGTGGGATAGGCAGAAACTAGTACTACCAATAACTACTACTAGAAACTAGTACTAGTACTACCAATTTCGTATTATACATACATAAATTCAGGCCTTTTTACCCGAAGATGTAGGCAGTGTCTATACAGCCTCGACAAGCCGAATTTTGCGTCCCAAATAGAATATTTGGCGAAATCTACTACCACACACAATGTTATCTGTGCTTGTGATTGTAAGCCCGGATTAAAAACCCATGACTTCTTGATTGAGAAGCGGGGTACTCGAACACTGGACTACCAATACGACTAACGTTGACTTCTTACTATGTTTTGCAATATTATTGGTGCACCCGCATTTAATTAAAATAATACATTTAAAGCAATACAATCCGGTCAAGCAACGACTGACAAGTAATGTATGCCGTTTTTCATCAGACAATGGTACTCACTGCGGTTCCATTGGAGCTGGGCCTGGAGTGATCGGCGAATGCGTAATGCGCTACCAGACCTAGATCAGCGTGTCTCCGGCCTGAAGATCCAGCGCCACGCGGTGAGGTGGGACAACTGTTCGCCGCACTTATTGTGCCTGAAAACACATTACGACCACACATATAGTTAAGAAAATAATAAGAATTATTTTGACAGTGGTAGAACCAGGCAGTTCGCTGCATTAATGAGCCGGCTCGATCGGTGAAATATCACCACCTCTCAGAATATCAGCAAAGTAGCCACGAGTCGTGTTTCGTTCCCTGAAAGAGGTATGGTGGAGGTCCACATCCTTTCCCTTCCCTTCACATCCCACTCCCTTGAAGGGTGGCACTCTCCATGTTGCAGGTATTTATGGACGACCATAGTTGCTTACTATCAGATGACACGTTTGCCTCCAATCCCACAATAAAAAATTATCTCGTGTCTGTTTTCCCACCAAATTTGGCTAAAAAACTAATTTACGAAAATACTATTAGGTATACCTAAAGGGTGATTCTTATATATTAGAGTGCAGATTATAGAGCGACGCTCAAAGTAGGGTAGGTGCCGCAGACAATCACAAATTATATCAGTATTATTAAGTTTAAACGTTGTCAGGTTTCAATTATGTGAGTATCAAGATACCCGTGAGACTGGACCGTGCTGGATGCTAATCAACTGCATTAATAGACAATCTATTTCACATGCTTTAAACTTTGTACACAAATTCTTAGAGGTATCAGACGTAACATAGGATACTTTTTAGACCTCACCTTTTGACCATGTTTATTAAAACATAGTCAAAATAAAACTATCATTATAAATATTATCTAGCCGTTATTTTTTTTTCGGTGGTAGGTATATATCAAAATGCATTCTGCTCACTCATTGACTGTTGTGCGGAACCAAGTTCGCCGAGGCAGCCAGCGTTACTAATAAACTTCACAAGTAATTGACTGTTACAGTATTATAGAATGTGAACGTCGTTAAAATAAATATTTAAATCGTCATTACATAGTATAGAACAAAGTCACTTTCCGATGTCTGTCCCCTTATATGCTTAGATCTTTGAAACTACCCAACGGTTTATGATGCGGGTTTTTTTAATAGATAGAGGGTGTCAACGGGATGGTTTGCATGTATAATTTAGAGAAGAAAAAGTGTTAATTTTCGAGATTAGCACTTTAATAATAAATGCTGTAAAAAATAATTTTGATGCGGAACAAAGTTCCATGGGTCAGCTAGTAAGTAATAAACTACATCACTTAAATTTTCTTGGTACGTATAATGCTAAGTCTATATTAAATAGCGTGGAAGAGGCCATTTAAAGATAAACATTTCCTTTATAACACGATGAACTGCATAGCTACTGACCAGTGGGTGATGGCGCAGGACTGCGGCCGTCGTTGTCCGAGGGTATGGTGATTCGAAGTGGGGGCATCGGAGCTGCAGAGCCTGCCGCGCCGCCTTCCTCTATGAGCGACTGGAACTCCAGCCGTATGTTTGTAGAGGGGAAACGTAACGTGCATCTGAAAATTGAAAAAAAAAAGTATTTAATATAGGGTAAGTTAAGAGTATATAATAAAATTGTAGGAAAGTTGAAATTGTACATTGAATATATTTGTTCAGAATACTTGGGACATGATCTACAATTGATACTTCGATAATTGATACTTTGCTATCGATTGTAGATCGTGTCCCAAGTATGGTTTATAGAATTTTTGTTTGTTTGACTGTATGTTTGTTACGGATAAACTCTTAAAGTACTGCATGCTTTTACGTCAAATTTTGCATAAATAAATAGCCAAGAGGTCGGGTCAACACATAGGCTAAATATTATCACGTAACAACAGTATTTTTGATGCTTTAGGGCGTCCAACGCAGACGAAGTGGCGGGCAACAGCTAGTAATAAATAATTCTATAGCCAAATTGATAAGAGGTTTTCAAAGCTTCAAGGTGTAGTCACTGTTATGTGTGACACACGATGTGGAAATACCCAGTATCGATCGATGAGTTCGCTATCAATTGTTAGAATAGTTCCTGAACGCATTATAATATTAGTATAGGATATTATAAAAAGAAAAGTAACTGTTGAAGAACTAGTCTACAAATTGAGATCGCATACCCAATTTGTAAATTAGAAAAAATAAAAACACGAAACGCCGCTATCTATTAGCAGACTTCAGAACTACAGGACTGTGACAAGTTAGTGCGCACCATAAAACACAGATGGCGCTAGCAACGTCACAATGGCCCCCGACAGACAACACAATAATATTTGTTTACATTGACGTGGCTCCGACTTTAAGGAAAACGTAGTTTATATTATGTTTCCCAACGCTTTGTTTACGTCGCGCGCTCATTGATGACTTGATAAATAATGTTAAACACAAGTTGTTATGTCGACCGGGTCACTTTATTGTTGTTAATATTATTAATGATTGTATAACGTCGAACACAAATTCGTTGAAGTTTAAATTTAATTAATAGTTTATAGTGTCCGACCGAAGGTCTATTTTTGGCCGAAGCCGAAGCCGATTATTCGGAAATCTCCACAACCTTCGGCCGAAGCCGAACCCGAAGGTTTATAAACTATTATTAATTTTCTACAATATTTTCCACAGCTAAAGAGGAAATCGGGGTAAAGTGGCACCTGCCATTTTTCTCTCGGGGACAGAGGTATCCGCACTGATCTATGTGCAGTCCGATCCGTCAGTCACTCACTCTTTCGTTTAATTCCGACCACAGAAATAGATCAAGATCTTGATCTATTTCTGTGATTCCGACTGTTCTCGGACCTTCGCCGAAGATCGCGCCGAAGATGGATTTTTGGCCGAAGGTGAGCGAAGCCGAAGCTTCGGTCGGACACTAACAGCTTAGTACATTCACCGTCAATTATTTAATGGAACGAGGATATTTGAAAATTACAATTTCGCAACAGATTTTGTCCCAGGAATAGAATTTTCGCGAAGGTATTTTTACTTTTTAAAAAATTTCGAAATTATAGAGGTTCTACGTTTGGTTTTGTGTGTGTTAAGTTGACAGATTTAGATTTTATATTCAGTCTAAAGTAAATACAGGTTATTAAAGAAACGTAAATATTATCAAAGCCGAGTAAGCGTGTGAGATGGGTAAAAATAAATCTATGGTAAAAAAAATTGTGTTAAGGATCTTAGGACGCTCAGACGCTATTCTGCCAGTGCCCTACTGAGTTGAATGTTTGAATTTTGTTAGGTCATAGTGAATAATCTAATTCAACTTGTGACTTGGCGTACTTCACGTTAACTTTCAGTAAAGCTGACGTGTGTTATGACGGTTGGTACGCCTATAGCCCACGCTGCACGAGGGGTCGGCCGGCTGGGTTGGCTGGCCGGTTGTACAAAAATCAATATGCGCCCGTGTTTACCTATATAAACATACTGGCGTAGGTACCAAGGCGTCCGTAAACACAGAAATAGGCCGATGCACTCCTGTGCTAAATCTGCTAGTAGTGTTGTTTAAGAGGAATTTTGAATTTTAGGGTTCCGTACGTTTAAATGGAACTTATCTGGGACTTTTCGAGTGTTACATAACGCAATCTAGGCAGATTTTTAATATAGGACAGGGAAAACCGTTGGTTTTCGAAACTACTGAACTATTCTCAGCTCGATGCAGTCTAAAGTGTTAAAATAATAATATCTTGGACACAATACACACAGCGCCCTCTAGTTCCAAACTAAGCAACTAAATGCTCGTGTTATACTAGATAACGGATAGTAATACACATATACTTTTTTTGTAAATACATACTCATAATACATAGGAAAACATAAAAATATACATATTTATGCTTGTCATAAATATTTGTACTCGGGTGGGGCTCGAACCCACCCACCATGACACAAATAAAATGGTTTTATTAAAATCTGAAGTCTGCGAAATAATTATAATTATTGTTATTAGAAAGACGGAAGCGGAGGTCGGAACTGCGGAAAACGGCTAGTAATCAATTAACTACAATTAGAGAATACTAAAGATTACAGCTAAACATTTGTATATTTGTTTTTAAGGTTTTCGCGAATCTCACTCATTAAAACAACTTTTTAGGATTGTATCGCGTTTATTTCTTATTTATTTATATTTATTTCCCGACGTTTCGAACTCTTTACAGAGATCATTTTCACGAGTGACGAACAAAAAGATGGTAGATGTTCAAAAGCTATCTTCATTGATACAGAGAGCACCCACTTTTTGGAAATAAAAATCTAAAAGTTGATGTCAAAAATATGATTTTTACTATTGGTAACCCACATCAGACCATGAGAACAAAAGTTAAATACTTATTTATAAGATGCATTCATATATCCTGCTTCTAAAGATCCTTTGTTGTATGATTTAATAATTAAAAGTTGTTATTATTAAATTATTACAAATTAACTTATTTTCTAAGTTGGTTGAGATTAAAGTACAACTATTATTAAATATTCATTGATTTTAAATTAAAAAATGTTTATTAAAAATCTACCACTGGGTCACAAAACGCGGCCAGTCCTGAGAAAGACCCAGCAAGAAAACTCAGCGGCTGTTCTGCAAAACTGATTATTATTTCATTTTGAACGGGCTATTAATATTGCTATTATTTACAAAGTTTTTGAGAAAAAGAAAGGGACTTGGTTTCTAGGTTAACAAAAATTAAAATTAAATTAAAATTATTTTGTTTTGATTATTATACTGCACTACTCAAAATTCTACATTATTTTGGTTCCTGAAGTGGGTCTGACCTGCAAACTATACTAATAGTATCTCGCTGTCTTGAGCTGTTTGATTGTGGGCTAGGTTTGATGAGATTTATGACTGGGTTCCAGCTAGGTGATAGTTTCCAGCCATCTTCTCTATTGAAATTCTTTGGATGTTTTTTGATTTCAATAGCCTCGCGTATCATCCTGGGACGATAATGTTGTTTTTTGGCGAGGATTTGTGGTTTGTCAAACCTGATGTAGTGTTTTGAGCCCTCCCTACAGTGTTCACAAACAGCAGACTTATTATAGCGGTTGTGCTTCACATCCGCTATGTGTTCATTGATCCTGGTTTTAATGGACCTCTTTGTTTGTCCGATATAAGAGAATCCACAATCACAGTCCAGCTTATATACTCCTGGGTCTTGCTTTTGAACAACTACCATCTTTTTGTTCGTCACTCGTGAAAATGATCTCTGTAAAGAGTTCGAAACGCCGGGAAATAAATATAAATAAATAAGAAATAAACGCGATACAATCCTAAAAAGTTGTTTTAATAAACATTTGTATTCAAATTTAAATTAAGTGATAAAAACTAACATTGTTTTTTCTTATTAATCATAAAACGTGTATGACAATAGTTATCATTATCAAAAAAGCGAATGAGGCGTGGGAGAATCGTGCCTTATGTAGCTGCGTTATCTCTGCTCACCCCGCGAGCGACTTGGAACTCGATGTCAATAGAGGACGGTAATAAACAAGTAAATAATATTCTAATAATATTTTGTACGGATCCCTACAAGTTCACCAGACGGCTCGCACGCGACCTGTTATCTTTGTTATTCGCACAATTGAACATTGTTTTGCCAAAGTTTATTGCAAGGAGACGATTTTTAGTGGCTTCTTTCTTCTAAATCTTTAGAAATGGTTGGGTGAGTAAAACGTGATTTACTTAATTTGATGAGAACTTGGAAAAAACAAATACAGACCAGTATTTTTTTTTTAAAGTTCTCATAACAACAAAGTACCAGCAGGTAGTAGCTTATAAAAAATAAATAGTTTGATTCTACAAAGATTAATCCCACTCCCTTTATGGGGGAAAAGTAAATTAAATTTAACACCCCCACGAGCTCAGCCTGCTTGCCTAATACATCCCCCTCACCCCCTCTCTATTATAGCAAAAACAGGTTCTATACAATACACGTGATATTTATAACTGTACATAGTATCAACATTGACATAAGATATACATTTTCTTTAAAGACACCGCGTGATTAATGGACGATACCTCTATTACGTTACTAGACCGCGAGATCGAAATAACTTACAGACAGCTAACGAAACATCGTCGGTAACAAAACAATATAAGTATCATACAATATCAAAAACACTATCTCAAACACTGAGTTAAATATACAAGAGGAGCAAACCTCATACAAATGCGTCAAAAAATGTGTGTCCACTTTTTAGATGCAATGACGTAGCTTTGAAACCACTAGACATTTAAAATTAAACATATATCTGTCTCAGTCACTCAAATGTCAAATACATTGCCGTCACTTTGATTAGACAAAGATGGCAATATAAATTTGCAATGGCGGTGTGGGGTGGCCAGCCCATGCGAAATTTTACCCAACTTTTTCAAGCCATGTACTCGTAAAAATATTTAATAAATATAAATTCAATATTTTACTATTACTTATTAATTTCTTATCAGATGTATTACAAGATAACTGAAATAATGAATGGATCAACGATCTCTGTGTACTCCGTACTAGATCGGCTGTTGCGAAAAAAATTGGATCACACTCATCTGTACCTAATTGTGTACACCTGCCTTAGAGCAGCGATTTAAAGCGCTGTAGGTACAGTGTACACAATTAGGTACAGTACACAAAATAGTGAAAACGCTTGAGTAGTAAAATAATGCACTTACATTCATTATATTGAAAGGGAATTATTGTATTTAACGTGGACAGGGTCAAACACCCGCACGGGTCGATCGCTAAAACATATTGCTGTACAGTATGTAACTTACAGTAACTTAATTTACGAACACAACAATTATTTTCTGTTTAATCACATTAATATTCATCTAGGTCGAAAAAATACGAGATTTCTCTCATTAAAATCGACTACGTGACAAAAACCTGAGCCACCCCCCCGCTTCTGTGACTGACCGTAGTATTTTAAAGACTCCGCTCCCCCTCCCCAAACAGGGGGGGGGAGCGTAGTATGGGTACGGTCCCTAAAGTTAAGCAACGCTTGGCGCGGTCGGTCCGTGGATGGGTGACCATCTTATCATGACGATTTCCTCCGTGTTTCGGAAGGCACGTTAAATTGGTGGGTCCCGGCTGTCATTTGAACATCTTTGGTAGTTGTTACGGGTAGTCAGAAGCCAGAAAGTCTAACAACCAGACTTACCAAGGGGGATTGTGTTGCCCACGCAACTGGGTTGTGGAGGTCAGATAGGCAGTCGCTCCATGTAAAACACTAGTACTCGGCTGCACCCGGTTAGACTGGAAGCCGACCCCAACATAATTGGGAAAAAGCTAGGCAGATGAATTATTGATCATACACCGCTGTGTAACATAAATAAGTTTTGTATAAAATTGCCTTTTAGTCTCTTTTTTATAAGTTTGAGTGAATAATTTGCTTTCGTGATACAATCTTATTTTTAAGTATTTATTAATTATGGCATTTATTAATAAAAGCGAATGATCAACTTGAATTGACGATAAATGATCTCCCGGGTGCAGGTAGCCAGTCAGTTTCTTTTCTCAGCAATCGGATAATTTTCACCCACTTGTCACGGCGTGCTGCATCTTTAGGCACCCTGCAGCGTTATTATTATAACAAAAAATATTTAAAATCTCCTTTTCCATAAATTAATAACTCTCCCACAAATGTGGGAAACTAAAACTAAGTTTTTAGTGGTATCACTGAAGCTAATTATGAAAATTCAACATTTTATCTATTTTACTGTATTTTAATATTAATGTAAACATTAATCTTACGTGTGGAAAGTAATTCCGGTTAATTTCTTATGGGTTTCCGATCTTGAAACGCACTCTTTTACTACGCATTTACCCATTTTGTACCTATTGTTATTCGGTTCGCGTCTGACAGATGACTGAATTGACATAAGCTTCGCATAAGCCTGTAGACTTATGGCCAGTGGTCACACTTTGAGAAGGTTACTACAAGTCTATATCATATAGGTCAATGATCTCAAAACTCTACACCACCGTTGGTAGGTGTGTTATCTACGACTATCTTGATATAGGAAGGTTGTCTGTCGCCGGGCGCTGTTATCGAGTTATCGAGGTACGTACTGAAACACTATTATTGTATAATTTATATCATTACAAACTCCAATTGTAATATTTGCATAGTCATTTATCTGATAGGCTGACTAGCGGACCCAACAGACGTCGTCGTTCACGATATACCGATTAGTAAATAAAGTAAGAAATTAAATGTAACAATTTCGTTGGACTTTTATTTTATTTTTTTTCATGGGATAGGAGGGCAAACGAGCAGGCGTGTCACCTGATGGTAAGCAACCAACGCCGCCCATGGACACCAGCAACACATATAGTGTTAAGGGATAGGGGAAAGGAAAGGATGGGGAAAGGGGGGTGGGCCTCCGGGTACCTCTCTCACCGAACGAAACGCGGCATGAGCCACTTTACGTCGGTCTTCTGAGAGGTCGTGGTATTTCACCGGTCGAGCCGGCCCATTCATGCAGAGAACTGCTTGGCTCTACCACTGTCATGCTTGGCTCTACCACTGTTTTATTACGACTTTATTTTAAAATTAAATCTTTTCTTCTAAAAATAATTCGTTATTATTTTATCCTATGTCATCTTCGAATCCACTTGAAAAGAAACAAAAAATCATTTAAATTGATCCAGCCGTTTAAGAGGCAGAATTGTGTTCATGTATAAATATATTACTACTGCTTTATGTGATAAATTCGTATTAAGGAGTACAAGAGTTCTCGCCAGAAACAGTCCGGTGGCGCAGTGGGCGAGCGCACGGCCTCTGATCCAGAGGTCCGGGGTTCGATTCCAGACACTGGCTCACACCAATGACTTTTCGAAATTGTTTTCGGAAGTTATGTGTGATAATTATCGATGACTGACAAACTTTGTGCCCGGTATGGCAATAGGTTCGCCACCTATTCCATTTGGACGTAAACATAACGGCGAGACGAGGCTTAACAGCCGCTGCCTACACCTTCGGGTAACAAAAGGCGTGAAGTTATGTTATGTAAGGAGTACAAGAGTTCTCGCCACGTGGCAACAGTCAACGGGCCCTCGCGCCCCTCGCCCTGTACTGTGGGGCTGATTAATCAATCGGCTAAAACAAGTAATTGCTCGTCTACAATCGTCTTTAAAATATTTTTTTAAGGGGATGAACAACTAAAAAATGTTAATAAAAAGTAATTAATAAATAAAAAAAATCGAGTTTCGGGGGTTGTAAATTTGTAAACGTTCGCGAACAGATTTTGACAGGTCACGTGACGTATCGATTGACAAAGCGCCCTCTGCGCAGAAGCCTTCACTTCCGTACCGAGGGAAACGTTTGGATAAGAAACAGCATGGATATACAGCTACATATTTACAAAATAATGCGTTCATTGCAATCAAATTGTTAAGATAACGGAGAAATACCAAGATAAGAAGGAGTAATAGAACAATAGAAACCATAACCATCAGCAAATGGTGTTCGAGAATAAAATATAACATTTTACACAAGTGTCACCGATCTATTGCTAGAGATCTAACTGAAAACGCCTCGAATACAATTTGAGCCGCTGGTAAATTAGGGATCCTTGAAAATACAAAAAAATATAACGTACGTAATGAACCACACGAAATACTAACACTCACACACACCGGCACATGTGAACAAACACAACAGCCCCTAATAATTGCTCTGACCGCATATTCCGAGTAATTTGTGGTGGCCTTCAATTTAAGTAAACAAAACATTTACCAGTTAGTATTGATCATTTTCTGCGGTGCACGGCCAACTGTATTGGACACCCTACATACACCCATTTTACCACTTCTGTAAAATATTTAGGGTTCCATAAATGAAAGAGAGTATGGGTGTAAAAGTAAGGAAGGTGATGATGTAAGACTGACTAAGCAGATATACAGTAAAAAATCGAAAGGATGCAGGAGTTGAGCACGACGAAGATTAATCTTCCAGGACCAAATTAAAACGAGTTCTTACGAAAGAGGATGTCAAGCTAAACATCCTTAAACGACGAGCGTGTGGAGGAAATAATTAATCTCTCTTTCTCTCTCTCAGATACACACACTCATGAAAGACTTATGGCTGAGACACGAACCCGAAGTGTCGCAATGACATAAAACAGAGAATCAATACTTGGGGGTTGTTTACTGCCACACAAGTAGCAGAGTCAGGTCAGCGGATATGAGTAGCTACTAGGGCGGGTGGATACTGGACACAAATATTTGTAGCATATTTATTCAGGATGACTGTTTTTCTATATGTATAGATATGCAAACTACATATAGACAATAGTTTTTTTTTAAATCTAAATTTAGGAAAATTAGGCAGCATGAAAGCGAAATATCATCAATCTGCTACTAGGAGTGGAGAGGAGTAGTCACAAATATCAATAAAACATAATCTTTTAATTTCGAATCGAAGCGAAAATTATTGGGTCAGTTTAAAACGGGCGCTTTACACACACATACAATTAATATTAAATAATTTACCTTTTATTTACATCATCGCTAATTAGCGCACGCTATACTTTAATTACTTCACGAACCTTCAGTGTAACACTCGAGTCATTTAAACAAATCGATATTTATATGAGTATCATTTTTACGATTTATGTTAATGGCAACATTTACTGCATAATCAAATTGAAATCATTCACAGTAATATGTCGCATTTCCGTCGAGAGCTGAAAGTTCGGATCGACCTGAGAAAAGATTTCGAAAGAAGAGCTTGGGCAATCAGACGCTCACATCGTGTTATAAAAAGACCATCAGACCGTCATCTATTTCATGAATAGCTTCACAAGAAACCAGACCCTTGTGTTCATAGGCGTCAAGTTTCTAAAAACAAACTCGAGTCGGTTCAACGACGAGTTCACATAACAGTCTGAACTAACACACATAATAAATACGTTATCCAACAGGTCAACAACAGATCCTCAGCAGTAGCTGGTAATAACGACTCTGTTGTCATGGGAATAAGGTTCATATTATTTTAATAGGTGATTCAGACGGAATATCGATCGGCCGTTACACAGGGCGAAACGGGGCGTCCTTCACCTCGTGGCCTTTCCTTTATAAACCAACCAATTTATAAAGACAGTTTCGGATGTGGGTAAATGACACGTGGAGACTATCACGATTTCGGACGGTAGATATATTTTCAAACTAAATAGACGGAGCTCCAATTTCGGAAATAGATGAGGAATTTCTGTGCCAGGTTCAGTCAGACAGTAATCGCTGTTCGTCATTATCATCAAAGAAATTATTTAGATCAAGGATATTTGTGGAAATTAATTTTACAAATTACCTATGTATTTTGTGGTGATTAAAATAATATGCTACATATTATTTGTAACAGAATAAAAAATGTATATTCGTATTACCACTTGGAATTATTTGAAATTGGTTAAGAATTGGAAGATTATCTCAAAATGCGCCTATCGAAGGGACTAATTATTAGTCACAAGTCTGCAACATCATTTTTCTCAAGTAGTGTTGTTGTGGAAGCCTTACGAATTCTACTAGTAATACGCCGGAAAGAATTTTAAATACATAAACATCCAAAATTCGACTCGGGCACTCGATAACTTCTAATTTTATATACAAAATGATGATTCAGTAGGTTCTGTACTTAATCTATGTATGAAATATTACACAAAGAAAATAGAAACAAAACTATATATTAAATAATCCGTAGCTGTAATAAAAACAAGGTTTTTTTTCAAAGATCAAAGAAATATCACGTGAATATTGGCCATACCCCTAAAACATTGGGATATTTATTTTCACAATATCATGGAAAATTTATTTTACAGTGTACATACGAAGTAATAATAGGTCGGGGAAAAAGTCTTTTCGCATAACGTAGGTATAAACTTATTATAAAATTTCTTTGACTGTACTATTTGTGTCTGTCTGGTTTTGGTAACATTAAAAAGGTTACATTATAAAGAAAAGAAAAAAATAAAAAAAAGTTGTTTCCCGCTATTTTTCATTTGTTTTTCTCTCCGTAAAAATGAGTGAATCTAATGAAGAAATTCGATACATTTTAAAATTTTATTATAAAAAAGGCAAAAATGCAACTCAAACAGTGAAAAAAATTTGTGATGTTTATGGACCTGATGCAGTGTCAGTAAGAGTAGCACAAATTTGGTTCAAACGTTTTCAGTCCGGAAATTTTGATGTTAAAGATGCACCTCGCTCTGGTCGCCCTGTTACGAATAAAATGGACGCCATTTTTGAAAGAGTGGAGCAAGATCGGCATATTAGTAGTTACGATGTAGCTGAAGAACTGGGAATTGACCACAAAACAGTTTTGACCCATTTGAAGAAAGCTGGTTATACAAAAAAGCTCGATATTTGGGTGCCACACGAGCTCACTCAAAGAAACTTAATGAACCGTGTACTCATTTGCGATTCATTATTGAGACGTAATGAAATCGAGCCGTTTTTGAAGAGATTGATAACTGGCGATGAAAAGTGGATCACGTACGACAAGAACGTGCGAAAAAGGTCGTGGTCGAAAGTTGGCCAGGCTTCACAGACTGTGGCCAAACCTGGCCTAACACGAAATAAGGTGATGCTGTGTGTATGGTGGGATTGGAAGGGCATTGTTCATTATGAGCTTTTACCGTCCGGCAAAAGCATCGATTCTGATCTTTACTGCCAGCAACTGATGAGATTAAAGGAAGCAGTCGAGAGAAAACGGTCGGAATTGATCAACAGGAAGGGTGTGGTCTTTCATCACGATAACGCTAGACCACACACATCTTTAGCCACTCAGCAAATATTAAGAGAGTTCGACTGGGAGGTCCTAGTGCATCCACCATATAGCCCTGACCTTGTGCCTTCAGATTTTCACCTGTTTCGGTCTCTTCAGAATTCTTTAGGTTCTGTAAGGTTGACCTCAAGAGAGGACTGCCAAAACTATTTGTCCCGTTTTTTTGATCAGAAGTCCCAAAGTTTCTACAGTAACGGGATAATGTCTCTGCCCACAAAATGGCAGAAAGTTATTCAACAAAACGGTACATATATATTGTAAATAAATGTAAATAAACTTTGAAAAAAATGTCTTGACTTTTCATACAAAAATACGAAAATACTTTTTCCCCAACCTATTATTATGCTAATTTATTAAGTCCGACAAGAGTCGGGTAACAAAAGGCGTAAGGTTATGTTATGTGAATTATGACTTATGTAGAATTACATAACATAACATAACTTCACGCCATTGTTACCCGAAGGTGTAGGCAGCGGCTGTTAAGCCTCTTCTCGCTGTTATGTTTACGTCTCAAATGGAATAGGTGGCGAACCTATTGCCATACCGGGCACAAAGTTTTCAGTCATCGGTATTTATCACACATAACTTTTTTTTTTATGGGATAGGAGGGCAAACGAGCAGGCGTGTCACCTGATGGTAAGCAACTAACGCCGCCCATGGACACCAGCAGCACGGCCGAACTACTATCCGTTACAACTCTGGTTTTAATTTCCGTATAAATTTTGACTTAAAATACTGCCAGAGAAAAAAATGTTTTCTTTTTCAAAGCGGCAAAAATATGAATCCAATACCAAATATTTTGGAACTTTCCAGTTTTAAAACGTGTAACACATAATAATATGACTGAAATAACGACTAAGAAATTCTGTTAAGAAAATTCATGTCACGTGGCCTCGCAAGAGCCAATAGTAACGCGGCTATCAAGACCGAAGGCAGCTCTCTCTCACAATACATACAGCTTGTCTATAGCACGAGCAGCACATGCTCAGGCTCGTACCTTTCCATTATTTGTTTGATCGCCTGGCAGGGTAGAAAGTCCCACAGAAATGGTCTGTCTTTTTGGGAATCTTATTTTTTAGTTATAAATAACACTCCGTCAAAATTTCAAGCTGCCTAAAATACATTCTTTATAATTGTTTGTAAAATATTTTTGCACGCGTGTGGCAGTGTAAAAACCCCGATTAAATGGTGTGGCTTATTTGTTTCCGTATACATTGAATATTAAACTGCAACATATATAAATTGCGTATTGCCTCAAATACATTTTTTGTAATAAAAAAAATTAAGTGTTGATTTAGCCCCGGTACTCAGCAGCCAGTTCTGCAATTCCGTGTGACAAGCTTTCAACTTGCCTCAAACACCTACTCAAAAATTGGTGCCAACTCTCCTTCTATAATGTTTTTGCGCCCAGGAATCTGCCCAACGCCCCATTTACTTTATTTCCTAACGCTACTCTTCTTTCTACATCAGCGGTGTACCTTCCATCCCTGCTAAAAGCCCATCCAAGATATACAATTTTATTCACCTGTTCCAGCACTACATTGTCAACCATTATCCTTGCATCCGTTCTGGATTCTTCTCTTTCAAACACCATAACCGTCGTTTTCATCACATTCAATTGTAAGCCTTTCATCAAACAATCATCTTTCATAATAGTGACCAATTCGGCTAAGAGCACGGCGTCATCTGCGTAAAGCAGGCAGCTCACAACTAGGTCACCCATTCGCATCCCTAGATTCGTCGATCTCACTCTCTGGAGACAACTGTCCAGGTACAGGATGTACAGTCGAGCGGACAGCACGCAACCCTGTCTGATCTCTTCCATAGTAATGTCCTCGTCAGATGTTGGCGCAGCGGCGTCAGTCGTAGACTCACTCGCGGCACCCACATCCAGAACATACTCGTACATTTCCCCAAAATACTCCACCTACCCAATTCGTCGTTTGGGTTAGCAAAAATGTCACCTTGTTGAATAAAATCCTTGAGTAGTCAAGTCAGTCATACACATTTTGAAATTGAATTAAATGTTTCTCAAATTACTTATCTGTAAAGAAAACATACTTATAACATATTACGTTAAACAAAATTTGTATTTTTAGTTAACAAGCAAAACAACATAATATTTTCTTCAACCAAAATAACACACAAAGGAGCACGCGTGTCACCTGATGGTGAGCAACTAACGCCTGAAACCTGCAACGCAGATAGTTTCAAAGCTGCGTTACCGACTAGAAAAAGAAATAAGGAAGGGGTCGGTGATGGGAAGGAGAGAGGAGAGAATGGATTGGACTTCCGGATAACTCTCACGGAGTGAAGGGCGGCATGTGTAATTTCACGTCGATAAATGTACTTTGTCATGCCATAAATATTGTAACAAAGAAAAATTGTTTTTTTTTTAATTGCAAATAACATTTAATCCTTTTACAGAGAGTTACTTTAATACATAAATATAAAACGATATAAAATATAAAAAAGCTTATTCGAAGTGGTCTCCATTGGCTGCAATACAGGCCTTTAAACGTTGAGGCCAGTTATCAATAGAAACACGCACTCTTTCCATGGGAAAATTCTTGACTGCCAATCGTATGGATTGTTTTAGGGACTCTAAATTATTATGACGTTTAGAGCAAGCCGTACTCTCTAAAACTGACCACAAATCATAATCCAGTGGATTAAGATCGGGACTAGACGACGGCCAGTCTTCAGCTCTAATGAAGTCCGAAACGTTCGCTTCCAACCAAGATTGCGTGGACCGAGCTTTATGACCCGGTGCCGAGTCTTGCTGGAAGGACCGTACTTCGTTATTGAACATGGTGTTGTTAAGGGGCTTGACTACCTTTTCAAGAATGGTATCTTGATACACTTTTTTACAATTAATGCCGATGTTTTGATACCTTTTTCACAAAAATATGGGTCAGTCACTCCTTCGTAGCTAACACCCCAGCAAACCATCACTGAAGTCGGATAATGCCCACGTTGCACTCTGTCAACTAATTGGGAAGCTTCCTTAGAGCTTTGAGCATAAATACGGTCATTTTGTTTGTTAAAATGTTGCTCAATTGTAAAAACTTTTTCATCCGTAAACAATATTTTTCTGTGACCTCCCTTTGCGTACCGCTTCAGTAGTTGTTTAGATTTTAACACCCTATTCTTTTTTAAATTATCAGTTAATAAATGACCAGTGCGCCTCTTATAGGCTGCAAGTCCTAAGTCATCTTTTAAAATACGCGATATTGTTCTAGGTGCTATCTTCATCTCCCGAGATAAAATCTTTTGCTTGCGGACAGGATTTCTTCGAATTCTTTCCCTTACTGCTTTGACCACCTTTTTCGTACGAACACTACGTGGACGGCCAGGTCATTTTCTGTCACAAACAGAGGAGGTCTCATTGTACCTATTAATAGGTACACAAACATTTGACTAATACCAAGTGTATGGAGGGTTTTAAAAATTGCATTTGGCTCCATACCAACTTTGTGTAATGCAATCACAGCGATTCGGTTTCATTTATCGCCCCACTCCATTTTAATATCGCAAAATATTGTACAATGTATTGGCGCCAAAACGAGAAAACACAATGAACAATCGTATAAAAATGACAAATTCCAAATTCAAATGTTTTTTATTTTTAGTTGTAACAGTATTTATGGCCAGACTAAGGTTGGAGTTCGCCAACTATGACATAATGATGTGTTAGCTAAATAGAGCTTTAAATGTAATCGGACCTTTAAAGTTAACGCTGTTCACCAAAAATAAAATGGGGACTGCTACGTAATCAGTTGTAATTAGAACGAATGAATAGTAAAATAATGAGTAGTATAATGCTACTTATTAAAATAAAGTAAAATGTGTGCAATTTGTATACATTCGGTTACATCCGAGCGACATCCAAGAATGTTAGGATAATAATTCACATCCTCAATTATTCCTTGACCAAAGGTGTCTTTCCCGTAGCGTGGAAAGATGCCCAAATTATCCCTTTACCTAAAAAATGTAAACCTGTTTCCTATTCAGATTATAGACCCATATCCATATTACCCTTCCTTTCCAAAGTCCTAAAACGTCTCGTCCACATCCAATTTAGTTCATTCCTTTGTGAAAACAAGCTCCTTAATCCCTTACAATCTGGTTTTCGCGCTGGTCACAGTACAACTACTGCCCTAGTAAATGTTACGGACGACATCAGGTCTGGGATGGACATTGGAAGGGTCACATTACTGGCGCTACTAGATTTCAGTAATGCCTTCAATACTGTCGATTTCGACATTCTCATAAGCCTGCTTCGCTCTCTTAACATATCTCCAATGGTGATAGATTGGTTTCACAGTTACTTGCGTGGACGCCGACAACGTATTAACATTGAAAACATCTGCTCCTCCTGGTGCAATACCAATGTCGGTGTTCCTCAAGGTGGCGTGCTATCTCCTTTACTCTTCGCAATTTTCATAAATTCCATCTCAAATAACCTTGTTTCTTCCTACCACCTATATGCAGATGATCTTCAAATCTACCTACAGGCTGAACCAGTGCAGTTGTCTAATACTTTTAATATCCTGAATGAGGATTTAGCTCGGATAGGTGCGTGGAGCTCATCACACGGACTAGCGGTCAACCCATCCAAGACACAAATTATAATGGTAGGTAGTAGCCGGCTCACTTCAAAAATTGACAAATCACAGTTGCCACAAATCCTTTTTGAGGGCACTGTCATTCCATTGAGTGACAAAGTAAAGAACCTTGGCCTTATTATTGACCCTGATCTAACTTGGGGTCCGCAATTACAAGAAGTGAGCCGGAAACTTTTTGCTTCTGGAGGTTCTCTTAGAAGACTTCGGAACTTCCTACCCATTGCCACCAAGGTTGCGCTTGCGAAGTCCATTCTATTGCCCATTCTTGATTATGCAGATGCCAGCTATCCCGATCTCGCCGAATACCAATTAGATAAACTTGAGCGTCTTCAAAACTATTGCATAAGATTTATATTTGGCTTACGCAAATATGATCACGTTTCACAGTTCCGAAAACAACTCAAGTGGTTACCAATACGATTTCGCCGGAATGCTCATATCCTTTCAGTTTTATATAAAATACTGTTTGACCCTTTCACGCCTTCCTATCTCAAAGTACGTTTTCAGTACTTGCATGACACTCATTGCCAGAATCTGAGGTCTTCACACAATCTCAGGTTGAAAGTTCCACAACATTCCACGAGTTTTTACGCCAAATCATTTACCACTACAGCAGTAAGCTTGTGGAATGAACTACCAATAGAAATTCGACGTGCTAAAACTATAACCACGTTCAAGAAAATGGTGGAAGAACACTATCAGGAATCATTGATATAAAATTTAAATTTATTTTTCGTCATTTATATTTATTTTTATGTATGTGCATGTTAGTATGTATGTGTATGTATGTTTATGTATGTATATGTATGTGTATAGAATTATTAATATTAATATAGATCTATAGAATATTTAATTATATTATCCAACTAAATTAAATTGTACACAACATTCACTGCCCTCTCCTTTTTATTTCTATCCATCCTAAGGTTGCCTGGCAGAAATTGCTTACAGCAATAAGGCCGCCCATTGTACTGTTGTTTTTGTATAAGTTTTTATCATGTATCTGTATTTTTCTTTGTATGTGTGCAATAAAGTATATATAAATAAATAAATAATATATATATTATCCAAAATGTGAACCGTGTTATGGCAATGCGATTCAGTTACCATAAACGCCTTTGCTATTTATTAGCGTTATGTTATATTCTATTGATCTCTGTTGTTATGGCAACTCAGACGTTGCCATGACAACATGTTGAATGCGTTTTATTATTTTGCTTTTTCGTCATAATTTAGAAATCATTTCGTCATATTTGGAATAAACGGGGTGCCCGTATAATTCACTTACGAGTATTTAAAAAAGTCTAAAACATTATTTTCATCTAAAATGTAATTTATAGCGACTTCCATTATATTTTGTTTAGGGTTGAGGTTCCCATAATGGACTATAAACCAGCGATGGATTTTTTCATTTATTTAAAGAAAACATAGTTTTTCGATGGTTTTAAAGTTATAAACTAAATAAGGAATGGTTATATTGTTAAACTAGTTAAGTTTTAAATAAATTTAATTAAACGTGGTTTCATTTATTCGTCTCCTAAATACTATTTAAATTTGCCATAATTATGTACATGACACGACAAAAAACAATGTCAACGACTGGATATCTAATGCTGGGTAGTGTCTGTGTCATCACTGGGAATAGACAATTGGATCCTAATTGTCTATCAATGGTGATTTTAGATTTTCCTATACCTTCTCAAATTTCTAAGAATTTATTTCAGATACTTCTACTACGCATTCTCGAAATACCACGGCTTCTCAGAATATCGAAGTAATGTGACTCATGCCGAATTTCGTTTGGTAAGAGAGGTATACCCACACCCCTTCCCTCTCCCATACCATTCCACTCACTATCCTAACTGAAAGGCTTTGTAACACGATTATAATACTATGTGTATAATGGCCGCGTTTGTCACTTACCAGCAGTCTTCTTCTATCTTGCGAGTTTACCCCCTTCAATATACAATTAATTTCCCAGAAAATTATTCAGGTATTCATAACAATATATTAATAATTACATACATAACTTCAAGTATCTGTAATAAATTCTACTAAGCCTTCTTGAGAATATTGATATGATATTTTACTTTGGTCTGTGTTTTGTACTAATTGCTTTTATGATGAACACTGTAGTACAAGTGTCCATTATTAGATCCTTCACCTTACTTTATTTATGAAATGTCACATTTGTTTACAATAACCGCCGGTTAAACGAGGACTTTGAGGTACATTAACATAATCGGTCGATTAGAGCGCTTAATCAATGTTAAGTGCTTGGTGAACAGCAAAATATTGTTAAAGACCCGTTTACGGCGTAATCACCTGAATAAGATTTAATCATATCTTCGTGAACACGGGCCTAAGTATATAATAAATAATGATGTATAGTTTCTAAAGCAATCCCCTTTCTGGAATGCAAGCAATGGATTTCTGTTTCACCCTTTTGGACACGTTCCCAGGCGGGGATAGCGTCTCACGAGCGAATCAGCAGTAAACGAAGTGTGAAGGAAATCAACGAAGCCGTGATCGACTTGGCCGAGCCGATTAGTCTGCTTCTTTGCAACCGACTAAACGATATGTCATTGTGCCGATCATAACTTTGGCCGACTAGCCAAAGTCATGATCGGCACATCTCTACAAATCTATATACTACTAACAAGTGAATAGTTCTGGTGACGCCTATAAGGTGTTGTGGGTCACTCTCTTTAAACATAGGTGTACCGGTATGAATTGAGCGTTTTTTTGTGAAAATAAAATATTAATTTTGATTAGATAAAAAAAAATATTCAAAATATTGTCCATCACTTTCTACACATTTTGTCCACCGTTTTGGTAATTTGTGGATACCATGCCAATAGAAATGTTCTTCTTTTAAAGCAAACCAATCAGACACCCAATTTTCCACTTCCGCGCAGGAATCGCTCAGCCAATGCGTGTCCCATCGATGAAAATAAATGGTAATCGGAAGGAGGTAATTGTGTGCAGGTGCATTGTCGTGTAACATAATTATTTTGCCGTGTCTTCTGGCCCATTCTGGTCGTTTTTCGATCAATGCGTTGTTCAAATCGATCACTTGTTGTTTGTAGCGACTAGTATTAACAGTTTCACCAGGTTTTAGGAGTTCATAATAAACCACACCCATCTGATCCCGCCAAACACAGAGCATTGCCTTCTTCCCGAAGCGATCTGGTTTTGCAGTCGATGCTGATGGTTGTCCCGGATTAACCCATGATTTTCTCCGTTTAGGATTTTTAAAATAAATCTGGTAGAGCATGATCACCATATGCTTCGACAAGCATTCGATGTGATTCTGCAGCATTTCTTTTTCAAATGGAAACAAAAAATTAATGCTATCCGCAAATCATCACTTTCCGGCACAAAATTTGTCATTTTTAACACAATAAAAAAATATGATGTTGTTTGTTTACTAACTTTTAGGTTAATTAAATGTTGTCTGGCAGAGATCGCAGCATGCGATAAGACCGCCTATTGTACTTGTCTATCACTTTACTACTCGCTGTAATGTATTCTTTAAATAGTGTACAATAAAGTATATTCTATTCTATTCTAAATGTTTGACAGTTGTCATGGCAACCAAACAGAAAAAAAATTAAGGCTTATTCACAACAAATAGCCCCTACCAACACATTTGTATCTTAATGCTCATTTCATACCGGTACACCTGGTATCCTTACCTTCATAACTCTGCATTACATAATCTATGACACAAACTTGGTCTGGGTGATATAGGGTAACTTTTATCTCGCCTGGAACATTCTCAACCCTCACAGTGGATACGTACCTGGAATAAAACATACAAAATAATTAATGCATAAATCTTTGATAAATTCGACTATATAATATTAAAAATTGAGCGTTGCCGAAATTAAATAAATAGGCATACTTTTTCAGAACATGTATTGGTAGGTAGCTGGTATTATGGTAGGCTACGTTGTTTTTTCTATTTTCAAATATTTATAGGGTTTATAATAAAAAAAAAAAATCTGGTTGCCTGTAAAGTCGGTTTTACGGGCGAAGATTTTACGTGACAACGTCTTTTTCTCGGTAGAATATTTATTGATATGAATATAATTAAATTGCACAATAGGAACAAGGAATTGAATGAAAATAAGAATTGCACAAATTTTAACTATAGAAATATATTTTGTTTACTAAAACATTGTACTTCGGCGGGCCTCTCTCTCGTTCGGTGACTCATCGTAACGTTACCGAGCGTTACACTTTTTCATAAGTGACTCCCAGCCGCAACCTAATTTAAGACGTTGTCACGTCAAAACCTCACAAATCTCTAGCTAAAAATAACAGGATGAAGTTATGCATAAAAGATATATCGTTCAGTTGGCAACTAGGCAGCAGCGCCGTCGCGAGGGTGTACCGGGGGTGCCTGGGGGTGGGCGGAGACTATGACGTCAGACACAGGTTGTTGAACTCCAAGGTCAGGCCCAAATGACATCGGCCCCAATATCTATACGCCACCAGCCAGGAGTCTAGTCTTTTATTAACCTACTACATCGGGAAGATATTTTTTTTTCATCGTCTCTTCAAAATTATCATCTCTAGGTTAATAAATAGAAGTTTATAAGTGATATTTAGAATTCCTTTTTTGAATAAGTAGATAGTGATCGAAAATTCCCGCACAGCGATAAGTAAATAGCTTATTTTGACATTGTCACAACTTTCTTTTAAACCAGTTCAAGTTTTCAAACTAGCAATTTATAAGATTAAAACTATTTAACTGTCTTAAATATCGATATAATATGATATATAAACATCGGTGACTGAAAACTTTGTGCCCGGTATGGCAATAGGTTCGCCACCCACCTATTCCATTTGGGACGCAAACATAACGGCGAGAGGAGGCTTAACAGCCGCTGCCTACAGCTTCGGGTAGAAAAAGGCGAAGTTATGTTATTTTAATAACCGCATTACATCATATACAATGTGTGCGTGTCAAAATGTGTGTTTTAATATAACTAGCGATCAATAGCTATATATTATAAAATGTCACATATATATATATCCGCTGAGTTCAGTGTAAAAAGTACAATTAAGTGACACGTTTCGACCCCAAAGCACAGGGTACAACCCCTCATCATTGCAATTGTATAACACAATTTATTGATCGAAATCATAAATATGGTGTTTTAACAGTGGTAGAGCCAAGCAGCGCGCTGCATGAATGGGCCGGCTCGACCGGTGAAATACCACGAGCTCTCAGAAGATCGACGTAAAGTGGCTCATGCCGCGTTTCGTTCGGTGAGATCCTTTCCTATCCTACTCCATTAGAGGTCAGCAAATATATGTGTTATAGGTGTCCATGAGCCCATGAGCGGCGCTGGTCACTTACCATCAGGTGACACGCCCAGGCGTGTCACCTGATGGTAAGCAGCATGGGAGCAAACGACCAGTCGTTTGCTCCCATATCTCATAAAAAAATACTACAAATTTTTTTGGGCATTTCAAATTGTCAGCTAACTAACTAACTAACTGGCATGCATTGACGCGATTCGTTTAGCAAATATGGGAGACCGCTGCCTACTCCTGCGTGGCGTGAAGATATACAAAATGTACAAGTGACAAAAATCCACATTAGCTCCGAGTGATGCGCGACTGTGATTTTTAAATCAAGGTTGTTCGTTTTAAACGGACATTGCTCATCGCTTATGTAGGTAGTGAACGCGCATATTTACACAACAAACAGCTATTTCTGTAAAGATATTACAGTAAAACCACGAACGATCAAAATAGAACGCGCATTTGCGTAGAAATAACGTATACAATGACGTGATGCCGGTGTGACGATAGTGTACTGAATACACTACTAGTTGTAGTGTAGCCGAGGAGAAATGGTATTAGTCAGAGAGCTTTGCGACATATTTGGGCAGGTATTTGAGTCACATGGCCTCGCTGGTCAATCACAGCGCAGCGTCTTGTAAGCAATATAGCTTGATCTATCTATCGCACTTGTGTGGTAGTACTTTCAATCACCAGGCAGATAAAACCTACTAAAATGATGTGCCTTTACGGGAATCAAATCCCGATATTCATATTGTTTGTTTAAGAATATAATTTACATAGTAGTTCCGTGGTTTAGATTACACACAAAATTCATTAAGCGCGATGTCACTGAGCTCTTAGACTACTAAGAGTGTATGGTTTCAATATCACAAAGTTAATTATGTCCATTTGGTAAAACTTATGATGACTACTCCACTAGGCAATAGCGCGATGATATATAATCTTGCTCGATAAACTCGCTATCAGAGCAAGAGGTATTTTTAAACTTGAATAAGTATCCATCTGAGATTAACGCAAGTGGTCGAGCTACCCGCTTCTGAATCAAGAGGTCGCGGGTTCGAATCCTGGCTCATAACAGTTATTGTTCGGACTTATTTTCGAAAGTTATGTGTGAAAAATATCGATGACTGAAAACTTTGTTTCTGGCATGGCAATAGGTTTGCCACCTATTCCATTTGGGACGGAAACATAACGGCGAGTCAAGCCAACAGCCACTGCCTACACCTTCGGGTAGAAGAAGGCGGGAAGTTATATGTTATGTAAACATATGGACTCTATAGAAGATCAATAATAGCTCCATCTGTCGCCAACTGGCATTGACAATTATATACAATAACTGTACCAGCTAGTTTCAACTATATATATAGCCTCTCTAGTTTATCGTGATTTACTAGCTGCCTTATCAGACGGTGATTCAACCACTTAAGAAGTGAGGTCATCCTTCCACACGACCTGTAAAAAACAGGCTTAAATAAACAACACACCTGCTAATGTATTGAAATAAAACTATAACACCGTTTATAAGGAAAGAGAGAAAAATGTGAGATAAATTACAACTTATTCCTCTATTTACAGAATATAACACCCTCATCAAGGCACTAGGTCTCGAGGTCGAATCCGGGTACGTACATGCTAATGACTATTCGAAAGTGACTTGTGATAAATACCGATGACTAACGAAAATCGTGACTGACGCATGGCAATAGGTTCCGGAACCTATTACAAGGCAATGAGTGAAAACAAAACGAGCGTGTTGAGGTATAATATACTAGCGATTATCGTGTTGTGAGGCTTAATACACTACCGATTATGCCTACACTAACTCGGGCATTAAAGGCAGTGAAGTTAGATTTTAGTAAGTGATCATAAAATACAGAGAAAAAGTTCAGATCATAAAAATAAATATTGTACTCGGGTGGGCATCGAACCGGCAGATATCTATAACTCGGCAGTCGGTAGTTTCACAAATGCACGAGGGCCGCCAGTCGGTATAAAACGTTCGCTCATGAAGCTAATTTTTTCTAATTTTGTATCCTTTGAAAGGTTGATAATTATTAGTTGCTTAAATAAACTATTCATTAGGATTACTTGTAGAAAATGAATGCATGAAAATGTATAGACAGCAATGCCGTTTGAGTGAAAAAATATGTATACATATTTGCAAACAGGCAAAAAGCTCAGAACAGCGACAGTGCGAGAACTTGTGGCAAAAAAATGCACAGTCCAAATAATTTTAGATATATAGTCCCTCTATTCTACGTAGAAATCATTTTTTGTTTTGTTTAAGCGTAACCTTTTTCTCTCCCATTTTTAACCGACTTCGAAAAAAGGAGGAGGTTCTCAATTCGTCTGTATGTATCATTTTTTTTATGTCTGTTCACCGATATTTCTTCTTGTACAGTATTGCATTCCCTTTGGTAGAAAGAGCCAAACTTTGATTAATAGCCGGTACAAATATGACTTGACTTGAGTAGAGAAATTAGTTTATTTCTAAGACTTTCGCGAATCTCACTCATTAAAACAACTTTTAGGACTCGTGAAAATGATCTCTGTAAAGTGTTCGAGGCGTCGGGAAATAAATGTAATAAATATGGAATGAGCGCGATATAGTCCTAAAAGTTCTTTTAATGATAGAGAAAGTAGACCAGAGACGACAACTAGCAAGGTACATGCGGACCTCTATGTACTCGACAATATGATATTGGGTGACGTCACTATGACTCATCATCCGGTACCCGTGTCCTGGCCGGAGAAGACCTTGACAACAATATTTGACTCGTAGTTTAATAATTCATAGACGATTCGTTGGGTTCCACGGTACCCAGATTGTGATACGCGCATGGTAAAAATTTAATCAAAAGAAGTTTCTCTTCTGTAAGTTTTAAATATTCCTGGACTAAGTGTTAGTGGTGGTTAATTTTAATAATAGGTCAAATTAATCCTGTTCATATTGATTGTGTAACAATGCACGTGTCATTTTATAACCGCAGTATTATAATGTAAAACTCAACTAACTTATTTTTCAGTGTCATTGAGAAAACGGCAAATCTCATCAGATCCGCCAAATTATTTCTTCTAAAGTGAACAACTTCTTTTACAGCTATCAGATTTTAATAAACTAAAACATTATTTATTTACAAAGCTTAGAAATAGATTAAATTAAATAGATCAGGAAATAAGCCCATATAACACTGTTCGTTCAGAAAATACTCAGGATAGTAGATAGTAGGATAATAGACAGGATAGTAGAGGATAGACAGTATTTTGGGTTCCCCACTAACAATTTTTGTGCCGAACTCTAATTGATAAAAAATATAGCTCTCCCAGAATTTTACAATAGTAAATAAACAGCATGAACATATTTTAACAATAGTAAATAAACAGCATGAACATATTTTAACAATAGTAAATAAACAGCATGAACATATTTTAAGTCATTTTCTATAAATTACTTATTCACGATTATTTTATAAGAAGCACGTTCGACGCAGTTTCCGAGATATAGCGAAAAAAGAAGTATTTACTCCCCAGTTTTTTAAGATGGCGGCTTTTTAAAAAAATGAATATTAGGTCCTTGAATTGTAGCATTCAATAGACTACATGAATTTGTCTGCTCGATTTTAAAGAATAAAACCGTATTTCATGTACTTGTATGCTGTACAAATTCCCAGGTCTACTGCGGTAAGAGCATGGCTACGCATTCTTTACAGGCCCATAGCTTTCGCGACCGAGATCACTGCTCCCCGCGAGACGAGATGTCGCCGCGCCGCGTCCCCATTGGCCGGACTGATCATCTCTGGGATCTGTATACCGTCTGCATGGGGTTCTGAGTTATTATTATTTTTGGTTTTTGAAACGCGATCACCATGTGGATACATGTTTTTTTATTAGCACACACGAGATAACCTATGTTTGGTTTTGTTAATTATGATTATATTTTTGGATTAAGTAAGTAAACTTTGGTACATCTACGGAAGCTTTATATAATATGTGATTGTGAGCTTTATATAAAATGAAATATGTAATTTCCAAATCTCACGATCATCATCACATCATATTTCATTGAAAATTTGTTTATATTCGAATGAATGATTGCGACAGACCCTACAGTAAAAATCACTCTATATAGAGTTTGTGAAATGCTTTCTTTATTATTAATATTTATTACCTGTCGGTATGAAGTCTTCATCCTAATAAAAGCCTAACACCAAAACATTGTCCAGACTGAAACTCAACCAGACACGTATTGACATTTAGTTCAGAATACATTGAAAACACAATACAAGATTTTCAGTTACAGGTGAGTTAAGCTCAATGTCATTATTACCTCTATGCAGGCGGTAATAAAGTTGCATATCCTTTGCACGTCAGTCGGTTGGCAACAGACGACAAGTCCTATTATCAATCTTAGTCAGTCGGCGAGTATGCGAGCAGTTTACTCAGTCTTTTGGCACATACTTTACGTTACTTTTTTTGTCGTTTGACCTGCAATGGAAGTCGTTTAACCACATTCACGTGTTACATACTATTATTATATGTATACAGATTCGTGTCTGGTGCTATACAAAATGAACGAACGGATAACACTACGAATCCTATACATTTAGTGCTAAGCGTGTAATGTAGATATAATAAATAATGTAGATCGTATGGTTCAACCGTTGCATCTTATTTTTTTATTTCATACCTTAATAAAAAAAAAAATAACATCAATAAAAAACTAACAGCATCATTCGAAATTTATAGTATAAATTTCGAATGATGCTGTTAGTTTCAACTTCAACTTTTACTCCAATCTCCGGATTTTTTAAAGAAAGATTCAACAACCAATAAAATTTGTTTAGTTTAGGGTTCTGTACCTTTTACTGCAATTAAATAATTAGTACTACAGATAGTAACCAAACTAACTAGCAATCAGTCCTTTATTAAACTCAATAACACGAATAGGTAAATTATAAATTTACTCACTTGTGTTTTATTTGGGTTATTTCGGGGCCGAAAAGAGACATACTCTCGAAACTGTTTGGTTAATTACATAATTAAACAAAAGCCATAATAGGGACTTACTGACGCGATATACAAGATATAATATACACATTATCATCATACACCAAATTTTAGCAATAAATTTTAAAGTAATTTTAGTGCAAAATGCGGGCATTTGGCGTTATACTAAATCATGTGTATGCCAAATACCGCGTAATAATGCTAACGGTCATTTTGTGTAGTAAAGTTCTTTAAAAAAAACCATCACGTGTTCAAACGCACCTCCAATCATATTTGCAGCGCACAAATGCATATTGTAAAAATCAAAAATCTGTAACCAACATTCTGGTACCGTATTGCACAGCTCCAACAACCATGGGACGGACTCTGAGCTTTATAGAAATCATCAGGACCATTTATTTTAATATTGGCAAAATAATCCCAACAGACCGTTCAAAACGAGTACAGGTTAAAAGTAGCACGTCTGTCAATCACGACATTCCTTTGTTGTAGTGTAACTCTTTGTAAACACACGGGCGGTGCTTCAAACTAAAATAGGTCGTCGCGCATCGCAAACGGCGTGTCGTGTATTTTTGGACGTGCACCAGTTGCCAGTAACATTAGGGGTACGACATCAACATATAAAGGATGCTCTAGTACTGCGCGAATTACTGATCGCGAAGCTGTTTTCATAAGCCCATAATATTTATAATTCGCATTAGCAACATTATCTAATAAATTTCGCTTTTACAATAAGAGCGTTTGCCATGCGTCTACCCTCCGCATTCGCACCTATTGGTATGTTTCAAGTTTCGATACGGTTGGTTTGTTTGATTAAAAATACACGATATTACTATTTGGTTTTCGTACATTCAGAGGCAAAAATGAGAGTTTGAACGAATGCAATTAAATAAAACTTCAAGTTTAAAAAAAAGCTTTTCTATTCTATAGTTGTCCACTATTATTCAGAGGGCCGTGCGTTGTTCGCTGAAGCGGACCATCCCCACTACGGCGGTACGCAAGTCCACGAGGGGGTACTATATTGTATTGTGCTCCACTGTCATTTAAAAATATAACAACTTTTAACAAAATGTAACTTTAATACATGCCTGTTATTTACAAAATAAGTTTTGTATACCTACGGAACAGTGGTAAAATAGGACGGACAGTTTTTGTACATTTTATTTTTTTAAGTGATAGGGAGGCAAACGATCAAGCGTGTCACTTGATGGTAAGCAACTACAGCCAACGCGTTGCCGGCCTCAAAAATGGGATTGGGAAGGGAAGTCGAATGGGAAGGGATTGGGCCTCCAGATACTTCTCTCAGCTTATGTGTAATATTGGGTCTAGCAAATTGTTCTGTTTAAATCGGATCAAACATAATATGACTAAGGCATTGGATCAAACATATGAGACAAGTGACCTTGCATAACATCCTTCTCGTCTCCTGTTGTCTACCCACTGCTGTGGTTGAGTCAACGACCGTCTAATAAACTCTGTGAAACATTTAATAGAGGTGAACACTCGCTACAATGAAATATCCTCGCTAATAACCACCACAGAAAATGTGTATTTTGTTCGTTTGTCTCTCACGCGTAGATGGCACAATTATTACATAACATAACTTCACGCCTTTTATACCCGAAGGTGTAGCTAGAGTTAAGCCTCGACTCGCCGAATGGCCGAATGGTTACGTCCCAAATGGAATAGGTGGCGGAACCTGTTGCACAAAGAAATCCTAGAAATCATTGGTGTCAGCTAGGATTCGCGATCTCACGACTTCTGAATCAGAAGCGGGGAGCTCGACCATTGGGACCAAAAATAATCTCGAATCTTTCATGATAAAAGCAATGAAGCTTAAAAGTACTAAGACGCCGCGAAATTATCCAGTTTACAATAGAACATGGTTCAGTCCTATTGATCACAAAATGATTTATCACTAGTACTATTTTATTGATTTATACGGCATTATAAGGCAAATAACATTACTTTGGACTGACCTATTTAAAAGCATGACCTCTATCATCGTGACTGATTTTAAATAAGTCTTCAACGTACATATGTAGATCAAAATTTAAATTTCATATTCAAAACAACATTATCTTGCTGGTCCCTAATCGTGTTTGATACTCCCCTCCTTCTGCAAACAATACTATCAACACTGCATACCCTGAATAGCAAACCATAGATAGAGTTGTAGTGTAACTTTAGATTCAGCATAAGAGTGAAAGAGACAAAATACCACAAATGTTCTATACATCGTTACAGTTAGAAAGAGAAAGAGCATTATACCACAGATGTTTACGTGGGTACCCTTCGGGCTCCCATGGACTCTTATTGTAGGTGGAATCCTTCAAAGAATCGAATTATCACTGATGTGTATAAAAAGAGGGTAGTTTTTACTTAGCTATTTGGAATACGCACACAATTACTTAAATAATATTTGATGAGAGAGAGAGATGAGAGAGAATGTATAATGCGAAATTGACTAAGCAGATATACAATGCGAAAGTAGAAGTCGAGGAGGGCCACGACCAAATAGAAGGAGTCCTTGAGGAAGGTGATCTCAGGAGCCTTAAAAAAAACTAACGAACGTGTATGTCATGAGTTATGAAAGTGTGTAAAAATCGTGTCTTATGACGCTTTGTTCGCTCTGCCTACCCCGCAAGGGACTTGGCGTGAAGTTATATGTATATTGATAGTCTTGGGATAACATAATCGATGTATGTATGTGAATCAAACTGACTCTTACCAAATATTTCAATAATGATAGTATTCATCGAAACTACCAAGTACTTTGCTTATCTACTAACATTCTGTGATACAGGTTTAAAGCGGTTCTACGCTCGTCAGTGGGATTATCACAATTTACGTCTGATATAATAATATTATTTTGTATTTTTTTATTATGTTGTATTATAATTTAGAAAAAAAAACAAGTTTTATGTTAACTTATATTAATTTATACATTTTCCTGAGGACCATTTCTAAAGCAAACAATATCCTCAGAAATATTATGATTGTAGTTAAAAAGAACTGAGAATTAATATGCAAATGAAACTAATCAATCAAACTATTAAAGTTCTGTAATTTTTGTATGTTTGTATAAGTCGGGGCCTATACTAGTTTATCAATACATATACATAGGTGTACGGGTATGAAATGAGCGTTTTTTTTTGTGAAAATAAAATATTAATTTTGATTAGATAAAAAATAATATTCAAAATATTGTCCATCACTTTCTACACATTTTGTCCAACTTTTTGGTAATTTGTGGATACTATGCCAATAGAAATGTTCTTCTTTTGAAGCAAACCAATCAGACACCCAATTTTCCACTTCCGCGTAGGAATCAAACCGCTGCTCAGCCAATGCGTGTCCCATCGATGAAAATAAATGTTAATCGGAAGGAGCCAAGTCTGGTGAATACGGCAGGTGGGGTAGCAACTCCCAGCCAAGTACTTTGATCGTATCCTCAACCGATTTTGCTTTGTGTGCAGGTGCATTGTCGTGCAACAAAATTACTTTGCCGGGTCTTCTGGTCCATTCTGGTCGTTTATCGATCAATGCGTTGTTCAAATCGATCATTTGTTGTTTTTAGCACCTAGTATTAACAGTTTCACCAGGTTTTAGGAGTTCATAATAGTTCATAATACACCACACCCTTCTGATCCCACCAAACACAGAGCATTGCCTTCTTCCCGAAACGATCTGGTTTTGCAGTCGATGCTGATGGTTGTCCCGGATTAACCCATGATATTCTCTTGATTCTTAAAATAAATCCATTTTTCATCGCCAGTGACAATTCGATGCAAAACTGATTTTCTTTCATGTCTTTGCAGCAAAATTTCACAAGTGTTTTTCCGGATTTCCATTTGTCTTTCATTCAATTCATGTGGCACCCATTTTCCACAATTTTGAATTTTTCCCATAGCTTTCAAACGGTCTGAAATTGTTTGTTGTGCAAAATTTAACATAGCTGCCATTTGCTTCTGACTCAAAGTATCATCTTCATCCAATATGGCTTGCAGTTTGGCGTCTTCGAATTTTTTTGGTGGTCTTCGACGTTCTTCATTTCTCACATCAAAATCATTACATTTGAATCGTTGAAACCATCTCTTGCACGTTGCTTCTGATAGAGCATGATCACCATATGTTTCGACAAGCATTCGATGTGATTCTGCAGCATTTTTTTTCAAATGGAAACAAAAAATTAATGCTTTCCGCAAATCATCACTTTACGGCACAAAATAAAAAATATGATGTTGTTTGTTTACTAACTGTTAGGTTAATTGAATGTTTGACAATTGTCATGGCAACCAAACAGAGAAAAAAATTAAGGCTTATTCACAACAAATAGCCCCTACCAACACATTTGTATCTTAACGCTAATTTCATACCGGTACACCTGGTATGAAATGAGCACCTATGACGTTCACTAGGTCGTCAGTCTACTCTTGGCGTTAAATATTTGGAATATAATATCGACGTAATCAATTATATTTTACGGACGAATATTGCCTAAGTATTGATAAACGTGTTGACCTTCACAGTGATACAAGTCAGATACGTATTTACCGAATACAGACATCAAAACAAACATTCAAAACGAACATTCATTGTAATTAAATACGGTGACATAATATAATTATAAAATATTCATTCAAAAAAGTGTCCCATAATCTTTTTGAAGTCGGTTAGGACGATGCAAGTTTAAAAAAATCTTATATTCGTTACTGTATGCTTATTTTATGGAAAGGGTATCAACATATTAGACGTTACATCATTACATACATATAAAACAAAGTCACTTTCCGCTGTCTGTCCCCTTATATGCTTATATCTTTAAAACTACGCAACGGATTTTGATGCGGTTTTTGTCAATAGTTAGAGAGTGTCAACGGGGTGGTTTTAATCTATGATTCATTTAAGATGTTGTAGAAAAAAAATGATAACATTCAAGATTTTGCATTTTCATTGCAAACGCTGGCTGAACCCTAAGTGATAGATCAAAACAATGTTCTACATTATTAAACACCTTCAGAAGGTCTACAAAAAAGTCCGCGAGGGCATATGGCTATTTCTTAGGGATAACCCACAATTACCATTTTTATTTTTTACTTTTTACGAGAAATAGTGGCTTATTTACGAAGCGATTTTAAACATTACAGCATAAATTTTCATCGAATTAAGTGTCTTAAATAGATTGTGAATGTAATATAGATGATCCTGGCCCTTTACAGCATGCAATTTAAACGAATATTTTCGAAGATATTGCAGTATTAACATAGCGGGACAGCAGTTATTATTTTTGATGCGGAACAAAGTTCGGCGGGTCAGCTAGTAAAATATAAAATCAACTTAGGGTTGTTAGATTATTTTCAACTGCAAAGAAACTTATATACAATTTCTCAGAATAATTGCGGGAAAATAAATTACTCTATCTATAGCAATAAAGTGAGATTATTTTTTTAATATTGTATATTATTTACCTGACATATTATTAACTTTGACATATTAAATCTTCACGCCTTTTAATCTGGTAATCTTTAATATCGGTAAATGAATTATAACAAGGAATAATTAAAGAACTGCGGATCTAGCCACACCAGGGCAATACCAAAAATGTAGTGGGGTGAGATGACATTTACCACCAATTAAAAGTATATCAAGTTCTAAACTGTCAAGAAACTCGCTCGCAATTTTCGTTCGAGTCAAACATATAAGTGCCTACAAATACGACGTACAGAATATATTTAGAAATGACATTTTTACGTCATTGTATCTTTGAACCCGAGACGTTATTTGTTCTATTTATACCACCAAACAATCGGTGACATCATCGACAATATCCAGCGCACACACACACAAACACTAATTAAATAACGTATCTATCGTCTATCAGCAAATATACAAAGCAGTCATTAAAATTAATGATCAAACGAACTTACCTGTACGTGAAGTTCGATCATAATTATATGATCAGCTTCATTCTTAGCGATTAGTTTACATATTGTAGTTGAGCTCCCAGTCTCCAGCCTTGCACGGATGTTTAGAAAGTAGGGTAAATAAAAATCTCCCTACTGGCAACCACCTCTTGAATATGGCAACACCACGTCTCACTGATATTCATTTTGTTCATAGCTTAGTTTATTCACAATTTTGGGGTGGGGTTAACCTGGGAGGGTTATTACTAATCGCTAAGAATGAAGCTGATCATATAATTATGATCGAACTTCACGTACAGGTTTGATCATTAATTATATTTCACAGCTTCATTCTTAGCGATTAGTTTACATATTGTAGGATGTTTAGAGAATAAAATCAAATTGTGAATAAAAAATAAACTTTAATTATAATGGATTTAATTAAGTCTATAATTACATTATAATATATAGCTAAAGTGAGGACAATCTCTTATTGTCGTTCACAATCATCGTTTGATAAGACGGATTGAGAAAAGATATTATTATTGTTAACAATTTCTCGATTATAAAATTTTCCAAACACCGAGGATGAATTGCTCCAACCGGCAGTTTTGCGAATCACATCTAAGCTAACACCCAGTAAATGAGCTTTGGAGGTGGCTGCATGCCGAGTACTATGTGCAGTAAAAATAGAAGTATCTAAGCCACTATCTTTTAAAGTATTTTTAATCCACTGACTTAATCTTTGAGATGATATTTGTAAATGTGGTTTTCTGTAACTTATTATTAAATGATCAGATGAACGCAATTTTTCAGTTTTCTGAATATATGAAATCAGGCATCTAGCTGGACAAATGCTAGGATTTTTATAAAAAAAAGGTAATTTTAAAAGTGGCTGCGGAGTGTTTAACCGCGATGTTTTAACGCGATCTGGAATTTTAATTATAATTTCTGTATCTGCAATTATGTTAATATTACAAATTTTTATTAAGGCCAAAGTTTGTACTCGGTGTGCAGTCACAAGTGCTAATAACATTGTTAACTTTTTTGATAAGTTTTCTAAATCAAGCGACTCATTAGGCCATAACTGAGCTAAATAACGTAAAACGATATTAGGATCCCACGTAAATTCGTATTTTGGAGTGGTAGGCCTGAGGTGAAAAACTCCTTTCATGAATCGTTTCACACTCTCAACGTTAAGATAACGTGATCCTAACAGCAAGGATATCGCTGATTTATGAGAATTAATCGTACCATATTGGGCACCGTTTTCAAAAAGCGTTGACAAAAAGTTTATTACATTTTCAATAGATGGTTTCAAATGCTGTATATTATTTACTATACAATACCGTAACCAATTCTTAAAACAACTATCATACTGTTTGTAAGTGTTTTGTGTAAGTGAAGACAATATAATTTGGATAGAATTTTCATTTAAAGATCTCTGTAATAACGATCTCCTGACAATTTCACGGCAATCAAGGTTAAGGTATTCTTCAGGTTGTGTGACAATCTGAAAGGGGATTTTAAAAGATTAATATTGGGGCCGAACTCTATGGAATTCGATATTACCATTTTTTTTAAAATAGGGTACCATGATTGGGTAGGCCAATGTGGCACAACAATAATACCCAATGCTTTGTCTGTAATGATTTTTTGCAACGTTTTCTGAATAAGGGCAAACGGAGGAAAAGCGTAAAAGAATAATTCCGACCAACATAAAGTAAACGCGTCAACAGCGTATGCGTCTGGATCACTTTTCCACGAGACATATTTAAAACATTTAGCATTACTTCTACTCGCAAACAGGTCAATATCAGGATTGCCTAAATCATATTTGATCTTTTGATAAGCTTCATCACACAGCTCCCATTCAGTATCTATAATTTTTTTGCGGGATAATTGGTCAGCTATGTAATTGTCACGGCTATTTATATATGATGCGAATATTATTATTTTACGCTCCTCACACCACTGCCATGTTTCTTTTGCTACTGTATTTAAATGGGGATATTGAATGCTCCCCATCCTATTAATACACGAGATGGCAGTCACATTATCTATTCTGAGCAATATTTCACAATGAGACATGTTTTGGGCAAATGTTTTTAAACCGAGATAAGCGGCTTTCAATTCCAATACGTTAATATGCATACATTCTTCATCTTCAGTCCAAAAACCATATATATCGTCATTGCCACACCATGCACCCCAACCACTGCGAGATGCGTCCGAAAAAATTTCTAAAGTAAAATTGTTAAACCTGAATGGATTACAGTTAATTTTAATATTTTCTGTCCACCAATCAATATCACTTCTTAAATTTTTGGGTACCTTAATTATTTGGTCATAATTGGAACTATTTAAAAGACAAAGAAATTTATGTCGTTCAAACTGTTTCGTGTAAAGCCACCCGTACTGAATGGCTGGACATGCTGCTATTAATGTACCTAAAAATTTGGCAAAATCACGTAACTTGCATTTCTTAAGAGATTTATATTGAGTTAGCAGTTTTTGGATGTGAATTATTTTCCTTTCTGGCAATTTTAAGTGCATATTACAAGAGTCAAATACAAATCCTAGAAATGTGCACTGTTGTGTGGGCTCTAGGCAACTTTTATCTAAATTTATTAAAAATCCAAGACTTTCAAGTAAATCCTTTGTCTGTGTAACATTTTGTTCACATTCAAGGTATGTTCTACCTATACAAAATATATCATCAAGATAAATAACAGACATATAACCCTTTGATCTTAGGCATTTCATGACAGGTTTCAACATTTTTGTAAAAACAAAAGGAGCCGTACAAAGTCCAAAAGGGAGGCAATTAAATTCATATAAAATATCATTAAAATTGAATCTAAGATATTTTTTAAATTGTTCATGTATATTAATTAAAAAATAGGCATCTTTCATATCAATAGAGGCCATATAACAACCTTTAGTTATAAATTTTGACGCTGTTCTATAGTCCTCCATTTTAAAATGATGGGTTTTAATGAATTTATTCAAGCATTTTAAATTTAAAATAAACCTTTGGTCTCCATTTGGCTTTGGTACCAAAAAAATATTTGAGATAAACTCATCTTTAACGTGTGTACACTCTGAAATAGCCTTTATTTTTAATAATGATTCAATTGAACTTTTATAATCACAGTGGCTAGTATTTGAATTACGTTGTACGCATGGTGCGTCAGTACGAAAAGGAGGAGATATAAAGGGTATTTTATATCCCTCAAGATAAGATAACACAATAGGATCATTTGTAATTTGTTCCCATTCCGAGACAAAATATCTAAGGCGACCCGAATATACCTCGTTTTTCAGCGTCTCCTGGTGTTCCCTGCAGCCGCTTTCCGCTCTGACGTCTCCCGATGACCCCGCTGTTGAGAGCCGGTGTATGTCGATGAGCGCTGGTTCTGACGAGTCTTGTTTATGTAGGTCTTCGGAGGTGCCTTTGGAGGCATCGTTTTCCAGTTTAAACGGGTGTTTAAACCTTTTTTTGGCTTAGTAAAATTATTTTTGTTAAATATATGCGACCTATCGTTCCGAGTTTGTATGAGATCAGCAGCCGATCTTTTTATTAACTTTGTTGATTTTAATTTATCGGAAATATCTTCTCCGAAGAGTAAGTTATCCCGTTTTGTTTCTATGAGAGTTTCTTTCATCTCTGGGTTAATAGATGACAATACGAAACCACGCCTTGCCCTTGTATCAATAAAATGACTGTCGCAGAGGAGTCTGCATGCATCACTAATTGGTTTCAGTATTTTCGTATGGCTTTCTTTGGATATTATCAGTTCAATTGCTTGATTGAGGGCAGCTAAAGCCACTGATGTCTGTTTCTGTTTTGTCAAAAGGGATGCGTCTCTTTTGACCAAATTGTCAGCTAAAGCTGCCTTAACCTCGGGGTTAAGCGATGGCGGTACTAGCATGTTACAGTTTTCTGGAATCAGGTATTCTTCCAATATTTTTTCCTTTAAATCCTTTGCCAATCCTTTTTCAAGTATCTCTTGCCACCTACAAGCTAGTTCCTTGTATGTAGGTTTTCCAAACTTGATGTCGTATTTTGGTGCTTCACCGAGCAATGCCAGTATCTCGCTATCCAGCTGTGGTGCAGAATCCTGAACGTCGGCATTCATTTCCACTGCCAGCGATGACGATAAAGGTGCATCTATATTAGATGACGTCAAAGCAATCGGATCATTTACAGCATGAATTGTGTCGATTCCTAGAAAAAATAATATAAATATTTCTCATATCGAGCGTGAAAGAGATAGCCCAGCAGGCGTCTCGCATCACAATATGTATAAGAAAAAATTACGAATTATAATATGCGCCGATACCCACATTTTTAAAATGAAAGAAGTGGCCCATTTGGCACCTCGCATCACAATTTAGTGAGCACGTTGTAATTCAACGAAAAATTAATTCCGTGGCTTTATTCAGTGACAGAGATAGCCCAGTTTAGCGTCTCGCATCACAATGTAGTAGGTACTTAGTGATTCCTCTAAATATCCATATAAGTAGGTAATTCTGTGCTATTATTACGTGACAGAGATAGCCCAGTTGGCGTCTCGCATCACAAAAGCATTTCATTATAAATGTATAGATTATAGATATGTTAGTCCCGGTTGTCCAGTGGTCGAACACATGGCCTCTGAATACAGAGGTCGCAGGTTCGAATCCTAGCACACAGCAATGACTTTTCGAAATTAATTTCGAAAGTCATACGTGATAGTCATATTGCAATAGATTCGCCATCTATTCCATTTGGGACGCAAACACAACGGCGAGTCGTGGCCTAACGGCCACTACCTACACCCTCGGGTAGGAAAAAGTTGTGAAGTTATGTTAAACATATGTTACTAACCTGCTATGTTAGAATCAGATTCGGTGTCACTATCCGAATAAACGATCAGCCGTTTTCTTTGTAGTTGTGACTCCAATTTTCTTATTTTGGTCTTTAAATGTTCATTTTCATTAAATTTCCTTTTATTTCCCATTTTTGGAAAAAGAAAAGGTTATCCTTAATTTCTATTTATATATTAGTTTTTTTTTTTTTTTTTGAAGGTAATTTGTGAAAATTTTTTGGTAGGCACGTGCGAAGGCTAGAGCACGGAAACGCAGAATGAATATCAGTGAGACGTGGTGTTGCCATATTCAAGAGGTGGTTGCCAGTAGGGAGATTTTTATTTACCCTACTTTCTAAACATCCGTGCAAGGCTGGAGACTGGGAGCTCAACTACAATATGTAAACTAATCGCTAAGAATGAAGCTGTGAAATATAATATAATTAATATCAAATGCGAAATTCTAAGAAAAGTAATTTTAGAAATCGGTTAGGTCGAGTACATCGCTTTTGCATCAAAAATATTGATCTTGACACATGCTAATAACTTATAGGACAAATATCAATGACTGACACCACCAACTATTAAAATTTAAGAAAACAAAGAGTCTAGATGTAACAGACGCTGCCTACACCTTCAGGTATAATAAGACGTGATGATACAGAATTGTTAAAAAAAGAACTAAAAAAGTTCGCACAGTTTGTAAATGTTGATCAAGTTATCTGGTACACGTGCGATAAAAGAATATTGTTTGTGCACGTATACGTATAGTGTGCCCATGTTGCAGTTAGATTGTGATAACAGTACTATAATACTACGTCTAGGAGCCTGATTTAAGGGAAAGATATACCGACAGATGAACAAGATGGTCAGTGGCAACGCTGGCAATGCTCCACAGATTAGTACCTACCACCTAGTCTTGTCTTTCGCCTCTTACAAAACGGGATTTGAGGTGCTGTAGGTGGTGACTAAGTTATTTCACCAAAAACAAACCATCTATCTTAGTGAAATTGTTAAAAACTTAGTTAATCAGAACTCAGACTTCTAGTTTAGAAGTTACGCCACTCAATACATTTGGGACCATCGAATAAAATTGTCGAGGCCAATTTCCGCTACTACAACTTCTGTTATTACATACATACATAAATTCACGCCAAATCCCTTGAGGGGTAGGGTAGGAGAACGGATAGCCATAAGGCACGATTCTTACACACCTCACTCGCTTCGTTGACTTTCAAAACTCTTTTCATACACGCGCGTCGATTTTTGAGGCTCCTAACACACCTTCCTCCAGAACACGTTCTATTTGGTCATGGAATGTGTGTCTCGGCCGTCCTCATTTCCAGGGTAGAACAGAACTTATCTCGCCCATAGCGGAGCAGTCCTAACAGATTTCATTATATTAAAGAAAACCACACCTATATAACGTTAATATTTAGTCATTCATATCTCTGCCTGTAAGCCTGTTAAATTTAATGATGATAGGTGACAAATAAACTGACTTCTAAATAAAATAACATAGTGAGGTGATCGATCGTTACACTTGCTCGGTTATGAGCGACATATTAGACATAAATTTATATTACCAGTCATTAAATTAAATGTCTAGCAACAAATATTCAACTGCTACATAAATTTACACCTAACTCCTTTAAATTCCAAACAAATGTACGTGATAATTACGTAAATGCGCGTCTCGCGGCGGCTAAATGTATTATTGTGAGAATAATTTATCTTTTTAATCGTTTAACTAAAAGCTTATTTACGAATGTTAAAAAAACATCAAAAAATATGTAAAAAAAACTCTATGGCGTTTGCAAATGTTCAATTGAACTTCAGCGACTGGTGTGCTGGATTCGAATCTAGGACTAAGACGATTCCGTACCATAGATATAGAGTTCATTTTAATTAGAGATCAGATCACTCTCGTTTAGGAAACTCGGCGGGTAAATATTTGCTATGCTATTTCTGTCACCTGTCCACAATAAATAAGGCCAACCCTATGGCAGAATTTAATCATTCCACATCACAATCTATCAAGATCTGTACTCAGTAACCTACTTATGAACGTTATCAGTAAAGCAAACAATTAAATCAGGGCTGTCACAAATTAGCGGGCATTTTTTCATCATGTAATAAATAGGAATAATACATACATACATAACTTCACGCTAAGCCCTTGCGGGGTCGACAGGGAGAACAGAGCGCCATAAGGCACAATTCTTACACGCTTCAACACTCGCTCATCTTCCTCAAGGAGTCGTTCTATTTGGTTACGGAAAGTAGGTCGTGGCCGCCCGCGACTCCTACATACATCCGCTTTTGTATTGTATATCTGCTTAGTCAATCTTACATGATCCATTCTTTCTACATGTCCGAACCATCAAAGCATGCCTTTCAAGAATTTTGTTCCCAGCTATGCCATACATTTAAAATAAATATGAACACGTGGTCATGACAACGCTAAATGTAAGAACAAAACACACCACTTCAAGAAACTTATGCGCACAATATACTTCATGAATAATAATATAACATAATATAAATAATATAACATTTATATGACTATCGTAAAGAAGCAGGTAAGTGTTAGAAAATTTCGCTACTAACTTTAGCAGACTGTGAGTTAGATTAATTATAAGCTGAGCTACCTAATAGCTTCAGTACTACATATCTTATCGCACGAATATTAACTTAACTAGACGATTCGGCATAGAAAGTTGTACTAACTAATAGAGTAATGCCCGCTAATCCAATTAGACTAGGGTAGATGCCTTCAAAAATAATAAAAAGTGAAAAAATAATATAGTAGGGTTCTAATGGGTTTCAACCCATTAGAAAAGGAGGAGAATATTACAAAAATGAAAAAAAAAATTACGGGCGATCCGAGGTCGGAAAGGGGATGGGGGTGAGTTTTTAAGGGTAAGAAACGGTTTTTCTGGATTTCCGGCAAAACTAAAAGTCCTATGGAAAAAAGTTAAATAGTAAAGTTGTAGGTAATAAAAAGATCTAAAACTTTTGTTTTTACACTTTTTTCACATAACCTCAAAATTTTTGTGAAAAATTCTATGTGAAATATCTACCCTGGTCTATATCTTTAGGCTCATTAAGAACCACAAACGGTTCCGGTTCGGATCACCCCAGTTTATAAACGCTGTCTACATCTTCGCGATTAGCGGCGTGAAGTTATATAAAACAGGCCGTGTCAACTCAGCCCTGATATGCTAGTAATGGGTGTATACACATTAGCTAACAACATATAAATAAGCACATGCACGCCCCACATTGCACAAAGAGCGGGACGCAAAGTCTATAGTATTTTTCCACTATCAATTCTATTTAATTGGTGAACTTTGTTTCAAATGAAAATATACAAGGCGCATCTCTATGAAATTTAAAATCGACACAACACACACAGCGCCCTCTAGTCTGCAAATCTTAACAACTAAATAGTGCACTGGTAAAGCTACCGATTGCAGAATCGAGGTTGGCAGGTTTAAGTCCCACCCGAGTACAAACATTTGTGACAAGCATGAATGTTTGTATGGCGTCTGGGTATTTTTCTATGTATTATAACTATGTATTTACATAAGAAAACTATACATGGATTAATATTCGTTATCTAGTATTTAATCCATAGCACAAGCATTTAGTTGCTTAGCTTGGAACTAGAGGGCGCTGTGTGTATTGTGTCCAAAATATAATCATTACATAGTATAAAACAAAGTCACTTTCCGCTGTCTGTCCCCTGTAATTTGAACTTTTTAATATCCAAATTTTACTCATTTATTACTTTTGACGCGGAACAAAGTTTGCTGGGACAGCTAGTTATTTATAAAACTAAATGCTAGTTTGTTACGGAAATCCATTGGTGTCTCTATCAACATAATATTGAAATACTCCTAACATGAAGCCAGCAATGCCTAGTTGGACTTAAATCCACTCAAATCTAGCCAATCAGTATCGTAAGTTAATTTATTTGTTGAACCCACATCGGCTATACCAAAATGGATGAGTTTGGAGGATTGAAAGTAAAGACAGCAGACACCTACAGACAGACATCTTTCGTATTCATTTAAGTACCTATTATACTTTGTGTTTGTGTTTTGTTTGTTAATAAACATACTCGTAGTTGAGTCATTATTAATTTTATCTCATTCTGACGTTGGAATGTCTAATGGCCGCATCTGTATGTGTGTTTGTTTGTATGGGTTTGAATTAGAATTATAGGAATGTTTACTACTATTTTACTGCACATAGTGTGATTTTTGGAATATGCATAATAATTACATAATTACGGTATACCGAATAAATGTGAAGGCTAATTTTAACTTTTGGACCACAGTATCTGAAGCTAAAGATGCTTTAGTTGTAGCTGTGCCACAGTTTGGCTAGCGAAATCTAAATATATAGTCACCTAAGGACGCCGAGGTATTTTTATGAGATAAGGGGGGCGAGAACGAGCAGGCGTATCACCTGATGGTAAATAACTAAAGCCGCCCATGGACATCTGCAATAGATATAGCGTTACAGGCCTTTAAAATTGGATAGCTTAGGGGTCGAAAGTTCCTACCACAAGTAACAAATACGTAACACGTTATCGTAATATTTCCTTTCTCAACCGCAATACGACATGCAGGTCCGTCAGCAAGTGGAACAGGAAAACCTGCACTCCGTGATGACAGACAGGTGTTCAACTAAAAGTGAAAGCGGTCAATTCACATTCTTCGCTTACAATTCCAAATATTGTTTCTGCCGCACTGTATTTAGAGATCCCGACTAGACGAGTGCAATGACCGGAACCTTAATAGTGTAACCATGGACTTCGAGTAAATTGCCAAAGATTTGAATTACTGCAGGATATAAAGATTATGTTAGAAGGTAAGATTTAAAGAAATAAAACGTGAGTTCAATAATGTTATGTTCCAGTTAGTTGTAGCGCGATGGCCTATGTCATGTCAATAAATGGATTGTCTAACACTGAAATATTTTCAGAATCTGTCAGTAGTTCTTGATATTACCGCATATAAACAAACATCCGGAACCTTTATGACATTATCATTGATATAATGAAACTCAAATGTCATGTCATACATACAAACAATTTCGAAGTCATTGGTGTAAAGCCAGTGTCAAGGCTTTACACCAATGACTTCGAAATTGTTTTCGGAAGTTAAGTGTGATAAATATCGATGACTGAAAACTTTGTGTCCGGTATGGCAATAGGTATAGGCATTTGAGACGTAAACATTAGGGCGAGACGATGCTTAACAGCCGCTGCCTACACCTTCTGGTAACAAAAGGCGTGTAGTTATGTTTATATGTCACTAGCTGACCCGGCGAACTTTGTTTCGCATCAAAAGTAATAAATGAGTAATATTTGGATATCATTAGGTTCAATTTGTGCTAATCGGCTTTAACTTGCTGTCCCGCTATGTTAATACTGCAATATCTTAAAAAATATTCGCTTAAATTGCATGCTGTAAAGAGCCAGGATCATTTATATTACATGCACAATCTATTTAAGATACTTAATTGCATAAAAATTAATGCTGTCATGTTTAAAATCGCTTCGTAAATTAGGCATTATTTCTCGTAAAAAGTAAAAAAATAAAAATGATCATTGTGGGTTATCCCTAAGAGATAGACATATGCCGTCGCGGACTTTTTTGTAGACCCGAAGGTGTTTAATAATGCAGAACATTGTTTTCATCTATCACTTAGGGTTCAGCCAGTTCCATTTTGTATGCACATTTTGCAACTGTATCTTTAATACCCGATAGATAAATAAATAATATATCATGTGCGGAACTGACGTTGCTCGTAGTCGTCTCACACTTGACAGGTGTAGAAATGATTCGTGACACCGTGCAGCCAGTGTTGCCACACAAACGGATACACACAAAGGCAGTGATATATGTCAGTACGTAAGAGACTGAATGGAACTATTTATTCAATTGTATGCAATTGATGTGAGCCCTTTTCTAGCGGATATTATATGACTCGTGATACAATAGAAACTAGTACTTACAGCTTCTGGAGTTCGGTTCCCGCCGATGTTAAAATTATGCATGATATTATTTTAATCAAAATTTTGTTTGTCAAGAAGCCATTTAGGGGACAACGGGCGTCAGTAAGGATATTGTGAGGCTTACTGGGACTGTTACCAGAATGAACTGGTGACCTGGTGAGTTGACGACAATAAATCCCTAAAATATATGTACACTTTATTATCAATTCTGAGATTCTTAAGCATAAATATAGGGGGCAAGCAAAACAAATGGGTCATCTGATGGTATGCAACTAGCACCGCCCGTGGACACCTGCAACACAGAATGTGTTACAGTTGCGTTACCAGCCTTTAAGAGAGAGGGACACCTGGCACCTCTCACATTGCAAGAAACGCGGCAGAAGCCACTTCATGTCGATTTTCTGAGAGGTTGCGGTATTTCACCGGTCGAGCCGGTCCATTAAAGCAGCGAATAGCTTGACTCTAGCATTGCCTTTACCGTGCATAAGTATCAATTTATCCAAGATTTTAAACCGATACCAATATAGTTAGGAGTAAATGAGCTATACCGTAACTTGAGAGGAACATCAGCAAACTTGATGACATGTTTAAATCTATGATGAGCCATTATTTAAGATTTTAAGATACAAGTACTCAATGCTCCGTGGTATGCGACCTATATATTTAATGTAAACAATTGGAAGACATCAGATAGATCTGTCTATCAATCATCTATTTGACTGAATCAAACTCTCCATGATAAATCTGTCATTTTTTGTATATTATATTCTAGCTGACCGCTGACGAACTTTGTTTCCGCCTCGGAAACAATAAATTAGTAAATAAAAGCGACTTTGGCTATTTTTTTTATTAAAAAAATAGCCTAAGTTACTCCTTATTACACCAGCTACGTGCCAATAAAAGTCACGGCTAAAGCGGTCTAGCCATTTCAGACTGTTATTTTGATGTCATTTTGGTGTTATTTAGTACAGAAAAAAAACTGTTATTTTGGTGTATGTGCCGAATATATCATTACATAGTATAAAACAAAGTCGCTTTCGCTGTCTGTCCTCGTATATCTGTGAAACTAAGCAACGGATTTGATCCGGTTCATTTTATAGATACAGGGTGATTTGTATGTATAATGCAGTAAAGAAAAAGTTTTATTTTTTTAGATTTAGCACTTTGAAGGTAAATGCTATAAAATTTACTTTTGATGCGGAACAAAGTTCGCCGCGTTAGCATATGAATGTAGTAGAAAGCACTCATTTCAATATTACAAACATACTCTTCAATTTTATTTGTATTATTTTTAATGTCCGTCCGAAGCTTCGGCTTCAGCCACCTTCGGCCAAAAATCCATCTTCGGAGAGAACTTTGGCTTCGGCCAAACTCTGGGCCGAAGCCGAAGGTCCCGCCGAAGGTCCGAAAACAGACGGAATTAAACGAACTGTTACGAAAGAGTGAGTGACTGACGGACCGGACTGCACTTAGTTCAGTGCGGATACCTCTATCACCGAGAAAAAAGCGGCAAGAGCCACTTTACGCCGATATTCTTCTTTAGCTGTGAATAATACTGAAGAAAATTAATAAATTACTTTATAACCGTTTATTACCTTCGGCTTCGGCCGAAGGTTGTGGAGATTGCCGATTAATCGGCTTCGGCCAAAAATAGACCTTCGGTCGGACACCAATTATTTTGTATGTATAGATTTGACTATTTTTATATGTACAACTTTTCCAAGGTTTTTAAAGCCAAAGTACATATAATAATTTTTAAATCAGTCAAATAACAAATGCCAAGTTCATACCTACATATGATGTTTACCGAGAACTAAGTCACGTGACACAAATGCAACTCATTATGCGAGTACATTGTAAAAGTGTATGCTTAGTAAAAGAGCATGAATGTGACATGATGTTTACGTTTTTACCGAATGCGTCGGAAGGAGTGTTATTTTTTTCGGTGTACTTTGTGTATATGTACGTATTATATTGATTTTGCAAGCTGTGTAGCCTGAATAGCTTGAGATTCATCTTAACGAAGAGAATGGGATAAGCTAATATTTTTTTTGGAAATTCCTACGAGAACAAAATTACGCGTTACAATTTAAGTACATATATCTTTTGGCTTCGTTAGTCCAACTTCACGCAGGCTACTATCGTTCTATAGAAAATTCATCAATCAGTGTGCTCCATATATCTTAATTGTTAGCATTCCACTCGTCAACCGAAAGTCACGGGTTCTAGTCCCTCTATAGTAATATTTTTCTTATTTTCCAAAAATGTTAACTGTCAGTTTCTAATCTTAATTATTCACATAATATGTGCTTAAGAATACTTGGAATGTATTTGCTAGCAAATTGCAGACACTGTGAATTATGAGCTTATATTTAGCATTAACTGGAGTGGATATGCAGAGTTGCTATTGGACTTTAACCTATACTAAAGGGAAGGGGACACATTTGTTTGTTTGCTTCTACAACTATTACGTTAATGAAAATAATATAATATAGATCATTATATTATGGCACTGGCTCACACCAATGACTTTTCAAAATTGTTTTCGGAATTTATATGTGATTAATATCGATGACTGAAAACTTTGTGCCCAGTATGGCAATAGGTTCGCCACCTATTCCATTTGGGACGTAAACATAACGGCAAGACGATGCTTAACAACCGCTGCCTACACCTTCTGGTAACAAAAGGCGTGAAGTTATGTTTTTTTTTATGTTATAGATATATTCAACCGTTGCTACGTTTGTAGTGAAACAATTCGGCGAGTCAAGGCTTAACACACTGCTGTTTATACTATCGTGTAAAAAAGGCGTGAAGTTTTATTTACTAACAATTGCACACCGCACTTTTTCGATGACAACACCGCTTTCTTGCGTCGTGATTCAGCGCCGATGACGGCATATACATTAGGCAGTACATGAATCTAGTATCGATAAATCAATTTGGGCAACTGCTTACTCACCATTACAACAAATAAACCCAACAGAACAGACAAACAGGACCAAATATTACATACGAGTACAGTTTTGCAGTACATACACGGAACCTATAAATATGGCCACTGAATGTACATTGTACCCTATTCGCATATTATTATTAGTTCCAAGAACGCCACTCCAAAAATGTTTGTACATTGGGGAAAGGATTGATTGATTTTTATACTCATTAGCTGCTAAGCACATAGATTTTTAAACTATGCTTTAATAAGTCTAGTTATGAATAAGTTACGATAACATAACATAACTTCAGCTTGCAGACGGCAAGCCAAGCTAAAAACCTTTTTATCAACCATAAAGATGTTTTTAGCTTGGCTTGCCGTCTCCAATAATCTAGTTTTATGTAATGTTCTTCCTCAATTATCCTAAACCTTTATAAGGAAGGAAAATTGATAATCCTTATTGAAATATCAACAGGAGGCTGAATTAATTATATATTTGACCAACATGAACAAGTATGTCTGTAATGTGACAACATACTGAACATAATTAAGAAAATAAATTATTTGGTATTATGGATTGAACAGTTTTATAAAGATATTTCAGCAGACTTAATAGTCAGTCGGTATATTAAGAACTTATAATATTTTACACACAACACCCCCTAGTTTTCCAAGCTAATACGCTAAATGCTTGTGTTATTTTAACTAGATAACAGATATGACTGACCAAATAGAATGTGTTCTAGAGGAAGGTGATGTTAGGAGCCTCAAAAATCGACACACATGTATGAAAAGAGTTGTTAAAGTTAATGAAGCAAGTGAAGTGTGTAAGAATTGTGCCTTATGGCACTCTATTCTCTCTGCCTACCCCGCAAGGGATTTGGCATGAAGTCATGTATGTCTGTATAATACATAGGAATGGCTAATTGCCCATATTAATCTTTAATATTAGTACTTGATTGGGGATTGAACATGCCAACTACTACTCAGTAGTTGTGGAATCTCAGGAATTATGAAATGATTTCATTGGTTTTATTTATTATTTTAGTTTTGCTTAGACATTTTGAGATTTTGTTACTGAAAATTAAAAAGAATGTCAGTTCATTTCAGCAGTTGCTACTTTTGCATAATGTACCTTGAGGTCTTTTAATAGATATAATAACTTTAATATTTCAACGGCTCCTACATATATAACTAAGGTGAAGTCAAAAACTGATGTTTTCAAGAGAGTGTAATTTGTGTTCAACAAGCCTTTGTATATTTTAAAAACATAACATAACTTGATGCCTTTCTTTACCCGAAGGTGTAGGAAGCGGCTGTTAAGCCTTATCTTGCCATTATGTTTACGTCCCAAATGGAAACAAAATTATTGCCATACATCAGGCGCAATAAGGCGTGAAGTTATGCGGCGCAAATAAGGCGGCAAAAGTAATAATAGTTAAAAAATCTATGTGCTTAGCAGCTAATGAGTATGAAAATGGTTAAAAATCAATCAATCCTTTCCCCAATGTACAAACATTTTTGGAGTGGCCTTCTTGGAACTAATAATAATATGTAAATAGTGGCCATATTTATAGGTTCCATGTATGTATGGCAAAACTGTACTCATATGTAATATTTGATCCTGTTTGTCTGCTCTGTTAGGTTTATTTGTTGTAATGGTGAGTAAGCAGTAACACTTATATATAAAAGTGATATAAGACACAATATTGGAACTGATATGAAGCTTTTCATAAGGTTGTATTACATAAATATTGATGCACAATATCTGTAACTGTACTTTTTTCCTCCCATCCTGTGATGTGGATGTAAACAAGACATAAGAAATAATGCATCAAGTAGCCATAAATGTTGTCATATATCTATATGATATAGCAGAGTACAATAATATATGGGATGCAACCTACAATGCCATCTAGTTCCAAGCTTGGTAACTAAGGCTTATGTTAAGGATCCATGGTACAAAAACATTTTCTAGAAATAGAAAACAACCAACACACTGCACAAATATCAAACTAATGAGGTAGATTGATGGATACAGTCAGGCTACCCACCCTACCTATAAGAAAAAAAAACAAGAACAGGATTACCCAAACAGGATAAAAATGCTCTGTATTTAACAACAACCCAATTATATTTAGTATTAATAAATATCAGAACTTAATCCAATTCAGATATAGGGGTTATATTTACAAAAAAAAATATGGCCCAGAATCACTTGGAACAATTGGAAATATTATTAATACACACAAAAGATACATACACAAGAAGTCAAATCAACAAACACAAGGGATGCATAGAATCTATTTGAATCATGCACTTGCTTAACATGATTAGGCAGTAAATTATTTTTAGGTGTCATGTTTATTGACTGTGGATATATTCATCATTACAAAAATATATATGAAGGAGACAAAAGTATCTGAGTAACAATGACTTTGCAATACACACAAACCTGTACCCACTCATTGCATCATTTACTACACTAATGTTTGGTATAGATGTAGGTATCTTATCATATTATTGTTCGAACCACACAAAATAATTGCTAACAACAAATGATTACTGTTATCAATACTATTCATTAAATGTTGATTGTCACATTGCAAGATTCTATTTTGTTTACAATAATATACATTTGATAAACATTTTCTTTGAAAAACATTTACACTATTACTAATAAGACACCTACTTACTACACTGACTAATTGGATTCCAGTAATAAATTTCTATGTTAGTGTGGATTCATTTCTTTATAGTGTTCATTTATTTATAAGGAAATTTATAACAGTTGACAGTTTGCTGTTAATATCTAATTACAGATACTCAGAAAATATTAATATCTGAAGTGGGTAGGTAGGTGAATGGAGTCATGCCTCATTTATTTTCCAATTATGAATTAGAAATGCTTTTTTACACAAAAATACAACAGGTGGGTTGAACATAAACAAAATGATTTGTTTACAAACAATAGGCACAGCTAACAATGTTTCGTTGTATTGCGTTATCTTGGACTTCGAGTGCGCGAGACATGTGGTACTCACCTTTTGGGCAGTAGCATAGCGGCGGAGCCTTTCCGCTGGAACACGCCGTCTACCAGAACGCCATTTTTACTGTTACACGTTAAGTAAAACTCTGGTTGGTCATAAAATAGTTCTAAATGTCTACGTGATATAAAACTAGAGTGTCCCATGTTAACGTCCACTTGACCACGGCTGGAGTTCCGGCCGATGATGACGCGCTTTTGCCGGATAAGGTATTCGAAGTCACGGCCATCGAGCCTCGCGATCGCGATGGGAGCCGGCTCCTGGGCCCACTGCACTTTGGAAGGCGAGGGGGGCGCCTTCAGCGCGAGCAGCGCCCACGCGTCGCTCTCTGAGCTTCGCGTAAACTGAGTCTGAGCCATGGCAAGCGCGCGCGTACCAATATCACCAACGTTTTCCACACGCGGAGCGCGAACGCCTTGCACGAGGGCGCATCACAATACCGCCGCGAGAAGCACTACCGTCGCGTCGCGACCCGGATATCCGGAACCTGCCGAACCCGTGCCTTTACAATTTGAGGTTACTGACGGGACGCACATGCGCAAAGTTTCTACTTGTGCAGTAAACAAGAATTATATAAACCACCACACCACCACGTGATACTAATGTATACATATACCAACTCCGGAATAACGGATCGATACTGTGAAGTACAAAGATGTAGTTTAAACACGAAATATTATGGTATTAGTTGTTGCACAATAAAATTTTCGCAATTGAACCGAAATTAGACACTAAAGTAAACACGAGGCGAGAACAAAAATAACCAAAAACGTCAGTTCGGCATACGCAGTTTACACGTTCGACCTGCCATCTATACAACATTTAACAAAATATTGAACTAAAACTACCGTTCCGTTTCACCCAATTGGAACATTATTAACGGTTACAATTTACCAACAAATAAAGTAGAATAGTTTTGATAATTTCTTGAACTCTTAAGAAAAATATATTACATATATATTAAATTTTGGTGTACTATTTTTAGTTGTTGTTATGTAGAACTGTGGAACTCAAATCACTAGCAAGAACTAATATGAATCCAATATGAAAAAGAAAATTAAAAAAATGTCGTCAAATGGATTCGTATAGGATATTATAATCAATTATACCCGTAATTATTCGTTTGACTTGCCATTCATAATTTTTACCATAGTAAAGAACTATTTTTTTCATTCAAAGCGATATGCTATATACTTGATCTTGGTTGGCAAGATCAAGTATAAACTAATTAATCTAATTGGGATATATATGTTTAATTATAAAACTGGGTCCAAAAAGGGTAGGTACATAAACTATAACTCGTACACAAATAAATACAGTCAGTATATACAAATGTACTCTGTGCTCGTACACCCGATTCACCAAATCAGGAGTTTTGGCGGGACTGTGGAGGAAACATGTCCGTTATTTGCATTATTTTCTCAAATTTGTGTTTGAATGGATATTATTGGATAAAATTCGTGGCGTTTTATTTAATAAGTGTTCGTATATGAGTGCAAATGTGGGAGATAGTGTAAATATCGTGTTTAGTGTGCTCTTCTACATTGTCGTCAAAACTCCCTCGGAAAATCATGCATAAAGTGCCACGACTTTATGGATGATTAGGTTAGGTTAGGTTAAGCTATAGGTTTAGGCTAGGTTAGGTTAAGATTAGTTTAGGTTAAGAATGAAGATGTTATTTAAAAAAAAAGACTCGACTTAAAGGTCTTAGCAACCAGGTCGTTAATCTTTAAAAAAAAAAAATCACCAAATCATGGGAGTTTTGGCGGGACTGTGGAAGAGACATGTCCGTTATTTGCATTATTTTCTCAGATTTGTGTTTCAATGGATATTATTGAATGGAATTCGTGGCGTTATATTTAATAAGTGTTCGTATATGAGTGCAAATGTGGGAAATGGTGTAAATATCGTGTTTAGTGTGCTCTTCTACATTGTCGTCAAAACTCCCTTGAAACATATGCATAAAGTGCCACGACTTTATGGGTGATTAGGTTAGGTTAAGCTGTAGGCTTAGGCTAGGTTAGGTTAAGATTAGTTGTTAATTTTAATAAGAAGTCTCGACTTAAAGGTCCTTGCAACCAGGTCGTTAAATTATTAAAAAAAACACCAAAGCATCATCAAACAAGGTCACTTTGCGCTGTCTGTCCCCATAAATGCTAAATCTCAATAATAATAAAATTTATATACTCTTTGTGCTAAATCTTTAAAGCTACGCAACGGATTTTAATGTGGTTTTTTTGAAGTGTAACTTCTTCTAATGTCTCGTGCAACCGTTTAACACTTTTAACGCCCCCTTGCGGCCACAAATCTTATTATATAATAAAAAGTGGAAAAATTTGAACCAGTCTATATATAAATCCAGGAAGAGAATTGCTTAAGCGTAATTTTTATCTGTACATAGAAATCTAGTAGCTAGTGGTGGCACTATACCACTCATTTAATACTTATAAAGCATAATAGTTTGTTTCATTAAACACGCTAATCTCAGAAACCGCTGGTTCTATTTTAAATATTCTTTCAGTGGTGGATAGTCCATTTATAGAGGAAGGATTTAGGTTATATTATATTTTCTAAACAATTAGGAATCTTTACTAAAAGTCCGATAATGTAACCCAAGGTGTAAAAAATCACCTAAAAAAGTTTTTACATTGTGTACGCTGCAAAAAGTATTGATTGTAGAGCAAAAAAATGTACTACAACTTTGCAGAATATATAGCTGTCTACACAAATGGTCGCGACACCATGTATCTAACTATTGTAGTTATCTCACAATAAGAGTTTATTTAATTTTTTAAAATAATTTGAATGATGATGTTTTAAAAGCCCTTTATTTTGTACTTTGGTGTTAATTCTGATTAAAATAAATTATTTACAATTCAAGATAGATTCAATAGCTTCCTGGAACTTTTTGAATTATTTAATTCGGACATTTCATTCAAAAGATATCGCAATATCCACGATATAAGTATTCGATTTTTAAGCAAATATGTACTGCACGCACATATAGTAACATAACTTCACGCCTTCTAGGCAGTGGCTTTTAAGTCTCCACTCGCCGTTATGTTTACGTCCCAAATGGAATAGGTGGCCATACCGGGCAAACGAGTGCAAACGAGCAAGCGCGTCACCTGATGGTAAGTGACCAGCGCCGCCCATGGACACCTGCAACACATATAGTGTTACAGTTGCGTTGCCGGCCTTTAAGGAAATAGGAATAGGAAAGTATGGAAAAGGGGGATGCGCCTCCGGGTACCTCTCTCCCCGAACGAAACGCGCAATGAGCCACCTTACGTCGATCTTCCGAGAGGTCGTGGTATTTCACCGGTAGACCCGGCCCATTCATGAAGCGAACTGCTTGGCTTCACCACTACCATTCAATTTATTAAGCTTGAATTTCATTACTACACAGACATCAGTTTAGGTTTAGGTACTGTAATTGATTTTTAAAATCAATCATAGTACCCTCCACCCGCCTCTAGATGTATGGAGGTACATATAATTGACACTTGAAACGCGGCCTTTAGTGTCAACTACATTCCCTTAAAACTGTATTTGATTAAATGTATTATTTTATTTGTAAAATCCATTAAAGAAATAAATACCTACCTAATATTTATAATTAAGTGTTGTAGAACTGATTTTTTTAATATTTTACCAAAACCTGTAAATATGTTCTTAAATACTTATATAAACTCCATGGAGTGAAACCATAGCGCGATTTAAAATTGACGAATAGTGACCTCTATGGCCGAGTCGAATAAAACATTATAATATAATAAACTTCAATCAAGACATGATACACATTTATAGTGATAGTTAAGTAACCTTATAAAAAAACTTTTATATAATAATCAAAAATCAAATAATTTTCATCAGTATGATGCATTCTTATACACAAATTTAAATAAAATATTAGATAGGAACTTAGTTGCCATTTCTTATAATCAGTCCCATTTTTAATAGTACCTATAATACATTAGTAATAACTATTAATAGTCTCGGTGGTCCAGTTAAGTAGTCGAGGTCTCCGATTCTGGAGTCCTGGGATCGATTCCGGGCTCACATCAATGATTTCTCGGATTTTTTTGGTATCTTACTATAGTTAATTTTAGATACCCTATAGTATTTTTATGGGATAAAAGGCAAACCTAAGGGAGTAGGATATGAAAGGATGGGGAAGGAGGGTGGGCCTCCGTTTACCTCTCTCACCGAACGAAACGATGCATGAGCCAGTTTACGTAGATCTTCTGAGAGGTCGTGGTATTTCACCTGTCGATCCGGCCTATTCATACAGTGATTTTTTCTATTTCTGAATCAATTTTTAACCTTCTTTTTATTTTCCTTTCTACAACACGAAGTTACACTTCCAACGCGCGGCGGGACTCCACGCATTTTTTTAATAGTTAGAGGGTGTCAATGGGCTGGTTTTGATCTATAATTCATATATGATGTTCTAAATATATAAAGATAAATAAGATAGAGAGATAGAGAATAAGATAAAATAAGAAGTCAGTTTCGAGATTTAGCATTTTTATTGGAAACGTTGGCTGAACCCTAAGTGATATATCAAAACAATGTTCTACATTATTAAACACCTTCAGAACGTCTACAAAAAAGTCCGCCGAGGCATATGTCTATCTCTGGATAACCAACAATGACCATTTTTATTTTTTACTTTTTACGAGTAATAATGGCATAATTACGAAGCGATTTTAAACATTACAGCATTAATTTTCATCCATAATTTTGGGGGTCATGTCAAGACCGTGCACGTCGCAATCCTGCCAAACCAGGGAGACGCAATCTTGACCAAAATGAATACAGCCGCGCTGACTACTAGGGCGTGCCCCGTATGCGACGGGCACCGATTAGCCGCCATCGGTTTGACTGCATGTGCATGCCACGAAGGGGGCCGCCACCCTTCACGCAGCGCCAATCCTGGCGGGAAGAGAGGGGAGTGCCGTATAGGCACGTGAATTGTTAGCGGTAGCATGACAAGAAAGATGAATGAGATGATAGATGTAATAAATAAGAGATGCCTAATGTTTGACGGAGACAAAGCGGAGGGGGAGTGACACCGAGGACCTCCCAGGTGGCATGGTAGCGTTATGGTCCGGAGTGGACCTGGACGTCCGTGCCAGTGGGGGTGTAGGAGTCGTTCTCAAAAAAAACACCAAATCCTCCCGCTTTGCTTCCGGAGAGGCCCAAGACATTTAGGGTTCGTATAAAACTGGGGATCACACGAGTCTTCCTGGTCGCAACTTATGCTCCCGTCGGCTCTGCTGATCCCCATGAACTCGAGGAGTTTTGGGAAACTGTTAGGGATATTCTGGATCTGGTTGAAGGAAATGAATGGATGGGTCGGAACCAAGCGAGATGGCCTAGAGGCATTCCTTGGTCCGAATGGTGAAAGAGAGTGAATGACGCTGGACGGCGATCTTGGACGTATGCTTGGAACTTAACCTCCTTATGTCTAGCAGTTTTGATAGTGGTAGAGCCAAGCAGTTCGCTGCATGAATGGGCCAGCTCGACCGGTGAAATAACAAGACCTCTTAGAAGACCTACGTAAAGTGGCTCATGCCGCGTTTCGTTCGGTGAGAGAGGTACCCGGAGGCCCACCCCCCTTCCCCATCCTTTCCTATCCCCTATCCCTTAAAGGTCGGCAACGCAACAGTTACACTATATGTGTTGCTGGTGCCCATGGGCGGCGTTCCCATACAAAAAAATATTTCGTCATAAAAATATTCACACGTATACATGGAGACGGAATGAACAGAAGATTATGATTTATCTGATTCTGGTAGATAGTCGTCTCCGAAACACTCTAAGAGATACAAGAGCCTACAGAGGCCCCACTCTTGATACAGACTACTACCTGGTGGTAAGCCGCTTTGTGGGCCTATTCAAGAAGTGGAGGCATTGGCGAGTGCGTACCAATTTTGGAGAGCTTGAAAGGATAAAGTATCAGAAATTAGAAGATGAAAGTGTACGGGGTATATATGTAGACCTAGTCAGTAAAAGACTCAGTGAGACGAGTCTTTCTGACATAGGTGTTGAAGAATGCTGGGAAAGAATGAAAGAAAGTATAGTGGATAGTGCAAAAGAAGTATGTGGTTGTGCAAAGAGACATAAGATTCTGAGAGGTGATGCCTGGTGGGACGCGGATGTAAAATCCAGCGTCGAAAGAAAGAAAAAAGCATGGTTGGATTATGTCTCAAGTTTGAATCAGACTGATAGCTTGACAGAGAAAAAGTATGAGAGCTACCGCCGCTGCAAGAATGTCACCTAAGCCTTAGTGAAAGAGAAGCGTAAAAGATTAGTTGCGAATGACGAAGTGAGATGAGAGAACTTCGAGGCCCATAGCAAACTCTTTTGGAGGGAAGTTAGAAAGTCGTCAACATCCAGAATGGACAAAATTATGTCTAAGGATGGTGACATTCTTGCAAACCCAAAAGATGTATTGGATCGGTGGAGTGAGTATTTTGGGGAAATGTACAAGTATGTTCCTTACGTGGGTGCCGCGACTGAGTCTACAACTGACGCCGCTACGCCAACATCTGACGAGGACATTACTATGGAAGAGATTGAATGGTCGATACGAATTATGAAAAATGGTAAGGCAGCTCTTATTGATATGATGTCTGCAGAAATGATCAAACACGGTGGAACCTGTGTCCGGGATGCTTTCCTGACCTTGAGCAATCTATGCTGGAGGTCGGGTAAGGTTCCTATGGAATGGAGGCGCGCTGTCATCGTGCCCTTGCTTAAAGGTAAGGGATCACGTATGCAGTGCGCCAGTTACAGAGCCGAGAGAGTTTGTTCAGCTTAGCTGCGAAAGTGTATGGGAAGATTATTGAAAGGAGAATGAGGGTAATATCTGACGGAGTGTTGTGGGAGGGTGAATTGAAAGGGAGGAATCCAGAACGGATACAAGGATAATGGTTGACGATGTAGTGCTGGAACAGGTGAATGAAATTGTATATCTTGGATGCGCTTTTAGTAGGGATGGAAGGTACACCGGGGATGTGGAAAGAAGAGTGGCGTTAGGAAATAGCGTTAATGGAGCGTTGGGCAGATTCCTAGGCGCAAAAAATATTAGCAGAAAAACCCAGCTAGCAATCTATAATGCAATACTGATCCCAACGCTAACTTATGGAAGCGACAGCTGGGTATGGCAGGGTGTGCATGAAAGTAGGATAAACGCGGTCGAAATGAGGGTATTGCGCAAAATCAGCGGAGTGACCCTCGCTGACCGCGTCGAAAACAAGGTTACAAGGAAGGAAGTCGGTTTGAAAGAGAGTGTCGGTGTAAAGGTAAGGAAGGGCATGCTCCGATAGTTCGGACATGTAGAAAGGATGCACGATGTAAGATTGACTAAGCAGATATACAATACAAAAGCGGATGGATGTACGAGTCGAGGACGGCCAAGACACACATTCCATGACCAAATAGTACGTGTTCTGGTGGAAGGTGATGTTAGGAGCCTCAAAAATCGACGCGCGTGCATGAAAAGAGTTGTGAAAGCCAACGAAGCAAGTGAGGTACGTAAGAATCGTGCTTTGTGGCGCTCCGCTCTCTCTGCCTACCCCGCAAGGGATTTGGCGTGAAGTTATGTTTGTATATATGTATGCAATTTTCATCCAAATAAGTGTCATAAAGAGATTGTGCATGTAATATTGATGATCCTGGCCCTTTACAGCATGCAATTTAAACGAATATTTTCGACGATATTTCAGTATCAACATAGCGGGATAGCAGTTAAAGCCGATAAATAGGACAAATTGAACCTCACGATATCCAAAATTTACTCATTCATTACTTTTGATGTGGAACAAAGTTCGCCGGGTAAGCTACTATTATTATAATACTTCGGTTCGCCACCTATTCCATTTGGGACGTAAACATAACGAGGCTTAATAGCCACTGCCTACACTGTAGGCGTGTGCTAGAAGAAAAAAGCGTGAAGTTATGTTACACAGATAAGACAAATTATACGGTTCCTTATGTTTAATAACTAACATTTAGTAATAGGTCTTCATACATACATAACTTCACGCCAAATCCCTTGCGGGGTAGGCAGAGAGAACGGAGCGCCATAAGGTACGCCTCAATCGCTTCGTTGACTTTCATAAGTTTTTTTATGCACACGCGTCGATTTTTCTATATAGTTACCAGTGGTAGAGCCAAGCAGTTCACTGCATGAATGGGCCGGCTCGACCGGTGAAATACCACGACCTCTCAGAAGACCGACGTAAAGTGGCTCATGCCGCGTTTCGTTCGGTGAGAGAGGTACCCGGAGGCCCACCCCCCTTCCCCGTCCTTTCCTATCCCCTATCCCTTAAAGGTCGGCAACGCTACAGTAACACTATATGTGTTGCTGGTGTCCATGGGCGGCGTTGATTGCTTACCATCAGGTGACACGCCTGCTCGTTTGCCCTCCTATCCCATAAAAAAAAAAATATATATATTATTTTCTATATAATAGAAATAGTTTTTCTTTTCAATAAGTATTGATATGGTTATGCCGCGAAAAAGTTTTGTTTGAAATAGAAAATTAAATGATGAATTCGGGCACACACTAAAGAGCTAAGGGGCTGGAAATGACCGACATAGTTCGCGCAGTCTATGGGAGCGATCTTTTGAACTAGGTCATTCGCGAGAGTTTTGGCGGGACTGTGGATGAGTCATGTCCGTTTTTGCATTATTTTTCCAGATTTGTGTTTCAATGGATATTATTGGATAAAATTCGTGGCATTTTGTTTAATAAGTGTTCGTATATGAGTGCAAATGTGGGGAATTGTGTAAATATCACATTTAGTGTGCTCTCCTACCGTGTCGTCAGGACTCCTTCGCAACATCATGCATAAAGTGCCACGACTTTATGTATGATTAGGTTAAGTTAGTTTAGGTTAGTTTTAAGTTTCATCATCATCTTCACCATCATTACTTCTTAATAAAAAATAACGTCAGACAAGGCAGTATGGCTTAAAAGCCTTAGCCTGTCCAATAATGGTCAAAAAAAATTGATCAATCGCGAACTACACAAGACTCACTGTTGCCAACCCTACTGTTTTAACAGTAGATTTACTGTTTTTCAGTTGATGTCCCTGTTTTTTGTTTTATCCATGAATTTTACTGTTTTTTTCAATAAGTGTAGAGAGACACCTGATACCTCAAGAAAATATTTTAATTTATTGTTTTAAAACGTATGTAACTGGATAGTTTAATAGACCATAGCCCATATGCTAGTGACAACTACAGTTGAAACTTTAAATTTCTCTAATACGTGTGATACCTGTCTACCTTTATAATAATAATAAAAAAAAACTCTACATACTCTTGTTTCTCTCATAGGTTATTCTAGAGAAGTTTTTTATTACATAATATGTTGTGATTATATAAATATTAACTGAAATAATTGAGTATATTTATTAACATTGATTATTGTTTTATGTTTATTTGTGGGATAGGAGGTCAAACGAGCAGACGTGCACCTGAGGGTAAGCAACCAACACCGCCCATAGACACCAGCAACACATAGTGTTTGTTGGGTTGCCGAAAGAGAAGGTTGGGCAAAGGGGGTGGGCCTCCGGTTACCTCTCTCACCGAACGAAACGGGGCATGAGGCACTTTACGTCGATCTTCTAAGAGGTCGTGGTATTTCACCGGTTGAGCCGGCCTATTCATGCAGCGAACTGCTTGGTCTATCACTGTTTAAATTATAATATATGAGAAAATTATAAAACTTGCCTTTTTGAACCCATCTACTATTTTTCCACTGTTTTTTAATAAGAGTACTGTTGTTTTTTGAAATGTTGAGGTTGGCAATAATGGCAATAGACATAGTTAAGGTTCCCTACACCGATTACCATATAAATATCTCTGGTGAGCTAAGATTGCTTTGGCACAATTACTGGTCTCGTGTTAGCGCACAGAAAGGAAAATGGTATTCAAAACTTCAAGAATCCCCGCCGCTTAAACCTTCGTACAATAAAACTCAAGATTCGCAAATAGATCACAGAAATTTCACATCCACCATAAATAGACTCAGATTTGGACACTGCAGAATACCAGCACATCTAGCGAAACTCAAAATAATACCACAATCCGAAGGAATATGCAATACTTGTAACGAAAGCAATGACATAGACCATCCCATTATGAAATGCCAAAAATTTAAACTCCAACGGTTAATTTTAGTATCCAATTTAGAATCATTATTAAGCAATAGTGTAAACATTCCCAATAATGTACAACAAATTTTATCAAACATTTTATTTTATAAGCCCATATATAAATTTATTGTAAATACTATTGGAAAAATTTAATATTTAAGATTATTACTTAGGTTTAATAATATTTCATTTGTATTATAATTAAGATAGGCTTAAGGACTTGTATCTACTGCCGTAAAATAAATTAAAAAAAAAAATGACAAGAACAAGATCATCTTATTTATATGCTATATGCATCAACTTATTTATATGCTCTGTGAACAAGATTACAGATTACTGTCAATTGTATTTATCTCTCTCTGTCAGTCGTAGTTTCTCCGGAACATTTTTATTTACATCTAATAATCATTTAGTAATTAGCTTCGGAAGTGATTAACAAACTTAGTAATGAAGAAACTAATATAATTTTCATTTAATAAAGCAACCGTTTCTTTAATCTAAAGTTATAGGCGGCGTTTCTTGATCAATATTAAAGGTGAGTGTTTCTTACTTGTCCGCGAAATTCGAATTTTATCGCAATGTTTTGCATATTTTTAATATAATTTCTCTGATTTATTATAATGTTGAGCAATGGATTGCGTTTTTTAACTTACAATTGCTTACGTGATTTTATTATTTTCATGTACTTTCGTATCTAATCTACACACCTAAAAATTTCCTTCTGCTGCATACAACATACTGATATAATTCCGTTACTGGAACTCGGCCAAAACATTTTTTACTCTAATGCAATTTCTACGCAATGCTTAAACATATATATATATTGGACTAGTGACTAGTGTTTCTTCATTACACTATAAATATAAATGCAATTCAGGTCAATTTAATATTTGTTGTAATATAAAATTATATACTATATGTAGAACAACACTCACAGTTCTTAATTTAAGTAAATTAATATGAAACGACTACAAATAGCTTAGAAACTTTATATTTCAACTTATTTATCTACTCTGACCATAATTAATCTGAGAATGTTATTATGAGTTATACCATTTGGTAAAAGATATTTCATCAAAGTTGTCCAATGTCCAGGTCACCACAAGAAAGTTATAGGTATGACTGTAGATTTATTGAAGAATTTATAACATCCATTTAGCAAAAATGGAATAAATAAAACTAAAGCTTCCATGTTAATGTTGGAAATATGACAATTATAAGCATACATATTGCCATAATTGGCGTGCTGTGTGGCGCCGGCTTAGTATACCGCTACCCCCTATCTTCCCGTGGGTGTCGTAAAAGGCGACTAAGGGAAAGGTTAGAAGAATGGGCAGCAGCATTCTCTCTCAACAAAATACAGCCTACTGCGATCGCCAACCCACCTGCCAATCGTGGCGATTATGGCAAAAACCCCCCATGAGTGAACGGACCGGCAGTTGAGGCGCTCTATGGGGGAGGTATATATCCAGCAGTGGACCTCAAAAGGCTATTGATGATTGATGATGATTGATGATATTGCTATAAGATAATTTATTTTTTCATAATATCTTTAATATTTTTAAATTTTCTTGCATATGCCTACAACTTGATGTATTTGGTTATGAAAACAAGTAGAAAATTCTGAATTGGTGCATTTAAATGACACTTTCTATCAAATTGATACAATTTTTTTTTATGGGATAGGAGGACAAACGAGCAGGCGTGTCACCTGATGGTAAGCAACCAACGCCGCCCATGGACACCAGCAATACATTTAGTTGTAGCGTTGCCAACCTTTAAGGGATAGGGGATAGGAAAGGATGAGAAAGGGTACCTCTCTCACCGAACGAAACGCGGCATGAGCCACTTTACGTCGGTCTTCTGAGAGGTCGTGGTATTCCACCGGTCGAGCCGGCCCATTCATGCAGCGAACTGCTTGGCTCTACCACTGTATAATCAATAGATGTCTGTTTGTTCCGATTAATCTCTGAAATAGCTGGACCTATTTTGACAGGAATTTTATTGGTAGATGACTGGTGTCATAAGGAGTAACTTAGGCCTGTTTAGAAAATAATATTTTATTTATTGCTTGCGAGGCTAAACAAAGTTCGCCGGGGCAGCAAGTCTTACAAGTCTAAAAATGCTATTATTTTCTTTTCAAGCTGCAGATATTGTCCTATAAATTCAAGAAACCTGTGAAATAGCACTCAATTTTGTCTACTCTGATATTTTAACAAAACCTGTTTTTGTTAATATGTATCACAATTGGAAATGAATCCACCAACATCAAAAAAATTATTTAAACAGTTGTAGAGCCACTTCGCTGCATGAATGGGTCGGCTCGACCGGTGAAATACCACAACCTTTTAGAAGATTGACTTAAAGTGGCTCATGCCGCGTTTCATTTGCTGAGAGTGGTACCCGGAGGCCCACTACCCTTCCCCATCCTTTCCCATCCCACTCCCTTAAAGATCGGCAACACAACTTTAACACTATATGTGTTGCAGGTGTCCATGGGCGGCGCTGGTCACTTACCATCAGATGACACGCATGCTTGTTTGCCCTCCTACCCCATAAAAAAAAATACAACATATGGAACAGACTAATAGTTATAGATGTATATTTGTGTGCTATGTTCCGTTTTGGACAAATATTCACATCATGTCAAACCTACAGACAGTACATACAAATAATAAAACAATATTGTTATTGTACAAAATATTTATTATTTAAATTCTCATCATTTTTATAATTGTATAGTGAAATTTAGGCAGAGAATCGAATGTTGTGGCGCTCATTGGGAGAGGCCTATGTCCAGGAGTGGACTGCAATATGATAACAAATTAGTACCTCCATGCACTGATGGTGTGAACAATCATAAACTATTATCTTTTAAAGTTTTCTAAATGTTTGTTAACTTGCTTAACACCAGAAACAAAATAAATAAACTATATAATATATAAATTTTAAAATAAAGGCATTATTGCTCTGTTAATTTTGTTATTAAAGGAAAAAAAAATAGTAATTAATATTTTTTGTCCTATTTTACTTAATTTATTTGTACTGTGATTTCCTAAATAATATAAAAAATCAGAATGCAACTTTTTTGTATTCATTATATTCATTATGCTTTGCGTGTAATAGGAACTATTTAATTTGATGTTATTAAATGAAGTGCACATTTTGCCAATGACACTGGTTAGGTAGGTGGGTCACGGGTTGCTTGGTTGTTGCTTGAGAATTGGACATACTAATTGATATGGACATGTTATGAGATGGAAAGAAAGTCGTATTTCCAGGAGATTGATGAGAATGACATATCTGTAGAGAAAGGCCGAATAATAGAGGGATGGATTGTGAAAAGTTGATGGCTTCATACTCATGAGTAATGACACTAGTAAGTAAATATTGTGTCGACCCCTCTAAGAGTGGGATAAGGGCAAGAAAATAGATAAAATATTTTCTGTAGTTTTACTTCGAAATCCATCAGACACTGCATCTGATGGATTTCTTTCTGATGCAGTTCTTTTCATTAATATAAAGATTAAAGCAGGAAATTAACTTAAAAGTTAAAGGAAGCCGGACTGAAAGAGTGTCGGTGTAAAAGTAAGAAAGGGCATGCTCTGATGGTTCAGACATGTCGAAAGAATGCACGATGCAAGATTGAGTAAGCAAATATTCAATGCAAAAGCGGATGGATGTAGGAGTCGAGGACGGCCATACATTCCATGACCAAATAGAACGTGTTCTGGAGGAAGGTGATGTTAGGAGCCTCAAAAATCGACGATCGAATGAAAAGAGTTATGAAAGTCAACGAAGCGACTGAGGTGTGTAAGAAGCGTGCCTTTGGCGCTCCGTTCTCTCGGCCTACCTCGCTAGGGATTTGGCGTGAAGTTATATATGTATGTATGTAAATTAACGGTCTCGGTGGCCCAGTGGCTGAGCACACGGCTTCTGATCTAGAGGTCCGGGTTCGATTCCTGACACTGGCTCACACCAATGACTTTTCGAAATTGTTTTCGGAAGTTATGTGTGATAAATATCGATGACTAAAACTTTGTGCCCGGTATGGCAATAGGTTCGCCAACTATTCCATTTGGGACGTAAATATAACGGCGAGACGAGGCTTAACAGCCGCTGCCTACACCTTCGGGTAACACAAGGCGTGAAGTTATGTTATGTAAATTAACTTGTATAAATATCAGTTCAGTTAAATCTTGAGGGTCAAAACAGACAGAATATTATCATAAAACATTTAGATCAAGATTATAATCATACACGAAGTCTGCATTGTGTGTGTAAAAACTAGTAAAAAGCCATCGCGTGAACTTTGACAGCGCACACATGTTATGCAACGGCACGCTCTACTGAGTTATGTAATGATATGATGCAATACTTAAATAAAAATAAGGCTTTTGTATTCAAGAAACGTTGACAATACAGAACTATTAAGTCTCGTAAATTGCCTCAACCGCTCAATGAACTCATTGTTTAGTAAAACAATACAACAATTTAGACTCAGTTGTAACTATTTAATAATATCTGTTATACTTGCAACTTTGTGTGAGCATCATTCTAGCTCATGGATACAAATCATTCATAACCTTTCTGTACTTATAATTTTTTTATCTAAATCTGTTTAGCCGTTCTTAAACTTGCTCTCTGTTTTCTCGACCTACAACTCGTGCGCGACAGCTTGAGACACGTGGTACCCGTGTAACTTCCTCCCAAGCTCCCGTGTTGTACATCTTATTTTACTAGTTTACGTTAAAAAGTACATACATACATACATAGCTTCACGCCAAATCCCTTGCGGGGTAGGCAGAGAGGACAGAGTTAAAAAGTATTTCAATATTTTTAGCTCATAATATAAATTTGTATAATACTTATAAGAAAGCGTAGTTCAGAGTACCTACAGCAATCGGCTCGCTACATTAAAAAATAGAAGAGGCAAAGTCGCGTTTGGAAACTTATTGCGCTATTTTTTTTGTGCACAGTACAACAATGCGCCTGTGACGTCGCCCCCATGTGTCAAGTTTTCGCGCTGGATTTTTACCTATAAAATTAGCGGTCGATTGAGTTGGGTTAACCGCTTGAACTGTTCAGCCGAGATACGGATTGCCTTTTCTCTTTCCCCATGCAAGTCTAAATCTAGCAGTTATCCATTTGAGTTTGAAAGGTGTACGTGGATTATTCCAACTTGAGACCACTTTTCAAAAAGTTTGTGCAATTTATTATCGTTTAATTATAATTATCAGAGATGGAAAATTAAGAAAAAAGCAAATTTGTGTCAAAATCATTCAGATACCAAATTTTAATATTATTTAGATATCTAAATGTCTTGACTATGGTATCTATATGGCAGGTACAATGAAGTCTGTCTAGAATACTAATTGTGAAAACACGTGTGCAAACAGAAAAATGGCTATATTTTTTCAACGGTTGCAGTTGTCTTTGGTAATATACACATAACATAACTTCACGCCTTTTTCTACACGAAGGTGTAGGCAGCGGCTATTAATCCTCGTCTCACCGTTATGTTTACGTCCCAAATGGAATAGGTGGCGAACCTATTGCCATACCGGGCACAAAGTTGTCAGTCATCGATATTAGTCACACGTAACTTCCGAAAATTTCGAAAGGTCATTAGTGTGTGACAGGATTTGAACCCACTACTTCTTGAATCAGAAGCAGGGTGCTAGCCACTGTTCTGTGTATATAATTGTATCTATATAAATGAAGTACGACACACTTTCTTGAACCAAATAGAACAAGTCCTTGATGAAGGTGATGTCAGGAGCCTTAAAAATCGACGAGCGTGTATGACGAAAGGTATGAAAGTCAAAGAAGCGAATGAGGTGTGCGAAGAATCGTCCTTAATGCGCTCTGTTCTCTCCGCCTACTGCTTATGGGACTTGGCGTGAAGAATTAAATCGAATCTTTCATGGTCGCATATTGTTTTTTTTAAATAGCTTTAAGAGTTACATATGTTTATATTTAGCACCATAGGCAGTTAAATTAGTCATAGTATTCTACTTCATACTCGAAAAACGTAAAGATATAAAAAAATAACTATAGAATAGTGTCCAAAAGGCATCAGAACTAATCATTCAATTGGGTCAAACTGGCCACTCCTCTGTTGATCCAGTGCTTCTCTTTCACATCTGATGGTAAGGTTATATACATGACAAAATTGGATGAATGTCCTGTAGTCGCCAGTACACCTTTTCTTTCGCTGGTCTTGTATATCGGACAGAAATAGCAGGGTGGTGGATTGAAGTCCGCGATGAGCGCAGGTTGGAACCAGATTATCGGTATCGTGTCGAATAGGATCTTTGGATAAGACTCGTCCAGTTGCATAGTTTCACGATTCCATCTGGCACCTTCCAGGAACAAACCCTGCGCCAGGAAATTTATAATCTATACTTAAATAATGCGATCAATTAATCATTTTCTTTTTATATGCGATTCGAAAAAGTTTCCTGGAAACAATGACTTGATGTCCAGGCTCAATAGCTGTCGATTCAAAAGGATCACATACATCTACTCATGGCTTTTAGGCTGACATAAATCTACTGAGAATAAGTTATCAGGAAAAAAGGTATTATTAAATTAAAAGTCCATACAGTAAACGGTCTCCCACACTTTAAACTTGCACAAAACTCACCCAAACATACACACTATGTTCTTTGTGCTGTTTGTCCATTACAATAGATTGCTGCGTGTAAAAATAAATAATAACAATATAAAATTAATAGCTCGCACTCATTTCGAGACGAGCTGAACTTGAAGACTATAAACCTATTGAAAGAAAAAAAGAAAGACCCACCGAAATTATCTGTCTTTTTGTGAAAATTTTATTATTTAGTAGTAATAATAATAACATTTTGTATTTTTTTTTTGTAAAATATTGTTAAAACCCCAATTAAATTGTCTGGCTCATTTTGTTCGTAAACATTGAGTATTAAACTACAACATATATAAATTGTGTATTGCCTCAAATAAATTTTTGGAATAAAAAAATATTTTGAACAATTTAAGAGTTTTACATATTTATCTCTGAGACTTTCGCGAATCACGTTCATGACATTAAAACAACATTTAGGATTATAATCGCGTTTATTTATTACTAATTTTATTTATTTCCCAACGTTTCGAACTCTTTACAGAGATCATTTTCACGAGAAAATGATCTCTGTAAAGAGTTCGAAACGTAATAATAAACGCGATATAATCCTAAAAGTTGTTTTAATGTCACAATTTAAGGGTTGATTTAGCCCCGGTACTCAGCAGCCAGGTCTGCAATTTCGTGTAGGGATAAAACAGGAGAGGTCTGTGACACGTTTTCATCTGGCCTCAAATACCTACCCAAAAATTGGTGCCAGCTCTTCTACCATATGTCCAAAATTTTATGATAAGTAATTGAAGCGCTTATTAAATATGCACTAACAATATTAATTCGATTTATTAATGACACAAAATATTGCGTTGCACTGGAGCAAACATTTTGGTGCAACTGAACTCGCCTTCCTTAGAATGTGCTACTAAAATAAAAGAAAAAGCATATAAAACTGTGATTCGCGAAAATCTAAGAAATAAATAAGAAAAATGCAAAATTAGAATTGTTCTTAACTTTCCCATAAGTAAGCATTCCCATCAGTTACTAGTGTCAGAAATGTAGTATTATACCATATAATACTATGTAGGTTTATTGCCATGGGTGACTTTTTATAACACTAAACACTTAAATTCCATAATACAACCTGCGTCTTCTAAAATAGGAGAAAATTTACATGGTTATTGTGTCGTAACACGCACCTTACAATATACTCCAAACTCCGGCATCTCACTACATTCAGATTCCATGCTTGTAATGGAGAACTCGAATTGCACCTGGTCTATTGGTATTTTGTTATGTCGCGAGTAGTTCTGCAACACTCCCGTCAGGAATGACTGTGTGAAATAGAAACCGGATAGCCAGAACACCACCGGTGGGCCTTCGTCTATCCAATCTTGAAGGAACTTCAATCTGCAAGAAGCGTAGTTTGAAAGCAATGAAACTAATAGGTTTTTTTTTTAAATTTTATTGTTTAATATCTAAACACATAGGCACTTTGTTGTATTCGTGCGAGGGGAAGAGAATGTCCGAAAGACCTCTAGAGCTGTGGGTTAGAGTGAGAGAACAGGAACCTGTCTACTTCTACCGTATGAACTGAGAGAAAGGGAAGCCAAACAGACGCGTTACGTAACGGAGCAGTTTTCCCTCTCGTAAGAAGTTATCACTTCAAATATATTTAAAATATGTAGTTTAAATTATCTGTAAATTGGTTATATTCAAATGTTCAATAATTTCTCATTCGTTTCTCTCTATTTATTTACAGATAATCATGTCAGATCAAGTCCTGGATGAGAAGACTTGGCCTCAAGAAGCCGAGGCGGCCATTACTGACATCAAAAAGCACGTCAGATCCGCTTGCATATCACCGATACTGAACAGCAACAACCAGCACATCTATATCAACCTTACTACATTGGAGAACACAGACTTCTGTGTTGAAATGTCGGGATCTGGATTTCGAGTTGTTGGCAGAATGTACGACGACACAAGCCTGTCGACTATTGAGAATATGAACTATGAGACTCCCTACGCTTTACTGAACAACATAAGTCAGAAATACAGAGAGTCTTTTGGTGGAGAACTGATGACTCGACTCTTGGATCTGGCGCGGAAAGCTGAAGGTTGATTGAATGGGCTATCGTCATCCTTTATAGGAATATAGGCCTACCCACGAGCTTCAATGAGAAAAAATTTAGCTTGATTCAAAGTGCAATTTTAGTTTAGTTACCAAGTTATTATTGAATAAATTGAGTGTTAGTAATAATAACTATCGCCTTGAGGTGTGTTCTTTGACGCCGCTTCGAGGATTCGAGGATGCGAAAATGGAGTTACCATCAAGGCAAAAAGCTTTTGGTTAAAAAAAAATGCTTTGCATTTGATAGTGTCTGTGTGTATTTTTAGTTTGTGAAGAAAATGGCGTGGAATTACACTAAAAAGTTGGCAGTGAGATTTTGAAAGTAGAATGGCTTTGGCCTGCTTTGGCATTTTTTTTAAATGAAATTTCATGTACCATAGATCAAGGGCCTTTTAAGAAATGTTAATTGAATCATAGAATTGTCATATCATCAAAAAGTAAACCAGGGTTTAACTTTGTACTGTACTATCTACTTGGTAGTGTGTGTTTTAGTGAGTAGTGTCAAATATCACCTGTCAGTATTCAAGTGTGCTATAAATAAATGTTTAATGGTTAAGTTTATAAATTATTGTGTAAAAACTTAGTTAAAATGGCGGCTAGTGCTTGATGGTGACAATGGCGTTAATTAGATTTAGAAATTTGTCAATTTTGCATTTATTTAGTTTTTTTTTACCTTCGCGACTATAATGTCTGGGCACATGGGATTAGAAGCCAAAAGCCTATTTATTGCCTCTCATTTCCTATCAGAGGCCTTGTAGGAAGCCGAAGTGTGCATTTATTTCAATGATGTATAGATAGCTTATTGTTTTTTTTCTTATACAAATAATGGAGTTTCCTATTTATCTCGTGGTTCCTAAATAATGTTTGTTGCCACATCCAGCACTGGTCTGCTGTACAAATAGTATTTAATCAATGTTATATATTTTAATATCCAAAATATTATATGTTTAGATAATTACTCAGAGATGTCTTTATATTTTCTTTGTGCATATTGTTAAGGCATTCGCTAAGTTTTATTGCAATGGCGTGTATAAAAAATATAGGCAAGTTCGTTCAAGTATTAGGTAAGCATTATAGGGGGTGGGGGTTTTTGGCTTTGCTTATTTTAGATGACATGGGGGGTAGGGGGGTCCAGATGATAATTACGTCATCAAAATTGAAGTAAGACCAATCTTGTAGATTGGTCTAAGTTTACTAATTATGGGAGGAGGGGGTAAGAGCTTTGCTTATTTTTGCTGACAAGGGGGATGTAAATAACTGTAATAAATTTGCTTACGTACCTAATACTTGAATGGGCCCCAAGCACTAGCGTCGCGATAAGCATTTATATTAGTAGGTATTTTTTTTTTGGGGGAGGAGTGTTCAAGTACCACGAAACCTAACATTATAGGCAGAGAGGTGACGTCTGGTAAAACAACAAAATGCTTTTCAAAAAAGGTCCAGCTTGTTTTATTTAATGACGGTTAAAATATCACAAAATAGGTTATCTGAGTGTAAATTACGACACCGCAAAAAGGGGGAAATTGCATTACTGCCCTGTAGTGCAATATTTTACCTATGATCTTACCTTATTAACCCAATATTTAGTGGTCGCGTCGCTTCTTTATGTGTTATAATAATATAGCTATTTTGCATTATAATATAGCATTTTGGTTATTTATAGTATAATTATATATATAGACTGAGTACAAAATTATGTTTATTAGTTTGGGCATATGTGATACAACTAAATCAATTTTCTATAAACTGATAAACAAGCGTACAGTCTGTCAATAATCGGTCACTGTCACTCATGTACGTGAACACCCGCGACATTACTGCGCTTACCTAACATTGTTGATGAATAAAGACTGCAGGTGTGTGTATCGCATGTGCACAGACAAACATACTAATTAAATGTTATTATATACACATTATTATATATTAAGTAGAATTATCTGTTTGTGATAGTAAATATAAATTGATATATACAATTAGTTATTTTATTCCAAGAAATTTAAGACCCTCATTACACGAAGAAAAAAATTAAATCGTGGCGTGTAGAACCGCTCTTGAGTATTGCGCCACGGGTGACATCCCATCTCTGTCTTTGGCCTAAGGGATTTGATCTGATGCCGGAACCTCTGCTATCATAATTTTTCAGGGCTCTGCTGCATCACTCGCAGAGTTCAAACGCTCCGAGTTGTACTACCCAGTATTGGCTATATAGTGACATGTCACCGTCCTATTATTCAATTCAAGACACTGTCATAAAAAGCTCTTGAGAAATATTAAGAATTAGTCCTACGTACCTGGATAGAAAGTCAGCTACATAAGATCCAAGTGGTTTCATAGATGGATAGGACTTGGACATCCAGGCGGCTGGAACGATGCCTTTGATGAAGGCATTGTTACATTGCTCCAGTTCAGCGCTCATGATGGCCAGCCCCTGCGCCGCCAAGTGTACTCCTTGCAGTGTCCGCTTCACCACGGCGAGCAAACGATTGTAACGTATTAGTTCCTGTTCAATCAACGCTTTTATTTTAACATAACTTCATACCTTTTTCTAGCCGAAAGCGTAAGCATCGGCTGTTAAGCCACGATTCGCCAAATACATATATCCGAACGGAATACGTGGTGGAACCTATTGCGGCATATACACTCGGCTATATAACGAGATCAAAAATGTTAGTCATCGATATTTACGACACATAAGTTCTGAAAAGAATTCCAAGAAGTAACTGGTGTGAAGTGGAAAATTAAAAATATTATTTTCAACCGAGGTGGTATTATTATTAGTTTCAACTTCTTTAAATCACATAACAACGTATATTCGGAAAATAGTGTATATTATAGTTTGTTTGGTTGCGAATGTAGCCTCTACTTATAGGTTAAATTTGTATTGCCCTGCCATAAAGACTGAGTTTGATGTCGGCATGAACAACACCCCGTCATGAACAGCTCCTTCATAGATACAGAATCTTTGGATAGATATTGAGATTTCAAACTTACAATGATGGACCTGCTTTGTGGGTTTTGTGAGTTACCCCTATTTGTGCCATAGTGTTGTGATGGGGAGTGGCTCACCTGTTTGAGTACAGTGTTCATGCTGTTATAGTATAGCACAGGGTACTGCAGAGACACTTCGTACACGTCATAGAACTTGGGCAGACGGCCGATCATCTCCTTGGTCATGTCGACCACGCCGCCTCCGCCACCCTCACCCTCACCCCCACCGCCGGAAGCCACTATCGTTGTCTGAGTCAACAGGGTGCCGAACAGAAGCTGTGGGACGATTTATATTTGGTAATCCTCTGTACCTGTACCTTTAACTATACTAATAAATAAAATAGGTCTGTTTGTAATATTGAAATAGACACTTTTTACGAAATGCATACAAATATATATACGTAAAGAAATTATTTATAAAAAAAATTTTTTGGGGTACGTTCACCAAAATCTTTTTTACAATCTCTGTCTGTCTGTCTGTGCGCTCTGTTCTGGCTACCCGTACTTGTCGTGAAGTTATAATCAAGTACCTACTTTTTACGTATTAGTATTGTCTTGTGAGCTATGGCTTTGCCGGCACCGACTTCAACAACTATAGTATTACATCATATTCCTTGAACTTACCAATAGTACAATAAAAAAAAGAATCAAGAATCGTTCACTTACTGCAGCGGTTTCCTTGTTGTCTTTGGTGATGTCCGCATTCTCGTGCAGACCGAACACTTCTGGCTTCGCTATCATCGGCAATGCTTTTATGTGTTCCAACACCGAGTGGTAATCCATACTGGGCGGCATGGAGTAGTCTCCGCTCGGGGAGAAGAAATACCTGAAATCCGGTGTCAAGATTGACCGTGTCGGCTTTGCGATCAGCATCAACCTTACGTTTTATTCTACAACTCACTCTGGATTGGTGGTGACTTCTTCGTTATAGAATATGGAGAGCAGAGACAATATGAGCCTTCTATCCTTGTCATCGGTAACCCTGCCGCCATAGTTGCACTCCCCTGCCAAGTAATTGAGGGCGTCGAAAGGAGTTTCCGCGTATTCCGTCAGGAACATCTACAAGAGAGCATACCTAAGTGTTCACAGTAGTTTTAAATTTGGCGTGTGGTCTTTTTCTATTTATTAATCAAAAAGAGCGCCACGTATGTAGAGCGCTGCATGATTGCTGCTTTAAGAACATCAACGTGAAGTAACTCATGCCCTATTTTGTTTAGTGCAACGCAACTGTAATACTGTCTGTGTGCCAGGTGTGCCTGGGCGGCGGTAGTCTCTTACTGAACGACATACGGCACGAGCCGCGTTTCGTTCGGTAAGAGAGGTATTCGGAGGGCTGATCCCCTTTCCCCTTCCGTTCCCCTCCTACTCCCTTAAAGGACGGCAACGCACCACGTGGTTCAAGGGTGGTGAGTAGTTGATTACCATGACCCACTTGCTCTCCTATCCCACAAAAAAATGCGATGCATTAGTATTAATTAGTAATAAATTAGCATCAAATGAAGCTTGTCTTTATGCATTATTTTTTCTTGTACAGAAAACATGGTATAACATCAACCTGAAGCTGCATGATACAGATACGCAGGTCACTCTCGTTGAATTCGTACTGTATATTCCAGCCAAGAGGTCCAAAAGCGCGTCTCTCTTGCACCACCGCGTGGAAGAAGCACAGCGCAAAGAGCAACCGTCTCCAGTCTTCCGTGCGTGGACATGAGATGTAGAACTCAGGGTCGCAGATGGGATCCGAGATGTACGACCGATAGATGTTGTTCTTCAAGCCTTTGGGCGCTTCATTCGTCATTTTTACACCTGGTTCAAAATGTACTGATTTGTATCCAACTCTAAATTGAAGAGAACTCTCTATTCCCGAGTAGCTACTTCTTATTTTTTATTATAATTATTACAAGCTTTGAGTTATTGAAGAGATCTCGTATAGGCGATAAAGAAAAAAGTCAAGAAGTTGGATATTTGGCTGTCAATATAGAAAATAATCTAGCTCGACATTTCACGTACCTATTGAAAAACTTCCGTAATGCTTTTTCCCGTTTGGGGTTACCGTTTAAATCCATGATCATTTTAATGTAAGTAGCTAGAATTTTGGTGTTATTAAAATTAAGTCATATTTGGTTTGTGGATAATATTACGAGAAAAAAGTAAAACTATAGATTCCAGGCTATAATGAACAAAAAGATGTCTTACCATTTTGCAACACAGTGACCGGAAAGGCTCTGCTGGGATATGAAGTGAGCCAGCACCTGAAGTTGTGGTGAGTGGACAGCGGTATAATCACTTCGGCGCAGATACGCTCCAGCTCACCCATCCACGAGTCCATCACATGACAGTTCTGTAGCACCACCCAACCGCCAGTGATGATCGCTTGGTTTATCATGCCCGCCGCTATAGGTCCCTGCAAATACGCACATTCTCGTCACCAATAATTTAGTTAATGATAAGTACGAAGTACCTACCAAATACCAAAAAAAATATCTAACCTGCCCTTGTCCGAGAGAAATGGTCTCGAACGATATCACCTTCTTCTCCATGGAAAATTTGACAAGACCAGACATGGGATCGGATCCAGGAGACAATATAAATATAAGTGGTGAACAGCAGTTACTATCGTTATACGACTTCTCCAGGTCGAATGGTGGAGGCTCTATATATGCTCTTCCAATTTGTTCTACTACGTACTGCTGTACCAGTGGAATCAGTTTGTCGGGTCGGATGCATCTGGAGAAAATAGGTTACTTCTCTTATTATATACATACTATAATACTACATAAATAATTTATTAGATTTAATTTCACATATGAACGGGTTTTACACATTTTTCAGACTTAAGATTTTGGTGAAATAGAAAATAATACTTGACCGACCGACACGATTGGGACCTCGAGGGTCTAAGTATTTCGAAATATATTTGTTCAATTTCAATCAATTCAACAGTGGCATCTAAGACTATACAACCTAAGCATCTAAACCTTATATTTATGAACTAAGCAAAAGAACAAAAATTTATATTATAAAAACTATCCTAGCTCCTTATCTAAGACATTTTTACCACGTCTTTTCTTTGAAGTGTCAACACGAGGCGGAACTGTGAATAAATGCTGTAAGAGAAACTTTTAACCCTTTATGAAAATCATTGTCAACATTGGCAAGCAGTAAGAAAATTTCGCAAAGTAGTATCAAGTTTCAAACCCGGCACCTTTCAAACAGAAGTCCCTGTACAAAATCACTATTTTATATACCTCAGTATTATCAGCTTCGCAATGCCCTTAGTCGCGTCGAAAGGCTCCGGGAACGTGCTGAGGTGCGGCTCTGACTGATCGTAGATGTCTTTCCATTGCTGCACATTATTCTCGAAATTCTCCTTAAATCCGTTCAACCTGCCGATGTGTCAATAGATTTTATTTTCTAGATTACTATTCAACCAGCTCGTATCGCAATCACAGCTGAGTGTCCAGTAGTAACACTTACTCATCCAGGTTACTGGCTCGCACTATCTCGGACCAAGCCTTCTCCGTGAGCCACGACGGTGCCGGGTTCTCGTATGGGTTCTCTAGTGCTACTCCACCAGTCAACAAAAAGCCCACTAGATCTTCATTTAAATTTCCCTACAATAACATCGATAGTTTTAAGACCAGTAAAGGTAAAATTTAAATAAAGAAATCTGATTATAAAATAGAATACTGACCTTTGCTCTAGCTATGCCAAGAGTGAGAACAAGTGAAAAGATCAGTTTGTCCTTCTCAAATAGACTGCGACACACGTTCTCGTAGATGCTCTTAGTAAAATGAGCGTTCAGACTTGACAGACGCATGTCAAGATCGTCACTTTTAGGCGAGTTCACAATAGCCTGGTTGTACAAGTTTATGAACCTAGGCAGTAACAAGTTGTAAATTATCAAGTGTTCACCATATGTAGATACAAACAAGCGCCGGTGAGGTTGTAAGTAATCATCCTTGAAATTTGTGAGTTTCATCGTACTCTGGAGAGTTCCACAGAACTTTCACAACTTAGATATAATTCATTATTTGTATCGAACTTACCTTACTTACCTTCAATAAGAATCTGTTTCGGTTTTGATATTGCTGTCGCTTAAATTCTAAATATTTGAATTGACAGATCATTATCATTACTTACCACACCAAAGAGTACTGGTACATAGGATCAATATTGGCTAGGTCCGATATGCAGAAGAAAAGTACGGAGCTATGAGAAGAGACCGGCACGTACAGCAGTCTCGCTTCGTCTATCTCCTTTTCTGTTACAGCCGCTACTGCCTGCTTCGCCTCGATCTCTATTGAGAGTATCTTCGAAGACGAAAGAATTTGGTTTGCTGATTCATCTTCTAGAATGTTGCCGGCAGAAGATAATACCTAATGGAATCGTTGTTGTGATTAAATTATTTTTTCGAATCAAGAGACTTAAAAATCGAATGGAGACATCAATAACTTTACAGAATTCTTTTCGGAAGCTATGTTTGATGAATGTCTATAAGTATATGAATAAAACTGACTGATAAAAATGGTGCCCAATGTAACGTCCATAGTTTCCTCTTACTTAGTGCATCTCACTTAGCATCTCGGGACGCCAAATAAATTATTTTTGGTCCTTTCGAATAGTTGGTGGAGCGTAATGGTAAATAACACAGTACCTAAACTCTGGTAACTCAGGTGCAAGAAATATGTTGACCGAGTAATTGAATAGTCCATTACCTATCTATTGTTATGACCAAAATAGTAATAAAAACTTGCCTCTAAAATTTGATCTTCAATCTCTTTTAAAGTTCTCTTGTTATTAGCACCTTCCACGATGAGTTGATTCTTTTTCAGTTCCAACTCCGGCTTATCTTGCGCCACCACTATACCTAGCAACTGGTCCTGTAACCCTTGTGGGGTTATCACGAAGTTCAACAGGGTAACCTATGCAAGAAACTTTTGGTTTGATATCTAGTGTACTTGTAAGTGCAATCATAAGTCTTAAATAAAAAAAGCATTTCATTAAAAGCCATAAACAAGATGTATGTATTGAAATGATTGAGTCTACCTTTACTGCAATCTCAGGTAGGTAATGCGGGTTGCTCAACCTGGTTGTGATGTAGAACCTGAAGTTGTGGTTGTACTCCAGGATATTGTCACCCAGCTTGAGACAGTCCACGCCACCAGATCTGTTTAGGTCAGATTTATCAAGTGTGATGCGGAACAGAAACTAGAAAACGCGAACTTAGCGGATCTAATATGGTCCCTGTTACATAGCTGTCTCGTTTTTCAAACTTGCAGGTGGAAAAGTAAGAATCACCAATATGTTACAACAATACAATTTATTATCATTACATAAAACAAAGTCACTTTCCGCTGTCGGTCCCCTTATATGCGCATATCTTTAAAACTACGCAACGGATTTTGATGCGGTTTTTTAATAGTTAGTGGGTGTCAACGGGGTGGTTTTGATCTATAATTCATGTATAGTGTAGTGAAAAAAAGTGATAATTTTCAAGATTTAGAACTTTAATCGCAAACGCTGCCTGAACCCTAAGAGATAAATCAAAACAATGTACTACATTATTATACGCCTTTAAAAGGTCTACAAAAAAGTCCGCGAGGGCATATGTCTATCTCTTAGGGATAACCCACAATGACCATTTTTATTTTTTTATTTTTTTACGAGAAATAATGGCCTATTTACGAAGCGATTTTAAACATTACAGCATTAATTTTCATCCAATTAGCTGTCTTAAATAGATTGTGCACGTAATATAGATGATCCTGGCCCTTTATAGCATGCAATTTAAACGAATATTTTCAAAGATATTACAGTATTAACATAGCGGGACAGCGGTTAAAGCCGATAAATAGCACAAATTGAACTCATGATATCCAATTTTTTTTCATTTATTACTTTTGATGCGGAACAAAGTTCGCCGGGTCAGCTAGTCATTTAATATTATAAAAAAAAATAAAAAATTACTTTAAAAAATAAGTTAAACCGACTTAAAGCGATAAATAACGTAATTTACTCATTTGTATACTTATTACAATATACAAATCGTAATACTTTAATAAAGTCATCTTTAACTATTATAATATTACAAATGTTACTCATTACGTTATCTATTTATTGCTTTTTAGTTATAGAGGTACTGTTTTCATATATACTTATAGATTTTGTGGTTTACGTTTCTAGAAGTCGGTTTAACATTTTTTTTTTAAAGTAATTTTTTTCACGAGTTTTAGTGATATTAATGAGTTGTGAACTTCAATAGAAGTTAGTTCATTTACAATTTACATGGCTTTCAGTTTAGTAAATATATTTTCACTAATTACAAGTCCGTTTGTTAAATGGTTGATATTTTTACGGAGCTCTAATTGTCATAAATAGGTACTTAGATAAAAGAGTATGATAATACTTGCTAAGTATTTATATTTTTGTAATTATCATGGGTAGACTGCAGCCCGAATGAAGGCCAATCGTAGCCTGGAAACTATTGCAGAAAATATAAAAAATCATTTTTACATAATTGGGTTCTAACTCCTAACCGTATAAGAGTTCTGTAGCTTCATCATCAGCACAGCAGTATCAGATGTTGATTCAAGCATACCTCCCAAGCAACACGTTACTCCTATATAATATTAAACAGTTTTCATCGACTAACTGCAGTACTGTCTTCAAACTCCTAACCGTTGAGGAGTTTTCGTGGCTTCTTCATCAGCACAGCAGCATCAAATGTTGGCACGATAAAGAATATCCCTAAGACATCACTATTACGTAACAAAAACACCATACTCGCATACAACTTTTGGTGGATCCTTTGATTTCTCCTGGTTCCCATCATCAAATCCTGACCTGGTGAAAATGGGACCATCTCGGAGATAAACACTATACAACGAAAAAAAAAAATTTTGAAATTGGTCCATAATTGACGAAAATATCGGTGAACATACATAAAAGAAATACATACAGACGAATTGATAACCTCCTCCTTTTTTTCGAAGTCGGTTAAAAACACATCGTAATTATAAATAGAGATTAACTATGTGCTTTTTAAAACATGACCTAATTGCACGCATTTTTCTACACGAAGGTCTGTTAAGCCTCGGTTCGCTCCTTACGTCCCACGATGGAATAGGTAGCGGAACCTCTTGACGGGCACTAAGTTGTCAGTCATAGATATTTATCACTCATAATTTCCGAAAATAATTAAAACAAATCATAGCCTGGAATCGATTACTTCTGAATCAAAAGCGGGGAGCTCAACTATTGGACCACCAAGACTAGTTTGTGATTATTTTTTGTTAATTTGTGATTATTAGTACAGTCATTTAGTATTTTTACCTGGAAAGTTTTTCGGGAGTTTTGAAATTTGACAATTTTATAGATTTTGGTATGCTCTTGCCAAATTTCAACTTTGCCACCTCGTATGGCGGCCGCTCGCGCCGCCATATTGAAAAAATGGCGCCCAAAAGCAGTTTTTTGATAATAGCTCCTTTCTGGCGCATTTTACAGGAAAACGTATTTATTCAAAATAAAAGTAGAGAAAATTTCCTACAATTTATGTCTTAACCTTTTCTTTCCTAAAATCAATAGTTTCGGCGTAGGAGCACCGAAACTAATAGGTTGGGGAAAAAGTATTTTCGTATTTTTGTATGAAAAGTCAAGACATTTTTTTCAAAGTTTATTTACATTTATTTACAATATATATGTACCGTTTTGTTGAATAACTTTCTGCCATTTTGTGGGCAGAGACATTATCCCGTTACTGTAGAAACTTTGGGACTTCTGATCAAAAAAACGGGACAAATAGTTTTGGCAGTCCTCTCTTGAGGTCAACCTTACAGAACCTAAAGAATTCTGAAGAGACCGAAACAGGTGAAAATCTGAAGGCGCAAGGTCAGGGCTATATGGTGGATGCACTAGGACCTCCCAGTCGAACTCTCTTAATTTTTGCTGAGTGGCTAAAGATGTGTGTGGTCTAGCGTTATCGTGATGAAAGACCACACCCTTCCTGTTGATCAATTCCGGCCGTTTTCTCTCGACTGCTTCCTTTAATCTCATCAGTTGCTGGCAGTAAAGATCAGAATCGATGGTTTTGCCGGACGGTAAAAGCTCATAATGAACAATGCCCTTCCAATCCCACCATACACACAGCATCACCTTATTTCGTGTTAGGCCAGGTTTGGCCACAGTCTGTGAAGCCTGGCCAACTTTCGACCACGACCTTTTTCGCACGTTCTTGTCGTACGTGATCCACTTTTCATCGCCAGTTATCAATCTCTTCAAAAACGGCTCGGTTTCATTACGTCTCAATAATGAATCGCAAATGAGTACACGGTTCATTAAGTTTCTTTGAGTGAGCTCGTGTGGCACCCAAATATCGAGCTTTTTTGTATAACCAGCTTTCTTCAAATGGGTCAAAACTGTTTTGTGGTCAATTCCCAGTTCTTCAGCTACATCGTAACTACTAATATGCCGATCTTGCTCAACTCTTTCAAAAATGGCGTCCATTTTATTCGTAACAGGGCGACCAGAGCGAGGTGCATCTTTAACATCAAAATTTCCGGACTGAAAACGTTTGAGCCAAATTTGTGCTACTCTTACTGACACTGCATCAGGTCCATAAACATCACAAATTTTTTTCACTGCTTGAGTTGCATTTTTGCCTTTTTTATAATAAAATTTTAAAATGTATCGAATTTCTTCATTAGATTCACTCATTTTTACGGAGAGAAAAACAAATGTAAAATAGCGGGAAACAACTTTTTTTTATTTTTTTCTTTTCTTTATAATGTAACCTTTTTAATGTTACCAAAACCAGCCAGACACAAATAGTACAGTCAAAGAAATTTTATAATAAGTTTATACCTACGTTATGTGAAAAGACTTTTTCCCCGACCTATTATTATACATCCACACCAACGCACAACACTCGATGTGTGCAAAATTTCTTCACCTGAATACATTTCTCAACAGCACTGGCTCCATGACGGCGTCAATAGTTTCTCTGATATTCTCCATGACAACGGGTAGACCCATCTGTATGGCGTTCTCCAACACCCTGACATAATTGCTGTCCGTCAGTTTGATAACTTTCAATTGATTCTCACGCTCCATGTTTTTTATCCATTTGTTAGCCTGCTCTGGAAACATGGGTGCATGCGCGTGAATAAGATGGGCCAGGGCTTTGTACTTCCGATCTTGCACAATACAAACGGATTAATTAACATAACATAACTTCACGCCATTTGTTACCCGAAGGTGTAGGCAGCGGCTATTAAGCCTCGTCTCGCCGTTATGTTTACGTCCCAAATGGAATAGGTGGCTAACATATTGCCATACCGTGCACAAAGTTTTCAGTCATCGATATTTATCACACATAACTTCCGAAAAAAATTTCGAAAAGTCATTGGTGTGAGCCAGTGTCAGGAATCGAACCCGGACCTCTGGATCAGAAGCCGTGTGCTCGACCACTGCGCCACCGAGACCGATTAATTAAATTACGGATTAATTAAAAACAACAATTTAAGGTCACTACCTTGTGGGTCGATCATTAGCGGCCACCTCCTCGCTTTCTCTACGATGATTCCGTTCTCTATTGAGTACGCATCAACTGGCAGACCAGCTATATTCCAAGCGCGAATTATTACAGGCTCACCAAGGGTTGCGATCAAGGAGAAGTTTTCTGAGCAAGGTATATCTGGAGACCATAAAGGACACATAAATTTTAAAATTCTTGTCTGCCTCTTTATATCTATCGAAACCCTGCCAAGCTTACTAAGATAATGTTATTTACACCTGCTTTAATTTCAAAGTTGACTCAGAATATTCCTTTGCTAATATCTATCGCCATATCACATCAGCCTTGTAGGGGGAATTCAATAATTAATACGAAAGGATCCGGGATTAAATTTCTGTAGCGATTAAGATAAATCACTTGCATGGTCGCTATACCGCAAAGACAACGACTCACCTAGTTCTCTGGCCCGTCTGTTCCATATCGTGACGACATCTTTCCTATAGCTAACGGTATACGGTCCTAGGTATGCTATGCATCCAGCCGCCAGCAATACATCGCCTGGAATATGTAAATAACAACACAAATAACACACTCAGGAGACTCATTTAAAATTACCATGAAAACGCAATTGGTGTTTCTTATCTGGAATTTGAAAGTACGGCTTACCAATAATATTGCTGAGCAATTCCTGAAGTTGATGAGCTAGTTCCGTCCATCTCGCTTTTTCTCCTCCCAAACCTCCGATGAGCTTCTCTGCGCGATCTAGCTTTGTAGAGCAGAGGTCTATCTCATCTTCCAGGCCTTTCTTCTTGCGAGTCATTTCAGCAAACTCATCATTTAGAGCCTGCAGACATTAACGTGATGTATAACTACACATTCTTTTTATTTTATTCTCTGCAATCTCACACAAATAGTCGTTCATTATTGATTTTATAGAATATATTTTTACTATAGAAGAATTAGTTCGTGGCGCCATCGCCAACGATCATCAAATTGTAATGCATATTACGAACTAATATTCTAAGTGATACCACCTTTATCAAATTTATTTGGTGAAAATGGTAGCGTCCATCAAGTATGTCTCGTCGTTACTTTCACTGCATCACCTATGCTATTTAGGAGCTAAACTATGTAACAACTGACCTGCAGCTTGTCGAGCACGGCTTGCAGTTGCGCTCTCTTCGCGTTCAAAGTATTCATCTGCGCTTGTAGTTCCCCTTCAGCTTCCGCCAGGGCCGCTTTCTTGGGAGCGACTACCTGTTATGGGCAGACAAGTTTGTTAATACTGCTTATGATTATCTTTGTCAGCGCTGGCATTGGATTATTGCTTAGTCAGTTTTTGCTTTTTGCTGGTGTAGTTATTTTGTAAAATACATACTTTGATGACTCTGTCGTAAACGTCCATGGCGCGCACCCATCTGCAGAGACCCTCGCATGCAGACGACACTTTAGAAATGACGGCAGGATCGAACTCACGGTCCGGTATGTATCTGCATACACAAATAATATTTGGCTATCAAGCTATTCATCATGTTTAAACAAATCGGAAATGGGCTTCACCTATTTCACAGGAGCCGTAATTTCTCTCTGAGCCTTCGGATTGATATGAGAAAATATATTAAGCAAACCGAAATTTATTAAAAAAGCAACTTAAAAAGATATGCAAGTCAAATAATAATTACATAATATTTCATTGATCGATACTAACTTATCTCTAATTTTCTTCATGATGACCGGCGGTATGTTGTCTTTGTCGTAATTCTTTAAGCTTTCCAAGAATTTCATATCGCCCAACATTTTCTGCGAGGGCCCCCAGAAGTCTTCGATAGGTTTTCCTAAAGGGCAAAAGAATGCATTTTCCAAAGATTGGTTTATATACTTAAAATTATCCTATACCCAACTATAACATGTTACTCTACAGCCTTAGCATTTTTTTGAGATAGTCTATTATAAAGGGTGTATTAGTGGAGTTCAATTTTGGTGGTAACTAACCATTGGGGTCCATTTTCCTGTCGCCCTTGATGCCCTTCATGACGCAGACGGCCTCCATGACGAGCTTGACGCCGGCGGGCGGGTTCTTCATGCTCTTGACGAGTGTGATGTCGGCGGGCTTCAGCGTGTTAAGCGCGTCCAGCGCCGCCTGCAGCGCCGGCACCGCCTCCGCCAGGTCCGACTCGCAGTCGTCCTTGATGGCCTGAGCTGCTGCGGCCGCCTCGTTCGCCAACGCCTCGTCTGCACCCACTATCTGTGTCACGATAATCGATTTCAAGTTAATTAGGCAGAGATTAGAAGATGTATTTTTATGGATTAGAAGGGCAAACGGGCAGGCGGGTAACCTGGTAGTAAGTAGCTAGCGCTGCACATAGACAACTGCAACATGTTTCAGTTGCGTTGCCAGTTTTTAAGGGAATAGGATAAGAAAGGATGGATGGGGGTTGGGGGGTTGTGCTACCTAATTCACCGAACGAAACGCCACACAAGCCACTTTACATCCATATTCTAACGGTCATACAAGTCGAGCTGTACTCATGCAGTAAATTGCGTGGTTCTACCACTTAAAAAGCAGCTTATACAGACACTCGGAGAATTTTATTTCTGATTTCTGATAATCTATTGTAGTATATCTGTAGTCATGTGTCTCTAAAACGTTATGTTCACCTCTTTCTGTTTCTCAACGACGACAGTGTCCTGTTCGATCTTTATCATGAGCTTTTCGGTCTTGTCTGATGTTTCTACGAGCAACGGTTGAAGATCTCGCAGTTGTTGCTGCATCACAGCCACCTGGCCTGCCGCGAAGTCCAGCTGTTCGAGCCCTGTCTCGTATCTAGATAAATAATCATGTGTATAAATGTGATATACCCACAATATCCTAGTTCCATGCTAGCTCCTTCCTTGCTTACATCGGTATGATCCAAATAGATGGATCATACCGATGTAACCAAGAGACATGAGGATATATCAATCGGCTGCAAATCTATTTAAATACTGTTGGTTAAAATTGGTCACCTGATCCTGGCCCTTGTGATCTGGTCAACCTTCATCGCATATAAGCTCTGGAAAGATTTGATAAGCTCGAGGTAGCTGGTCGGTGTAACGTACACCTTTCTACTTTGTTCTTCGTAAAAACTGAAAGCAGTTAATGGTGTAAACGGAAAGCTCTATTCTCAAAAGGATATCTAAAAAATAGCTCTGGCAGCATAAGGATATAGGAATGGTAGTTGTAGAGAGGTATGATAATAGTTTGCGAGTGTCTAGAGTACGGTACTACTGCAGCTCAAAAAAAAGAATAAGTTTCTGAAAAATATAACAGCATATGTTTAAGTATTTGTTCGTTATAATACTTATTACGTAGAGATCCAACTCGTGCTTACTCATCACTCATTTTGACGATGCTCATGTGGAATAGCTGACACATCTCCACGCACGCGACTCGCAACTCATCATCCACATTCTCCATTCTTGCTATGAACATCTCCGCTACTCGTTCCAGGGCTTCTGCTGGCCACGCGGTAAACCTGGAACATTATAACAAACTAGAAATTCTCTATAGGCAACATGTTCTAGGAAAACACACCAAAAACAAATCTGAAAAAGTTTGAAAGGAAAAATTCACGCTGTAGTTTATTTTTACATCTAAAAAAGTTTTATATATTGAAAGTTTAGACGGGAAAAATGGAGAATTAAAAATGTAAATCGAATTTCAAATATTGCCGTTAATCGCTAGTTTTATAAAGTGAGCATAACTTATTACAATGCACTTGTCTCACCAATCAATAGTGGCACAGTTGATCAGCGACGGGAACATCCTCAGCCTGTTCCTGAACGAGTCTCCGATGGGTGACATGGCCATCACAATGCGCAAGTTGGCCTTCACTCTCTCCACGTAGAAACCGAACATTGCCAGTGGCGTAGTTTCAATCTTCCTACCCTGTTATATTTCATTAGTTTTCATTAGTGGAAGTCGCGCAGTTCGCTGTATGAACAGGTGGACTCTATCGGTGACATACCCTGTCAGAAAATCGACATGAGAGGTATCCAAGGCCACCAACCTCAACTCAGCTGTTGATAACAAAACAGGCGTTGCTGATATGCTACTCACAGATTCTCTAACTGCCGTCTGCATCTTGTCCAATATCTCCACCTTCTCATCCATACCGTACAAGTTTGGTATATCTCCAGTGTTCAGAAGCATGTTGATGTCTTCCACCATGCCCTCGTACATTATCTATGATAAACACCAATTATAATACAAAGTTTCGAAATAGGTAAATAAATGTATCTATTTGAAAATAATGTTTAAAATCTATTCTTCTATTTTATTAAGGGTCATATAATCTTTGTGCTATTGGAACAGAATAACTAGTATTTCTATCACTCCTCAATGCTGTCACGTCGAATATGTAGGCAATGTTAGTCCTTGCAAAGATCCCTATTGTCTTTCATTACTCACATTGTGTTCAGCCATCGATAATTTTCTCACCTTTCAACTAGTTCAGGTAATTACCTGATTGTCAGCGAACAAGAAGACAAGAGGTTTCCCGATAATACCAGCCTTCATCAATAGTTTTCTGATGTCGTCACGCCACTCGTTTTGACCATACACTCGAGATATTTCTATCTGTAACGGGTAAAGAAACATTTGGAATGTACAAATACAAATTGAATTTGTATTTTAATTTGTACAGATTCTGTTGAATTTCAATTTAGCTGGTACTACTGGTACCTGTACAACATTCATTTCAAGAATACTAGCGGCCAACTTCACTGCACTACTTCTGCCGCTGCCACCTACACCCACCAGCAGAAGGTTGCCTGAGATGTAAAAAATAAATATGTTTGATTCTGTTAAATAGTTAATTACTGACCACGTTGAAAGTAATGTTTTAAGAAAACGTTTTGGTTTCAAATATGCGCGGATGGTTTGGTTACAAGAAAATAAAGCGAAATCCAAAGTGGTCGTCCTCTATGGATAGATCATGTAAAAAACCTAACTAAAAACAAGCATAAAATAGATTTCGAATTTTCAAATAACTGAATAAGGTGCTGTAAATGTTTGCTGAATTTGGGACTGGATTTTGACTACCCACTCCGAAAGTCACATATCATGACTTTGACGTGACATTTTTGTAAGGAACACAAACATGAAGGTGAGAGTAACCATTATCCTGGAGGAGCACTCTGCAGCAACGCGAGATGTGGTCGAGTGCATAGCGGAACATGACAAGGGCCATGGGTGAGGACGACACTACGTTATACTCCTCCAAGTAGTACTGCATCTTCACCGCCATGTCGTCTAGGTCCGTCACCTGCACAGAACGACATCCTTATATGTAATTAAAAATACAAGTAAATTCATCTTCTCTAAAGATAGCGAAAGATCTATAAAGAAAACGACCAAGTGTATTATCTGATGGTAAAAAACTAACGCCGCCCATGCACTCCTTCAACGTGGGGTGGGGCGGGAAGTGGGGAACGGGTTGGGCATCCGAATACATCTCGCATCTAGCGAAATGCGAAATGAGCCTCTTTACGTCTATATTCTGAGGGATCGTGGTATTCCACCGGTGGAGCCGACATATTCATGCTGCAAAGTGCGTGGTTTTTAGTGTTCGACCGACGCTTCAGCTTCGGCTTCGGCCACCTTTGGCCAAAGATCCATCTTCGGCGAGAAGGTCCCGCTGAAGGTCCCAGAACAGTCGGGATTAAACGAAGGGTTATGAAAGTTTGAGTGACTGACGGACCGGATTGCACTTAGTTCAATGCGGATACCTTTATAACCGAGAGATAAGCGGTATGAGCCACTTTATGCCGATATACTTCTTTAGCTGTGGATAATATTGTAGAAAATTATTAAATTAGTAATAGTTTACAAACCTTCGGCTTCGGCTTCGGCCGAAGGTTGTCGAGATTGCCGATTAATCGGCTTTGGCTTCGGCCAAAAATAGACCTTCGGTCGGACTTTAGTGGTTTTACCACTGTTACAGAATAAACAGATCTTGACCAAACGTTGGTACAACAAATACGACATTAAAAAAAAATCATTTAAAAAAATACATCACCTGATCATATATCTTAGGATCGGCGTCAGGTTCCATGTAATTGCCAAAAAATATATTGGCAGCGTGCCTGTTACTGCATTTCTCCCCTTCGGGAATATAGCCCATGTCGTTCATCACCTGGTCGAAGTGGACACGGAAATTGGCGTAGACAGCCTTATACACCACATCAAAGAGACGCAATCTGGAAGGGAAAGTTATGTAGACATTTTAAGATCATGAAATTATTTATGGTTGGAGTAGTACAAGTACATTTTTTGTAGGATAAGTATAACTTCACGCTCTTTCTACCCGATCTTAGATCCTAATTCTATCGTGAAAATGAGGGGCATATATTCGTCAGTCATCAACATGACACATATCACAAGAGGCATGTGTAAAGGTATTGATGTAAGCCAGGACTTGAAGTCGAAGTCGGAGTATTAAGCTGCCAGACCATATGAGAAAAGTCTGCATCAGGTCTCACGCCAATCAATAAATTATTCTTTAAGAAATATCCACAGAATTTTACCATACCTATCTGTATCATCAATAAGTCTATCATAGAAGACCCTGTAGGTCTCATGGACCCACAGTATGACTAGTTTGTTGAGTTCTTTCAAGTGGGTGGAGGGCACCAGCAGTATTCCCTTGATGACCCTCGCGAAGTCACGTAAGTTGAACAGGTAGTGACACTTGCTGGGTGTCGGGAGGAACTGCAGCGTTACCGCCTTGTATACCTCCATGGTGGAGCTCACTACTGTCTGTCGATTAATCATATTCAATTATGTAGTGACTAGAAGACGAGTTCATTAGCATGGTTAATACTATCACCCGTAATCTCAGCTCTATTATTTTTAAGTCAAACGGCACGATACCTTGGCCTGTCTCTGAAGCGCATCAGGGAAACCTTTGGCAAAGTGCCAGTCCATGATAGTGACAAATATTTTGTTGAGGGTATTGTCTTCGAATGAGTCCAGGGTTATGAGAAGCATGTGGCGAGTCAATCGTGATGTGATCAAGTTCGAACCCCCGCCTGGAGGCAGCATGGCTGACACGAACAACTACAACGATATGGGCTTATGATGATGCATATGATGTATTAGATGGGTAGAATTTTCTATTAACGAAATTAATTTAGAAGTTACGTGATTAAGTAAAGTGATTTTCTTTAATACATTTTCAACAGTGGTAGAGCCAAGCAGTTCGCTGCATCAATGGGCCGGCTCGACCGGTGAAATACCACGACCTCTCAGAAGATCGACGTAAAGTGGCTCATGCTGCTTTTCGTTCGGTGAGAGAGGTACCCGGAGGCCCACCCCCCTTCCCCATCCTTCCGTATCCCCTATCCCTTAAAGGTCGGCAACGCAACAGTAACACTATATGTGTTGCTGGTGTCCATGGGCGGCGTTGGTTGCTTACGATCAGGTGACATACCTGCTCGTTTGCCCTCCTATCCCATAACAAAAATGGATTAACTAGTCACTAGTAGTAAGCATTGTAAGAAACTAACCACATCAACGATTTCTTGTTTGACCATTTCCTTGAGATCGTACCAGTGTCCATGATCGATCCACTGCCTTAGCAGCTCCAGCGGTGGCTGGGCACCATACTGCTCCTTCTGAGGCATGCTCAGATCGTCCACGAATAGGACGCACTAAGGAAAAATCAAATTTACACACTGAACCTTTATGAATTCAAATACATTTACAAATGACAATTTATTTATTTAGAAATTCAATAGCAAAGCTCAATAGCAAACCTTTTTGCCCATGGAAGGTCCGAAAACACCCTTGCGTCTCCTATCCACTTTAGACATAATAATATCTTGAGTCTGCAACACACAAAAATAATGAAATTAAATCAAAATTACCATAGGCCACAGAATGGTAAACCTTGAACAAGATAAACGGTAAATTTGCTCACCTGATTGGCTGTTGTCCTTGCTGAGAAATTAATAGTGTTCGTGATATATCTCTCCTTTGGTAATGTGAGAAGGAAATTCAGTACCAGTGATGATTTCCCGGTGCCAGTAGGTCCAACGATCAAGATAGGTGTTCGAGATCTGACCATCTTTTGGACAAAATAACGTAGACATGCGTTCTCGTTCGTCAGGATTATTAGGTCACCTACCTGCAAGGAAGTATCAGCTGTTTATCATATTTAATTTGTGAAGGTTCGGGTTAATACAAATTTTACATTGTTTTCATCGATGAAATGAACATGTAATACATATCAAACAAGGACTGGTCCCCAGAAAATAATAGTGTAGTAAAACTTTGACAAACCTTCATGTTAGGGGCGAGAGGCGCTTCCTTCTCCAATTCCATCCAAGGTATCCATGTACCATTGTTCCTTTTGTCGTATACATAGTCAAACACAGTATCCTTGTCCTGGAATAGCTGGTTCTTGGTTAACTTAAAAGATTTAGGCTTTGGGTATGCAGCATTGCTGCCATCTAGGAGCTTCCTCATAAATGTGTCCAACAACTTGCGACTATCACCTGCAATGGTTTTATTCAGAAACATTTGTTTATTCTATACATATTTAAAGCAAGTTTCTCTATCTATGAGTCGAACTAATTCTCAGAGAAACTAATAAGACATTGGTGGTGGATATTGTACCAATGGTACAATCTGGGACATTTGTAAAGAGAAGTCCGTCTGCTAAATTAATGTATTAATGGGCAGATTATGTGTATGTTGTTTGATACAAATAGTAAACTCACTGTTAATGGTAGCACACAATCCCCACAGCAGAGAGAACACGAACGTGCATTGCAACCACATCGTGCTGAACTGTGTTTCTCCCTCCAGAAGACAAGTGAAAAGACGAGTGAATGACTGTAAAAATAATTTAAGATTGCTTATGATAATTTAAGATTGATTTTTTTACTAAAAGGTATGCTCATACCAGTTTCTACACGATTATTATTAATGGCCGGGAGAGACTAGTAGAGTCATAGTCGCCAATTATGAACAACCTAAACTGGTGTGCTCATAAAGTAAAAGTTATAATTCCAATAGCTGAACTTAGGATTTAGGCAAGACAAGGTACTACTTAGTAGTCTTGCCAAGTATACAAAAAAGTAATGCAACACTACAATGTATAAATGTTTAAGGTAGAAATTTATATTATGTGATAGATACTGACGTGAAACTGGTGTATCTCCCCCACAATGACAAAATGTACACACTTGAGCGTCAAGAACTCTAAGATGGGTGGCACCAGCCAGTCGATTAGCTCCTGAATCAGTTCGTATTGCTCCGGTATCAACTTCTTCGTCAAGTACACGTTGTATGATACAAGGTAAGCTCTCCAACCTATGTGAACACTCATAATATGGTCAGGCTTGTGTTGTATGCTTCAATATTTATTATTGAAACAAATGCTTGAAAAATGGTGAAAAAAAAAATCTCTTATATTACGTATTCAACTATATAAGACTCTTGTAAAATGAGAAACAAAACAGTAGTAAATTACCAAGTTGATCAGGTTCCATATAGATCATGCCGCATCGAGACACGGTGGCAGGAGAAGCAAACTCCAAGTCAGCAGCCTCAAATATTAAGTTCATTTTGTTGGTCATCTGTTTACAAATTTAATTAATCGATTAGCTACTATTTGCACAAAAGTATAGGATGTTCATGTCCAAATATTTGCACTAGGATGGAGATACGAATACAATAAAACCTGCACTAATAGCCAAAATTACTAGCAAATAAAAATGGCGGTGCTAAAATTCAAAATAAGTCATAATCAATATAAAAATATAGGATCATAATAGGCACCACTTCCTACAGGATTTTACTAATGAATAACAAATATATAAATACGAAATCGATGAGGACTGACTGTCTCTAGTGGAATGGTACCTGAATGATCTCTCCGCTCATGAGGCACAGCTTCTTGTTGTCGTCCAGCACCGTGTTCATGTTCTCTATCCAAACGGCGTCCACTGGGCCATCAAAGAGGATCCACTTGCGATCTCGTGTTATTGACATAGCGTACTCCCTGAATGCTATTGCTAGGACGCCATCAGACCTAGTAACGGAGAGGAATATTGTAAATAAATCTTAAAATGGCAGATCTGCTCTCAATCACCCTACAATAGTTGAACAGTACTAAACTAAAGTAGCCATAGAAACAAATTATAGTCTAGTATAGTATTAAATATCATTTAAAAAAAGTTTGTACGTAAATATTTCAACTATACGCAGTCAAAGCGGTGTGTAATAATAAGTATAATTAAATAAAAAAGTACTTAGAAAATCGCCTACACGAGGAAAAGTTGGAGTACAAATGACGGAAATTATTTATTAATTTCTCCTATTAAGGATATACCATTCGTGAGAAGCGGGATCGAAACATCCATAAAGTTGTCCCATTGTAATGGCCTTGGGATTCATGATACGATATATAGCGCCAAACTCCTTGTGTCGTGGGGGCGGCTTCATCAACTGAAGCGCTCGAAGTGAGTCTGCAAGCGACTGGTAAGCTTGAGTCTTCCCTCCTAAGGGAGCGCCCACGATCATAAATCCATGACGGACAAGCATCATCTCGTAAATCTATAATGAAAACATCGTGTATTACCTGTTGGCGTTGAAAAGGTATTTATAAAGCGTCCGAAAGAGTTGATATCAATAACTGAACTTGAGTATGACCATCACACTTACCTGTATAATCTTCTCCAGGTACCAATCAGTGCCCTGAAGATTTCTCTTCTCCATTTCCTTCTTAATACATTTAAGCAGTTCAGCGCGATCAGGTTGTGGGATTTCCACACCCGGGAATAGATCAGAATATATCCCGATGAATAGAGGCACGTCCTGTTTACAAAAAAATGCAAAAGTATATTTTGACCAGAGTAAACAATAAAGCACCTTTTTGAATGAAGGTGTGCAGCGGCTTCTTGCTTCGATTTTCGATTATCAGAAATACTGTGTTTTTTTTTTAATAAGGGATATAAATTTATGCCCATTGTGAATGGATGTCATAGCATTACCTGCGACAAAAACTTAGGCAGATTGACATCAATGATAGCCCTCAGCACCAGCTGCGACTCGTCCTTCTCTGGATAGTTCTTCTTGAGTGCACCAGAGGCGAGTAGCACCGACTTCACCGCGCGCATGCCGTAGTCGTAATGATTCTGCGAAGACAGCTGCTCCGAACACAGCTTGTATGCCTGCACTATCTTGCGAGCCAAACTAGACAAAAATCCAACAAAAGAATAACACTACTGAATTCTAAAAAATGTAAAGAATTATATTTTAGAAAAAGCAGCGTGCTTGCTAGAATAAGTAATGGGTACCAGCATATGGCTGCCATACAAACGCATCGCTCAAATGTTTGTACTAGGATGGGATTGAACTGGCTGACCTTTGAGCAGCAGACACATTGGACTTGTCCGCGAAAAGCCTCGCTATTATTCTAAGGGGCCGTCCATTAATCACGTGATGTTTTTTTTCATCATTTTTTGACCCTCGCTCCCCCATGGTGATACGTGGTGACATTTAAAACTAACCCCCCCCCATCCAACATCATGTGTGTATTTTTAGTAAATACAAAGAATCTGAAAGTGTTTAAAGTATTATTTCGAATTCATCACCAATCTCGCTGGTCGAGTACTCGAGCGGCCAGCTTCTGAATCAGAAAGTCGTGGGATCGATTCTGGGCTTACACCAATCTATTTTATTCTATTAATAAGGTGGAAAAAATAAATACACGTGATATCTTACTACACCCCCCTCCCCCCTAGTGATATTTCGTGATTTTTGTTAGACCCCTCCCGCCCCTTTCTAACCTCACGTGATTAATGGACGGCCCCTAAGATTAAAAATTTCCACTCACGGTCCAGCCGTCACGAATCCATTGGAGTATAGTGTGATTTCCCCGATCATGGCGTAGTCTGGAACCATCATGGCGACAGTGCGGAACAACACCTTCAAATTATCCGGCAACTCTGTACGCCCGGCGTAACTGTAAAAGAACGTTATGATCAATATTGAAAGTATCCTACTACTAAATTTAGTTCGTGTTCAAGAGTCATCAAAAATTCTTGAAACCAATAACAAAAATCATCATCATCATTTATTTTCTTGCCCTTATTCCCTCTAAGCGGGGTTGGCACAACATGACATACTTTCGAACTATCTATATGTTATCCGACGATAACTTTACTTATTCTATAATAATTATGACGATAACTTTACTTTAATTTTACTTTACTTTACGATAACTTTACTTATTCTATAATAATAATAATTATGTACTTTCAACTACTTAATCGATTGTTGATGCGAGTTGAGAAAGCGCAATAAATAAACACAACTTTCGAATTTATGATAATAGTTTAGATATTATAAGTACGATATAATTACCGCTGCCTATCCCTGCTGTTATTAAGTGCTTTAAGTTAAATACTTACCGCAGGTTATCTCCATAACTTCAAGTTTGCGTAAAAAATAAAAATAATTAAATTTTACTTTACTTTTTTTAAATTAAACCACATGCATTAAATAATTCTAAGATTTTTTTTTAAAGTTATGTAAGTAAATATAAAAATAAAACAGTTAATAGTTAGACAGAGTTGAATATACAATCTTAATGTTACCCAGGATTCATGGTAATGAAGACGGAGCACGTTGGGTTGAGACTGATCTCGGTGCCTTCAAACACGAAACGCTTCTCTCTTCTGAGGATCGCCAGCTGGATGGAGAGGATCTGCTGCGCGACCACAGATAGCACCTCCAGCTCGATACGGTTAAACTCGTCGAAACATGCCCATGCACCTGACTGTGCTAGACCCTAGATTGTAAAGCAAATAGTATTTAACCAACATTTTTTTACAATCATCTAAGAATTTCATTTTTCTTTTCTTTACTTTAATGAAAAGTAAGAACGGGCTTACTCCCATAGTTCGGATATGTAGAAATAATGGGTGATGCAAGATCTACTTACTCCTTGTGGCATTCTGTTCTATAACCCCGCAAGGGACTTTGCGAGAAGTTTTGTATGTATTTAATTAATTGTGTGATTTTGTATAAAGCTTTTTCGTGAATGTGGAGCTTGTTCTCTATTCTTATTAACTTAATTAACTGTATCGCAATATGAAAATTTTCAGGTCCTGATAAAAAAAAAACCCGAAATAGTTGCATAATCAAAACATTTAAACAGGAGCACTATTTACCTTAAAGAATTTGCCAAGTGCTTTATAATCCAGGCCATCAGAACAATTAAAGACAACACACTTCTTGGCGACTGCCTTTGCCAAATCCTTGGTGGTCTCCGTCTTGCCAGTGCCAGCAGGCCCTTCAGGTGCCCCCCCTAAATTCAATTTCAACGCGCTCATCAGAGTTCTAAACAAAGGTATATTGAATTAATATCAAGACCTTAACCAGGGTCTAAGATAGTCAGTAAATTATGGGGAACAATATTAAATTTTTTTGTAACTAGACTGGGCCTAAAATTGATACTCAATTTATATGTTCTACTCGTAGAAGAGCTCTATTATTAACACATTTAGACATATAGTATATGGTCTCACCTAAAGCATCTATCAGTGAGGGGAGTGGCCACCAGCCTGCCAATATTGCCAAGGTACTCAAACCCGTAATCCACGTCTGTCGTGATCATAGAGCAGATCATCTTGTCTCCTCGCAAGTAGTAACGCAACTGAGAGATCCAATTGAAATCAGATATTTCGTGCACGTTATTCTTTACCATTTCCTCGATGATTGAACGACCTGCAATCAGCCAAATTATTTGAGCCAAGTTATGGCCCGTCTTGTATTATTCTATTATTATTATGCAGATCCGTGAAAATTCTTGTATACACTTTCTATGACTTCGCACCATATTTTCTTCTAGTAAAACCTTACATAGAAATTTTATGTTAGCATATATTAAGAAGAGAACAATACCGTGAACGTCAAGCACTATGAGTGCCTCCACAGTGATACGGTTTCCTGGCTCCAGGTCTCCCTGCACCAGATATACTAATCCAGTGATCTGTTCTGTGCAATGATTCACGAGCTCTGGTAGCGTCTGACTTTCAATCGCTTCTATAGCCTGGATAAACAAGGACAATTAATAACCCTAAAGATAATTACGGGCGTATGTTTCATGACATGGCTGGACTTACCCGTAGCATTAGTATATCTATATCATTATGTGCTATAAGTATCAATGACTGAACAAAATATACCCAATAGGTACATAATAATGGGGGTCACCACTTATTTCACTGAAACAAAAGTTTTATTTGCCGACTTTAAATATTACTTAGACTTATTGCTTTTATTAAAGTAACCCAATATATTGTATTTAATGTATATTTGTAAAAATAGACAACGTTTTTCACCTCTATGGTGTAATGCACACAGGAACCGGCTTGCACAATCTGTCCAGGCCACACAAGCACCCAGTCTTCTCGCTTCGTGGTGCTGTAAGCGTTAACTGCTTCCGTAGTCACGTCACGGAGACTGACTATCATCTGGTGTTCTAGCTGTTGTAACCATCGCTCCACCATACCCTGGATACAAACAAACATGTACTATCATAATGCAGTGTCAAGCGACCAAAATACCAAACATGCCACATTTGATGATATTTGTTTATATAAGTATTTCACTATACTATATTTTACTTACTAAGCCATATCAATACCAGTAGCTAGTGTGGAATACCTTTGCATCAGCCGGCTGTATCGTTGAGGAGAGCTTTACTACTTCTCCCTCAGCAGACGCCATACCGACAATTTCATTGGCATGGTTAAAATCGAGTGTGTAGATTCCTTCGAAACATTTCTTCAGATGTGGCTGCACCCGCATTGGGTCTTTGGTCTCAGACAAAATCTCCAGCAATTCATCGTTAGACAAGAAGAAGAATCTAGAGAAAAATGAAATGCAATAGTTCCGTTGCCAAAAGCCTCCATTAAGGACGTAAAAATTTGGCGTGCCACGGCAGTTTATTTTCGGGTAGAAAAGGCATTAAGTTACGAAAAAACAAATATGATTTGTGCATGCTTTAGTGTCGAAAGAATTTTTCACATTCTCCGGCCTTTTGTTCGCTACAAACAAACATAAAATAGTTTTATCCGAATTCCTATAAGATATACTTGTTATTGCTGACCTGGGGAAGAATAGTCTCTTCTTCTCTAAGTAGTCGTTAAGTCCCCGCTGAATATCGTCCAATAAAGCGTTATTATACTTGAGCTTCCTAAGTAAGCCAGGATAATCGGTAGCTGGCAGCACCATAGGATCTTTAGCCGTGGCAAGCATAATGGTGCGCCATTCTTTATCCACGTCGCGAAAGTTGCGGGCTTCTGTGGGCATCTGACGCATTATATCCTCCGATGAGAAAATGGGCTCCAGGTACATCCAAGTGGCTTGACACTAGAAACAAATCATGAAACCTCGATTGATGTTTTAATAGATACCTACTACTCGTAAATCAAAGTAGGGGAGGGACGGGCACTTTTTCACTATTTATTGCATAAAAAATCAGATTTTATAGATAATCAACTTTTATTGCCAATTTTTGTTGCGCCACACATTTGGCTAGATATAATTAAAGAGCTTTCATAAAAATTACAATCAGTCTCATCATCACGCGATATTTTATAAACTAAGTTAAAAGTGCCCAATGCTCCCTATGGTTGGGAGGCTTGGGCATATCTATCTATACCTATCTATACTTTATTGTACACAGAAATTTCAGAATTATACATAAATTTAAATTTGATGTACATAGGCGAGCTTAACTCATAATTGAGTTTTCTGACAGCAAACCTAGATTATAGAGAGATTTTCAACATAAAAGAAGGGACAGTGCACAACATCGTTAATATACAAAATAAATACTTACCTATACATACTTACTTACATACATTCAATATTGATACATACCTACTACACAGCATAATACTTACACAATATAACATAAGACTATACACATGCATATACTACTCATAGAGACCGTGGATATACTTAGACATACATGATACAAATATTAAAGCTGTGAAGGCATAAAATGTTTCCTAATTCCTCGTTTGAAAATATTTAGTGAAGCACTGTCACGAAGCGAATGTGGTAGCGAATTCCATAGTTGGACTCCGCGTACAGTGAAAGAACCGCCATATCGGCTTGAAGAGTGAAGAGGCGTGCGAAGAAGGAGTGACGAGGATGTGCGGCAAGCCTTGCCCCTTGGGACAAGATATTCAAAGCGCTCCCGAAGATATTCAGGAGCTTTAGGATTGTGGAGTACTGAGTAGAGGAGAGAGAGGATGTGAACGTCCCTACGCTGCCGAATCGGCAACCACCCCAGCCTCATCCGAAATTTTGACACATGGTCATACTTTCGGAGGCCGAAAATGAAGCGAATTGCCAGATTCTGCAGCCGCTCGAGTTTATTCAAAAGTTCCTCAGTAGCATCAAGGAAACAGACGTCAGCATAGTCTAGAAGGGGTAAAAGAAGAGATTGAGTAAGTGTTATTTTCGTTTTATAGGGCAGGAACTTTTGGAGACGCTTAAGGGACTGAAACGAGTAAAAAACCCTTCTACTTACCTCGGCAATGTGTACAGACCAAGAAAGGTGGCAGTCCATGTAGACCCCCAGATTCTTGACACTACTGGAGATGGCTATTGTTGTGGAGTCATACACGATCCTAGGGAGACACTGTACACTCAGGAGGCCAAAATAGTATTTACTCCCAACAACGAGAGCTTGAGATTTAGCTGGATTAACCGTAAGGCCAAACAACTTAGTCCAATTACCAATGTTTTTGAGGTCATTGTTGATGGAATCAAAGGCCTCAGAGAGATCTTCCAGCTTAAAGCGACGATAAAGCTGCAGATCGTCTGCATATAGATGATAATCAGACGAAATGACTTTGGTGATGCCGTCAATGAAAATCGAGAACAATAGTGGAGATAAGACCCCGCCCTGGGGAACGCCAGCAGCAAGATCACACCAATCTGAGAAAGTTTCATTACGGCGAACAACCTGCGAACGACCCCCAAGATATGAGTCAAACCAGGCGATGACGGAAGAGGATATGTTTAGCGATGTTAAGATCGCCAAGAGGATGCCATGATCAACCGAGTTAAAAGCATTACTAAAGTCCAGTAAGACCAAGATTGTCAGACATTGGTTTTCCATGGCCAGTCTTGTGTCATCCGTTATGTTCACCATCGCTGTCACGGTGCTGTGGCCGGGGCGAAATCCAGACTGATACGGATTCAGTAGGCAGTTAGAGAAGAGGAAGAGTGACAGTTGATCATGGACAATACTCTCGAGGACCTTAGATAAGACAGGAAGAATGGATATAGGACGGAACTGGGTTAGAGAAAACGGATTAGGGACTTTAGGTAACGGCAACATTATGGCTTTCTTCCATACTGATGGAAAGGAACTGGTCTCAATTGAGTGGTTAATTATATGGGTAAAAGCAGGAGACAGGAAATTTAGGATAGGAAGAATCATGAGAAGATGTAAATCATCATTGCCTACCGCCTTTGTAGAAATAAATTCTATAGTTTTTTTAATATCATCCTCGGTAACACGGCAAAACGAGAATGGAGTACATCTTGGCAATGAAGTGTTTAGGAGGCTATTAATTGTAGAAGATTTAATATTACCATCCAGTGCAACTGGCGGTTTGGAGAAGTGCTTATTAATAGCGTTTAAATCGAAATTCCAAATTTTCTTCGTCAGGGACTTTGCCGATACCAAGAGATTTGAGAAATTGCCATGTTTGTGCTGTGTTCGAATTTTCAATAGATTTGTAGACTGCATCCCTGCGTCTTTTTGCATCCCTACACAGACGATTGCAGCGATTTCGTAGGGTCTTATAACGCAACCAGTTCTTTTCTGTAGGAACTTTTTTGTATCGTCTGTTAGCTTTATCTCTTGACGACATAGCCTGTCTGATAGTGTCGGATAACCACGGGGCAGGGAGATGTTTTACACGTATCCTTTTCAGAGGCGCGTGGTTGTCATAAAGATCAAGAATTATTTTGTTAAAAGCCGCCACCTTGGAATCCGTATCAGAGTCATCGTAGACTGGTGACCAATCGATATTACCAGCATCGGCCCGTAAACTCTCTATGTTAATGTTTTTGAAACTGCGAAGGTATAAGTATTTGGGCTTCCGCTTAGGGGAGCAGATTTTGAAAGATATATATATGAGATCATGAAATGAAAAAGGGGCGGGAAGTTGGCCATGCGTGACTACTTTGCTGGAATCGGAGACCAAGATCAAATTCAAGAGTGATGGTGTACTATGAGGGGCATGGTGTGTGGCGTTGAGAGGTAGAATTTGTATATTGACAGAGGAGGCAAGAGATCGGAGTTTGCGACTGCGCACGTCATCCTTGAGTAAACATGTATTAAAATCTCCGAGAATTATAGTATGGTCGTATGCCACAGTCAGTTCCTCAAGTTTGGTTTCAAAAGAGGAGAAGTAGTCTATGTCACTCGATGGACTGTAATATACACCCAAAAGTATTTTTTTATGGTTAAAATCTAATTCAATGAAAAGGTTTTCAGCGAATTTAACATAGTCATGGGGAGATTCATCAACAATATTATATGTTAAATCAGCCCGGAGATATACAGCGACCCCCCCACCTCCCTTGCCCGTTCTGTCATTACGAATTAATTTGTAGCCAGGTAAAGAGTACTGGGTAGACAGAAGTGCAGGCTTAAGAAAACTTTCAGAGACAAGGATAGCATGAATTATATCAGAATCGAAAGTGGTTAGTAGTGTGGGAGGCTTGGGCACGGCCTATAAATGAGTTTATATCCATAATGGAATTCAAAAATTATTTAACGAATAGACTGTTATTATACTATATAAATAACAGAAACCAAAAATGTTAATTGATAAGAGTTAAGAAATAAAAAACATCTTAAACAATATCTTAAATTATCGGAGATTGGGTATAACCTATAACGGAACGGACTATTAAATGTGTACTAATCAGCTTTATCAGGTGTTGTTTTTTTTTGACCCTTTTGATTCCTCTTCTGTGGCTGGTAATATTAAATATTTTTGATTTGCCCGTCGCAAACCTTCCTCTGTGAATTTAAACTATTTTTTTTAAATTAATTAAAACATTCTCGAGAGCGCGGTAGCAAGCACCTCGCTTCCGACTCAAGAAGTAGTGAGTTCAAATCCTGGCTCACACCAGTGACTTTTCGAAATTGCCGGAAGTTATGTGTGATAAATATCGATGAGTGACAACTTTCTGCCTGGTATGGCAATAGGTTCGCCACCTATTCCATTTGGAAAGTAAACATAACGATGAGGCGAGCCTTAACAGCCGCTGCCTACACCTTCGGGTAAAAACGGCGTGGAGTTATGTTATATAACAGTAGTAGAGCCAAGCAGTTCGCTGCATGAATGGGCCGGCTCGACCGGTGAAATACCACGACCTCTCGGAACATCGACGTAATGTGGCTCATGCCGCGTTTCGTTCGGTGAGAGAGGTACCCAAAGGCCCACCCTTACCTATCCCCTTTCCCTGAAAGGTCGGCAACCCAGCAGTAACACTATAATGTGACACGCCTGCTCGTTTGCCCTCCTATCACATAAAGAAAAAAACTAAAAATAAACCATTGGTTAAAAATCCTCCCATACTGTACATAGTAAGAGGGAGCATCGGGCATGCCCAAACTTCCCTATCATCCAAGTGCCCATTGCTCCCTCTGTATACATTCTTGACAAAGGTTACCGGTATTTTTTTGAATATTTATATTTAGGCTTGAATTTCAATTTAATTTACAGATTAGTAAATATACAATAGACAAACCATAAAAAACACACATACCCTTCATTCGTTTTATCTTTATTACGATCCGAAACCACAGCAAAATATTTACTTTTACCAGCCCATAATCTTTAAACGTGTCTGTGTTTGACAATTGACAGAAATTACATATACCCTATGGATTAACAGTGTTTCCAGTCGGTAAAGAAAACTAAGTAATCAAGAAAAAATAAAATCTAGGATCAAATCAGAATAAAAAGGGCGTGCCCATGTCTCCCAACTGCCCATCGCTCCCCTACCTCCCATACGAATCGATTTTTGTGACAAAGGGAAACTTCAAGACAAATATCTTTCAGAGGGATGTTTATTTACTGATATCCCCGAGGAGACAACAATGAATCAGTGCTAAATATTCAAACGGTATACCTGCAGCCACTGATCGAGTATATCCTGCATACTGATCAATTTCTCCTCCCAATCTATCATGTCTTTTTCGAAGGCCTTCACGTACGGCGAGCCGCGCATCGTCTGCGACTTCAGGATATGGTCATCCAATTGTTGTTGAATATCATCTAGACCTGTCAATATACCTACTCCAGTGTCCCTGGAATATAGAGAATATAAGAAGAAGCGATAATATACTATTTTGTAGAATATGTTAATTTCTATTCATGAAAAATGTATATTTTTATTCTTGGATAAAACAAGAGGAATTTTATTTTAACTAAAAAATAGTTTTGATCATTTACCAACCTATACGGAACCACTTCAAATTTAACTCCGATCCATTCCTCCTTCATCTTGTTGAGGGCCTTTTCCAGTGCATATTCCTTGGCGGCATACTGCTCGATCTCCTCGAGCTGAGCGGTGTACACGTGAACACCCTGTTCCACCATGTCGGCCAGAGATGTCTCCGGGTCGTGCACTACCTCCGTTCCGATCAACTCGCTTATCTTAGCCCAGTGGCGGTCGCGCATGCCCTGATGTATAGTTACACAAATAAAAACCTCCTTTCAAAACTCTATTTCCTTGGCCAATACATAATATTGGCAGTATTCTGTCCTCCACACCCCCACGTGACACCTACTACGTCACACACCGCCAGTATTATAACTATAACCTCACGACTTGCAAGCATATGGATTGGAAAAAATGCTAAGAAATAATAAGCTAAGGAAATAATAGGTATATTATGTCACCTGATTGCATATAGCACACAGTACGGGCAGTAACACTTTAAACTTCTCCACTTTATTCCGGACCATGTCGGCGATGCGTTTGGCTCCAGGGTACTCGTACAGCTGCTTGCCGAGTTTGTACAGAAGCTTCCACCAAGCCTCCACATCTTCTGATATCTGCTCCGCATTCAGACCCAGGAAGGGACCGTGATACCTGATAAAACATAACATAACTTCACGCCTTTTTCTACCTGAAGGTATAGAAAGCGGCTGTTAAGCCTCGTCTCGCCGTTATGTTTACGTTCCAAATGGAATAGGTGCCAACCTATTGCCATACCGGGCACGAAGTAATCAGTCATCGGTATTTATCACACATAACTTCCGAAAATAATTAGTAGTTTATAATATAGACGATGGCGAGAATGAGTTTCAAATATATAGCTAAGTAGAAGAGATACTTACCACCTCTCATAACCTTCGTAAAAGTCATGAGCAGTATGCCATAACCGATGGAAAGGTTCTATGCCGTTGAGCATAGTATGTAGACTGAAGTATACTGACTGTTCTTGGTCTAACAAGATCTCCTCATTGATTATATCTTCAGCATCACGTTTGTCTTGCTATTAAAATAAAAAAATAACAGATATATCAGAGCAATATTATGGGATAGCCACATTAGCGCATTTAATAGATGCAGCGGAGTTCGATGAACAATAAAGAAAGTTATAACGCTGATAAGAGTTTAGAACATCGTCGATAAAGTCTGTATATAAGTTAGATCAATATCTGGTGAGCTATTTAGATACTTAAATGTCACAAATCAAAACACCGATTTTAGAATAATACTCACAAGTAAATTCTTGTTTATCTCGTCCACCTTTCCAACGACGTCCTTTAAAAGATCCACGTTCAACAAAGGAGGATCGAATCTGCGGAATAACTCCAAGTCTTTCTCGTGTTTCTTCAACATGTCCTCGAAGATAGTCTTTCTACCTCTAAGTTTGTCTTCAGCCATTGTTTTCTTCGTATTCAATGTCTTGAGAGTCAAATCTATGGTGTCCTCCATGTCCAGGGGCCAAAGGAATACGCGTGTATTCAGGTTGATATCTTCGACTATATTAATCAAAGTAGTGGTTATAACATTATGAACAACTAACTGATGTTAGTCGAGCTCTACTTCGGCTTAGTCCTACATGAAATCCTTACATATCTCATTAGATTTATTACAATATGTGGAATTAACCATCCAGAAATAATGAACCATTCAGAAATATAGGAATTTTGGTTCAGATACATTTGAGAGTACCTACATATATACAGGATACAATTAGCATACATCAGCATTTTTTTTTGGAATAATAAAAGTTCGACAATTATCAAGAGTTAAAAATAATACTAACAGTTTAAATGTGCATGTTGCATCAAGAACAGCACATACTCTGCCGTTGTCCTGGACTTCTCCTTGAGATCAAACATGGCGCAGTCACGACAGTCCTGAATGTAGTTGATCAGCTCAACAAGCTGTGCCGTCGTCTCGGGACTCTCAGAAGTACGGCCCGCCATCTCCTCGTATACGTTGCAAATACTGGCAAATTGACAGATGTATAGACCATGACCCACTTTCTATGATCAGATTGAATTTTTGTCTATTTGAGCCTTAAAATCGTATGACAAGTCATATGAGAGTTAAGGAAATCACTGAAGTAAAATTCGCGTCTTAGTGCACTAAGTTATTAGCCTACCCTGCAAGGCACTTGGAGTAAAGTTGTGTGAAAGTAAAAAAATCTATTGCATTAACTCACGTTCTGTTCCATTTCCTATTCACGTTGATGAAGTGATCAACTATGTACTGTCTCAGTCCGTTGACAGTGTCCCAAAGCTGGTCATTGAGAGGTCCACAATCCAGCATGATCATGTTCAACGGTATGTCTCGTCGGAGGAAGAGCACTTCGTCGCGGAGTTCCTCGTACATGTGGATACGAGCAGAGAAGTCCTGACGAATAGAGAAGATGAGGACTTATGCAAAGCACGCCAGTCACTTAAACTACTTTATCCTTATACCTATAGAATTATTAGGTTCACTGCATAAAATACTAACCTTCAAATACGGTGGTGGTTCTTGCGCAAAAAACTTGAGCAAATCATCTTTAGCTTCTCCGTTTTGTATATGCAAGTAATCTGCGTAGCTGGCGAGGAAACTCTGCGGCCCGGGCCGGTTTACGCTGAAGTGGCGAAGGCAGTCCTGAATTATGTTAGTTAGATAGCCTTCTTCTGGATACACGCCCAAGAGGTAAGGATTCGGTCTTTTCACACCTGGAATAATGATCTTTATGATGACTGTGTCAATAACATGCTATTTTAGATTGGCATTTTTATCACTTGAATATAATTGTCTGAAATTCGCATCAAAAAGTGTCGGTGATCCAGTGGTGGAGCACTCGCTTCTAAATCTAAAGGTTGCAGGTTCGAATCTTTACACTGGCTCACACCAATGACTTTTCGAAGTTATGTGTGAAAAACATCGATGACTGAAAACTTTGTGCGCGATATGGCAATAGGTTCGCCACCTTTTCCATTTGGGTCTTAAACATAACAGCAAGACGAGGCTTAACAGCCGCTGCCTACACCTTCGGGTAGAAAAAGGCGTGAATATATGTTTCGCATCAATAAAAAACGAGTAACTGACCGGGATACATAATGTGATCGACGCTGGGGAGCTGCTCGTTTACATTGATGATACTCTGGAACCATTTGATTATGTGGTTCTTCATCTGGTCCAGGGTCGGATCGAAAGTTATGTTATTGGTTCCCGGTTGTCCTATCACCTTGATACGCAGTAGAGGACGCTTGATGAACATATAATCGCGGTACGGACCCTTGTATTTATTACCGTCCTGTTAAAAATATATATATCTGTGAATTCATGTTTATAAATTTATTTTGAAAATCTTGAAACAAGTAGAAGTTTTTTTTTTTACGGGATAGGAGGGCAAACGAGCAGGCGTGTCACCTGATGGTAAGCAACTAACGCCGCCCATGGACACCAGCAGCACATATAGTGTTACTGTTGCGTTGCCGACCTTTAAGGGAAGGGGATAGGCAAGGATGGGGGAGGGGGTGGGCCTCCGGGTACCTCTCTTACCGAACGAAACGCGGCATGAGCCACTTTACGTCGATCTTCTGAGAGGTCGTGGTATTTCACCGGTCGAGCCGGCCCATTTATGCAACGAACTACTTGGCTCTACCATTCTTAAAAGCATTAGTTAAAAGCATTTTTTTAAATAAAAAGGATCTAAGTAACCTTCATATTACTTACATCATATAGAACTAATACTTCTATTAAATTATTAGGACAAGACGGCTGATGATAGCAAATGTTCTCCAGCATCTCTCAATAAAACATAAAGCACACTCACAAAATAATATGAGAAGTACTCAGCAAAATGTTGTACACTTCTCTCTATTAGGTCCCGGATCTGTCTGGACATCAGCGCATGTATGCACCTAAAATACAAAAGACCAAATTTGAATGTATAGACGCGACTTCCTCCGTTTTTATATTGATTTATTATAGATATTAACCTACATGTGTTGATATAAACCAATAACTCACCTAAAGAACTGCTCTACTTGAAATGTAGACTCCTTCCTTTTCTTCGAAACATAGACGGACCAATGTTTTCTCATTTTAATCATGGTGTCGGCGACGTCGATCAACCAGTTCTCCTTCAACTCCTTCTTGGTCTTCTCGCAGAGTCTCGTCAAGTTGGCCGTGAATTCGGAAGGATATTGTGGAAACTGTGTCTCTGCTTGCATGATATTCATGTCACAAATCAACATGTCTTGGTACCTGTTCAGACAAGACAACTTTAGCAATATCTTCATTAACTTTCCTTCTATAAAGTCGCTTAAAAAGCAAAACAGTGGTAGCTCTACGCAGGTCGGCTCGATCCGTCCTTACCCCATTGTAAGGGACGGCAACGTAACTGTAACACCTGGCAGTTCTATAGTTCTATTGATTTCTTAGGTCGTTTAAGGACCATTAATTCTGATAAAATCTTGAAACATGAAGTTGAACTTCGAATTTCAGTATCATTAAAAACTTTCTTTACAAACCTTTCCTGCCACATTCTTCTCAGTTCCAGAAGAACAGGGTTCCCCATATAGAACCTGTACCATATCGCCTCCTTGGACTTGACGTAAGACGTGTGCCACGGCATTGGAGCCCTAATAATATGGGCCGGCCACAGTGTAGGAAGAAACGCTATCTTCAAACGCTCTTGTTCTCTGGGGTCTTCAAGAACGTAACTAAGAATACATCTGGAATAATAATAAAATAGTAATTTTAGTGACAGAACTGGACGAAAGAGCTTGCCCTACCTAAAAACTCAGAAACCCAAAAGGAATGAGCCACATTACGACGATTTTCTGAGAGGTAGTTATATTTCCCTGCTTGAGCTGGCTCATTCATGCAGCGAACTACTTTTAGTATAACATATCATTTTCCTCCCGAAAAACGTAATATTTCCAAAATGCCTTTTGAAATTCCTACGAATGTCATCCAGATGACTAAAAAACATGTCCAAATTCTCCACAGTACAGTACTTACAGGCAGAATTAGAAAAATATAGGGGCATCGAATAAGGTTTTTTTTACCGCTTCATTGCCATGATAAAGAAGTCCTTTATGTCTTTTGCGCTCTGTCTCACACACGCCTGGTATGTGAGGATGAGAAGCCTTTTTTTGATCTCTGCCGTCTGACTGTCAACTACTTTCTTTGCACGCTTATACAAATCTTCGGGGAAGTCGGGAATGTGGTCGCCGACTAAAGCCTGTAAATCAGATGCCCTACTAATAAAGCACTTTCAATTTGAACTGCTAACACTAACTTCTATAGTCACTTGACCTGAGAGCTAAGAGCTGAGATGAGCTTAGTTGTAAAGTACCAACATCACATAATGTTGGAAAATGTCCTAAAATTAGATTTATAGCAAGCAAGAAAATGTTTTCAATCGATACTCACAACATTCAAGTAATAGTTAATTCTGTCAAGATCATTCTTCTCGATGTGTCTGTAATGCTCCTTCTCTGTGATCTTAAGCATTTCCATTCTCTGCTGGTCCGGATCACGTGGGAGTTCAAATTCTAGTTTCGCTAAATGCCTGGAAAGAATACATAGTATAGCTATTGATAGATATGATATATTGATTGGTAAAGATTAATACACTACATTCGCGTTGAGGCGTTTGAGGCCTTCGTTCGGCCGTGCAGATCGGAATCTTTTGAATAAACCACAAAAATAATAAACCTATCTCCACAAGAGAACTCAGTGGTAGAGCCAAGCAGTTCGCTGCATGAATGGGCCGGCTCGACCGGTGAAATACCACGACCTCTCAGAAGACCGACGTACAGTGGCTCATGCCGCGTTTCGTTCGGTGAGAGAGGTACCCGGAGGCCCACCCCCCTTCCCCGTCCTTTCCTCTCCCCTATACCTTAAAGGTCGGCAACGCTACAGTAACACTATATGTGTTGCTGGTGTCCATGGGCGGCGTTGATTGCTTACCATCAGGTAACACGCCTGCTCGTTTGCCCTCCTATCCCATAAAAAAAAAAAAATCAGTGCCGCGAGGCTTGATTCTTACATAATTTACTCCCTTCTTTTATTTTTATAACTTTCTTCGCAATTCAAAGATAGCATACCTTACTAATATCATTGGCTGATTCGTGTTCTTTCTCGACTTATTCATTCTTCCATTTCCTCACTTACGATCTTTCTACACGCCCAAATGATTGGAACAAGTCCTTATACCTAATTTACTACCTATACTTTATTTCAGACCAGCTCTTTACCCTAGAAAATTGTTTTCAACTTTTTATTTTATTTCATAGAATAAATGTTACTTCTTTAACGCCTCCTTTGCTGCGATCTCAGCGGCTAGTTTAGCTTGCTTCTTTTTCTCTATTCGTTTCCTCTTAGCTTCTGCTTCAGCGGCTTTTCTTCTGTCGTATTCACCGGACACCAGATCTTCCAATCGCACCAAACCTAATTTAATGATTATATTTTAAAAGTCTAGGTGGCCCAGTGGTCGAGCAACCCGCTTCTGAATCTAGAGGTCGCGGGTTCGAATCAATGACTTTTCGAAATTCTTTTCGAAAGTTATGTGTGATAGATATCGATGACTGAAAACTGCGTGCCCGGTATGGCAATAGGTTCGCCACCTGTTCTATTTGGGACGTAAACATAACGGCGGGTCGAGGCTTAAAAGCCTACACCTTTGGGTAGAAAAAGGCGAAGTAATCATACATCTGGTAATTATACTAAAAATATTATTAAATATTATTAAATATTTTTAGTCGTCAATAAATTACAACAAATCCGAAAAGATTTGCTAAAATTATACCAACACAATTATAATTATATGGTTATTGACGAAGATCTTTTCTTTAGCTTACCTTTCTGTAATTTGTGTTTATTCTTTTCTTTCTCTATAGCTTCTAATCTCTCTTTTTCTCTGACAGCCCAGGGTTTCAGAGGTGGAAACTGGGTCTCTCCGTTTGGGCCCAGTGGGCCGTATAGCTGTGGTGGTTTTCTTTTTTTGGGTGGCATGTTTATCAGTCGCATAGTACTCGTACGTGTAGTGTAACAATTACCTGATAGAAGAACACCACAACCCTAATGATTAGCTGTTTATAAACCACAAAATAAACTTCATCAAACAAATAGACTATTTTAATGATGATAAGGATTTAACACAGCCTAAAGATGTATGTAACAACATCGTGTATACGGCCATACTTTTAAAATATTTTATACCTACTGCCAAAATATTTTTAGATGTATTATACACTCGAAGATCTCAGGAGACCTTATACTTATATGAGTACAGCCGCATTACTGATTGCTGATTAAATTAGAGGCTTTTACAAGTTAACTTAAAGCTTATAAAGTTACAATTGCCTAGATAAAATATAAAGTAATCATCACCAGTAGAGTCAGATGGCTTAACGTGGTTGTAACTGTCTCGATAAGGCACACCTTTAGTCCAAGACCTGCCCTGCATCAGTGGAGGATACTCACTACAAGCACCCGCACTCTCGCCTGTGAACAAACAGATTTCTTCTTATTTTCTTCTCAAATTCTCTATTTATAACAATAGGCCTTGTTACACTGTGGGATTTGCTGCCTGTCTGTCTGTTATGCAGATGACGCTGATTTGCATTTTCGCAATTAAACATTCATGGTTCGGAATATGAACTTGTGGAAATTCCTCCTTAGGCTCTTTATTATCTACTAGTTGACTCCGTGAACTTTGATTCTCGTAAAGATAAATAAATAAATATGGTCGTAGTGACTTATCCCGAAGAGATAGACATACACTAACGCGGACTTTTTTGTAGATCTACTGTAGGTTTAAGTACAATAATGTAGTAAATTATTTCACCTATCACTTAGGGTTCAGCCATCGTTAGCAATTAAAGTCCATAATCTCCAAAAATATTACTTTTTATTTAATACCTGAAACATGATATAATTCATGTAATAATAAAATAATTCATAATAACTACCCCGTTGACAACTTCTGTCTGATAAACCGCATGAAAATCCGTTGGGTAGTTTTAAAGATATAATGGGTGTACAGTTCTATAATAGGGTCCCTGCGCATATTCTGGCTCTCTCTTTCGAACGGTTTAGGCGGGCTGTGAATGATCGTCTCGTTGCTGGTGCTTCCACCATCAATGACTTCATAACGGACAAGTCGTCTTGGGACCGTCAAATTGCTAGCTCAACGCGGATTGTGTAGTTTGCGTATTAGAATTTGTTCACTTATTTTGGAGCGGAGACGTTCTGCAAACATTTCTAATAGTAATCAACATTTCTAATTATGAGTTTGCATTGATGTTGTTTTGATAAATGTTATATATAAGTTTTATTATTGTACTTACTTGTTGCACAACGTTACCATTCTAAATAGAAGATGTCGCGTCAATTGTGCTCGACTTATATCTTAGACTAATATCATATAATTTCTCTCATTACTTGTACTACGATGATTTTAACTTGGTTGGATCATAACAGTGATTATCGAGTAGTCTGGCTGCTACACATTTTATGCACTATTTTTTCAGTTGCGATAATAATACTATTGTATAAATTTTAAATAGTTTTGAAAAGAGTATTTGGCACATGAGTTTCTTGCCCGATTCTTCTCATGAAAGCCGCACTCGGAATCGGAACGCTCGTGGCGGTTGCTTCCGTGTTTTCTTGTTCCACGGAGGCACTTGTCTCAAGCGCTCGTGTTTAAGCATTTTAAATATTATTTCAATTTTACACATTTTTGTACATTGACTATTTTTAAGTGTCTGTGAAGACCTATGAAAATAAAACCACTTTGACTTTGAATATTTAACAGTGGTAGAGCCAAGCAGTTCGCTGCATGAATGGGCCGGCTCGATCGGTGAAATACCCGACCTCTCAGAAGATCGACGTAAAGTGCCTCACGCCGCGTTTCGTTCGGTGAGAGAGTACTCGGAGGCCCACCTCGCTACCCCATCCTACTCCTTTAAAGGTCGACAACGTAACTGTAACACCATATGTGTTGTAGGTGTCCATGGGCGGCGCTGGTCACTTACCACCAGGTATCGCACCACGCGTATCCCATAAAAAATAAGTATAGAGTAAGAGAAGTCGGCTCTATGTAAATTAGACGATGTGGCTCAGTAAGTTAGAAAGCCTTCGGATGTAACTATTACCGAACTGTTTATCAATCTGAGAATAATAATTATTTTCAACTTCTGTTTCGATTGAAAAACTTAAATAAAATACCGACATACCTTCAGGATAATAATTTTTAGCGGCTCTTAAAAGTACGCTGTCCCTCTCTACCTCATCATCGTACCCTGCTCTTGGCAACCATGGCAAGGTTTTGGGTTTCCTCGCTGGAGTTATGAACCGTGAAGGGCACAGTAAGGTGTCTGATGGAGCTGGACGCTTCTTCTTGCTTTTACCATCCCCGCTAGCCATTGCTTAAAGGAGAAACCCTTATCAAGTATATATATTGATATCATTTACTGATTGTGAAAATGAAATCTTTAATGTGTACAAAACTGTAACTTTATTAATTAGAAGCTCAAAACCTACGGTTTTAACATCGCGTTCATTATGATAGATCAATATTTTATTAGTTCTTTATATCCGTCGATAATTATGCTACCATAATTCCCGTGATATCGTAGGCAACGATTAGCCGATTTGACCAGCTGTTTTATGATGAATCTCGATAGCCTAGTGGCAGCCCCGGATCTAGGGGGCGGGAGGGGGGGGCAAGCCGGGGCCCTTGCCCCGGGCGGCAAGTTCAGGGGGCGGCCAAATTACTATAAAATTATTTAACTTTCACGGACAGAATATATGACAGTACAAGTACAAAAAATGACTGACCATAAACGGTCTCTCTTTAGCAATCAGGCTGTATTATTAGCAGAAAATTATCCCAAAAAGATTGAATTTAGATCTACTTAAAGCAGGGGCAGATATTTAGCATCGTCTATGGGGTACAGGTTGTGGGTTATTAGCAAAACGGTTAGAAGATCTTGGCATATATTTTCCAAGACAAAAACTCTTTGTGCGTGCTGCAAGATTTACCAACTGTCTTCTACCGTCCTTTTTTTTGGTACGCTGGGAATAAATGCTGTTGGTATACGCCTCCCACCGGTAGGAGGAAGGGTTATGTGGGGTTCCCGGGAGATGGTATTTCGGTGTACCCACTAAACAACCCAGCGCCATTCCCGCTTCGTCATGTTAGAGAAGAATGGAACACTGCTTTCAGTCGGTCCTCCCCGACGAATTGCCGCCCTTACGGCAGGCTCCGCGCGCCCCTCGCGATGGTGAGAGGCTCGGGAATGGCCGGGGATCGCCGGCCAGCGATAGCCGGCGATCGGTGTCGGTAAGTGCAATGCGGGTAGGGCGCCCCCGCGCCAGTCAACCGCCCGACCCCGGGAAGGAGTTGTTGTCGGCGATCGAAATGTCGCCTCCTTCCTCCCCTTCTTCTTTTCCTGCGGAGCTGCGCCGCGAAAGGTTCGTCCTCCATCACCCGCTCAGCCGCCTCCTTCTCTGTAATCACCTCCTCGCAGAAGGAGCCGACCTTACTCCAGGCCGCACCTTCGGCCAGCTTGGCAGCCACCACGCTGGGGAGCGATAGAGTTCCCTGTCCTAACGGTAAATAGTTCCCTGTTCTAACGGTAAATAGTTCCCTGTCATAACGGTAAACTGTTTATAGTGAACAACCCACCGCCCTGAGAAGGCCTGCTGACTGAGCTAGCTGACACTTCAAAACGTGCAGATTACCCGGCTACCAGTATCCAGCTGGTTCCGGAGCTGTAAAGCACGCTCATCTCACGTTGCAAATCCATGCACTACTCATCAGCCGAAGCCTAAGGTCCTAGCAGATAGGAAGCTGGGGAGCCACAAAACGGCCCGACCGTCGCGACCGAATTGCGCTGCGGCCCAGCCCACGACGGCAAACCTGAAGAGTGTGCTCAGCCGCATCCTTCGCCGCGCCACAGTGCGCGCACGACGGGCTCTCCTCTCTGCCGATTCGGCTCAGGTACGATCCGAAGCACCCGTGCCCGGACAGCACCTGCGCCATTCGGAAGGAAAGGAAACCATGCGGAAAGTGCTGGCCGAAATTCTACCCGTTGTAGACAATGAGCCATGATAATGGCCTTTACCGCAATAATTTTGCCTTCCACCGTGATGTGAGCGTCAGCCGGAAGACGCCGCCGAGGACAGGGGAAGACTTTCTGTCTTATGCAGCGCCACCTGAAGATGGATTCGTGGACTCGCCCGGCCACGAGGGTTCCTCCCGCTGAAGCGAGGCTTGCTGCCTCCCTGTAGTCCCTCCCCCGGGCAACGAGGAGCGTGTCATCTGCATAACAGATTATACTCGTCCCACGGAGGAGGGTGCCCCGCAGAGCCGATGCCGATGTTCCACAGGACAGAACCCAGATAGACCCATGCGGAACACCGGACTCCGTGCCGTATCGCCGTAGCCTGCCCGTCTTTTCCACCAGAAGGACGATACAGTCCTCCAGATAGTCGGCCAGGAGCCGCTGTAGGTAGTCAGGCACCTCGTGGTAGCGGAGCGTTTCTAAGATCGTCGAATGGGGGACGGAGTTAAAGGCGTTGGCGATGTCGAATGACACCGCCAGCACCCCGTCTCCCACGCTCGCAGCTTCCCGCACCTGGCCCTTTAGACGGGCCGACAGGGCACTTGAGCCGCATCGCGCCCATGCCGCCGCAGTTGGGTCAGATAGGGCGGCACTTGATCGCCGCGACCTCGCAGCATCCGATGTTCGCGATCGCCGTTTCGACTATGGGCCGAGTGCGGGTGAGAACTGACGGAGTAGTCATACGAGATGGTCGGCAAAACGTGTTGTTGTGAATGACTTATTAAATAATTTATTAGATATAGTTCAAACCTTAGAAGAAGTTTTCTTTATGGTATACGGTAAACGAGCAGGCGTGAGTACCCGGTGGCAAGCAACAAACGCCGCCCTTTAGACATCTGAACACAGCTAGCACAGCACTTGCGTTGCTATCTCTTAAATTGGAATATGGAAGGGATCGAAAGCGGGATGGGAGGAAAAGGCTTTCCCTTTTGGGAGTGGGTTTACGGATACGCGGCATAAGTAGCAATACAGTAGAGCGGCAAACGTTAAAATAAATGTTAGTGGGCGGGGGCGGCATTTTTCAGTTTTTGTCCCGCCTAAAAAAAATTTAAGATCCGGGGCTGCCTAGTGGCTTAAACACTAACTTCTAGTTCAGATGTAGGTACCCAGTTTGAATTCTGAATTGTACCAATGACTTTTCGAAAGTTATATACATGATCAATATAACTCTCTGTATTTGGTCATGGAATGTGTCGTAATTTGATTTATCTTAGATGAATAGGTTTTAAATTTATCAAAATAAGCCACCTCTTGAAACCGGTAACCGGTAACCTCAGCATAGATTTGTTGTCTCTGAAGCAAAATTCGTACCAATCAAATCTTTGGCAATGGTCAGTCATGTCAGAATAAACTCTTTATTCAATTTTCGGTTGAATAATAATATTTTGGACTCAATAATAACTTTTCCCGCACTTTGCTATCACTATACTTATTTTACAATAGGTAGGTATATGCCTTTAGATAAGTGACAAAAGCTTACCTAATCTGCTTACGGTAAGTTAGTTTTATACAACTATAAAATAACAAAAAAATACTGTAACTAATTATGATTAAATTGTATTAATAATATTTAACAACAAAAAATATTCGCTGACTAGTTCTAATCTGACTATTGATAAGCATTCGTAACCAAGGATGCAAGAATGTGTTGTCAGGGTAACGAAGTAAAAATTAGCCAGTACCTACCAATTCAGACAGTAAAAGTTTGTTATATATATAAACATCGAATTTACGTACTCTCTGATATAAATTTAATATAACATATATAATAATATAAATTTAATCTTATGCAGCCAAGTATCCTACTTACTGTACTTACTTTTTCTTCAACAACCAGCCATAGTAATATGAATAATGAGAGTCCTGAAAACGAAAATTATGGTGTTTGAAAGAGAAGAAACCAGGACGGATGCAAGGATAATGGTTGATGATGTAGTGCTGGAGAAGGTTGATGATGTAGTGCTGGAAAAGGTGGATGAAATTGTATATCTTGTATGCGCTGCAACATGTTGCAGAGTGAAAAATTCTTATCCATGCACCCTCTTCCGCTTCTAAAACCGCCTTCAGCCTCCCACAAGTCTTTCAGATATTACCCTCATTCTCCTTTCAATAATGTTTCCCATACACTTTCGCTGCTAAGCTGATCAAATTGATGACCCTGTAACTGGCGCACTGCGCATGTGATCCCTTACCTTTATACAAGGGCATGACGGCACGCCTCCAGTCCATGGGAACCTTACCCGACCTCCAGCATAGATTGCTCAAGGTCAAGAAAGCGTCCCGGATACAAGTTCCACCGTGTTTGATCATTTCAGCAGACATCATATCAATTCCAGCTGCCTTACCATTTTTCATACTTCGTATCGACCATTCAATCTCTTCCATAGTAATGTCCTCGTCAGATGTTGGCGCAGCGGCGTCAGTCGTAGACTCACTCGCGGCGCCCACGTCTGGAACATACTCATACATTTCCCCAAAATACTCACTCCACCTACCCAATACGTCGTTTGGGTTTGCAAGAATGTCACCAGCCTTAGACATAATTTTGTCCATTCTGGATGTTGACGAAGAACCCCGACACTTTCTAACTTCCCTCCAGAAGAGTTTGTTATTGGCCTTGAAGTTCTTCGTCAACATCACTTCCTCATTCGTAACTAATCTTTCACGCTTCTCTTTCACTACGGCTTTGGTAACATATTTACGAAAATTTATAATATGTTGTAGAAATAACCTGGAAGTGTCTGTGGTTCAGTAATAAATTAATAAAACAAATATATGGAAATAATTAATAATATAATATAAAATCTTCATAAGTACTCCATTTGAAGTTAATTTTACAAATTAATTAAAAATCATTAAAACAGGATTTCGATTTGGCACCAGACTGCGCAAAAGCAGCCTCTCCAACCTACGTGATACTTTAATTTGGTAAAAATTGACAAGATTTAAATATTCTAACTAAAAAAAACTCATAATATAGGTTTTTGGCATTTTGAGTACACAATTTCAACCAGTTACACAATAATAAGATTATTTTTAGGAGCCTTTTTTTCTACGACAGTAATTTTTTATAATTTGATAATAATAGACTACAAATCCAAAAAAAAAACAATTTCAAAGCTAGGCATATATTTACATTAAAAATCACAATCACAATATTTAAATGCAATTTTAGCACCACAAATATAAAATTTAAAAAGTTATTCATTTATATACTAATACTGACTAATTATTATATTTTTTTATTATGAATTATATACTGTCGATGAACAAAGCAATATATTATAAATATGTAATATATACTGCTTGGTTTGGTTTATCCGCACAATTCACACAGCGCCATCTAGGTACGAGTTGAGCAACTAAATCCCTTATTATGAAACCATATAATAATGAAACTGATACACTAATAATTGCCTTATGGGGCTCTGTTCTCTGTTCTCTTGCTTACCCCGCGAGGGATTTGGCGTGAAGTTATGTATGTATGTATGTATGATACACTAAAAAATATGTTTACATAGAAATTATAATGCATAGACGTTGTATACTTAATTTTCTCTTTCAATCTAATATATAACATTTTCGTGTTAGTTACTATACACCTCTGAAACGGCTTGACCCATTCCCATGAAAATTTGATTGCATATCGGGTAGTTATGGAGAATCGGACATTTATTTTTCGTCTTTTTTATTTTAGATACATTGTTTTTTATGATAAATTATTAGAAAATACATACAACCCTAAATTTTCATCCTCTACTTTTTTATAACAATCTTTATTATTTTGGCTAGAAATTACATAGTCAGCTAGCACATTTATGTAATACTTAGTAGGTATACCAGCCCATTAAAACAGATATATCGACTCCGGTGGGAATCGAACCCATCTACCCAAATATTAAATGAACCACTATGACTATTTTTATTTTGCTTTGCTAGCCAGTATAGAATATTGTTTTATATAAATACATTGTGTTTTATATCACAACCTATAGGTAACAGAAATATAAATACCTATACATTTATATAAAATATATTTTATTTAAATACAACAGTTAGTTTTTCATTGTTTTAGTCCACCCTGACTGCTGGTAGGTGTAGATGGAGTGGAAGACTTGCCAGGACTCTTGACTCCCTCTCCATACTCCATCATGAAGGTATACTAGATATTTACGGACGAAGCTGACATAATAATATTGTCTATAGGCTAAATAGAATTTTAAGAACACTATTTGATACAAGAATATTGTGTGAGTTTAAAATTTTATTCGGTTATAAATATATATATGTGGCAAAATTCATGGATGGTAATTGCTGCATTACCATGACACTGGCTACAAATAAAATTATGTATCATTTACAGCAAAACAAAGGATATTTTCTAAAATTGACAATAATAATAATAGTTTACATAATACATTATTATTAATAATAATAGAATAATATTTTTTTCTGAGCATATATTTATGGAAGTTTCTGGATATCCAATAGGAAGACTTAGAAATGATATTTCTCCATTTTCAGATCATAAACATTGATCATTACAAAAAAAATCATTATTACTATATTACATTGTTTGTATAAAATTTAATAAAATTCATAGATTTGTATGTACTTATTACAAAGGAAGACTTATTATACTAAATTCTTGGATATAATAACATTTTTTTATCACTCAGAGTAAATGCAAAGTAAACAGTAGACATATTAAGAATATTATTAACTGACTGCTGCCCGCGACTTAGCTTGTGTGTACTTAGTAGTCAGTATTTTAGCTTACAATATCAGACTGTGACGGAATAGACACATAATTAATTTCGTCATTAGTGTCTGAATACATAAAAATTTAGTAAATAAATTGTAATTCCCTGAACTTTTTACATGTGAGAGGTTCAGGGTCCTCTACAAGGGGTGCAGAAGTTTTTAATGTAATAAATTATTTTAAAAAGAGAATATTATGCATACACTTTTTGAACACCAAATATGTTTGGAAGACTTTAAATCTATCGCTTTTCACCTTCAATAGTGCTGTTCAAGTGAATGTTAGAGCCTTGCCAGCTGAAGGAGCTGTCAGTGTCTCCGTCCTCTGGTGGCCTGTCGAGGGTCGAGGATCTGTTCTCTCTGGCGTAGGAGCTGGGCCGGCCGCGACCCTCCAGCAGCGAGTGACTAAGGCGTGAGGTGTCGAAGTGGAATCCGGAGTTCGAGGGCTTCCTGACTTCCCTAAGATACTTCCACGTATGAGTCTCGGGTTCCTCATCCGCATCTTTTGGACTGTATTGCCATTCTGAAAATAAAAAAAAAATAATGGATATAATCAAGCGGTTTTCACACTCTCCTGCTCATTTTAAGAGAAGAAACTCAATCTAGCCAATGAGCTACTAAGTATCTAACAATAGATGTTGATCTGCCGTTTGCATATTTATATGGGATTAGGGCAAACGATCATACGGGTCACTTGATGGTAAGCAACTAGCGCCACCCAACAACACAGATAGTGTTACATTTGCGTTGCCGACCTTTGAGAGAGTGGGATGGGAAGAGGGAGACAGGAGGGGTGGGCTTCCGGATACCTCTCTGTTGAAACGCGACATAAGTCACTTTACGTGGATATACTGAGAGTTTGTGGTATTTTAACTGTCGAGCCTCATCTGGCCACTCATAGGCCACTCATGGAGCGCTTTACTACTTTCAATTGTGTGCATAGAATTATACATAGAAGTGTTTGCGGTCTCACCTCCGTTGGACACCTTGGAGATGGCGGTGAGCAGGAAGTCCTTGTCCTTGGCCTGCAGCACCAGCATCTGGCGCAGGATGCTCACCATGGAGTGCTGCGCCAGCGCCTTGGCTCGCATGTAGTACACGCTCACACTGGAACACAACAACAATATTCATATAAAGTTATATTAATTACCAACTATTTATTCGGAAAGTTTTGAAAGTCGAAGTAGCGGGTAAGGCGGGTAAGGCGTGGAAGAATCGTGCCGTTCTGTCCGTGTACCCCTAAAAGGGCTTTGCGTAAAGTTATGTGTGTATCAATTCTGATCGTTTAACAAATGAACAATGCATATTGATCGAATTGAGTCGTTCAATCAATTGGCCAAACACGAGAGATAGATGAGGAGAAGCGGACCAGAGTGCGAGCATGAGGAACCCGATGACGCCGGGCCGCACCAGGAAGGCCAGCACGTGGCGCGGCACGTGGTGCCGCTGCAGCCCGAGGGCCTCTTGGACCAGCTCGCCCACGAACTGGTACTGACGGAACGGGCCGCAGGACACAGACGCGCTCCTAGAACAAACATTTATTGTTAACTAGCCGACCCAGCGAACTTTGTTTAGCCTCGGAAGCAATCAATAAAAGATTGTTGGTAAAAAAGTAGCCTAAGTTACTCCTTATTACACCTACTAACTGCCAATAAAAGTCCCGTCAAAATCGGTCCAGCCAGTTTAGAGATTACCCGGAACAAACAGACAGACATATGTTATAAAAAAAAAAAAAATTGATTTTGGTGTATGTCTCTGCACTAATATTATTAATATTTTTTTTTAAGGGATAGGAGGGCAAACGAGCAGGCTTGTCACCTGATGGTAAGCAACCAACGCCGCCCATGCACACCAGCAACACATGTAGTGTTACTGTTGCGTTGTCGACCTTTAATGGATACGGGATAGGGAAGGATGGGGAAGGGGGGTGGGCCATCAGGTACCTCTCTCACCGAACGAAGCGCGGCATGAGCCACTATACGTCGATCTTATGAGAGGTCGTGGTATTCCACCAGTCGAACCGGCCCATTCATGCAGCGAACTGATTGGCTCTACTACTGTTGATTAAAACAACTTTTAGGATTATATCGCGTTTATTTCTTACTTATTTATATTTATTTCCCGACGTTTCGAACTCTTTACAGAGATCATTTTCACGAGTGATGAACAAAAAGATGGCAGTTGTTCAAAAGCTATTTCCATTGATACAGAGAGCACCCACTTTTTGGAAATAAAAATCAAAAAGTTGATGTCAAAAATATGATTTTTACTATTGGTAACCCACATCAGACCATGAAAACAAAAGTTAAATACTTATTTATAACATGTATTCATATTTTTGTTTGTAAAGATCCTTTGTTGTATGACTTAATAAGTAAAAGTTGTTATTATTAAGTTATTAGAATATTATCTTATAAGTTGGTTGAGATCAAAGTTTAACTATTATTAAATATTGATTGATTTTAAATTAAAAGGGGTAAGTATTTGTTAAAAATCTACCACTGGGTCAAAAAACGCGGCCAGTCCTGAGAAAGACCCAGCAAGAAAACTCAGCGGCTGTTCTTCAAAACTGATTATTATTTCATTTTGAACGGGCTATTGATATTGATTTTATTTATAATATTTTGAGAAAAAAGAAAGGAACTTGGTTTTCAGGTTAATAAAAATTGAAATTGTTTTGATTGTACGAGTATACTGCACTACTCAAAATTCTACATTATTTTGGTTTCTGATGTGGGTCTGACCTGCAAACTATACTAATAGTATCTCGCTGTCTTGAGCTGTTTGATTGTGGGCCAGGTTTGATGAGACTTATGACTGGGTTCCAGCTAGGTGATAGTTTCCAGCCATCTTCTCTATTGAAATTCTTTGGATGTTTTTTGATTTCAATAGCCTCGCGTATCATCCTGGGACGATAATGTTGTTCCTTGGCGAGGATTTGTGGTTTGTCAAACCTGATGTAGTGTTTTGGGCCCTCCCTACAGTGTTCACAAACAGCAGACTTATTATAGCGATTGTGTTTCACATCCGCTATGTGTTCTTTGATCCTGGTTTTAATGGACCTCTTTGTTTGTCCGATATAAGAGAATCCACAATCACAGTCCAGCTTATATACTCCTGGGTCTTGCAAGGGGATGTGGCACTTGACAGATGGTAGAAATTGACTAACTTTCTTGGATGGCTTAAAGTATGTTTTGATTGAAGCACGTTTTAAAATATAGCCAATTTTGTCAGTGATTCCCTTTATGTACGGCAAGATGGCAGGTTGGCGCTCAACTGTGGCTTGCTTCACTCGGTTTTTGTGATGATTTCTGGGAACTTTAAGCTGATTGGCATGTAAGACTTTTTTCACATGCTGAATCTCCTCTGCTATGTGTTCCTGGTCACAAATCCCTCGTGCTCTCTGAAACAAAGATTTAGACACGGCAGCTAACTGTGAAGGATGGTGGTGAGATTCACCATTCAGGTGTCTATCTGTATGGGTTTTCTTTCGATACACAGTGTGACTCAAGGTGTTATTAGAGTTACGAATAACTAGCACATCTAAGAATGCTAGAGAATTGTTAGACTCCAGTTCCATTGTGAATTGTATTTTGGGATTTATGGAGTTAAGATGGTCTAAGAATACAGTTACTTTGTCAGATGGTAAAATTGTGAAAGTGTCATCTACATACCGCTTGTAGAAATAGGGTTTTACAGGTGAACTCACCAAAGCAGTTTCCTCGAAGTCCTCCATGAATATGTCGGCCACGACAGGAGAGACCGGTGAGCCCATGGCCACTCCATCTACTTACTACTCTATTAAGTCTACTACTGTTATTAAGAGAAAAGATTTGATTGTTTGTTTGTTTGCATTGAATAGACTCCGACTGTTGGAAGGCTACACTATCTCCGGTGAAATATGCTAAAACTCCAATAATGTAACCCAAGGTATAAGAAAATGACCCGAAAAAAATGCTTACATGGCGTACTTTGCAAAATTATTGATTATAGAACAAAACAATATAATACAACTTTGCATGACCTAAAATTGTCTAGAAAAAAGGCCGTGACACGCCACATGAATGTCGTAAAAAGCAGTTATTTCAATATTACAAACAGACACTTCAATTTTATTCATATGTATACATATAGATTTCCATATTTCGAGTAGATTTTGTAAGAATCAACTAGTCAGTATAATTAGAACTCACTTGAAGAAGAGGGAGCCGACTGCGAACAGCGTAGTGAACATAGACAGGGTGACGAACATGTATAGAATAGTTTGGGTTTGAGCCGCACGCCATACCTGCAAATTAACTATGTATTACATATTTTTTCATTATTATAATAAAAAGACATATAGACATATTTTATATATATTTTTTTCACCCAACGCACCCAATTCGTAGCTCCCAAATTGAATAGGTGGCGGTACCTATTGCCATACATCAAGCACAATGTTGACAGTCATTGATATTTGTGACAAATGACTTCCGAACAGAATAGGCTAGTTTACTAAATTTTAGAAATAATTTATGATAAGTGACCCATATTTTTGTAAAAAAGGCCGTGGTCATGGACGTCTTGAATGACGTCATTTTTCGGTTGCCGTTTATTTTCACCTATAACAGCATTGCAGTTCGTAGCATGAATGGGCCGGCTCGACCGGTAAAATACCACGACCTCTTAAAATATCGACTTGGGTGGCTTGTGCCGCGTTTAGTTCGGTGAGAGCGGTATCCGGAGGCCCGATCCTCTTTCCCCCTCCTGCTCTCGTAAACGACGGCAACGGAACACGATGTACATGGGCGGTGACAAGTTACTTACCATCAGATGACTCACCTGCCCGTTGGTCCTCCTATCTCATTAAATGAAATACGTGACTCAATGCCTAATTTTTAAGATTTTCTTTTCCAAAAGTATGCATGATTATCTTGACTTGTTTTGATAAACTTATTATTAGTATATGATAATCAATAGTTATAAACACAAATCCATCCGATTTATTCTTAGTGAAAACAAGCCTATTTTGAGTCGTGATTGATGTAAGCCGGGAATCGATTCCACAAACTCTTTATTCAGAAATGGGTACTGAACCTCTTGACTACCGAGACGACAAGTTGTGTTTACATGTTGTATACATGCTGTTGAGTGGATTTAATAACAAAAAGCATTTCCAGATTCTTGAAAGAAGAACAAGGTGCTTTTTGTGAAGTAATCAGCAGTGAAACTTAAAAGTCATGTGAATTATTAGTCATTATAACCTTAGTGGCCGGCTGACAGGCCCTGAAGGCGCATTCCCTCTTGACGTAGAACAGCAGCAGGAACTTGAGGGTGACGCAGACCACCAGCAGTGGACAGAACATCATGCCGAACCACAAGAGTGCCTGGTTGTAGATCAGGGTCAGAGAGTTGTACGCCATGTTGAACTCGGGACCGCTCAGCGAGGAGTTAAACCTGACAAACATTCTAACTTATACTAACAATATCTATACTTTTATTAAAATCGTCGTCAAAACTGTACATTGAATATTATTTTTTTAGAATATTTGGGATATGATCAAAAATCGATACCGAACTCAAAAATATGGTTCTTAGATTTTTTTATGTCTGTATGTACGGGTAAACTCCATGCTTTTATATCTAATTTTGCATGAATATTGGCGAGAGGTCGGGCCAACGCAAAGGCTAAATATTATCACGCTTTCACTAATTGGGGGTGAGCAATGCACCCTTATATATAGGCACAGGCATAGTATATTTGTTTTCACGTAGACGAAGTTGCGGATAATCTCAGACACTTAATTAAAACTTAATTAAAAATTCAATCCCAATGAAATATATTTTGGAACACTGCAATTTTCCTGTCCGTCAATTGAAGAAAGTTCAAGAAATAAAAATAGTAATAATTCATAGCAGAAACTTAATAAAACTTTTAACTGAAAATGTGAACCAAGGTTTTAAGTGTTTAGAAGTGAATATATTATGAAGGCAAAATAAATGAAATAATTATCAAACTCACTTATATACAAAAGCTCTAGTGAACTCAAATAATGGCAACACAAACAATGAAACGACCGTATCTAGCAACACCAGTCGATATGTCTCCTGACCAAATGACGTTTCCCAACACTGCAAATAAAAATAATAAAAATAACTAAAATACATTCACGCTAAACCGTTACTTCTCAAAGTGGGCGACAATGCCCCCTTGAAGGAGCTGTAGGTTTAAAGAGGGGCAGTAAGAGAAAAGAAAATGAGACTGTTGGCATTGATGTAATTTCATCTAGCAGGAAGTTTTAGACGCTTAGTTAACTTGAGATCTTAGAGCCGTTGTGTACTATTGAATAAGAGGGCAAACATGCATGCGGATCACCTGATGGTAAGCAACTACCTCCGCCCATGGACACCTGTAGCACAGATAATGTTACAGCTGTGTTGCCGGCCTATACAGGAAATGATGGATGGGAAAGGAGGGGAATGCGGATGGGCCTCCGGTCACCTCTCTCACCGAATTAAACTCAGCATGAGCCACTTCACGTCGATATTTTGAGAGGCGAAGGCATTTTGCCGGTCAAGCCGGCTCATTCATGCGGTAAACTGCGTGTCCCAAGTTAACGCTCACTGACTATAGTTTAGATTGAATATAGTCTCAGAATAATCAATTAAATTAATTTGACGTTATAGTGGTTTTTGAATAGGTGAAAAAATGCGGGGCCACTGCTCTAAATTATCAATTACTGCTTTGCAGATATCACAATGTTTGTCCGCACTAATCTCGGAAACTAAAAGCCTATTTAAAAAATAAAACTTTAATTTACACAGCTCGCTTATGAGGAAAGATTTAAGCTACATATTGTTGTGCTCCTACCGAAGGGAAGCAGTAATGATGTACTAATGAGCTTTATGATATTCTCGGGCTAAAAGACCGGGCTAAAGAAGATATGAAGCATGTACCTCTGTGTTGGATTGAGACCAGTAGACCAGCAGCAAGATGAGCGTCCCCACGTCCAAGAGCCACGTGCGTGCAATGGTCACGTACAGAGCAGTTCGTGGACGATAGTATTCCAACCTTACATGCAATAAAACAAAGGTTTAATCAATTAATGAGATTGATAGCCCAGTGGTCTAGAATCGAAACTCTAGTAAAGTTCCGGGTTCCAGTCCAACACTTTAATATTTGTTTCTAAGATTTTCGCGAATCTCACTCATTGATTAAAACAACTTTTAGGATTGTATCGCGTTTATTTATTATTTATTTATATTTATTTCCCGACGTTTCGAACTCTTTACAGAGTTCATTTTCACGAGTATGAACAAAAAGATGGTAGTTGTTCAAAAGCTATCTTCATTGATACAGAGAGCACCCACTTTTTGGAAATAAAAATCAAAAAGTTGATGTTAAAAATATGATTTTTACTATTGGTAACCCACATCAGACCATGAGAACAAAAGTTAAATACTTATTTATAAGATGCATTAATATATCCTGCTTCTAAAGATCCTTTGTTGTATGATTTAATAAGTAAAAGTTGTTATTATTAAATTATTACAAATTATCTTATTTTCTAAGTTGGTTGAGATTAAAGTATAACTATTATTAAATATTCATTGATTTTAAATTAAAAGGTAAAGTGTTTATTAAAAATCTACCATTGGGTCAAAAACGCGGCCAGTCCTGAGAAAGACCCAGCAAGAAAACTCAGCGGCTGTTCTGCAAAACTGATTATTATTTCATTCTCAAAAACTTTATAAATAATAGCAATATCAATAGCCCGTTCAAAATGAAATAATAATCAGTTTTGCAGAACAGCCGCTGAGTTTTCTTGCTGGGTCTTTCTCAGGACTGGCCGCGTTTGTGACCCAGTGGTCGATTTTTAACAAATACTTTACCTTTTAATTTAAAATCAATCAATATTTTATCAATCAATATTTTTATAATTATAGAAAAATAAGATAATTTTCTAATAACTTAATAATAATAACTTTTACTTATTAAATCATACAACAAAGGATCTTTACAAACAAAAAATATGAATACATCTTAAAAATAAGTATTTAACTTTTGTTCTCATGGTCTGATGTGGGTTACCAATAGTAAAAATCATATTTTTAACATCAACTTTTTGATTTTTATTTCCAAAAAGTGGGTGCTCTCTGTATCAATGAAGATAGCTTTTGAACAACTACCATCTTTTTGTTCATACTCGTGAAAATGAACTCTGTAAAGAGTTCGAAACGTCGGGAAATAAATATAAATAAATAATAAATAAACGCGATACAATCCTAAAAGTTGTTTTAATCAACAACACTTTAATACTTTTAAAAGTTATAGATAGCAATTATAAGCAAGGATGTCACAAACAATTAAAACATAGCGTGCCAAAGCAATAAACATTCATACACATACATAACAAAAACTTAACTCTCGGTTAAAGTAAAGTGGCTCATGCCGCGTTTCGCCCGGTGAGAGGTATCCAGAGGCCCAGCCCCTTCCCCTTCTTATACCACTTCCTACTTCTTCCCTATCCTATTTTAAAGGCCGGCAACGTAACTGTCACCCTATCTGTGCTACAGGTGTCCACGGGCGGCGTTAGTTGTTTACCATCAAGTGACAAGTCTGCTCGTTTGCCCCCCTATCCCATAAAAAACAAGTCAAGTGACTCACTTGACAATAGAGTGGAAAAGTAGCGGGCACAGTGTGAGCACCCCGGTGACCGCCGCACTGACGGCCAGCCCCCAGTGCGGCCAGCTGGTCTGCAGCCCCACCAGCCGCCACAGCCCGTACTCCACTCCGACGATGAGAGCGAGAACCAGAACTGTCACCACTATATTCATTACGCACTGGCCGTATTTGGCCAACCTCGAAATCGCCACTTGGTTCCTGTTCTGCTCGTTTAGAAGCTCCTGAAGACAGTAAAAAGTGTCACATAGTTTTTTTTATTTTTCATTAAAGTCGGTACTAGATCATTTAGATATGAAAAGTGGGATAAGCTTAATAAAAGTCAATCCCACTTCTGATGGCACTTAAACTTTCAGTTTCAAATACAGTTCCCTCACCTTGAACTCGTTGTACAGACTGTTCGCGTTGAGTGCAGCGGCTTGTATCGACACGACACCAAAATCCCAGCCACAGAACACTTTGTTAGCGAACACGTGGCTCAGACCACCCGACGTCTCGATAAAGTTCTGTCGATACGAGTACGCCGTCCTGCAATACAAATATCACCTCGAAACATCGCAGCTTGAAGATGCCAGCTTTAGTCATTTTTTTATAGGATTGGGGACAAATGAGCGAACGCATCACCTGATGCTTAGCGCCAGGTGACCAGCTTGTTTGCCTCCTATCACATAATAAAAAAGTAGCCAATGGTCAAGTACCCCGCTTCTGAATCAACTCAACAATTCGTAAGATAGATTCCAGGCTCATATTATAATACTAATAACGTTTCGGAATTATTTTCGGAAGTCACGAGTGATAAATATCAATGGCTGATAACAATATGCCCGGTGTGTAGCAATAAGTTTGGCACGTTAAGGCTTGACAGCCGCTGCCTAGACCTTCGGGTACATATAGGCGTAAACTAATAAATACAAAATAAAGGAGTATAAGTAAACAGACTTACCTATAACAGAGAACTCCGAAGAATATGATGTAGACACATGCCATCGTGAAGAAGTATGCGTAAGGCATGTTATAAGTCAAGTTGTCTTTAGCCGATATGTTGCCGTCGTGATAGTGACCGTAGAAAAGTATCGAATCTTGAAGACCACCCTGAAATGATGGAGAAGAACTATTACTAGGGAATACTAGGGAAATCCCTGAAACTACTCAAGCGATTTTTTTTAAATATCAATGAAAAAGCCCATCGTTTTTTTATAAACACAATTTGGACGATCTTTTTAAATTTTTACAAAAGTAGAACACTTCCAGAATTGAGGCTTTTTATGCTAGTAAAGCATTATCATGGGATTAAAAAGGACTAAAACCTTTCATACCTTGCCACTAACAAAATCAAGAAAGGTAATGTTGACTGATTCCCTGTGCTCATCATGCAGCGCCTGAGGTATCACTAGGAAGGCGACGACCAGGATTGCCAAAAGCAGGTCCACAACGAACAGCCACCGCAAGAAGTAGAAGTAGGAGCCGACAGCAGAACCGAAGTGGCCTTCGATATTCCGAATGGCTTCGTACCACAGCTCTATAAAGAAGACCAGATTACGCAGCCGTTCACGCATCTGTCACGAAGAAGAAAACATAGGTTTTAGATGATTACATGTCATATGGGCAGCTGAAGGAGGTGTGAAGATGAAGGGCCCAAAAGTACCAAACTTCCTAAAACCAAGCACTTTTCAGAAGTTAGTGGTGAGCATGATAATATAGTCTCCACTACCTACTCGATATGACATAATAATTTATTCCGTACAAGAACAACGAAATTTAGGTATCTGGTCTGAATCAATAAGTCATGGGATCGAACCCTTACTCACAACAATGACTTCTCGGCATGTTTTCAGTGAATAGCGATAAGCTGCACAACATTGTGCGTATGGCAATAGGTTCCACCACCTGTTCCATTTGGGAGGTGAAAATACAGCCAGTCCAAGTTTAACAGCCTCTGCCTACAACTTCGGATACACATAGCGGTGAAGTTATAAAAAGGTAAACGAATGAACTAGCCTATCCAGTAGAATCCATGCAGTGGAAACCTTAAGAGAAAAGCCTTTAATACACTCGCAAAGACATTTTGAAGGAGAACCACTTACCCGTTTGAGTGCGAAGCTGATTCTATACTTCATTCTCTTGAACACCGATATAGGTCTACGTTTTGATCTGAGGCTGACAGACGCCGATAACTTAGCACGTACATTCCTCTTCATCGTCAGACCTTGGGGTAGATCACGCAATGCCTCCCTACAATCACAGGAAACATATGAAAACTGTCCAGTTATGACTATAGCAAGAATAGAGCCTATTCAGGGTCGGATCTACTTTAGCGACTAATTGGGGAAGACGGGGCCCCGGGCTGCCCCTAAATCGCGTTATGCTCTACAGCTTAAAGGTTTCACTCTGAAATTACGACACCCACCTCCTCAGCTCCTCAGCAACGGGGCTGTCCTCCATGAGGCGTTGGTGCTGTTCCATCTCTCTGACGATGATTTCTGCTTGCTTGTCGAAAGCATCAGGTGCATCTCTGACCTCCCCGGCCTCCTCCAGTAACGCATTATGTTCGGAGTTATTACGTCGAAGACGAAGAGTACCTGATGAACAAGCGCAACATGGTAGCCCGAAAAACTCTACTTATTTGTTTCATTAACATAACTTCACGCCTTTTTATACCCGAAGGTGCAGGCAGCGCCTGTTAAGCCTCGTCTCGTCGTCATGTTTATGTCCCAAATGGAATAGGTGGCGAAACTATTGCCATACCGGGTACAAAGTTTTCAGTCATCGATATTTTTTTCACATATAACTTCCGAAAAGTACTTCGATAAGTCATTGGTGTGAGCCAGTGTGAGGATTGGAACCCGCGACCTCTAGATTCAGAAGCGCGTGCTCGACCACTGGACTACCGAGACTGTAGAACATATTATTTTCAAAAATAATTAGAATAGCGCGCAAATATTATAAACTTCATATTTTGCAGGACTAGTGCTGAGCTATAGGTACATAGGGCTGGCCGAGCGATACATGTTAACCAGGAAAAAGTCTAGGATAAAAATTTACAACGTGAGCGAGATCGCGGGGAACAGATAGCAATTTAAATAAACCAATCATACCTGTCCTGATACTTGTAAGTTCAAATACATCGTCTTCGGACATTATAATGTAAAAAAAGAAATCATTTAATATTATTTTTATTAATACAGCTTCAAAATACGTTCTATTAGGTAACTATTTAGACGTGTAATGAGAAATTAAAAAATAAATAAAACGAAAGCACTTAAAATATTATTGTTCACAAACACTTCAATAAAGGTATTACAACGTACTTTACTGAACACCAAATAAGGTAAAGTATCTACTCACTGACTCTCTACGCAATATGTAGGTATATAATCAGAAACACGAATGGTAAGGTCTCCGTACCTATGGCGTAAGCTAAATTAATCACCATCTTCCTGCCACTCTAATGAAATGTTCCTCAGAATTGTAATTGAATAATATAAGGAGTTAGTGACGAAAGGGGCAGTCAGAATTATATCGAAATATTATGGATATTATTTGGTCCCGATGGCTTAGCGTTTAAGCGTTTTGCTTCAGATTCAGGGATGTGAGTTCTAATCTGGCTACACTAATGACTCTCTGGAAATATTTTCGAAGATTTATAGAATTATAGAAATCGAATTATTCGAAGATATAATTTATTTTTAGTTTTTTTTTAATGGCACAGGGGCAAACAAGTAACCGGTCTTATAGGGAGTAGGATGGAATGATGGAAGCAGACGAAAGAGGATGGACCTCCGGATATGAACGAAATGCGGCATTAGTCACTTAACGCGTCGAGATATATTTGGCGATGCCTTCATCCTTGGCTATTGTACATTCGTACTCCATATAAATATAGATTACAGTGCAGTGTGTGTGCGGGCTTTTAGCAATTAGAACTAGTTAACTAACAACGTATTTAGTAACATGTTCAAGATTAATAAATGCTCATTAACTATTATACTTAATTACAGCTTTTGAGTTCAATGAGGTATATTATTAGTATGAATAACAGACCCGAAATGATCGCCTTATAAGATTAACTTTATATATTGGAGTGGAATAGAGTAACAGATATGAAATAGGAGGATGGATGGACAGAAAAAGAAGTTATAGTATGTGATGAGATTTTAAATAGCGAGAAAATGGTGAGTCCTAGTAAACATGCTTCTCAAATATACTTAGTCATGCCATAAATATTGTAACAAAGAATTTTTTTTTAAATTGCAAATAACATTTATTACTTTGACAGTGTTTTAATACAGTTGTTTTAATACAGTTACTTTAATACATAAATATAAAACGATATAAAAAGCTTATTCGAAGTGGTCTCCATTGGTTGCAATACAGGCCTTTAAACGTTGAGGCCAGTTATCAATAGAAACACGCACTCTTTCCATGGGAAAATTCTTCACTGCCAATCTTATGGATTGTTTTCTTCTTCTTTGTCGTTCCCTCACTGATGAGGATCGTGACCACATAGTTGCTTCCACCTAGTGCGATCATATGCTGCGTGGACTGCTCGATGCATGTTGCCACCCGCTGCCTTCTTCAGTGCATCAGACCATCTAGTAGGTGCCCTTCCCTGTGCACGTCTGCCATCCATCTGCCCTATAATAATGTGTTTCTCTATACTATGCTTTGAGGACCGCATAATATGTCCAAAGAAACGCAGGGCTCGTGTCCGGCATATTGCTGAGAGCCGCTTAAAGATGTAGAGCTCTTGAAGTATGGACTCATTAGTTCGCATCGCAGTCCAAGGTATACGAAGCAATCTTCACCAACACCACATCTCAAAAGCGTCGATCTTATTGCCGTCGCGGCTTCTCAAAGTCCAAGTTTCGGCACCGTACGTAAATATTGAAAACACCAGAGCTCGAACTAAGCGCACCTTAGTCACTTTCCTTATACCACGGTTCCTCCAGATTTTGTCCAGGTTAGCCATAGCATTCTTAGCCATACCGGCCCTACGGCGAATTTCCTCCGTGCAGCAGCCGTCGCAAGTAATCAGAGACCGACAGATATACAAACTGGTTGACTTTTTCATACCCGTCGAGTGCGTGAGTTGCCGGAAGTATTTTTGCCCTATCGACCACCATTATTTTAGTTTTCGAATGGTTGATCCTAAGACCGAGCTTGGCACTCTCAGCTTCAATTTTCTTCAGGAGAGTTGCCATTTCTACTTCATTCGACGCGAGTATTGTTGTATCGTCTGCATATCTCAGGTTGCTGACCCTGCGGCCACCAACCACAACACCACCCTTCCAGCCATCCAATGCCCTCCTCATGATAGACTCACCATACAAATTGAATAACTTGGGGGACAGAATACAACCCTGACGTATACCTCGTTCTGTGTGGAAGACTTTAGACATCTGGTTTTCCAATTTCACGAAGCTAGAGCTATTGAGGTACAGATTCTGTATTAGGAAAGTAAGGTGTTCCGGTACGCCCATCTCTACAAGCACATCAAGCATTGCTCTCCACTGTACATAGTCAAACGCCTTAGCGTAATCAATGAAGCATAAAACCAGTGGTTTGTTGAATTCTCGACACTTTTCGATGAGCACACGAACATTCAAGATCTGCTCACGAGTACCCTTTCCGGCCACAAATCCCGACTGCTCACTCGGAATCTGGTGATCGACAAATGATGAGAGCCTCGCGTTAATAATGCGCAGTAGGATTTTACTTGCATGAGACATGAGAGACAGGGTACGGTAATTTTCACACTTTCTTGTGGAGCCCTTCTTGTGTATAGGAACAACAGCAGATTGTGTCCAATCATCTGGCCAGTGTCCTGTTCTCCAGACCTTGTTGCATATCTGATGGACGATCTTAGTTCCTGCATCGCCCAGGTGTTGAAGCATTGCGGCAGATATACCGTCAGGGCCCACAGCTTTGTGCTTTAGTTTCTTGATAGCGTCCCGCACTTCGGAAAACAATATATCTGGTTCTCTCACGTGATCATCCCATCTCCTTTCTATATTATGTTCCTCTTCATCCCGGTAGAGTTCAAAGCAGTAGTCTCTCCACCTATCTAGAACGGTTTCCAGATCTGTTAAGGTGTTACCTCTACTGTCATCAATTACCCAACTCTTTGGTTTGAAGGTACCAGTCAGTTGTTTCGCTTTCAGAAACAGGTCTTTTGTTTGTGCTTTCACAGCATGTCCCTCTATCTCACTACAAATGTTGTTAATGTGCCTGTCTTTGTCCTTTCGCGTGGATCTCTGTACCTCTGCATGCAACTGATGGTAGCGATCTAATTTCATTTTTGTATTGAGGCCTTGAGCATCTTTCTCTCCTCAATCAGCTCCCAAGATTCCTTGCTTATCCACTCTTCCTTTTTAGTGACGGATTTGAATAGGTCCTTACTCTCCTTTGCAGTGTCTAACACCACGTCTTTGAGACCATTCCATACTGCTTCACTGGAGTCAAAGGGGTCCCATTCTAGTGATTTGATTTTTATATCAACTTTATTGTGAAAATGGTCTAGAGCCGGTTTATTAAGCAGAATGGATTGCTTGGGGATCGGCCGAGTACGTTTCAGGCGAAGTCTGAAGTCAGCTATGAGAAGTTGGTGATCACTACCGCAATCTGCTCCAGGAAGTGTTTTGGCATTAGTAACAGATGATCTCCATCTAGTCTTGATTGTGATGAAGTCAATCTGATTTCTATAGCTCAGTGGGAAAGTCCATGTATAAAGTCTCCTAGGGTGATTCTGGAACCAGGTGTTCATAATAGTCAGCTGATTTTCTACACAGTATTGAAGAAAATTTTCATCTCTATCATTTCTCACCCCTAGCCCATAGCCACCGATAACAGAGCCCTTGAGTGGATCTCCCATAGTGCAGACAACCTTTGCATTCCAGTCACCCTGCACAACAGTTACTTCACTGGACGGTATATTACGTATCAAGGTGTCAAGATCGGCGTAAAATTGGTCCGAAATGTCTTCATCTGACTGAGAAGTAGGCGCATATATTTGAATGATGTTGATGGGCGCAGGTCTTGCATCTAACTTTATGGCTATCATTCCATCATTTGGAGTAGAGTATCCTATGACGGTGTTCTGCAGTCTCTGTGGTATTATAAATGCTACTCCATTGATGCTACGCTCATTGGCACCAGTATAGTAGAATGTGTTGCCATTGTTCGTGGTGAAATGACAGCTTCCCGGTCGATGCACCTCGCTAAGCCCCAATATGTCAATGCCATACCTGTCCATCTCCTTCTCCACTATCGCAAGTTTGTCAGGCTTCAGCAATCCTCTGACGTTCCAAGTCCCCATGCGAAGGTGTTTTCGTAATGGGGCTTTTACTGTGCCTGTACCTTGACCAGTATCATATTTTCCACTTCCTGCCTGGTGGTCCGCAGTTAACTGGCCGGTAGCATATTTCCCACCATGCAACCCGGAATCACAATGGCGCCGAGCGTCAGTCGGATCGCAGGACAAAGCAGTCCCTTGGTAATTTTTAATCATGTGGTTTTCTTGGGAAGAATAGTGCAGTAGTTTCCCGTTGCTTTCTGCACCAGACATTTTAGAGGTTATTTGAACTCAAGGCCGCTGTAGCCTCGTCCGACCAGTCGCCTAGCCAGGTGTATGGTTATACCGCCATTTCTCGGTCGCCAGAGCCTCGTCTGTTTTCTAGCAGGGAGCACCACGACAGCTTCGGGCCGTCGTCGTTGGTTATTCGTGAGAACTGCCAACGCGCGCAGGTGAGGTTGACAATTGGGCCAGATTAGATGTTGTATTCGTTCTCCCCTTACCCCCCAAAATGACAGATTCCAAATTCAAATGTAATATTTTTTTTATTTTTAGTTGTAACAGTATTTATGGCCAGGCTAAGTACAGTATTTGAAAAGCATGTTTACTAGGATGGAAAATGATGAGATGGAGAAAGATATTGAAATGAGAGTGACTGCAGGTAACAGAGTTAATGGTGCGTTGCATGCCCTATTGTGTGTGTCTGAAAAGGCACGCTTGTCGATTCGCAGTGGTGTGTTGGTACCAACTCTAAAATATGAGGCAGGTGTGGGAGCGGCAGGCGAAATATGAAAGTGAGGTAACTGCTGTGAAAAATGCTTTCTCTAAGAAGTACGTGTGGAGTCGCCCTTGCAGATCGAATGAAAAATAGCGTGATAAGAGAGAAATGCAAGTTGAAGGTGACTAGGGTGAAGAGAAGTATGTTAAGATGGTCATATTGCAAGAATGAGTGAAAGCAAAATTACTAAAAACAAACCGAAAGTGCGTGGTAGAGTCGGGATCCGGAGACCAAGACGGAGCAACCACGACCAAATAAATGGTCTGTTTAAAAAATGAAAAATGCGTAGCACCCGAAACCAACGCGAATGCATGATGTGGTGTATGACTGTAGATGAGCCGTAAGAAGTGTCTCAGGATCGTAGCTTGTGGAAGGCCAAATTCTTTACCTACACCCCTATGGGATATAGGCGTGAACTTAAGTATTATGTATGTATTAGTGATGTTACGAATGTTAGATTTTGCGAATGCGAATATGAATATTTCTTAAAAATATTCGCGAATGCGAATGCGAATATTTCTTTTAGGCCTTCGCAAACGCATTCCAATGATTCTCTGACCTAAAATGTACACAAAATTTCATCAAAATCGGTCAAGCCATATTGGTGCAGTTATTTAATTATTATTATCACTCGTAGAAGAATATTTTGAAAAAGTTTCATACTTAATAACACTTGCCTTTTCCTGATGTAACACAGTCGTGTTCAATCTTGCGGTAGGAGTTTTATAAAAAAATATGAACTGAAACTTTTAAGTTGGATCAAACTGCATACGGTATGAAAATTTGATTTAAGCCGATTTGAGTTAAGTATGGCAGGGTTTGCACGAAAGGATAAACGCAGTCGAAATGAGGGTACTGCGCAAAATCTGCGGAGTGACTCTCGCTGACCGCGTCGGAAACAAGGTTGTGAGGAAGGAAGAAGTATTGAAAGAGAGTGTCGATGTTAAAGTGGTAGAGCCAAGCAGTTCGCTGCATGAATGGGCCGGCTCGACCGGTGAAATACCACGACCTCTCAGAAGATCGACGTAAAGTGGCTCATGCCGCATTTCGTTCAGTGAGAGAGGTACCCCCGGAGGCCCATCCCCTTCCTCATCCTTTCCTATTAGATCCTACTCCCTTAAAGGTCGGCAACGCAACGGTAACACTATATGTGTTGCTGTTGTCCATGGGCGGCGTAGGTTGCTTACCATCAGGTGACACACTTGCTTGTTGGCCCTCCTATCCCATAAAAAAGAAAGAAAGGGCATACTCCGATGATTCGGAAATATAGAACGAAAGGATGATGCCAGATTGACCCATTGAGATTGAATGTAGGATACGCAGAATGCCACGACATACAAATATAACGAGTCCTGAAGGAAGGTGATGTCAGGCGCCTTAAAGGTCGACTACCGTGTATGACAAGATTTATGAAACTCAGAGAAACGAGTGAGGCGTGTATGCATCGTCCCTTATGGCGCTCTGTTCTCTCTGCCTACCCCGCAAGGGACTTGACGTGCAGTTATTTATATAACTAATGGCTGATCCATAATATAATACTTTTATACTAAACTAGGAGGGTAAAATATTAAACAAAATATAAAGCTCATTTTTCGTATCATCGTGCCATATATAATTTCTTTATTTTTTGTTATTAGAAATATTCGCCAAACATTCGCATTCGCATTCACATTTCTTGCGAATGCGAATACCCAAAATCATGCGAATATTCGCGAATGCGAATATTCGTTACATCATTAGTATGTATGTATGTTATCATTATTATCATTACATAGAATAAAACAAAGTCAGTTCTTCGTGGTTACTCACAGCGGACGCGCGTGTCCACTGCGCATAAATAGTTGTCGAGCATATTACGCTTGTAGTGATAAGTTAGTCTACCCACATAATTTAATAACGTAATCAGGGCAATTCCTGGCAACAGGAATCCCTGTGCAAAAATGAATCCAACCTCAGTGTGCAAAAATACCAGTAACATTCAACTACCCACAACCGACCCGTTACCCACAACGATCACAACACAACACAAGAATGCTACAAGTTACGCCAATATCACCTCGTCAACGAGCTTTCCAAAAAAAGAACAAGCCATTATACTGAACTCCATCGACGGCATAACCCTGCGAGAGTATATTATTGCATTGTCAAACATAATTAGTTCCACCTCTATAAGATATATATCCCGTATATCAAATGGACGAATCTGTATATATCTGGACTCCAAAACAACAGCAGATAAACTGATAGATGAAAAACGAACATTGATAATACAAAACAACGTTATAGAAATTAAACCTTTAATTACAAGAAATAAAAGAATTGTTCTTTCAAATGTATGCCCAGTTATACCAAATTACATAATAGAACAAAAATTTCAAGAACTAAAGATTAATATTTTGTCACCCATCACCTGTATGAAGATAGGTATGACTGATAGTGGTTTTTCACATATTCTGAGTTTCAGAAGACAAATGTACATAAGTCCAGACGATGAAAAACGTATCCCTGAATCAATTCAACTTACTTTCGAAGAAACAAATTACTGGATATACATATCAACGGATACTCTGAAGTGTTTTACTTGCAATAATACTGGTCATATAGCAAAAAATTGCTCTCAAAATAAAATTACACCAGAAAATTCTATAAATTTACCTCAACACCCAACACAAATCTCGCAAGAAGTAGAAGCCATGGATTTAATCAATGAAGCCTTTAATAGAAACGATAACTTTATACAAGATCACTCACCCAAACCGACCAAAATACAAGAATTTACAGAACCTTCTCCATTAAATTTGAAAGGATTAAAACGAATGCACTCACCAACTACAAGCGAATCTTCAAAAATTAATAATAATGAAAAAGCAGAAAACAGGATTATAACAGAAATAGAATCAGATGAAAGTAGCAGCAATTTTTCGACAGAAGATAATGAAAAGAAAACAAAATCTAAGAAAAAATTAAAGAAGATTGATCCGAAGACAGAAGAAGAAGTTTGGAGAGACATTGGAAATATTTTTTCCAAGTTAAATAAGGAAACCCCGTTCCCTATTAGTTTAGATCAATTTATTAGCTTAATAGACAACACACGTGGGAAACAAAACATAACAGATTTAGTACTTTCGTATACAGATAACATAAAAGACCTCATAACAATGTGTAATGAACTCCACTGCAAAATGAACAAAAGTTTAAAAAATAGATGTTCAAGACTATCGAGAAAATTATATGAAATATTAAATGCTTCTTCTGTTACCACTAACACTTAAATATAGTAAATATAAATTTGGTATTATATATTTTCAATAGATTATATTTTGTATATTATTATATTTGATATAAAACGATATACTCATTTGGGATATAATTAAAATGCACATTTTGCAGTGGAATGTCAATGGTTATTTCAAACGATTAGAAAATATTAAGGTGCTAATGAATCAACTACAGCCAACTTGCATATGTTTACAAGAAACTAACTTCACTTCTGATTATTGTTCGTCTATAAATGGATATGATCACTTCTATAAAAACAGAACGAACGCACAAAGGGCTAGCGGAGGTGTAGTAATATTCGTGAAATCTTACACACTTCCTCAACAAATACACTTAGACACTAATATAGAAGCAGTAGCAATTCGCGTTAAATATCCTATATCTCTCACAATATGTAATATTTACCTCCCTAACAGTAATCCTATTAATATTAACGATTTTGATGACATGGTAAAACAACTTCCAACACCTTGCTTAATTTTAGGAGATTTCAATAGCCACCACTTTTATTGGGGATCTAATAAATGTGACACTAGAGGTAATTTAATAGCTAAATGGTTAGATGAAAATGACAATATATTATTACTGAATAATGGCCAACCTACACATTTTAATACTAACAACGGTCACACAAGCAATATAGATCTCACTTTGGCTTCACAAGATATAATGTCATATTTTGAATGGAATGCCCTTGATGAACTATATGATAGTGATCATTATCCGATTTCAATAACTTCTAACATTTCGTATGATTTATCAAATAATATGATAAGATTACCAAAAAAATGGAAATTCGAAAAAGCTGATTGGGTTAAATTCAAAGAAGAAATTGATCATAATGTGTCTAGCCTAATAGATATCTCAGTAATGGCCAGTAATCAAATTAATATTATAGTTGAGGGTTTCACAAAAATAATTCTTGAAGCGGCCGATAAGTATATACCTAAAACTTCTGGTTTTATAAGAAAAAACAATCTTCCTTGGTGGAATGACGATTGCAAAAATGCAGTTAGAGAGACAAAGAAAGCTCTAAAAAGATTTAAAAAATACGCTAGAAATAATCCTAACTCAAACTACAAAATAGAATACAAGAAAAAAAGAGCATACTGCAGAAGGCTTTTAAAAGAGAGTAGAAAGAATTATTGGCAAAGTTGGGTCTCATCAATTAACTCTAAAACACCTGTAGGAGATATGTGGAAAAAAATCCAGAAACTTAATTACCGTAAAACCCAATTTAACAACATTGTACTCGAAAGACCTGATAAATCATTTACATGTGATCCTCTAGAGATTTCTTCTCTTTTAGCTAAAACTTTTGCAACAAATTCTAGTTCTAGTAATTATGATGACCAATTTATTCCATTTAAAATTAGCCAAGAGAGTAAATCCAACTTTGATACTGTAGATAATTCCAATCCAATCAATAGTGAAATTTATTTACACGAATTGTTATCAGTTTTATCTCAATTAAGTAACTCCAGCCCAGGACCAGACAACCTATCAAATGTCATAATTAAACATTTACCCAATAGCGGCATAAATTACCTACTAAGATTATATAATTATATCTGGAAAACACAAACTTTCCCAGACAGTTGGAAAGAAGCACTAGTAGTACCCATTCTAAAACCAGGAAAAATACCAAGTACGCATACAAGTTACAGGCCAATAGCTCTGACATGTAACCTCTGTAAAATTTTTGAAAAAATTATTAGTAAAAGAATTAGGTGGTATCTTGAACATAACAATCACCTTTCTCCTTTTCAATACGGATTTCGTCAATTTCGTTCGACCAATGATTTTCTAATGAATGTTGAAAATGAAGTACTTGATAATTTTGCTAACGGTTATTATTTATTTATTTATTTATTACAGTAGGAAAACCAACAGCTACGAATAGTATGAATAACAATGGTATATGAAGCAGTCAGCCAATTACAGGTTTTCACGAATAAAATTTTGAACTAAACAACCCATATACCTACCATTTCAAAAGTAACATTATGATTCAAAAATAAAACAAAATACTGATTATGAATCGAAAAATGAATTGTTTAACTTGCTGCGTACCTCGGAGCATTTCGTGATAAAAGGATCAAATGAAAAAACGTTACAAAGATTATTAAAATCTCGACTCGCTCGCACAATGAAAGAATTTTGCCTATAGTTACTTGACGAGAACGGGACCGATAAGGGCGGATTAAATCTGGTGATTCTATGAGGAACCTTAAAATATATCTTCTGTAACAGATTCGGACAGTCAATTTCATTGGATAAAATTTTCAGCAGGAACGCGCAGTCTGCTAATCGACGACGATGTACAAGAGGTTGAATGTGGAATTTCTTACATAAATTAATATAATTTTCAGAGCTGTAATGAATTTTCAAACGAAAACATAAAAACCTAATGAAACGCCTCTGAATTTTTTCCAAGCGATCTATATATATATTATAAAGTGGATTCCAAATTTGTGAGGCATATTCCAGGTGACTTCTAACAAGGGAACAATAGAGAATTTTGAACGTTTTAGCTCTCTTAAAGCTTCTCGATATTCTCATTACAAACCCAAGCGCTTTTGAGGCTTTAGCGGCCACCTGTTCGATGTGTTTATCAAATATTAGTTTGGAATCATGGTAAACACCAAGATCTCGAACTCCATCACTTCTTGGTAGCACTTGTCCCTCAATTATGTAAGAATCTAGTAACGGTGATCGCTTTCGAGAAAATGAAACTACTGAGCATTTAACAGGATTGAGCTCCAGCTTATTTCTCAAGCAGTAGTCAGCAAGCCGTGACAGGTCCGATTGGAGATTCCTGGTGTCCTGAATTGATGATATTCTAGAGTAAATTTTCATATCATCAGCGAAACACAAAAGGTTTGAGTTAAGAAAGCATGAGTCGATGTCATTCACATAGATAATAAACAGCAACGGGCCCATTAGGGAACCTTGAGGAACACCACTAGGTATAGAAACCCAGCTAGATATATAATTATCAATCACAACTGCTTGGGACCTATTCTCTAAGTAAGCAGAGAACCATCGAAGTAAGTCACCTTTAATGCCAACATCAGACAACTTATTTTTTAGGATATTATGATCTATTCGGTCAAAAGCCTTACTATAGTCAGTGTAAATAACATCAACCTGCGCCCCTCGGTCCATCTCTTCTGTAATATAGTCGTTCAATAAGATCAGATTTGATGTCGTAGACCGACCCTTCAAAAAACCATGTTGTGCGGTGCTAAAGGAGTTTCTAAGTGTAGCGTAGATTTGATTATAGACTATTCTTTCAAAAACCTTCGCTATAACACATAATTTAGAGATTGGTCTATAGTTAAGTATATCGTTCTTAGAGCCCTTTTTGTGAACAGGAGTTATATAAGCCGATTTCCATACTTGAGGAAAGGTACAAGTAGAAAGTGATTTTTTAAATAGAAGATATATTGGTAATGCTATAGTATGGGCAGTCGCTATAATAAATTTAGGTGACAATTGATCTGGACCTGGGGATTTGTACGGATCAAGTTTAGTAAGTAGCTCCCTAATGCACACAATATCAAGTTCAATGGAGTTAATTTCATTAGAGGTCAAAACTATCGGAGATTGAGAAGGATAATTAATCGGAGCAAGTGCAGAATGTACGGCCGAATCAAGAAAATTAGACTGAAAGTGTGATGAAAATGCATCACATATTTCATGGGCAGAGCAAAGCGTCACATCCCCATATTTAAAATAATTAGGCATCGAGTTGGACTTGTAGCGGTGTTTAACAAAGCTCCAAAAACACTTCGGATTCCTTGCAATAGATGTCTCAGTGGATTCCAGATAGTTAGCATAGCAATCCGCTTCAACTCTTTTAACTCTGTCACGTAGCAATTTGAACGTGCTCCGATCAGAGAGTCTACCATAAACTTTAAATTTGCGTAAATACTTTGATTTCTCTTTTATCAACCGTTTAAGTGCCGCGGAGTACCACACCGGAAAAGAACTTGAATTATTATTTTTACAAGGAATATGTTTGTTACGCAAATTAGTTACGGTATCATAAAAATACCGAACACTTTCCTCCAGTGATAAATTAAAAAACAAGTTATTCCAGTCGATAGCTGAAATTTCGTTATTAATACTACTGAAGTCACCCTTATCATAATTATAACGAACGTGTGGTGCAGGTATTATATGAGTATATTCGGCAAAATTAACGTCTATTAGAAGCGCAGGGTGATATTTGTCAATAGGCACTATGGGTACCTTACACTCACTCACAGTTATTGAGTCATTACACAACACCAGATCTAAAGTTCCGTTATTACAATTTCGTATTCCATTGAATTGGCTGAGACCAAGTGAATACAGTTCATCAGTGAGCAATATCTCATCACTACTACTCACATTACTCGGCATTAACGAGTTACCCACCAGTCGCCATGCAATACCACTTAAATTAAAATCACCGACAATCATAAATTTGTCAAACGAGTTATTCAACATTGTTATACTTAACTGTTGTATGAAGTTTAATAACTGATTTGAGAACGAATTACCAAGATTTTCTCTGCATAAATAAACAACTCATATGTGTAATTGAAAGCAAGTTCTGGTTCCTGGATAACGCAGACGGACTGTTACCCATATGTCCTCAGCCGAGGAGTGAAATGACGGCTGCGGATTAGCTGAGATATGCTTCCGAATAGCTATCAACACGCCACCACCTCGGGTCTGGCTGGTAAGATGGTAGTCACGGTCACGGCGCCATACAATGTATTCGTTCCCAAACAACTCAGAGTCATTTATACTATCTACAAGCCAAGTTTCAGTCAAAACGACAATATCATACATATTGAAACAAAGTTGACGATAAAAGGTATCGGTTTTTGTACGAAGTCCGCGCACATTCTGGTAGTATACATTAAGGTTCTTAATATTATTGTTTACCATTATTAACAAAGTAAGTTATAACAACAAAGTTCACAAAATCGTAAGTGTAAAAGTTCTCTATAAAAACAGGTAATACTAATAAACATTTAAATGTAAATAAAGACGGCAGAGTGTAAGTTATTATTCTAACATATGAGAAAACAATAGCTACAGAGGTCAGTGTGCGAGCGAGCAAGCGATAGACACAAGTGCATATAAGTGCGAGTAGCGTAAGCAAGATAAAAATAATATAGCTTGCTGCATTTAAAAATGCAATAGCACTAATATGAGAACAATAGATCCACACGAAAGAATAATAGCGGGGCTTCGAAGCTTCGAGATAACCAGCGATTCCAAACCATGTACAGCGGCGCAAAAAAGTAATGTCAGATAACAGTGAAAAAATGCAAGAATTAGAAATAATTATGAAATATCTATAGACAAGTGACGTTATCGGTGTAATCCAGCTGACTATACAATTTTGTTTAAATTACTTTCACTGACAATAACAAATCCACGAGAACCATCTTGCTTCCGAGCGTGAATTTTTCCGTGCTTAACCCAGACGTACTTAAAGTCCTTCTCCTTCGCCCATGTTCTGGTCAAATTTAGTAATCTTTTAGAGGCAGCATTAAGGTGATCGTTAACATAAACTTTAACAGCAGGTCCTTTAAATCCCAAATCATGGGTAAATAAGCCCTTAAGTGAGCGTGCAGCAGCGATAAAGTCTTCCTTTATATATCTATTGACAAAGCTCACAATAATAGATTTATCCTTTGTATTATGCAATGGAATTCTTGAAATGTGGTTAATTTGGCTTTTCGGGAATATGTAATTAATTTTTTTGCTGATAGTCTCAAGGATCGAGAATAAGTTTTCGTCCTTAGTTAAAGGTATACCCTTGATCTCCACGTTGTTCAACCTGGATCTCTGATCATTTGCAGCCAAATCTGATTGGATATCCTCAAGAGTAGCTTGTATTGTAACAATCTTGTCTTGAACTTTCTCCAGCGTTAAAACCCTGGATTCCAGATCACTCAACTTAAGTGCAAAATCATCAACCTTTTGGCTGTGAAAATCCATACTACCCCTGAGGTCCCCGAGTTCTTCCCTCATACTACGAACATCTTCCTGAAGAGACTTGAGCCCGGATAGTTGCGCTCTTAAGTCTTTGATTTCATTCAGCAACATAGTATTAGAGACAGGCTCCGAGGTTGATACAGTGCTTGGGGACAAAGGAGTATTACGGCAGCTTGAACATTTCTACAATGTTCTTCTTTCTGAGCCCAACTTTCTCCATCCAGCTTCGGTCATATTCGCACAACCAAAATCAAAGTTCTTCCTACATGCCCCACACTGAACACCATCCCTGAACTCAGTGTTACACAGTGCACACTTCATGGCGGAACGACAAAGTTAAAAGACAACGTGATAATAAAAAAGTGAAAAAGATTGAGAATCACTGGACACTAGGTCAGCGGTGTATACGTGCTACAGCAAGGGCTGCGTGAGCGAGACTGTAATTGTTTCACTGGATATTGAGAAAGCATATGAAATGGTTTGGAAAAATAGAGTTTTAAATTTATTACAAGATTTAGGAATAAAAGGAAATGTTTTGGCATTTGTTATAAACTTTCTGACTAATAGGTTTATTAAAGTTAGGGTTAATGACACGGTATCTAATCCTGTTTCTATAGAAAACGGCCTCCCCCAAGGTTCGGTCCTCAGTGTAATACTTTTCTTACTTGCCATTAATGATGTACTAACATGCGCCAAAAACCCAGTTAAAGGTTTCTTATTCGCCGATGATTTAACAATAATCTGTAGTGGTAAAACTATAAAACCTACAATAAAATTGATCCAAAATACTCTGAATAATCTTCAAGATTGGTCATATAAATCTGGTTTTAAATTTTCTAACATTAAATCTGAATTTATCATACTATCCAAAAGGACTAAGAAAGAATTTAAAAATATTACATTAAAATTAAATAACAATAATATAAAAAATGTAAATACTACAAAAATATTGGGTATGACAATTGATAATAAAATGTCTTGGATTACGCATATAAATAAACTTAAATCAGAATGTTATAAGAGATTAAATATAATTAAAGTTCTATCAGCCACAACGTTTGGATCAGATAGAAAATGCTTAATAAATACTTACCATGCACTAATACAACAAAAAATTGATTATGGTTCTATTATATATGATTCAGCAAAACCAAGAACATTAAGATCTCTAAATAGTATCCAAAATACAGCACTTCGTCTGTGTATCGGTGCATTTAAAACTAGTCCAACTGAGAGCATTTTAGTTGAAGCTGGGGAAATTCCATTAGAAATTAGAAGAAAAGAGTTAGTTATCCGATTTGCTATAAATACATTGTCAAAACCAAGCAATCAAACTTATAAATGTTACACAAAGGTTTCGGCAGTAGATAATGAATATGAGTTCCATACAAACTTGTCCCGTCCTCTTAGAATAAGAGCCGCTAAATATATTAAGGAGTTAAATATAAAAATTCCAATGCCATATCCTAAAAGATTGCTCAGTTGTGGTCCATGGAAACCACTTAAATTCCCCATTAATCTTGAGTTAGCCCAACACGCAAAAGAAAATACACCTAATTATATTTATAAAACATTGTTCCATGAATTGAAGAACCAGTACATATATTCTAAATTTTTTTATACAGATGGATCAGTTACAGATGGAAGATCAGGATGCTCTGTAGTAAATGACAACAATTCATATCGATATAGACTTCCTGACTTTTTCTCAATCTTTAGTTGTGAAGCCTCAGCTATTCTCAAAGCACTAGATATAATTAATGCAGAATCTAATATTCATAAATATATCATATGTACTGATTCCAAATCATGTCTAATGGCGTTACAAAACATAGAAAATATAAATCCTTTAATTACTGAAATTAAACAAAAAATTATAAGCCTTATAAATCAACAATATGATTTTGAAATTACATGGGTTCCTAGCCATCAAGGAATTTCTGGTAATGAAAAAGCAGACAATGAAGCTAAAATTGCTACTGATGCCTGTAATACTATTAATACTACATTTAAGGCAAACCTAGATGACGTTTACAAATTTGTTAAGCGGAAAATAAAATCTTTCTGGGATGAAAATTGGAAATCAAGGAACTCTTCAAAGTTATTTAGTGTCAGAAACTCTATTTTTGTAAAACCTCCAGTATTATTTAAGTGCAGGAGAGATCAAGTAGTTATAACTAGATTACGTATCGGTCACACAAATATGACACATATTCATTTAATAACTAAAGGTGAACAAAACATATGCAAGTGTGGAGCAGTTGTGACGGTTTCACACCTTTTAGTAGAATGTAAGGAATACAGTGTTGAAAAAAGTACATGTAATTTAAAAAATACTTTCAAAGATTGTTTAAGCCACGATGGATATAAAGAAACTCTGGAATACTTAAAAATGATAAATGTCTACAAGCTTATTTAAGTTAATTTAGTTCTTATTGTAGTCGTTAATGACCTTGATGTTAAAAGGCGACTTTAAATAAATAAATAAAAAAAAAAAAAAAAACAAAGTCACTTTCCTCTGTCTGTCCCCTTATATGCGCATAACATTAAAACTACGCAAAGGATTTTGATGCGGTTTTTTAATAGTTAGAGGGTGTCAACGGGAGTGGTTTTGATCTATAATTCATGTATAGTGTAGGTAGTAAAAAAAGTGATAATTTTTAAAATTTAGAACTTTAATCGCAAACGCTGCCTGAACCCTAAGTGATAAATCAAAACAACGTACTGCATTATTATACACCTTTGAAAGGTCTACAAAAAAGTTCAAGAGGGCATATGTCTATCTCTTAGGGAGAAATAATGGCCTATTTACGAAGCGATTTTAAACATTACAGTATTAATTTTCATCCAATTAAGTGTCTTAAATAGATTGTGCATGTAATATAGATGATCCTGGCCCTTTACGGCATGGAATTTAAACAAATATTTTCTAAGATATTGCAGTACTAACATAGCGGGACAGCAGTTATTACTTTTGATGCGGAACAAAGTTCGCCGGGTCAGCTAGTTGCATAGTATAAAACAAAGTCACTTTCCGCTGTCTGTCCACTTATATGCTTATATCTTTAAAACAGTTTTTTTTTATTGTTAGAGGGTGTCAACGGGGTGGTTTTAATTCATATATTATGTTGAAAGAAAAAATGATAATTTTCGAGATTTAGCATTTTAATTGCAAACACTGGCTGAACCCTAAGTAATAAATCAAAACATTGTTCTACATTATTAAACACCTTCAGAAGGTCTACAAAAAAGTCTGCGAGGTCATATGTCTATCTCTTATGGATAACCCACTATGACCATTTTTATTTTTTTACTTTTTAAGAAGCGATTTTAAACATTACAGCATTAATTTTCATCCAATGAAGTGTCTTAAATAGATTGTGCATGTAATATAGATGGCCCTGGCCCTTTACAGTATGCAATTTAACCGAATATTTTCGAAGATATTGCAGTATTAACATAGCGGGACAGAAGTTAAAGCCGATAAATAGCACAAATTAAACCGCATGTTATCGAACTTTTGATGCAGAACAAAGTGCGCCGGGTCAGCTAGTTATGTATTACATTACATATTATTTAAATACATGTATTTAAATAGGTGTAATGAGAACAAAGTGTGCAATAAGTACTAACTGTATGACAACTGTCGTGACGGCATGAAGTTCACGGCTACTTGTCTCGCGGCATTATTCCTCACGGTGAATGTCCGGCGCACACTTGCCGGCCTCTGTTCCACTTCTTCATGTTCAATTTCTCTGTCCATAATTTATTTATTTCTGAAATTATGAAGACGATAATATAATTTTGGAATTAAGCATGACCCACAAGTAACAAATAAAAGGAAAATTAAAATATTAAACTACATTTTAGTAACTATTTAAAACAACTTGAGAATTTTTGAGTGTTAATTTATTCTTTCTCGGAGGTCCAGTAGCATAGCAATCTGAATCAGTAGCACAGCAATCCCGCTTCTGAATCAAAAAGCGGTGGTTTCGAATCCAGGCTCACACCAATGACTTTTCAACAGTTAAGTGTGATTAATATTGATGACTGAAAACTTTGTGCCCGGTGTCTGACAATAGGTTCACCTATTCCATTGGGAATGAAACGTAATGACGAGTCGAGGCTTAACAGCCACTGCTTTCGGGTAGAAAAAGGTGTGTATTTTTTTTTCACATTTCAGGAACAAAATTAAATTCCCATATATTTTATATAATTTTAATATTATTTCTTTCATGAAATACATACAGAAGCTTTAAATACACTTAAAATACCATAACTCATCAGAAACTACTAAACTTACATAGCCTATTCACACAGAACAAAGTTAAACAAAAACAAAGGCAACTAGTATAAATTATGTATTAGTATTTTGGAATAACTAAGTACTATAATTTTATTTATACAATTTTACACTGAAGTATTTATTTTTAGGGGATATTTAGTTAATCAAATGAAAATGATAATCACATACCCAATTTGTGGCAGCACTCATTTATTACAAACAAATGTTGATTACATACTATTGTGTCTTTGATAACAAAGTCAATACGATATCAATATCAAATAAAACGAATCAATAGATAAGTTGTTGATACAGATATCATTATCACATTTTTTGTTTTACTTTCCCCGGAAATACTGATACTATGAAAGATTGACAATAACGCATATTTTATGTATTATCTCTTTGTTTAACATTGTAGCTTTTTTTAATATCTTTATTGATTAGAATAACTTTTGTACTAGCAGACATTGGCAGCTGCTTCAATGTTAGGCATACATGAAACATTATTCAGAATTTCAACATCCCTTTAACAGTTATATTAAATATATCAAGTTTATATATAATGTATTCAGGAGGCTGAAACTTCTGTGTAATAGAGAAAGTTCTAATAGAAATAAGATAATAAAATTTGTGAGCCCAGCAGATCAACACTAATAAACTACAAATACAAATAACCCTATTTAGTTAGAATTGTGCTGTCGATATACCAATTGTTACAGTATGTTTACAGAGAGTATAAAAATACGGAAACTATACTTTCAATAAAATAATTTAATAGGTAGAATGTACTAAAAAGATACCGTTTCACTGTACTGGATGAAGTCTCTTTAAATTCACAGGTTTCGATGACTACATCTAGTTTATTATCATATATTATGAAATAGGAAGCAGATACCTATTTACGATCTACCGATAGAACCATAGGATATAAATAATAGATAGAACTAACTATTACTAACTATCGGATTGAATTAATTTACACAATCTATTTACGAAATACGAATCATATGAAATTATGGAATATACAATTTGTGAACAAACTAAAAATAGCGATATTTTTTCTTAATAATATCGATAAATATCGCCATTTTTTTTTCTCGAAATATCAATAGTTCGATATTGAGTACGTTCCACTAATCGACCGCGGCGACCATAACACCCTCTGTATCGTTCTACATAAAGCCCGCATATCGCCGCAGTCCTACATAAATGACGTCACTGTTCGCGACCGCATCGCGCCCACTTCGCCCGCAAAATATTGATAGGTCTTGGTGGGCTTTCAATAAAAAATGACATATCTCATCAGAACTTGATGAATTTTCCGAGCCGCCATATTGCTAGCACACAGCGCTCAAGTTTTGCGTTCCACTTATAACATTCGCCCACAACGCCCGCGGCGTTTTTACGTTAGTGGAACGGCAATTTCCGCGGTCGCGGTCGCGGTCGTTCAATAAATATTTATAAAAATAACTAAATAAATTTAATGAAAATTTTTTGATAAAAATGAAAAGTGAATATTAAATTAAGAAATCAATAAAAATATATAAAAAATGACCAACCTTAAATTAAATTTTTGAATTTATTATTAAATTTATTTTTAAAATATTATATAATCAATAATAAACATTTAAAATTAAGAATCTTATAATATATAGTACAAATTATGTCATAAAATATATGTTTTTAATAATTATATATATATATATATATATATATATATATATATATTAATGATGCCAAAGAAGTATAACTTCTCACGCGCGTACATATGCACACGCACCCATTTATTTTTTTTGCAAAATTTTCGCAGGGGCCCACAGGGCTAGCAGGGCTTATGGAAAACTCTTTGAACAACACGCTCTTTCTAATAATAGACGTAACATATGAATTTTTTGTACATGCATTTTTAGGAGTATGTATTTTTTATATAATTGATTAGTATCTATAATTTTCATTTCCCTAAATTATCTCATGTCATGTCATAAATACATATTAAAACAATTATCAAGCCACTGTTAACTACACAACAATATAATTTACGTTACTATTTATGTTTATATGCTTGCTGGACGCAGGTGCGGCAAAAAATATACTACTATGTGGACGTATTTTAAGAAATTAGAAAGAAAGAAGCGTTTTTTGCACTTTGTTGTGAAGAGTTATCAAAGATGTGGAAATACAACAAATTTAGCAACCCATCATACATTTGCAAAACTATACATCAGAGAAAGTACATATTCTAAGAAAATAATCACTAAAAATGCAGAAGGAAACTATCATAATGAGTCAGTCGTATTGTTACCACCACCAAAATCAAATACTGACCTTACTGACAACGATACCGAAAACTAAATACATGGTACATATTTCAAAGAGAAGATATCAGAATAAATGGTTTTTAATACGAACGAAATTTGATGATGTAGTGATGGAACAGGTGGATTATATTGTATCCCAAAATTTGCGGAATGACGCTGGCTGACGGCATCGAAAACAATTTTGTAAATTGGATTGAAAGAGAATGTCGGTATAAAAGTAAAGAAGGGCATGTGCTAATGTTTCGGAATTAAATAATAATTTAACATATAATACTAATTAAAGGTATGTGTAGTATAAACAACATTCTGAAAACCAGTAAGTAATTAAAATTTAAAAAAAAGAAATTAGAATTTTTATGTATAAAATTACATACCAAAATATTTATAAATATATATATATATATATATATATATATATATATAATATCAAGTAATAAATAATAGATTTCTGTTTTTCTTGATTTTACACGATTAATTATAGTAGGGTTAGTTTAAACACTTACTAGTTGCTCATCAAAAGCAACATTTACACTAAAAAAAACTTATAAAAACAAAATACTGGCACAAATGTCTGGAACGCCGTTCAAATTATAGATAATATATGGTAGATAATACTTAATATATATGTCATAGATGGCTGGAGCTTTCGCACCATTGATAGCGATCTTTATTTACTACCCTTCGTCCATAGATGTTACTATATCTTTAATGAAATCAATTCTACATCGGTAATCTTTAGATCAGTTTTAGCTTATGGACATAGATGGCGATACGTTAGAATAATTGGTTAATATATTGATGGGCAAATTTACTGCTTCTATAACCAACGCCCATAGCATATTGGACTCGCTGGTCTTTAACGATCACAAAATTAAGCGACGTCGGGCGTGGTTAGCATTTGGATGAGTAACCGTTTTTGTTTGAGTAAAAATGTTCAAAAACAATATTTCAAAGCATTGTAGTAAATACGATTAATTTAAAACGGCAGCAAACGGGGCGTTAAATGCGTTGAACGTTTGCACGTTGTATAAAAAGTTTCACTTCAAAAATATCGATATATCGAAATATCGATATTTTTATTCGATATATCATACCCCGATCATTGAGTTAAATTACTAAAGTACTTTACCCCGATATTAATATTTTAAAAAATATCGATATATCGAAAATCCTATATTTTTAAAAATATCAACAGCCCTAAAACAAACCAGCAGTGTTCTGTGTGCACAGCATCTAAATTTATATTTCTTTAAAAATCCAGTATAGGACAGGCTAAAGCTTTTATGCCATACGGCCTTGTCTGACGTAATTTTTTAAGAAGTATTAAACTTAAAACCATATATTTAGCATAGACTATATTATATGGCACATATCAGGAAAAATGTACTAATATTCATCACTGACAGCGCAACCGCGTTTAATAGATTTTCAGGATATTTACATTTCAATACATGAACAATAACTATGTAAAAGTTGACACTTTGAAGAAGTTTGAAGCGCTTTTCATGCACACATTGATAAGTCACTCACCATCAACAGCCCATTTTTGGTCTTGTTGTTTATGTGACCATTGCCGATCTATTATTCTTATATCTATGCTTAACCCTTTGACGACCACGGGGCCACCGGTGTCCCAAATACTAAAGTTAAAATAAAACTGTAAATTAGAAACAAATTATATATTTTATTTGTAATAAATACCTATTTTACTATATTATTTTTGTTATACATTCCAATAATCCAAAAATAAAAGCATAGTTTTTTGCAATGTCTATTCGAAAGTGATACTTCGTTTGTCGCGCTTTTTGATATTTCGAAAAATTGATTGGAAGTTTACAACTGCTTCGTAATGTGATTATAGCGCAAGATAATAGCCTGGTAAGTAACTTATCATTTTATGTACTTTTCAAATTAATATTATTATTAATGTAATGGTAAGTTGTTATAAACACGAAGGGACACCGGCGTCCCTATGGGCGTAAAGAGATACTTTTTGTCTGGAATTATTTTGATAGGTAAGTGATGTTTTTGCATGTATACTTTCATTTTCTGATGTTTACAGACAATGTTTCGTAAGAGTTACAGCATTTTAAGTTTATAGAAATTAAAATACCGCAATAATTATGATTTCAATACCGGATAATAGTTACGAAGATGATGTTATGTTTCTCAATCTGAGGCTTTTGACCCAGGAAGACGATCAAGGCTTTGCCGATATGGTAATTGAAGATACGACTCTTGGACTTGTTCACAAGATCTGGGCCTCCCACCAGAACTTACTACAAAGTACCTTACAGTTTATCATCATCAGCCTGTTGCAGTCCACTGCTGGACATAGGCCTCTCCCAATGTGCGCCACAACATCCGATTCTCTGCCTTCCGCATCCAGTCTTTTCCAGCAGCCTTTCTGAGGTCGTCTGACAATCGGGCTGGTGGGCGTCCTACGCTACGTTTGCCAAGACGCGGTCTCCACTCAATTACTTACTCCATCTACCGTCGGTCCTTCGGCAGATATGACCAGCCCATTGCCACTTCAGCGAGCTTATTCTGCGAGCTATGTCGGTTACCACAGTTCTCTGGCTGATAAACTCATTCCTGAGTTTATCCTTCAGAGATACCCCGAGCATAGCCCGCTCCATAGCTCGCTGAGCGACTTTAAATTTGTGGACTAGCCCCACCGTGAGTGTCCACGTTTCGGCACCGTGGGTCATTACCGGTAGGACGCACTGGTCAAAGACTTTGGTCTTCAGACATTGCGGTATAGGCGAGCTGAAGACCCAACGCAGATTGCCGAATGCAGCCCAACCCAGCTGAATCCTCCTTTCGGCCTCCTTCTCGAAGTTTCGTCTACCTAACTGGATAGTTTGGCCTAGGTAGACATATTTGTTTACGACTTCGAGAACTGACCCTTCGACGCTTATCGGTCCGGGCACGACATGTTCATTGAACATGACTTTGGTCTTGTCCAAGTTCATGCCCAAACCGACACGCCGGGAGGACTCGTCTAGGCTGCGCAACATTCCGCTTAACTGTTCCAGCGACTCTGCCATTACAACGATGTCGTAGGCAAACCGAAGATGTGAGATGTACTCACCATTCACGTTGATACCCTGTCCAGTTCAATCCAGGGTCTTGAAGACGTCCTCTAGAGCGTTGGTGAAAAGTTTGGGAGATATGATATCTCCCTGTCTTACATCTCGATTCAGCTCGATAGAATTCGTCACCTGGTCCTGTATCTGGACAGCCATCGTGGCGGTGTCATACAAGCATCTCAACACCTGGATATAACGCCAGTCAATCCGACATCCCTGCAATGCATCCAGAACTGCCCAAGTTTCGATGGATGATAAAAATATACACAGCGGCTGATTATACTCTTTAGTCTTCTGTACAATCTGCCGAACAGTATGGATGTGGTCCACGGTACTGAAGCCTTTTCGAAACCCGGTCTGCTCTGGAGGCTGGAATTCGTCGAGTCTTGCAGCGAGACGATTCGTGACGACCCTGTAGATATGGCTCAGGAGTGAGATGGGTCTGTAATTCTTCAGTAAGGTTTTTATCACTTTTTTTGAAGAACAGCACCACCGCACTCCTGTTCCAAGCCTGTGGTGTTATGCCCTGGTGTATGACGGAATTAAAAAACTTGCTAATTCCTTTAGGATAGGAGTCCCGCTGGATTTTAGAAGTTCTGTAGTAATTCCGTCATCACCGGGTGCCTTGTTATTCTGAAGTTGCCCGAGAGCTGCACTAATCTCGCTTTCTGCAAAGTTAGGGATGTCCTCACTGTAGTGACGCGTAAGCGGGGCTCTGTGGTCATCATCTCTGTATCCCGTCGGCTTGGTCATGTGGTTAAAATGTGGAATAAAGGAGCCCATAAAAAGATTCGATCTCTGCGAGAATCTCAGGCTTAGAGGTGACGATACGTCCATCCGCAGTTTTCAGCTTCGTCAGATGGGGCCTTTCAAGCTGCTGAGCAAACACTTTCGACCCTTTGTTGCGGTCGATCGCGTCCTCGATTGCTCGAGTATTCGATCGACGAAGGTCGCGCCGCATCAGCTTTCTAATTCGCTGGTTTAGGCTTTTCCATTCTGACGAAGACAGCTGGTCGGATGGAGTTTCTCGCCTTTGCCTCATCAATCCGAGTGTCTCGGCAGAGAGCTTGGACTCCTTTTTCTGCGATCTCGGGAACAACCTTTGAGACACTTTCCTCGGCGTGTTGACCACAGTGTCGGCTTTTACGTCCACGTTGCCTGTGGTTTCCAGCAGGTCGAATCGATTTTTAAGTTCTATACCTGTTGATCACAGAGACATCTCTAAATATATGCTTACTATCCGTAATGATAAATCTATCTCATTCCTTGTCACAGAATCGGGGCTTCGCCAAGTCCACCTCCTGTGGAGATTCTTCTTGAAGAATGAATTCATCAAGAAAAGCCCTTCAGACTCCAGGAATTGACCAGCATCTGGCCCCTGTGATTTCGGCACCCCAAGCCATATGGCCGACTTTTGTTTCGCCGCGTTCTTGTACTCCCACTTTGGCATTGAAGTCCCCCATAACAACGTTGTAGTGAGCCTTGGCACCATGCATTGGTACCATGTATTGCTTTTGCAATATCTTCGTACATCGCCTCGACTATCTCGTCAGAGTATGTCTAGGTCGGCGCATATACCTGTATCACCTTCAGGGTGTACTGTTGGTGAGTTTCAGTACAAGGTACGCTACCTTGGTCGACACACTACTGATCTCCACAACGCTGCTAATGAGGTCCTTGTGAACGAGGAAACCAACACCCCCCCTGGGAGAGCTGGTCACCTTCCCGAAAGTAGAGTAAGTTGCCTGACTGTAGGGTTATCGTGTCCTCCCCCTCTCGCCGGACTTCAGACAGCCCTAGAATATGCCATAGCCCGATCTTCGGGAGAGGATATGATAACCCTGTGGTCTGAAATCTAGCTATTTTCACGGGAAGGCGATAATATGGTGGTGCAAGGTGCACCCGCAAAGTGGTATCGGATTTATCGTTTACAAGTCTCTGGTAACCAACGTGGATAGGATCGATTCTCCTAATATCCAAGGGATAAAAAGGGATATTATGAGTATCTGAAGGTCGTACTGGTCGAATTAAGCTGAAGGTCGTACAGGTTCACACGCCGACCTCTATACAGTCCGATGACGAAGTGGAGGCCTTATACGAGGATATTCGAACGCCATCCACTCGTTTAAAACATACTTCACTGTGACTATGGGAGACTATAACACAAAACTAGGCACAATGTTCAATGCGGTTGGAGTTTTATAAAAAAATACGAACTGGAACTTTTAAGTTGGATCAAACTGCATACGGTATGAAAATTTGATTTAAACCGATTTGAGTCGGGTATGGCAGGGTTTGCACGAAAGGATAAACGCAGTCGAAATTAGGGTACTGCGCAAAATCTGCAGAGTGACTCTCGCTGACCGCGTCGAAAACAAGGTTGTGAGGAAGGAAGAAGTATTGAAAGAGAGTGTCGATGTTAAAGTGGTTGAGCCAAGCAGTTCGCTGCATGATTGGGCCGGCTCAACTCTTGAAATACCACGACCTCTCAGAAGATCGGCGTAAAGTGGCTCATGCCGCATTACGTTCGGTGAGAGAGGTACCCGGTGGCCCATCTCCCTTCCTCATCCTTTCCTATCCTACTCCCTTAAAGGTCAGCAACGCAACGGTAACACTATATGTGTTGCTGTTGTCCATGGGCGGCGTAGGTTGCTTACCATCAGGTGACACACTTGCCCGTTGGCCCGCCTATCCCATAAAAAAAAGAAAGAAAGGGCATACTCCGATGATTCGGAAATATAGAACGAAAGGATGATGCCAGACTGACCTATTGAGATTGAATGTCACGACATACAAATAGAAAGAGTCCTGGAGGAAGGTGATGTCAGGCGCCTTAAAGGTCGACTACCGTGCATGACAAGATTTATGAAACTCAAAGAAACGAGCGAGGCGTGTATGCATCGTCCTTATGGCGCTCTGTTCTCTCTGCCTACCCCGCAAGGGACTTGACGTGCAGTTATTTATATAATTAATGACTGATCCATAATATAATACTTTTTATACAAAACCAGGAGGGTCAAATATTAAACAACCTTTACCTTATTCATATGCTCTTACTGCAAGACAAAATAGACATAATATATATAACTTAAACCTATTATTGTATAATAATACATATTATTTGAAAAACAAAATATCACTTTTTGATATATTAATAGTTTCGAGACCTGCTTTAGGTTGACAAAGGATACTATGTATCTGTCACATACTGACAAGAAAAAAAATTGCCAGATTACTAGCATTTATTATACAAAGTGACTGGGGTACTAGTAAAGTATCTCAAACAATTAGTTGTAAGGATTATGACGCTTCTATTTTTTTACATTAATAAAAAAAGAGACAAAAGGATAAACCTAAATCATTGCTTACAATTGTACATCAAAATATGCAAGGTTTATCTGGCAAAGAACTTGAGCTTGACCTTTTTTGTGAAAAGCACAATGTTCAAGTACCTATTATGTTTGACTGAACATTGGCCTAAAACTTGTGAACTTGCTTCCAATAATGCTTGCTACTCTGTTGGCAGTGTTTTCTGTAAAAAAAAAGCCAATCATGGTGGTACCATGATCTTTGTGTCGAATAATATTAAATTTAAAAATAGGAGAGACATTACAAGTCTCTCCATTGAACGCACTGTTGAACTGTCCTGCGTTGAGCTTGAGCAATTTATTGTGTTGTGTGTTTATAGGCCGGATTTTAATATATTTGGATCCACCATGGATGATGTTTTACAAAAACTTATTGGAAGTGGTAGGAATGTAATTGTATGTGGTGATTTTAATATTAATCTGTTACAAGATTCAAGTAACAATACTAGGCTTGTAAGTTTATTTACCTCATTTGGACTACATTACCTGTTCTCAGAAACCACAAGAATTACATCTCACTCTGCTACCTGCTTGGACAATATTTTTTGTAATTGTAATTTTGTCCAGAAAGAAATCATAAGCCACTTGCCATCGGACCATTGCGGTCAGAAGGCTATAACCCAGAAAGGTATCAAACAATTTCGTAATGCTATAGCGGCTAGGGTTACTGCGCCGGACATGTCGAGTGACCCAGATGAACTTTATCACTCACTCTTAAAAACCATAGACTCACAACATAAAACTATTTTTAAAGTTAAAACTTTCAGAAAAAATATAAATTTAATGTTTTGCGATTGGGCTACCAACGGCATCTATTTATGTAGAAGTAAATTGTACGATTAGTATAGTTTAAGGAAATGGAATTTTGATCCTGATTTTTTAATATATGTTAAGAACTTTTATTAAGAAACCTTTTAATTGAATATTTATGTCTGAAAGTATCTAATTACCTCTGTTACACTCAGCTTCCTCATCACATTTCCCAATTTCTCATCAGATTTATCACTAAATTGCACTTGCTTAATCACAGTATGAATTTGTACTCTGGAGTGTCTAAGAATATGGAGAATTTAACTGCAACATTTACTGAAAGGATGGCTCAATATGAGGCAGGATCTAGCTAAAGCCAGTAATGATACAACAGCCCATAAATCCATCGCAAGCCTCTCAAAAGACTTCATTGAATTCAAAGGACTCATATGGAAGACTATGGCCACTCTGAAGTCTCAATTAGATCTGTTGGTACTGGGCATGGACCGGCATGAGATGGCATCACGGCTTAAGATCCTTCTACTGCATGGCTTTCCTGAGAATGGCCATACTAATCTGATCCCCTCTGTTGTGAAAATGTTTACAGAAAGAGTCACTGTACCTATTTGTCCTAATGTCGTCAATTGCGTAAAGCTGTCTGGAGTTACGCTGTCTGGAGATGAAGATAAAAGGATCGGGTATAACTTTGTCCGAATTTATAACTAAACCCAGACACGATATATTTTTATCTGCACGCAAATATTATGGGTTACGACGCTGTTGGACCTCTGAAGGCAGAATTGTTGTCCAAGTGACTGAGGACTCCCGTCGAAAGATCGAGACAGCAGCAGAGCTTCGTGATCTTATGATAAAATTCCCTGTTCCATTATCAGAAGGTACATCCAATGTAGCACCACCTGGTCCCGACAAGAGGTCCCGTAAGCCGTTTAAATAATTCCATAAATTTTTTATTCACTTGTTATACATACCTATAAGTTTTAATTTCTCATACCCTTCAGTTTTCACTTTTTACCTATTTTTATAATGTGTGTGGCCGAAAAAAAGCGCGGGAAACCTTAAATTGGGCGGTCGTGTTTTTTGGAGATAATTTTTTAAAATTTATTTTCATAGCGGAAGGATTTGGTTTTTCTTATTTATTTTTACTTTTATCTTCTTATATTAGTGTGTAGTGTATAGTTGCCTCTTCTATCTTATTTGGTAAGTCTTTTAATATATATGCTTAAAAATGGATCCCCCGATTGACCCGGGTGGGACGAATAATACTATAGTGGGTCATTACGTGACAATATCGGCAAATGAGAGCGTGGATACAGACGGCTCGGTTGTGAGCTTAACAAATTCCACTAAAAGGAAACGCCTATCCGCAAAGCCTTCAGTGTGTAGGCATTGCAACAAAAGACGCCGTAAGCATGGCGGGAAAAAAGATGTTGATTGCGATTGTATGCAGGAAATGTGTACAATAAGTACTGCTTCTATGTCCGACCCTAAACATACCATACCTAACTCGTCTACACCACTGGTAAAAACTTTATTGCCGTCTACGTCGTCAGTGGCTAGATTGCAATACATTTCATCTGATGCTGCACCATATACTGTTCACATTCAGAGAGAGCACTCAAATAATGATGGCGCGTATGTAAATTCAATTGTATTTGGTCGTTTTTTGAAAAGAAACGCTTTCAAAAATATTGTCAATGGTAGTCTTAAGAAAATAGGCCGCAACAAATTATCTATAGATTTTAATAATCATGAAGACGCCAACTCCTTTTTACACAGTCCACAATTAGAAAACGAAAAGTATAAAGCTTTTATTCCCACATTGTCGGTTACCCGAATGGAGGTCGTAAAAGGTATTCCTTCTGAATGGTTTGATGAAGAAATCATAGAAAATATCACTGTTCCTACAGGATGTGGTCCTGTTTTAAAAATTAGGAGAATTAAGCGAAAAACCACAGTAGAAGGTAATGTATCATTTATTAACACGCAAACAGTAATAATTACATTTGATGGACAAGTTCTACCCAAACGCATATTTATGTGCTACACATCTCTACCTGTAGAGCTTTATATCTACCCAACAATTATTTGTTATAACATAACATAACACATTGTTGTAGATATGGGCATGTTAAAAATCTGTGTAGGTCGAAGCCACGGTGTTATAAGTGCGGACAAGAGCATACAGGTGACAGTTGCACTGCATCTGAGGAATCCTTGTTCTGCTGTTTGTGCAAGGGCTCCCATGAGGCTGTTAGCAAAAAATGTTTAGAATTTGACAGACAAAAATCCATAAAAGAATCAATGGCCAAAAGCTGTATTTCATATTCAGAAGCTTGTAAAAAACATCCTCCAATTTCAAGACGCTCATATGCTGAAACTTTACTTTCATCTCCAAAATTACCCAATAATTATACTATAGAACCACAATTCACTTTACCCAATGTTAACAAAAAAAGTTCATAAGTTAAAAACTGTCTTTATTAACCCTAAAACAAAGGCTAAAACTTCTACAGGCTATGATCAACAAGCCCATAAAAATCTTATTAAGGGTTACAATATTTCTAATTTAAAAAATGGATGTGCTTTCATTGATAAAGAAGATCTATCCACTGTGTCAGTAAAAGACTTAATGATTACATTAATTCAATATTTGTCTCAAACAGATAATATCTCACTGTCCAACGCTGCCCCTGTAACACATACAGATAACAATATTGATAAATTAAATAATGGACAATACAGCCAAAATAGTTCAATGGAACTGCAGGAGCATAGCTCCTAAGAAATCTGATATTTTTTATAATATAATATAACTTCACGCCTTTTGTTACCCAAAGGTGTAGGCAGCGGCTGCTAAGCCTCGTCTCGCCGTTATGTTTACGTCCCAAATGGAATAGGTGTCGAACCTATTGCCATACCGGAATTTATATCTATATATATATATATATATATATATATTATATAATAAAACTAAGTCGATAAAATGTGCGTGCCGATAAAACTTAAAAAGGAGTCCCGACACGATAAAGGGACTTATGTGGTGTGATAGCCCTTTATCCCTCCTCGAACAAGAAAGTTCCCGTTTTAATCTAAAGGGCATGTTTTTAAAGATATAAGGGACTTTCCGACCCTTCAACTAGGAAATTAAGTCCAGTGGCGCCATCTGTTATCGAATATTTGAACTTCGTTCAAGACAACTAGGGAGACTATACACTCCAATAGTCATAGTGTATAGTCTCCATAGTTGTGAGCCATTGCAGCATGTGTAGTAGTGGCGCGAAATTTAAAATTCCAATTTCAATAAAATCTTAAATTTCATTTGTTACTATAATAAAGTTGTTAAATTTTGTGTATTTATACGTCATTATTTAACGTATATTTTGGAGTTAAAGCGACATAATTTTAGTTATCCAAATTTCGCGCCTTTACTACATACGCTACCGCTACAGAAGCTAGAAAGTTCCCGTTTTAATCTAAAGGGCGTGTTTCTAAAGATATAAGGAACTTTCCAACCCTACAACTTGGAAATTAAGTATAGTGGCGCCATCTGTTATCGAATATTTGAACTTCATTCAGGACAACGATTGTTTGGGTTGCATTTCCAAAAACGTTGCGAGCAATTGTAGCATGTGTAGTAGTGGCGCGAAATTTAAAATTCCAATTTCAATAAAGTCTTAAATTTAATTTGTTGCTATAATAAAGTTATAAAATTTTGTGTATTTATACGTCATTAGCTAACTTATATTTTGGAGTTAAAGCGACATAATTTTAGTTATCCAAATTAGTTCTCAAAACATTAAAAAATTTAGGTTTTTAAATTTCGCGCTTTTACTACAAATGCTACCGCTATAGAACCTTTTATTATGGCGGACGATAATGACCAGAATACTCTAGAAGGTGTGAGAGAGAAAATATTTTCAAATTTTCTCGAATATTCTAGAGCCTAGCTCTCTGAATATATAAGAGCCCGGTGTCGCTCACCAGAGTTAGTTTAATTTGAACAGCGAAACGAGCGATTTCAAAACGAAAAGAAGAGAAGTTATCTGTGAGCCTTTATTTAGAAGTATCACGTGTGAGTATTTTTAATAGTGTGTTTAATTAACTCTCGATTTTGAAACGAAATAGAAAAAAGTTATTTGTGGGTTTTTATCGTGAAATTTCAAATGTGAGTATTTTTAATAGTGTTTAATTAATTCTAATGGTTTTTTTTCTTTAAAAATGCTTTCAAATGACTTCTTTCGGTGCTACTTCGACTAACACTAATAGAAATGAATTTGAATATGTATTTTCAATTCAAGGGCAAATTTATCACAAAATAGGATCGTTACTGCCAATGCCTAACGAAGACCATATATTTCTACAAGTATATTTCATCGGAAATGAAGAACAAGAAATTGATCAACGATGCACAAATTTTAATGGACTGAGACGCGAAATAATCCAAGATGTACAGAGGATCTTACACAAGTATAATCAACTGATTTATATATTCAAAACAACATTAGACCGCATAATTTCTGATGACTATAAAATTGTAATTCGAGCCGATAAAAGACCACGTGGAGAACACGAACGCAGATTTAATGCACCTCAGGTAGATGAAGTCGCCATTGTAGTTGTGGATAATGAAAATACAAGCCGTGACATAATTGTACATCGAAGAAGAAAAGGACTTCAACGCATTGCAGAGACACACCGTTCATATGATGCTCTTCAATATCCGTTAATATTTCTGCACGGAGAGGACGGATACCATTTCAATATAAAACAAATTCATCCTGAAACAGGCATAGAAACAAACAAAAAAGTCACTTCTAAGGAGTTCTATGCTTACCGCTTAATGATCAGAGACAATGAAACATATAATCACATACTCAACACTCGCCGTTTATTCCAACAATTTCTGGTAGATATGTACGCAAAAATAGAAGCAGAACGGATGCTTTACATAAGATTGAATCAGAAAAAACTACGCACAGAAGAATACATCCACCTTCGAGACCCACACAATCTCATATGGCTACACGATAAAATTTATCCCACGGATATCGACAAAATCATCCGAGCTGAATTTCCTGATCCACAAAAAGATCCGGAGCTTTACAACATAGTAGTGAAAAACATGATTCACGGACCATGTGGATCATTAAATTTCAATGCGCCATGCATGAGTGATGGAAAATGTACGAAAAAATATCCAAAACCGTACTTGGACGATACCAAAACTGAATATGACGGCTATCCCAAATATAGAAGACGATCACCGAAAAACGGTGGCTTCACAGCAAAAATACGAATACAAGGCAGAGACGAACTGGAAATAGATAATCAATGGGTAGTACCGTATAATCCACTACTTTCCAAAATGTTCCAAGCACATATAAACGTTGAATACTGCAATTCAGTAAAATCTATTAAATATATATGTAAGTACGTAAACAAAGGTAGTGATATGGCAGTATTTCAAATAGTCCAAAATAGCGAACAAAATAACAGAAATGATGAGATCCTCATGTACCAAATGGGAAGATACATCAACAGTAACGAAGCAGCGTGGAGGATTTTTAGTTTTCCCATACATGAACGCGAACCAGCTGTGCAACATCTAGCAGTACATTTGGAGAATGGACAGAGAGTTTACTTCACAAAAGACTCGGCTAGAAAAATTGCAAGCGAACCACCTCAGAACACAACATTAACAGCTTTCTTCCAACTGTGTCAAACAGATCCATTCGCCATAAAGTTATTGTATGTCGACGTCCCTATTTATTATACGTGGGACAAAACAAGGAAAATTTTTCAACGTCGGAAACAAGGAATGCCAGAGGAGGGTCATCCAGAAATCATAAAAACTAACGCAATAGGTCGAGTATTCACTGTACATCCAAACAATGCCGAATGTTTTTATCTCCGGATGTTGTTACACGAAATACGGGGACCAACAAGTTTTACATATCTCAGGACCGTTAATGGCTACCTATGCCAGACTTACAGAGAAGCATGTCAACGCTTAGGATTATTGGAAAACGACAACCACTGGGAATTAACACTACAAGAAGCCACACTCACAGCTTCAGCTGAACAAATTCGAGAGTTATTCGCTATAATATTAACAACATGTAACCCATCAAACCCAAAACAGCTATGGGACTCTTTCAAAAGGAGTATGAGTGATGATATATTGTACCAAGTCCGACAAGCTAATCCTGAACTGACTATAGAATTCAATGACGAGATTAACTTCGAATTAAATGATCGTAAAACAGCTATCGAATAATATCATTGAAGCTGAACTTATTTCTGGAAAGACCAAAGGACAGACAGTATTTATACCTAGAATACCTCTGATCTCTTCGGAATTGCCATTTCAATTTAAAAGACTGCAGTTTCCAATAAAATTAGCCTTTAGTTTTACAATTAACAAAGCGCAAGGACAAACTTTAAAATATTGTGGCATTAACCTCAAAGAATCCTGCTTCTCTCACGGTCAGCTATATGTAGCTTGCTCAAGAGTAGGAAATCCAAAAAATTTATGTATATATACTCCGGACAATAAAATGAAAAATGTTGTTTATAAACAAGTATTGTAAATAATGAGAAAACGTTTTCAATAAACTTTTTTTTTACTTTTTACGTCATAGTTTATTTTTTTATTTCGACTCTACCACGTCATCTCATATCAACTCCCGGGCGAAGCCGGGTTTTTTAGCTAGTTGTAAATAAATTCAAACCATTTATATTCGCCTTCCAAGAGACATGGCTAAAACCAGAATCTTTGTTCAAAGTTCCTGGTTATGCCTGTCTCAGAGAAGATCGCTCAGATGGGTATGGTGGTGTTGCCTTATTAGTGCAACACCCTCATTCCTATACCTACTTTCCTCTTCCTTCTCACAACAATGATTTTTCTATCATAGCAGCTCTTATAAATAATATTTGTTTTGTTTCTGTATATATTCCTCGTCCTTCTAAAATTATTTTTAAGGAAATTGTAAATATTTTCTCCACTCTACCTAAACCATTTATAATACTAGGAGACTTTAATTCACAACATCCTTCCTGGGGTAGTTCATCTAATGTTTTTGGGTCAGCTATTCTGGATCTTGTGGACACATTTGATTTATGTATTCTTAATACTGGTCACCCAACTAGACTTACTTCTCCAAACGAAGGGGTGAGTGCCCCAGACATAACCCTATGTTCTTCAAAGTTAGCCTCATTATTGACTTGGCAAGTGATGACTTCTACATATGGAAGTGATCACTTTCCATTGTTAATTACCTTCCCATATATTAACACAACTCTGCCCGACGCACTCCTCGCCATAAATACAAACTAGATAAAGTTGATTGGTCATTATATAAACGCCAATTAAACCAAATTATATCCGAATTACCAGATGTGAAAATTGACAATGAGAATGTCTGTACAGATGCTTTTGTTAGGACTATTACAGACATTGCAAGTAAAAATTTTCCTGTCAAAAAAGTTAATCACAACAGAACTTTGTCTCCACCATGGTGGGATCAAGAATGTACAGCTGCAATAAAAAAGAGAAAACAGTTGGAAACGTTATATCGTCAAAATTCTACCGTAGAAAATTTTGACCGCCTATCTATTGTTATAACTAAAACCAGGAAACTACTGAAGCGAAAAAAATTCGAAAGTTGGCGATCTTTTTGTTCGTCTGTGTCTCCTGATGTTCCACTATCAGAAGTCTGGCGCAACATTAGAAGATTTAGATCGGCATTTAGTGATACGCCAACATCTTATATTCCTCCATCGTTAAAAAACCAATTCCTGGATAAACTAGCAACAGCTTACGTTCCTGAGGATCATATTCCACGATCCCTATCCCAATCTGGTAATCTTTCTGGTCTTAATGGCCCTTTCACCCTATCTGAACTTAGAGGCATCTTAAGTCATCATAAAGATTCAGCTCCTGGCGCAGATGGCATTCCCTACTCTTTTATTGCTAATTTGAGTGAGCAGTACCTTTCATACTTTCTAGATCTGATAAATTGTATTATGTTAAGTGGTAATATTCCATCTTCATGGAAATCTCAAATAGTCATTCCAATTTTAAAGCCAAATAAAGATTCTTCCGATTCTAATTCCTATCGCCCTATAGCTCTTTCCTCAGTTCTCCTAAAGACTGCGGAAAGTCTAGTGAAAAACCGTCTCGAATGGTTTTTAGAAAATAACAGATTATTAAGTGACAGTCAATTCGGTTTCAGGCGTGGTAAAAGCACTCTCGATAGTCTCAGCATATTCACAACGGATATAAGACTAGCGTTTTCGGGAAACAAATCTGTAGCCGTGCGCACCCCTTTTGCCTGAAACTATTATACAGGGTGCTTCATAGACCCTATTCTAACCACTTATATCTAGAATCTAGACACGCTTTGAAATCTAGATATCCTATAGAAAGTAAAAAAAGGCAAAAAAAAATTTTTTTTACTTTTATTACATAAATTATCCCTCAGAAATATGAACCATGATCACCCTACTTATGACCTACGACAACTGAGTTCATTGTGACTTCTCGCCTAATGTATTTCATTCATTTTTCCATTTCGATCCTCAATAGGGTTGTCATCTCTAATTTTTAATACATATGTGAAGTTACAAAAAAAATGTAAGCTGACTACATTCTGATCTTCTTTCTGATCATTCTTTAAGAAACCACATGGAATTACCATGAAACATAATCAATAAATAGTATTCCCTGCCTACACTCTCATGTATTTGAGGCGTGAAGTTACACAAAAAAAGCTATCTGTATTCGGTTCGCAATAAGAAATCATATAAAATTACTATGAAACATAATCAATAAGTAATTTTCGATGCCTACACCCGCATGTATTTGGGGCGTGAAGTTACAAAAAAAATTTAAGCTGACTACATTCTGATCTGTTTAAGAAACCACATGGAATTACCATGAAACATAATCAGTAAATAGTTTTCCCTGCCTACACTCTCATGTATTTGAGGCGTGAAGTTACACAAAAAAAGCTATCTGTATTCGGTTTGCAATAAGAAATCATATAAAATTACCATGAAACATAATCAATAAGTAATTTTCGCTGCCTGCACCCGCATGTATTTGGGGCGTGAAGTTACAAAAAAAAAATTAAGCTGACTACATTCTGATCTGTTTAAGAAACCACATGGAATTACCATGAAAGATAATCAATAAGTAATTTACGCTGCCTACACCCGCATGTATTTGGGGCGTGAAGTTACAAAAAAAAATTAAGCTGACTACATTCTGATCTGTTTAAGAAACCACATGGAATTACCATGAAACATAATCAGTAAATAGTTTTCGCTGCCTACACTCTCATGTATTTGAGGCGTGAAGTTACACAAAAAAACTGTGAACCCTACTTATTGCTTCATTTGTAGGTACTTGACAGTGTGTATCATATTTATATACTCTTTGGTGTGTATATGACCTCTTACACGTGCTGTGACCTGTTACACGCGCCCGAAACATCCTTTGAAAATTGCCGCCTACCTTTCGGCTCGCACAAGATAACCTTGAACCCATCAGGCGGCATTTATAAAAAGAATTTGTCGGCATTTTGAAATATTAATATTATTTATTAATTTATTAAATTTTAATATTATGGGTCCGTATAATTTTAATGTACCAACGCAAATTAATAGAGGATATTATCATTATGTTGAATAACACGTGAAAGTTTAAAAAGTATTACGTAGGTAAATCCTAGGAGTCTCGGTGGTCCAGTGGGAGAGCACACAGCTTCTGATCCAGAGGTCCAGGTTCGAATCCTGACACTGGCTCACACCAATGACTTTTCGAAATTGTTTTCGGAAGTTAAGTGTGATAAATATCGATGACTGAAAACTTTCCATTCCATTTGAGACGCCTACACCTTCGGGTAATAATAGGCGTGAAATTATGTTATGTTATGTTAAATCCTGTATTCGGTATTGTGCGTATTATTACTTAAAATTTAGAGATTTTCTAAAATACTATTCCAATTTGCTTTGAATGAGATTTGAGTGAAATTAAAATATTTACTAGACTCTGTAGTACAGACACTAGTATTTTTAAACTGATTATCAAAAAGTAAGTTATCGCATAAAGGTTCCGTATTTTGGTATAACGGTACCCTAAGAAATTAAAAATGGCAGAGACACTAGTGTTCGTTAGTGATTCATTTTTTACACGCTCTTCATTATTGTTCGCTTGTTCTATCGGTCAGTATCATCTATTGGTGTCAAGTTAGTGCAAGTGCTATCTTTCGTTATTTTATAATGGCGGAGTATTCAAATGCAGAGTACTATGATATGATTATGTGTGTGGGTGCATCGGAGGGAATCCTTTCTGCAGCGCGCGAACTTTATCGACAACGTCACATTGATGGAAGAGAGCTGGAGAATCAGCGAAGACTTCCTTCTTATGCATGCTTCAGGAGGCTGGTCAACCGTTTGCACTCAAACGGTTCTTTCCACAGTCCCAACTCAGAAGGACGATCGAGTGACCGTGCGGATGCCCGTGTGGAACAGAATATTTTGGATCACTTTGCTGAAGATCCAACTAGAAGTACCAGAAAAGCCTCTGTCGTATTAGGTGTGTCTAAAATGAAAGTATGGAGAACTTTAAAAAAAGATAGTCAGCATCCTTACCATTACCAGCGCACACAAGAGCTGACAGAAGTAGATTTTTTATTGAGAGTACGATTCTGTGAGTGGTATCGTAGTCAGGTTACTGCTGACCATATGTTTGCGTCTAGGGTTTTATGGTCTGATGAGGCTACTTTTACTCGTTTTGGATTATCCAATAGCCACAACGAGCATTACTGGTCCCATGAAAATCCACATGCTTTTCGTCAAAGCCATTTTCAGCACAGGTGAAAAATTAATGTGTGGGCCGGTTTCGTCGGTGACAAATTGATAGGCCCTGTATTTTTGCCGGACCGGTTGAACGGTGAAATCTACTTGGAAATGTTGAGGACCACCTTGGAGGAAGAACTTGAAGGCCTTCCTTTGTTAGTTTACCGCGACATGATTTTCCAGCAAGACGGGGCGCCAGCGCATTACAGTCGTTCTGTACGCGAATATCTGGACGATCGCTTTCGTGCGTGGATTGGTCGTTCTGGAACTGTTCCATGGCCACCACGGTCGCCCGATTTAACGCCAATGGACTTTTTTTTTGTGGGGATATTTAAAAAGCGTGGTGTATGCTACGCAGTGTGAAACTGTGAATGAAATGCGCCAAAAAATTGTGGAAGCTTGTGGTACTCTAACACCGGAGTGTCTGAGCCGCGCCACACAATCTGTATCGCGGCGTGTGAACCTATGTGTTACGAGAGGAGGACAGCACATTGAACCTTTTTGTAGTCACACTGAGAAATGGTAAGTGTTCACCATAAATCGTAAACGAAAAATCTGGTTAGATATGTATTAAACTATGAATGAATTTTATTTAATCAGAATGAAATACTAAATTTTTATTTTATATCTCACCATAACTTAGCAATATCGGCTCTATTACAACAGAATAAGGTCTAAATTTTTATATCCTTGTTGTAGGTACTCATGAAATCGTAACATATGTTACGATTTCTTGTATGTGTGTATATGATGTCAATGAAAGTCTTGATAGTAGGGTGACCATGTCAAATATTATTATTTGCGGACTCAGTAGGAATTATTAATTTTTTTTCAGATCTAAAAGTTCGACTTATCGCATTTTAAATATAGCCATCCGATAGGCAATTCCATCCTGTATACAGCCCTCTCGGCTTGATATACCCAATGCGGGACACCCTGTATAATGCATTGATTCGTAGCATCTTGGATTAAAGAACTTTTTTATTAATACCAGGCAATAGGACTGCGTTTAAAAAATTAGATTATGTTCAATCCAAGGCTCTGAGAATTATTGCTGGAGCTATGAAGTCAAGTCCTATCAATGCGTTACAGGTAGAATGTGTCGAACCTCCGCTCACTCTGCGTAGGCAATATATTTGTGACCGTTTTTTATTCAGGGGCTTTACAATATTCTAAACATCCATTACATTTTAAACTTTCAGTCCTTCGTAATCAAATCAATGTTCATGGTTACTCGTCCGATTTAACAACACCTTGTCTGATCCATAGTTTTAATAAATATCATTCTTTCAAAGGTTCAACTTACTAAACAGTTTCTTTTCCTCTTTTTTGCAATAGCTATGAATCGTTAGCGTATACTCCAAACGTCTATTTAAATTTAAACATTAAAAATGACAGCCTTGCTAATTTTTCATTTCGTAATATTGTCGATATCCATTGGGATAATTGGCATTATATTTATGCCGATGCTTCCAAAAAGTCTCCTCTGGGGAATGTAGGTGTCGGTATATACCACCAACAGTACAATATTGTTCAGAAAGTTAAATTACCTCCAGAATCCTCAGTGTTTACTGGGGAATGTTTTGCAATTTTTAAAGCCATTGAATACATTAAATTACTAAAATTGAGGCAAACCGTAGTTTTTACAGACTCTAAAAGTTCCTTACAAGCTATTGAAAGTTTTCCTTTTCGCAGCAAACCCATTCATCCTATTATAATATTAATAAGAAAGCTTCTCTTTGAATGTGTTCAGTCCAACTTGGAAATGGGCACAGTGGCATCACTGGTAACACCAGAGCTGATGCTCTTGCTGGTGAAGCCATTGACTCTGGGGATGTATTTCCTTACCACAATTTTTCTTATGATCTTATCGGATGGGCTACGAAATCCCTCCAGGATGCCTGGTTGTTATTCTGGATGGGTAGTAGATCAGATACAGCAACATCTTATAGAAGCATTCAACCCTTTATTCCGTCCAAACCTATCTTTTCTAAGTTTAATTTTTCCAAACGTTTCATAAGTTCATTAATCCGGATGAGACTGAGCCATGCCAGTTTTCCGGCTCACCTGGCTCGAATCAAAATTATTAACTGGTGATGTGTGTGTGCGTGATGTGTGAATGTGGTGAAGATGTTGGGGATCTTAACCATATTTTCTTTTCCTGTCCTCGGTACAATCGCAATCAATTTCTGCACTCTTTAATTAATCATAGTATTCCCTTGCCTACATCCATTCCTGTTCTGTTATCTTCTGACGATTCCAATGTATATAGTTTTATCTCATTATTTATGTATCTTAATAATATTCGTTTATAATATATCTGTTTATTTATTTATTGTATACATATCTGTTATCTGAAGTAAACCCTATCCTTTCTGATTTATTCCAAATTTCCGTAAATCCGTGTACTCTTTATCCTAAATAACTAGTATTTCCCTACCTTAATTTATTGTTGGCAATGCGCAAATCGCGACTAGCCATTTAAAAAAAAAATGTGTGTGGCCTGGTTGACAGTGACACTGACACTTGTCCATTATCCAATAGGACAGGCAAAAGTCTTTAGACCATACAGCCTAGTCTGACGTACAATAAAGTATTACGTTAACATTAAACTAGACTAATAATATTATACAATATAGAAAATTACAATTATAACTAAATTGAATTTACAGAACTTACAATAAATTGGTATAAACATGTGTAAGTCGGGACATTCAGAAGCAGTTCCTTGATATTTTGTGGAATAGAAGCGGGCTTGCCATATATTGATGACAGCTCATCCATCAGCACAAGGCGCTGAGTGTTGAAAGATGAACATTTTTTTTTTTATGGGGTAGGAGGGCAAACGAGCAGGTGTGTCACCTGATGGTAAGCAACCAACGCCGCCCATGGACACCAGCAACACATATAGTGTTACTGTTGCGTTGCCGACCTTTAAGGGATAGGGGATAGGAAAGGATGGGGAAGGGGGGTGGGCCTCCGGGTACCTCTCTCACAGAACGAAACGCGGCACGAGCCACGTTACGCTTTACGTCAGTCTTCTGAGAGGTCGTGGTATTTCACCGGTCGAGCCGGCCCATTCATGCAGCGAACTGCTTGGCTCTACCACTGAACATTCAAAAATTATATGATCAATTGTCTGCGTAATATCAGATTGACAGTGATTACAAAAAGGTGAGTCAGACATTTTGAGATGATTGAGATGGTAATTCAATTTACAGTCTCCCAAACGCAGACGACATAATATTGTGGAGTAAAACTTTTTGTTTATAAATGTGTTATTCGCGCAAAACCATGGTTTGGAGTTGACTTTGACGCCTAAAGCAGCATACCAAGTACCTTTGCTTTCCACCCGTGTGGAATGCTCGAAGTGACGTTCCCAAAGGCGCGTTTAAACTGAAGGAACATAGAGCTAGAGCTAGAACAAGAGCATTCTTTCTCGATCTTTCAGTGTAAATGAAAGATCGTTCTTAGCGTTTACACCAAAGAATCATCGAGTAGAAGCATGAGAACCAAGAACTAGAATTTTTGCATGAGATATTTAGATCAGCCGAGCGAATGCTCATTGCTCATTCGTGTTAATTCTGTGATTGGTAGTGCTTCGCTATGGCCGACTCTGACAGCAATATTATAATTGCAAGTGCTGCATTTATCATTCTGTCCCAAAAACTCAAAAAGAAGAGAAGGAAGAGACGTTGGTGGGTGACGAATTTAATGCAGCGAAGGATTTTGGATAATGTAGGTGAAACAATGACGGATATGCAAGAACAAGAAGAAAGTGGTCAATTCCAAAATTCCTGTAGAATGGCGTCAGAAGATTTTGACCATTTATTATCTCTGATCAGCCACAAAATTCGAAAATCAAGTACGAATTTCAGAGACTCGATTCCTGCATATGACAGACTAGCAGTGACTTTAAGATTTTTGGCAACTGGAGATTCCTATGAAAGCCTGATGTATTTTACTAAAATATCTAAATCCACAATATGTAATGCTATATCTGAAGTATGTTCTGCGATAAATGAAGCATTGCACGACTACGCTAAGGTAAGTAAACAAAATCATTATACTCACTATTTTCGTGACGTTTATTGGAAAAATAAGCAATTTCAGAACATAGGTGCTTGATGGTATTTTTTCGAAACACAGAAAGAAATTGGAAAAGAAAAAGTTACTTGAAATTGTTAACGTAATACAGTAAAGAATCTCTAGTTTCTCCAGTTTCAGTATCATCCGGAATGTGTTGGCCTGCTGAACTGTTTCCCATCACTGTTGTTATGTGATTGAGTGGTGGTTGATTCGTGATTACAGGATGCACTGATGGTGATGTATTTTGTGAACTATCCGAATAGGAGGACATTGGAGTTGATACTAAACTTTGCTGAGAGTCAAATTTCCCCAGATCAGCTTCGAACAGTATATTACTTATATAATGTTCAACGTATGCTTTCGTCTCTTTTGAATATTCTCGATGTTTTGAAGCTACATGATTCCCAAAAACTTGACTCCTGTCCATTTTCTTCGACTCATACGTATCTTTTAAAATACGGTAGGCTTCGTCTACTCGAGGGTCTTCAAGTTTAGATTTTTTTTGTGGTCTTGTCGTGTGGCTAGATCCCAAGGAAGTTGAAGGTTTCGATTTTGTTGTCGTGTTGCTCGATTCTTCTGGAGGTACAAGTTGCGGATGTGCTGTTGGGTCTGACTGTGTACCTCCGTTAGGGCCCACTATCGCAGCTTCTTTTTGTTCATTTTGCTCATTCTCCTGCTCATCAGTCTAAAACAACAGTTCCATTAATATACACCCTAAATTAGGTTTTTATTCATTCCAGACACCGTCAACAGAAGACGCATGGCTATCTATTGCTCAGGAATTTAATGAGAAGTGGAATTTCCCAAACTGTGTCGGTGCTATAGATGGGAAGCACTGCATCATACAAGCACCTATTAAGAGCGGAAGCGACTTCTTTAATTATAAATCCACATTCAGTGTAGTATTAATGGCTATTGTAGACGCTAACTACAATTTTATATTCGCCAATGTTGGTTGTCAGGGAAGAATATCAGATGGCGGAGTTTTTAGAAACACTACTTTTTATCAGAAACTACAAAATAATGAATTAAATTTGCCTAATGACCAAAGCCTTCCAGGAAGACAAAAGAAAGTGCCATTCGTATTTGTAGCAGATGACGCATTCCCATTACAAAGACACATCATGAAACCATATCCTGGTACTCATGCCCGGGGATCTGAAAAACGCATTTACAACTATCGTTTGTCAAGAGCAAGACGAATAGTAGAGAATGCGTTCGGCATACTTTCAGCAGTTTTTCGTGTATTACGAAAACCTATGTTATTACAACCAGATAAAGCATCTCTCATCATTATGGCCTGCGTAAATCTTCATAATTATTTGATGAAAAGGAAAGCTTCTAGGAAGCTATATAATCCACCAGGCATGATGGACAGAATTGAAGATGGCATCGTTACTCCAGGCCAGTAGAGAAATGTGGATAGTTTATCCTCATTTCTCCCATTACCCAATACTGGACGAAGACATGCTTTACAATGTGAAAATATACGGCAAGAATTTGCAGACTATTTTAATTTCACAGATATTTTGCCATGGCAAAACAATATTGCATAATTGCATAAGTCGTTTTTATGAACACCTCTTCTTAAATCGTTATAAATTCACTTACCATTCGGTATAATAAATAAATATAACTACCTACTTACCATGTTTTTATTTGGGTCAGTGTCGAGATCATATGTTTTCCTCGGTTTATATTTATCCATTAAGAAGTGCATACTTTTAAATGCAAACCATTTCGAATTATAGGTGCAGTCGGCACCGCTTCCTGATTTCGTACTCATTGTTTTTTGTCTTTCTCGGCGGTAAGATGCAAGAAGCGAGTCCATCTTTTTTTTTACTTCTTCAACATTACGTTCTACAATATTTGCGATTTCCTGCCAAGTATCCTGTTTGCGAGTTGTATTTTTATAATTTTCAAACGTCGGATCCCACAGACATCTAGAATTTCGGTAGGCTTCTATCATTAATAGGCATTTTTCTTGAGACCAATCCATAGTTGAATCGATGAGATTCAGATCGCTCGAACACAAGAACACTTTGAAGAGACCGCTCTGGGGAGCGAGCACGTCCGAACACGCAAGAACGCTCTAAGAATCTGTTCGCACGCTCTAGTACCGTTTACATCGAGCGAGCGAGCATTCTTAGAATATTCTATAGAATCTTTGCGAACGCAAACAAAACAATGGAAGAATGCTCTATGTTTGTTTATACTGAATGAATTTGATACAGTGGGGATAGAATGAGCATTCGCTCGTCTGATGTAAATCGGCCTCAAGATAAAAACATTCGTTTTTTTAAGAGACTTATTACATCAGTGTTTGGAATTAGAACGTGATTCTCATTATTTGAATTTGAATTGATCTTTGCAAATTTTACAATGGTATTGGCCAAAAAGTCTGCATTTTCATTTCCGGTCACTCCTTTATGTGAAGGAACCCAAATAAAGTCAACAAATATATTTGCTAAAGATAATTCTTCCCATAACTGTTTTATATAATGTATTATGTAATTAGTCTTAGCATGTAATTGATTATTTGCTAGTTTTCCAGAACACTCATGCTATCACTTATTACAGCCCATTTTGTATGTCTTTGGTTATATTTTATATGTTTTAAGGCACTCAGTATAGCAATAGCTTCAGCAGTGAAAATACTAGCAAATTTATTGATTTTATGTCCAATACCTGTTTTAGATACAGGATCATATACAGCAAAAGATACAGCATCATCATTTTTTGACCCATCTGTATATAAGAATTTGTAATTATTCCATTTTGCAAGCATAGCATTAAATTCTTCTTTCGTTGACAAATCCTTATTAATTACTATGTTGATTGCTGGAAATTTACTTGTAAAAGAACCTTCATAACAAGGCAGAAGGGTACTATTTTGATAAATGTTAAGACTGTGCAGAAAGTTTAGAAGATTATTAATATCAAGTTGCTTAAAGAAAGGTTTTAAATTCGAATGAATACATGTGTTGACTATATTACTTAATAAGCTATTATTGGAGTAACAGAATAACTTCAGAAGAAATTTTTCTTTTAAATATTTATAGCGAATATTCACAGGTGGTACATTACACTCAATCTGTATGGCACAGACAGGACTGCTTCTAAATGCCCCGGTTATTAGACGTAAACATTAATTTTGTATTATATCAAGCCTATTTACAAAGCCATTGTTGGCAGCAAAACAAAAGAAACCATATTCAAAGTGACTACGAACTAAAGACTTATATAATATTAATAATGTTTTGGGATCTGCTCCCCACTGAGTTCCAGTTAAAGTTTTAAGTACATTAAGAGCCATGTTAGCCTTATTACATATGCTATTTATATAATTGCACCATGACAGGTTCTGCGAGAACTGTATACCTAAGAACTTGATGTCAGATGTTACACATATAGGAATATTATTGTATAATATTGTAGGTGCATTTAAACATTTCTTTCCAAATACCACAAATTTGGTCTTAGATGGATTGACATCAAGATCTAGGTAGGAAAAGTAATGATAGAGTTTTTTTAAAGCATCATTGATAATAACAACAAGTTTTGATACATTGCTTTCAGCTACATAAACTACCAAATCATCTGCAAATTGCAAATTTTTAACATTTGGACCTAATATTAAATTTAAACGTATAATGTACAAAATAAAGAGCAATGGAGACAAAATTCCTCCTTGGCACACCCCTTTAGAACACAACCTAGGGCCATAAAGGTGCTGATTATATTTAACAAAAACTTTTCTATTATATAAGTAATTTCTAATCCAATCAATTATTTTTCCAGGTATATTTATTGAGGACAATTCATGACATAAAATATCAATATTTACATTATTGAAAGCTCCAGTGATGTCAAAAAAGACTGCAATCATATGATTATTGTTTAAATAAGCATTTCGTGCATCAAGTTGTAATTGACATATACTTTCTCTGGCTGATCTATTTCTACGAAAACCAAATTGATTGGAAGGTAAAAGACTGTTTTGTTCAATATAAAACTCAAGACGTTGTTTAATTAATTGCTCAAAAATTTTGCCTACACAGGAAGTAGGCGCAATGGGACGATAAGAATCAGGGCAATGTTTACGTTTGTTTGGTTTCAAAGGAGGTACTAGACAATCACTTTTCCAGTCTGGTGGTATAACATTGTTTTGCCAAAGCATATTAATTATGTTTAGAAACACATTCAGACTTTTATTGCTTAATTTTTTAAAAACCCAATTTGAGAGACCATCTAGACCAAATGCTGTATCCTTTCTAGAATTAATAGCAGGTTAATTCATTAATTGTGAATGAAGGGAGAAGAAAGTTGTTACTGTTGTGTGTGTTATGTATGTATGTATTAGGGTTATTGGATACAAAGTCTGGAGTATATTTGATTAAAAGTTCTGAAATCCATTGATTTGGTTCATCATCAGTACTGTGTGTAAGTTTTGTTGTATTTACGCATGAAGTTCCAAATAAAAGAAATTGGGGTTTGGCGGTTGAAACTATTACATAGATTTTTCCAGCTATTTCGTTTTTCTGTTTTTAAAGATTTTTTTTAATGGCCCTTAGTTTTTTAAAGTTAATATAGTTTGCTTCTGTTGGATTAGTTTTGAATTTTATGTAAGCTTCTTTGCGAGTTAATACAGCTGCAGAGCATTTCTCATTCCACCATGGAAGTGTAGGTTTTCTGTATTGTGTCTTTGGACATTACTGGTCTCTAACAACTTTCTCTTTTGTACTTTTATGACTAGGTATAGATAATTCAATTGCCTTAAATAAAATATTGGAAAAATGTGAATAAGTTTTTTACGGATTTTGATAATCAAGTATAAAGCCATCTAATAACTCATCTGCATGCCTGTAGTATAAATTCCATTTCACATGTTTATAATTTGGGAAAACTGGGAAATGATTGCCATTACAATTAATGTTGGAATTACTGCTATAATTGTTATTTAATAATATTTTTATAATTACAGGGAAATGATAACTGGTACCAAGAGGACTATCTGATACAGACTATTCACACTTAAGTGTTAGTGATGATGAAACAAAAGTTAAATCTAGGGCATTTTGGCGCCATGTTAAAGACCCAATTGTTGTGGGTGAACCATCATTTAATAGAACTAAATTATTATCATCAAATATCTCCAAGATGTCTTTGCCACGTGGACTATCAGAGATGCTACCCCAAGAGGTGTGATGTGCATTAAAGTCGCCTCCCAGTAACAGTGGATCAGGAACAGATTTCACTATCAAGTCAAGCTTATTTTTATTAAATGTTGGAGTACTGTTTTTTGGACTATACATGCTAATAATATAAAATTCTTGTTATTTATTTTAACTCTAACACAAATATTTTGTAATGAGTTATCATAATAAGTATTAACATGTGTACAGGTGATGCTGTTGTGAATAATTATAGCGACTCCATTGTGATCATTGCCACAATCATTACGTATAATGTTGTATTGTTTTATTTTATAATTTTGATGTGATTTTAACCATGTTTCTGAAATTATTGCTATATGTATATTATTTGTATAGAGATAATTAGTAAATATAAGTTTATTGCTATTGAGACTTTGTGCATTCCATTGTAGTATATTTAAAGTATCCATTAGGAATTAGAAGATAATTTATTATTGATCGTATTTTTAAGTGTCTCTCTAATAGACTTTGAATTAATGGGAGAATCCTTATTTTTTAAGATTTGGGTTAGTGTGTCAATCAATATGTTAATAAAGATATCCGATTTCATTAGATTTTTAATTTGTGTGTCTAATGTCTGTTTGTTTAGTTCTGGAAAAGCATTTGGATTAAATAAATTTGCAAATGTAGTGTTGCGTGACTTAATCTTATTTTGTTCTACTTTTTGTTTTTTAATTGGACAAGATGAAGATATAGAAATATGATTGCCTTTACAATTAAAGCATACGGCTTTTTGTGAATCAATCTTACATTGACGATAGTTGTGATTTTCTGTACAAATAGAGCATACTTCTGCATTACGGCAGAATTTTGCTATGTGTCCATAACGCATACAACGTAAACACTGCTTTACTGGTGGAATATAAACACTGACCTCATGTCGCCATGAATCTAGATACACGTACTGTGGTAGGACCGTAGAGGCAAACGTTACGGCAACTGTTTGGGTTCGGTACATAGATTGTACCACTGTCTCCTGTCGTTCTGCGCATGAATCTTCTTACTTGTATCACATTTTTTGCGCTGCCAATTAGTGAGAATATTTGTTGTTAGACATCTCTACTGGAACTGAAGTTAGCACACCCGTTATCTCGGAGTCGCCGGCGGGTATGGATGCCTTTAAACCTAATTGATCCAATAATTTTTTATTTTTTATAAACATGTTAGCGTTGTTAGGGAGATCAAAAGTTATACCGACTTTGAATTTGTTGATGGTTTTCAGATGCATGACTCCTGAGACACCATGCTCCCTAAGTCCCTTGGAGAGATTCATGCGGTCCTTGTCCGTGAATGAAGCTCCATCGTTTATATGCATGATAAATACGACGTACTCTTCTTTTTTCAGGTCCTCAGGATACTTAAGCGAGTATCCCGATACTTTATAAATAGCGTATTTATCTTTAATGGACACACTTTGAAGGGAATCCACATCGGAGGATTCCGAGTCAGAAAGCGGCACGTCCGCAGCCAAATTATCTTTTCTTTTCTTTTTTTAGGCATTTTTAAATAAATCGAGACGAGATAAAACAATTAAACAATGAATTAGATGAAAATAATAATTTTTCCAAAAAAGTGCGCCTTTCCCTCTCAAAGTTCCCCTTTGGTTCCCCTCAAAGATTATATAAATAAGAGTCGGCACTCCATACATTGTCCTGAGCTCATTTACACTGCATCTTTCAACAACATAATAATCATTCGTTTTTCCTCTGTACCTAATGTTGGCAACGGTGCCGTCACTGCCAAACGTCAGTGGTACTGTTAAATGTCAGTGTCACTGTCACTGTCAAATGTCAGTGTCACTGTCAAACGGCTGTCCCTACATAGTGATGTGCTCGATATTTGGATACGATAAATTAGTGCAGTACGATATCGATATACTCGAGTACTCACTAATACCGCATCCATTTTTTGTCGTAGGAAAAAATAAAACATTTTAATTTTGATGTAATCGATATATTTCGTAATACATAGAATGATTTTACATTCAGTCAGGGTAATTAAACAATAATACATACAAAATGGGTACATGTTGGGTTTTTATTGGTAACACAATGTTGTCGGATTAAGCCAAATAAATTCCCTAAAGAATCTTGGTTGAACTCGCAAAGCAAACAAACTTGCAAGCGCATTTTTGCTTTATAGCTCGGATGAACAACATACTTATTTAATTTCGGAAAATTTAAAAAAATGTCTCGGTGGCGCAGTGGTCGAGCGCACGGCCTCTGATCCAGAGGTCCGGGTTCGATTCCAGACACTGGCTCACATGAATTTTCGAAATTGTTTTCGGAAGTTATGTGTGATAAATATCGATGACTGACAAACTTTGTGCCCGGTATGGCAATAGGTTCGCCACCTATTCCATTTGGGACGTAAGCATAACGGCGAGACGAGGCTTAACAGCCGCTGCCTACACCTTCGGGTAACAATAGGCGTGAAGTTATGTTATGTAAAAAAATCTATTATTTTCTTCATCCAAAACTAAATATTTCCATCTATCCGTATTTTGTCCCCATACAATTACTCCCGCATTATAAAGATTATTCCTAATTGATTTAAATAAATAACTATTATTTATGAAAACATTTTTGTTATCATTAAAAATAAAATAATTCTTTTCTAAAGACTGCCCACCGAATTTTTTAATAAATTTAATGCACTAGTATTTGTAGGACCTTGATAGCACACTGTTGTTAAGATTTTAAATCCTAATTGCTCGAGAGAAATTATAAGAATGTGGAAAGTTTGGCAGAAGAAACTGATCCATGAACAAAAAAATACGATACGGGTAATTAGAATTTATTTTTCAGCCCTTGAACCATGAAACAAAAGCATGGTCGGCAATTTTAGAATCGCGTTAGTCACCGTAATCTACGAAGCCTTATCGAAGTTTTATCAGTAGTTTCGTTGTATAATGCACAAAGCATAACCTGATCTGAAAAACCTGATAACATTTCTGAATATTTTGATGTAATTTTTTCCCCTGACACTTGTCCAATTTGTCCATTCTTTGTATTTTTTTTTTTATATAGCTGCATAGTCTTTTAATCATTATGTGCAACCATCACACCACTTATGAGTGTAAGGAGGATTGAGAGTAACATTCATTTGAAAGACATATAGTATTCTTATTATTTATTATTTTTTTCATCTTTAATAATGTATTTATTTATTTATTTTATTGTAAATTATGTCCGATTTTGATAAATTTGAGTCTTGTTCTTCTTCAAGTGAGTCCGTAAACAGTTTCTCTAGTGCTATAAGTGGGAACGATTCCACCCACTTGAGCGACCATCTTGCTTCTATTTTTTCTCCTTTTCCAAACTTTTTTAACGCTGTACATATTAACGCTCAAAGCGTTCCAGCTCACTTCCCGGATCTTCTATCTTCCTTTGATGCTCAGGTTGTCCATGCTGTACTAGTTTCCGAGACCTTTCTTAAACCTGCACTCCCATCTGTCCAATTTTCCTTACCTGGATATAAGCTTGTGCGTAATGACAGGACTGGCATGGTGGAGTTGGTGTTTATCTCAGAAGTGATCTACCATACATTATAGTTGACCAGTCACCAAGTGTTTATACCAAATTTGCAGAACATCTTTTTATTGAAATAACATTTAAGCACACTAAATTTTTACTAGGCGTTTATTACTCTCCGTCATGTCACATCGACTATTTTCCATCATTTGAAGCAAAATTAGAAAACTTTTCCTCTTTATACAATCACGTTATTATACTTGGAGACTTCAACACTTGCCTTTTAAAAAACGATATGCGCAGTCGCAGGCTTAAATCGATGGTCTCTTCTGTAAATATGGAAATTCTTTCTCTAGATGCTACACACAGGACTCCTCATTGCAACTCTTCTCTATTAGACCTCATTCTTATTTCTGACCCTCATAAAGTGGCCACACACGGACAACTCCCAGCATCCTTTTCTTATCATGACCTCATTTACCTATCTTATAAAATTCGTCCTCCAAAACGCAAGAGTAGTTTTCTCAATCTTCGCAGTTTCAAAAACATTAATTTGGAGCGTTTGTGTCATGACGTGGATGGTATCGATTCGTCTCCTGTTTACAGCTGTAGTGACTTGGACGGCAAAGTGACGACCTTCAATAACACAAAAATCGGCCTATACGATAAATATGCACCCGTTCGCAAGGTAAAACTAAAGTACCCTCCTGCGCCATGGTTTTCTAGTACAATCATAGAGATGATGGCTAAACGAGACAAGGCAAAGCGCGGGTATAGACATAATCCGTGCGAGGAGAATTGGCAACTTTACAAAAAATTACGTAACCGCTGCAGCCGCATGCGTAGAGATGCAAAACGGAGCCACATTCACTCTTCCGTTCAAAATTCTAATAAAACACAGGTATGGCAATTTTTTAAATCTCTGGGCATAGGTAAGTCCACCGATGCCAATTTAACTAATTTAGACTTAAATGCTTTAAATGTTCATTTTTCTAATGCTCCAATATCAATTACTGAATCCCTAAAATCTTCTACTCTTAACTATCTCTCGACTCTTCCATTGCCTCTTAGTACCTCTTTCTCCTTTCAACCTGTCGGGGAGGAAGACATTAAGAAATCCATCCTTTCCATCACTACCAAAGCTGTGGGCTGCGACGGCCTTCAGCTTCAAATGATTCGACCTCTCCTAAATCATCTGCTTCCTGTCATTACTCATTTAATTAATTTTTCCTTGCGCACAGGCAACTTTCTTTCCTCTTGGAAGAAAGCATTTGTTATACCCCTTCCCAAAGTGCCAAATCCATCTCTGCTTTCTCAGTTCCGTCCGATCTCAATACTTCCTATCCTATCCAAAGTCCTAGAAAGCGGTGTTCAAAGTCAACTGAAAACATACTTATCGTCTAATAGCCTGCTAAGCCAGTATCAATCAGGTTTTCGCTCTGGACATAGCACTGTAACTGCTCTTGTAAAAATAACGGACGATATAAAACTAGCTATTGAGAATAAGTCCCTGACTGTTCTCGTATTACTGGACTTTAGCAGTGCTTTCAGCTCAGTTGATTTTGACATCTTGCTTGGTATCTTGTCCTCTCTTAATGTCTCGCCTTCAGCGATTGGTTTATTCAAATCTTATCTTCGGGGGCGTTCGCAGTCGGTCCGCCTTAACGAGGCTACCTCGGACTGGTGTGACCTGGCTGCGGGTGTGCCCCAAGGTGGCGTACTCTCTCCTCTTCTCTTCTCCGTTTTCATAAACGCCATCACAAAAATAATTAATTCCCGTTTTGCATCTCTATGCTGACGACCTGCAGCTATATCGTCATTTCAAAGTAGAAGATGCTGTGGGGGCTATCGCTGCCATCAATGACGACCTCGACAGCATTAGTAGATGGGCCAAATCATTCGGACTACTCGTTAACCCATCTAAATCACAGGCTATTATTATCGGCGGAAGACAAATGCTGAATAGACTGGATGCCAGTGCTCTTCCTCCTATTGCGTACGATGCTGTGCCTATCACTCTAACAAAACGTGCCAAGTTCCTTGGTATACACATCGATTGCAATCTTTCCTGGGATGTTCACATTACAGAGGTAAGCAGGAGGATGCTCGGCGCCTTTCAGTCTCTCAAACGTCTTCAAAAATTCCTACCATTTCAGACTAAAGTTACTCTTGCCCAGTCCCTTCTACTCCCCATTCTGGACTATGCTGATGTCGTTTTTCTAGATGCCAAGGACGAACATCTCAACAAGCTCGAACGCCTTCAAAACTTGGGTATCCGTTTCATCTATGGACTCCGGAAATACGACCATGTCTCTGAGTTTCGCTCCCGATTGAAGTGGTTACCCATTCGTCAACGTCGAGAAACCCATATCCTTAACCTTCTCTTTTCAATCCTTCACAATCCGAACTCGCCTCCCTACCTACGTGAGCGCTTTGAATATCTTGTTCCTTTAAATAAACCCTGTCGCACTTCGTCTTCTCTTCTTCTTCGTGCCCCTAATCGCACATCTAGTTGTTACGATTCCTCTTTTACAGCTCGCGCAGTTCGGTTATGGAATTGCCTTCCATACTCGGTAAGAGATGCCTCTTCTCTAGAAGTTTTTAAGAAGAGAACCAAAGAATATTTCCTCTCTAAAGAATGATCGGTAATATGTATCTCTATTTACATGTAATGTGTATGTATATATATTTATATAAATATACTAGCTAAAAAACCCGGCTTCGCCCGGGAGTTGATATGAGATGACGTGGTAGAGTCGAAATAAAAAAATAAACTATGACGTAAAAAGTAAAAAAAAAGTTTATTGAAAACGTTTTCTCATTATTTACAATACTTGTTTATAAACAACATTTTTCATTTTATTGTCCGAAGTATATATACATAAATTTTTTGGATTTCCTACTCTTGAGCAAGCTACATATAGCTGACCGTGAGAGAAGCAGGATTCTTTGAGGTTAATGCCACAATATTTTAAAGTTTGTCCTTGCGCTTTGTTAATTGTAAAACTAAAGGCTAATTTTATTGGAAACTGCAGTCTTTTAAATTGAAATGGCAATTCCGAAGAGATCAGAGGTATTCTAGGTATAAATACTGTCTGTCCTTTGGTCTTTCCAGAAATAAGTTCAGCTTCAATGATATTATTCGATAGCTGTTTTACGATCATTCTAGTTCCATTACATAATTTTGAGGAGTTGACATTTCTGAGTAGTATGATTGGAGTTCCAATTTTCAGACGAAGGCAGTGTAATGGCATTCCTGGTACTTGTAAAGAGTTTAGAAATTCAGTGGGGAAGTTGACACTTTCTTCAATGGATACCATCGTGTCGATCGATTTATATATTTTCTCTTCACCAGGTATTTTCTTTAGAATATTAAAATTGATATCGGCAACAATATTATTTTTGTTTCTAAGATTTTCGCGAATCTCACTCATTGATTAAAACAACTTTTAGGATTGTATCGCGTTTATTTATTATTTATTTATATTTATTTCCCGACGTTTATATTTTTATTTATTTTATTTATTTATATTTTTTGTTCATACTCGTGAAAATGATCTCTGTAAAGAGTTCGAAACGTCGGGAAATAAATATAAATAAATAATAAATAAACGCGATACAATCCTAAAAGTTGTTTTAATCAATATTATTTTTAGTGGCCAAAATTGCTCTTTGAAATAACCACTCTGCATTAGTATAGTTCTGAATAATATTTGGATAAATTTTGTCGATTAGTTCGTCTTCAGTAGTGGCTATATTACAGAAATCACTATTAAGTTCAATGAGGCCGGTCGTTTGGTCAGTAGGATATGTACCTTCGCTGATTTGTAAAAGTATTTTAGCAAATTGTGCTGTTGTTTCATCTCTTGATTATTCAACTCTCATGTTTTTTGTTAATTGCAGTATTTGTACTTGTGGCCAGAGATGTGATTTTTAACTTTTTTCTATTTCGTTTCAAAATCGAGAGTTAATTAAACACACTATTAAAAATACTCACACGTGATACTTCTAAATAAAGGCTCACAGATAACTTCTCTTCTTTTCGTTTTGAAATCGCTCGTTTCGCTGTTCAAATTAAACTAACTCTGGTGAGCGACACCGGGCTCTTATATATTCAGAGAGCTAGGCTCTAGAATATTCGAGAAAATTTGAAAATATTTTCTCTCTCACACCTTCTAGAGTATTCTGGTCATTATCGTCCGCCATAATAAAAGGTTCTATAGCGGTAGCATTTGTAGTAAAAGCGCGAAATTTAAAAACCTAAATTTTTTAATGTTTTGAGAATTAATTTTGATAACTAAAATTATGTCGCTTTAACTCCAAAATATAAGTTAGCTAATGACGTATAAATACACAAAATTTTATAACTTTATTATAGCAACAAATTAAATTTAAGACTTTATTGAAATTGGAATTTTAAATTTCGCGCCACTACTACACATGCTACAATTGCTCGCAACGTTTTTGGAAATGCAACCCAAACAATCGTTGTCCTGAATGAAGTTCAAATATTCGATAACAGATGGCGCCACTATACTTAATTTCCAAGTTGTAGGGTTGGAAAGTTCCTTATATCTTTAGAAACACGCCCTTTAGATTAAAACGGGAACTTTCTAGCTTCTGTAGCGGTAGCGTATGTAGTAAAAGGCGCGAAATTTGGATAACTAAAATTATGTCGCTTTAACTCCAAAATATACGTTAAATAATGACGTATAAATACACAAAATTTAACAACTTTATTATAGTAACAAATGAAATTTAAGATTTTATTGAAATTGGAATTTTAAATTTCGCGCCACTACTACACATGCTGCAATGGCTCACAACTATGGAGACTATACACTATGACTATTGGAGTGTATAGTCTCCATAGTTGTCTTGAACGAAGTTCAAATATTCGATAACAGATGGCGCCACTGGACTTAATTTCCAAGTTGAAGGGTCGGAAAGTCCCTTATATCTTTAAAAACATGCCCTTTAGATTAAAATGGGAACTTTCTTGTTCGAGGAGGGATAAAGGGCTATCACACCACATAAGTCCCTTTATCGTGTCGGGACTCCTTTTTAAGTTTTATCGGCACGCACATTTTATCGACTTAGTTTTATTATATACTAGCTAAAAAACCCGGCTTCGCCCGGGAGTTGATATGAGATGACGTGGTAGAGTCGAAATAAAAAATAAACTATGACGTAAAAAGTAAAAAAAAAGTTTATTGAAAACGTTTTCTCATTATTTACAATACTTGTTTATAAACAACATTTTTCATTTTATTGTCCGGAGTATATATACATAAATTTGTTGGATTTCCTACTCTTGAGCAAGCTACATATAGCTGACCGTGAGAGAAGCAGGATTCTTTGAGGTTAATGCCACAATATTTTAAAGTTTGTCCTTGCGCTTTGTTAATTGTAAAACTAAAGGCTAATTTTATTGGAAACTGCAGTCTTTTAAATTGAAATGGCAATTCCGAAGAGATCAGAGGTATTCTAGGTATAAATACTGTCTGTCCTTTGGTCTTTCCAGAAATAAGTTCAGCTTCAATGATATTATTCGATAGCTGTTTTACGATCATTCTAGTTCCATTACATAATTTTGGGGAGTTGAGATTTCTGAGTAGTATGATTGGAGTTCCAATTTTCAGACGAAGGCAGTGTAATGGCATTCCTGGTACTTGTAAAGAGTTTAGAAATTCAGTGGGGAAGTTGACACTTTCTTCAATGGATACCATCGTATCGAGCGATTTATATATTTTCTCTTCACCAGGTATTTTCTTTAGAATATTAAAATTGATATCGTCAGCAATATTATTTTTAGTGGCCAAAATTGCTCTTTGAAATAACCACTCTGCATTAGTATAGTTCTGAATAATATTTGGATAAATTTTGTCGATTAGTTCGTCTTCAGTAGTGGCTATATTACAGAAATCACTATTAAGTTCAATGAGGCCGGTCGTTTGGTCAGTAGGATATGTACCTTCGCCGATTTGTAAAAGTATTTTAGCAAATTGTGCTGTTGTTTCATCTCTTGATAATTCAACTCTCATGTTTTTTGTTAATTGCAGTATTTGTACTTGTGGCCAGAGATGTGATTTTTTCAAGCATGCATTGATCTCGTCTGCTGATGTTGACTTGGGAATAACTGGAAGTGTTTGTCGAAAATCTCCTGAGAGTATGAGTAGAGCTCCTCCCATTATTTCAGAGTTTTTTCGCAATTCTTGTAATGTTCTGTCCATGGCTTCTATAAATTTTTTATGGGCCATGGTGCATTCATCCCAGATGATAATTTTAGCTTGTTTTAAAATTTGACCACGTCCAGATTTTCCTGAAATTTTACATACCGGGAATTGTTGTTCGGCTATATTCAATGGTAGTTGTAAGGCAAAATGGGCAGTTCGTCCTCCTTCCATAAGTGTGGCTGCAATGCCAGATGATGCTAGTGCCAGTGCGATGAGTTTTTTAGCACGTATTTCCGCCAGTATTCGATTTATGAGAAACGTTTTACCAGTGCCTCCTGGTGCGTCCAAGTAAATAATTCCACCAATATTGTTATTTATCCGGCTCATTATAACGTCGTAAACTTTTTTTTGATTGTCATTGAGAAGTGGTTTGTTGTGAGCAATGTATTCAAGTAGTTCATTGATGTTGTAACTTTTTTCCTTCATAATTTCGTAGTTTAGCACAATAAAAGCATTTCTTTGTGGTGCTGGCATTCCAAGTTCTACTAAGGCCTGATTATTTATTGCTAAACATTTATCTTCTAAGCGAATGAGTGTTTCATTGAAGATCTCGTCATTGAATTCTATAGTCAGTTCAGGATTAGCTTGTCGGACTTGGTACAATATATCATCACTCATACTCCTTTTGAAAGAGTCCCATAGCTGTTTTGGGTTTGATGGCTTACATGTTGTTAATATTATAGCGAATAACTCTCGAATTTGTTCAGCTGAAGCTGTGAGTGTGGCTTCTTGTAGTGTTAATTCCCAGTGGTTGTCGTTTTCCAATAATCCTAAGCGTTGACATGCTTCTCTGTAAGTCTGGCATAGGTAGCCATTAACGGTCCTGAGATCTGTAAAACTTGTTGGTCCCCGTATTTCGTGTAACAACATCCGGAGATAAAAACATTCGGCATTGTTTGGATGTACAGTGAATACTCGACCTATTGCGTTAGTTTTTATGATTTCTGGATGACCCTCCTCTGGCATTCCTTGTTTCCGACGTTGAAAAATTTTCCTTGTTTTGTCCCACGTATAATAAATAGGGACGTCGACATACAACAACTTTCTGGCGAATGGATCTATTTGACACAGTTGGAAGAAAGCTGTTAATGTTGTGTTCTGAGGTGGTTCGCTTGCAATTTTTCTAGCCGAGTCTTTTGTGAAGTAAACTCTCTGTCCATTCTCCAAATGTACTGCTAGATGTTGCACAGCTGGTTCGCGTTCATGTATGGGAAAACTAAAAATCCTCCACGCTGCTTCGTTACTGTTGATGTATCTTCCCATTTGGTACATGAGGATCTCATCATTTCTGTTATTTTGTTCGCTATTTTGGACTATTTGAAATACTGCCATATCACTACCTTTGTTTACGTACTTACATATATATTTAATTTCTCTCTCACACCTTCTAGAGTATTCTGGTCATTATCGTCCGCCATAATAAAAGGTTCTATAGCGGTAGCATTTGTAGTAAAAGCGCGAAATTTAAAAACCTAAATTTTTTAATGTTTTGAGAACTAATTTGGATAACTAAAATTATGTCGCTTTAACTCCAAAATATAAGTTAGCTAATGACGTATAAATACACAAAATTTTATAACTTTATTATAGCAACAAATTAAATTTAAGACTTTATTGAAATTGGAATTTTAAATTTCGCGCCACTACTACACATGCTACAATTGCTCGCAACGTTTTTGGAAATGCAACCCAAACAATCGTTGTCCTGAATGAAGTTCAAATATTCGATAACAGATGGCGCCACTATACTTAATTTCCAAGTTGTAGGGTTGGAAAGTTCCTTATATCTTTAGAAACACGCCCTTTAGATTAAAACGGGAACTTTCTAGCTTCTGTAGCGGTAGCGTATGTAGTAAAGGCGCGAAATTTAAAAACCTAAATTTTTAAATATTTTGAGAACTAATTTGGATAACTAAAATTATGTCGCTTTAACTCCAAAATATACGTTAAATAATGACGTATAAATACACAAAATTTAACAACTTTATTATAGTAACAAATAAAATTTAAGATTTTATTGAAATTGGAATTTTAAATTTCGCGCCACTACTACACATGCTGCAATGGCTCACAACTATGGAGACTATACACTATGACTATTGGAGTGTATGGTCTCCATAGTTGTCTTGAACTAAGTTCAAATATTCGATAACAGATGGCGCCACTGGACTTAATTTCCAAGTTGAAGGGTCGGAAAGTCCCTTATATCTTTAAAAACATGCCCTTTAGATTAAAACGGGAACTTTCTTGTTCGAGGAGGGATAAAGGGCTATCACACCACATAAGTCCCTTTATCGTGTCGGGACTCCTTTTTAAGTTTTATCGGCACGCACATTTTATCGACTTAGTTTTATTATATAATATAGATATAGATATGTGTGTATTTGTATGTACGTATGTTGAGATGTATATATGTAACTAGCTGACCCGGCGAACTTTGTTTCACCTCAAAAGCATTATATGAGTAAATAAGTTTTTTCTAAAAAAGTCTCGTCAAAATCGGTCCAGCCATTAGCCAGAACAATCAGACAAACAAAAATTCTAAATAATATTATTTTAATGTATATACATGCATAACGTAAAAAGAGGTTATTTCAATTTGACAAACAAACACTCCGATTTTATATATTAGTATAGATATAGATATTAATTGGCCAAGAAATACTTAGTATTTTACATTTTACTTTTAACAGTGGTAGCGCCAAGCAGGTCGCTCCATGAATGGGCCGGTGAAACACCACGACCTCTCGGAAGATCGCCCGAAAGACGCACTATACTTCCCTATCCGCCTTCCCTTAAAGGTCGGCAATGCAACAGTAACACTATATGTGTTGCTGGTGTCCATGGGCGGCGTTGGTTGCTTAGCATCACGTGACACGCCTGCTCGTTCGTCTCATAAAAAAGGAGCATTTCAATTCCAGAAATTAAAGTATTTCAACGTCTAACAATAACATACATAATTTCACGGCTTTTCTACCCGAAGGTGTGTGCACTGGCTTTTAAGCCTCGTCTTGCCGTTATGTCTACTGGACCACCGAGACTTTAAATGTTAATTAATTTAATTATGTTGTGTGGCCGTTTTTGGGCTTGCCGTGCCCGGCATGTTTATATTAAAACACAATTCTGACATAGCAGTACGACTCTTCTCTTGATACATTTTTTCTAGTCTTCAGTGCGGTTATCACTTGAGATGGCCCTTCCCACATTACTTTGACTGCGACTACCATCGCCTTGTCCTCTGCATCATAATATCTAATTAATTAAAGTGAGAAAAGTTCACGTAGCAGTAAAATACCACACTATCTCAAAAGATCAACAAAAATAAATCATATACCGTATAATAGGTTGAGGAAAAAGTATTTTCGTATTTTTGTATGAAAAGTCAAGACATTTTTTTCAAAGTTTATTTACATTTATTTACAATATATACGAGTATGTACCGTTTTGTTGAATAACTTTCTGCCATTTTGTGGGCAGAGACATTATCCCGTTACTGTAGAAACTTTGGGACTTCTGATCAAAAAAACGGGACAAATAGTTTTGGCAGTCCTCTCTTAAGGTCAACCTTACAGAACCTAAAGAATTCTGAAGAGACCGAAACAGGTGAAAATCTGAAGGCGCAAGGTCAGGGCTATATGGTGGATGCACTAGGACCTCCCAGTCGAACTCTCTTAATTTTTGCTGAGTGGCTAAAGATGTGTGTGGTCTAGCGTTATCGTGATGAAAGACCACACCCTTCCTGTTGATCAATTCCGGCCGTTTTCTCTCGACTGCTTCCTTTAATCTCATCAGTTGCTGGCAGTAAAGATCAGAATCGATGGTTTTGCCGGACGGTAAAAGCTCATAATGAACAATGCCCTTCCAATCCCACCATACACACAGCATCACCTTATTTCGTGTTAGGCCAGGTTTGGCCACAGTCTGTGAAGCCTGGCCAACTTTCAACCACGACCTTTTTCGCACGTTCTTGTCGTACGTGATCCACTTTTCATCGCCAGTTATCAATCTCTTCAAAAACGGCTCGGTTTCATTACGTCTCAATAATGAATCGCAAATGAGTACACGGTTCATTAAGTTTCTTTGAGTGAGCTCGTGTGGCACCCAAATATCGAGCTTTTTTGTATAACCAGCTTTCTTCAAATGGGTCAAAACTGTTTTGTGGTCAATTCCCAGTTCTTCAGCTACATCGTAACTACTAATATGCCGATCTTGCTCCACTCTTTCAAAAATGGCGTCCATTTTATTCGTAACAGGGCGACCAGAGCGAGGTGCATCTTTAACATCAAAATTTCCGGACTGAAAACGTTTGAACCAAATTTGTGCTACTCTTACTGACACTGCATCAGGTCCATAAACATCACAAATTTTTTTCACTGCTTGAGTTGCATTTTTGCCTTTTTTATAATAAAATTTTAAAATGTATCGAATTTCTTCATTAGATTCACTCATTTTTACGGAGAGAAAAACAAATGAAAAATAGCGGGAAATAACATTTTTTTATTTTTTTCTTTTCTTTATAATGTAACCTTTTTAATGTTACCAAAACCAGCCAGACACAAATAGTACAGTCAAAGAAATTTTATAATAAGTTTATACCTACGTTATGCGAAAAGACTTTTTCCCCGACCTATTATTTTTACAATTTGTAATTGTATTCTTGACTAATATCGACATTCAATGAAAACAATTATTTTCCCATACAAATTCATCATTTTCCTGCTCTTATCCCACTCTTAGTGGGGTCAGCATAACATGTCATCCTTTCCAACTATCCACGTTGTAAAAATTTTTGGCTCCTAATTGTCTTAGTTCGTCCTAATAGTTGGTGGTCTTTACTTCCAGTATACTGTTGATGCAGGTCGCCAGGTTATGATGCGAAATGAATACTTGTAATTTATTGATCCGCTCTTGAATTTCACGATGAGGAAGTTAGCCCATCATTGAGAGATGACTCACCACATGCTTTTCTCTATAGTGGATGCCATCTGAACTAATAAATCATTATCACCTTTAACACCTTTGACAAAAATGGCATCCCGTAGCTGGATAATGTTACCGCCTCTGCGATGCTTGCTCCAAACTAATGCATGGTTTATTTAAATTTTAAAACAGTTTTTTAGTTTAAAAATAACTTATATGTATATAACCAATATTTATATAAAATAATTGTAAATTGCAATACTTTAAATATACTGCAGTGACATGACACAACAAATTTTGACATTTGATTGAAAGTTTAAATGTCAATATTCATACGATACTGACGAACGATGGACTTTTCTACTAACAATGAACTTTATCGTATGTTTTTAAAGGTCAAATTGCCTTGAATGTCAAAACGTAACGTAATGGCGGCCACACACGCTAGGGTTTGCATGATGGTTATAACTTTGCATGCAAAACCGACAAGCATAACCGAGTTTCATACTACACATACACGTTAGGTTTTGCATGCACCATCTTGCCATGAACTCTCAGTTGAGCTACGTAGTACGTGACGTGACGGTGTGTGTAGGACGCCAATACCAAACTACAATGGACGACGACGATGTGATAGCTGTACTTGGCCTAACACTTGTTCTGCAGAACAGAAAAAGAAAAAGAAATCGCACTGAATGGTCTAAACGCTGGTTATTGAAAAGAAAGCAATTCTCCCACGTAAATTTGATAAATGAATTGAAATCACTGAGTTCAATATACAAGAGGAGCAAACCTCATTCAAATGCGTCACAAAATGTGTGTCCACTTTTTAGATGCAATGACGTAGCTTTGAAACCACTAGACATTTAAAATGAAACATATATCTATCTCAGTCACACAAATCGCAAATACATTGCCGTCACTTTGATTAGACAAAGATGGCAATATAAATTTGCAATGGCGGAGTGGGGTGGCCTGCCCATACGAAATTTTACCCAACTTTTTCAAGCCATGTACTCGTAAAAATATTTAATAAATATAAATTCAATATTTTACTATTACTTATTAATTTCTTATCAGATGTATTAGAAGATAACTGAAATAATGAATGGATCAACGATCTCTGTGTACTCCGTACTAGATCGGCTGTTCCGAAAAAAATTGGATCACACTCATCTGTACCTAATTGTGTACACCTGCCTTAGAGCTGCGATTTAAAGCGCTGTAGGTAAGGTGTACACAATTAGGTACAGATACACAAAATAGTGAAAACGCTTGAGTAGTAAAATAATGTACTTACATTCATTATATTGAAAGGGAATTATTTTATTTAACGTGGACAGGGCCTAACAGCAGCACGGGTCGATCGATCATAAGGGAACATACCCATACTACGTGACCTATTTTTTAAGATTTTTCGACCCCTCCCTCCCATCGGTGACCACTCGTAGTATATGCCAAGACCCCCCCCCCCCCTCCCCCTTTAGTTTTCACGTAGTAATTCATAATTATGATTTTTAATCATTTCACAGGCAAAAATCGAAAAAAAAAAATAATTTGGCTCATACTCGTCTTTATTGGATAAGACTGCATGCATACTTAAATTACTAGTGAATTATGTATTATGAAAAAGAACAACTGTAATTGTGAAAACATATTGCTGTACAGTATGTAACTTACAGTAACTTAATTTACGAACACAACAATTATTTTCTGTTTAATCACATTAATATTCATCTAGGTCGAAAAAATATGAGATTTCTCTCATTAAAATCGACTACGTGACTAACCGTAGTATTTTAAAGACTCCCCCCCCCCCCCCCTAAACGGGTCACGTAGTATGGGTACGGTCCCTAAAGTTAAGCAACGCTTGGCGCGGTCGGTCCGTGGATGGATGACCATCTTATCATGACGAGTTCCTCCGTGTTTCGGAAGGCACGTTAATTTGGTGGGTCCCGGCTGTAATTTGAACATCTTTGGACTTACCAAGCGGTATTGTGTTACCCACGCAACTGGGTTGTGGAGGTCAGATGGGCAGTCGCGCCATGTAAAACACTAGTACTCGGCTGCACCCGGTTAGACTGGAAGCCGACTCCAACATAATTGGGAAAAAGCTAGGCAGATGAATTATTGATCATACACATGTGTAACATAAGTTTTGTATAAAATTGCCTTTTAGTCTCTTTTTTATAAGGCTGAGTTAATAATTTGCTTTCGTGATACAATCTTATTTTTAA